>UELW01000100.1:8308003-8998744 GCA_900490495.1 Danionella dracula
AGTGAGGGAGGCAGAAGCAGAGGGAGGCAGAAGGTGAGGGAGGCAGGAGGAGAGGGAGGCAGGAGGAGAGGGAGGCAGGAGGTGAGGGAGGCAGAAGCTGAGGGAGGCAGAAGCTGAGGGAGGCAGAAGCTGAGGGAGGCAGAAAGTGAGGGAGGCAGGAGGAGAGGGAGGCAGGAGGAGAGGGAGGCAGGAGGAGAGGGAGGCAGGAGGAGAGGGAGGCAGAAGGTGAGGGAGGCAGGAGGAGAGGGAGGCAGAAGGAGAGGGAGGCAGAAGGAGAGGGAGGCAGAAGGTGAGGGAGGCAGAAGGTGAGGGAGGCAGGAGGAGAGGGAGGCAGAAGGAGAGGGAGGCAGAAGGTGAGGGAGGCAGAAGGTGAGGGAGGCAGAAGGTGAGGGAGGCAGGAGGAGAGGGAGGCAGGAGGAGAGGGAGGCAGAAGGTGAGGGAGGCAGAAGGTGAGGGAGGCAGGAAGGCTGAGGGAGGGCAGAAGGTTGAGGGAGGCAGAGGTAGGAGGCAGGAGAGGGAGGCAGAAGGAGAGGGAGGCAGAAGGTGAGGGAGGCAGAAGGTGAGGGAGGCAGAAGGTGAGGGAGGGCAGGAGGATGAGGGAGGCAGGAGGAGAGGGAGGCAGGGGAGAGGGAGGCAGAGGTGAGGGAGGCAGAAGGTGAGGGAGGCAGAGCTGAGGGAGGCAGACATGAGGGAGGCAGAAGGTGAGGGAGGCAGAAGGAGAGGGAGGCAGGAGGAGAGGGAGGCAGGAGGTGAGGGAGGCAGAAGGTGAGGGAGGCAGAGCTGAGGGAGGCAGAAGCTGAGGGAGGCAGAAGGTGAGGGAGGCAGGAGGTGAGGGAGGCAGGAGGTGAGGAGGTGCAGAAGGTGAAGGAGGCAGGAGGTGAGGGAGGCAGGAGGAGAGGGAGGCAGGAGGGGAGGGAGGCAGGAGGGGAGGGAGGCAGGAGGGGAGGGAGGCAGGAGGAGAGGGAGGCAGGAGGAGAGGGAGGCAGGAGGAGAGGGAGGCAGGGGCTTAATCATGTGCTTGTGTAGCAGAGAGACGTCTTTAGCAGAGGTTCAGTGACGTTTAATAAATTGCGGTTAACTTGACTTTTATTTCCATACTAAATACTTCCACAAGCCTACTTTTTCATAAATTTAATATACAATCAATTATATAACTAATTCGTTTAAATTCGACATAATTGTATGTATAAATGGACAGCTCGTCTTTAATTTCGAAAATATCCTCAAGAAAGGTGAAAAAACAATTTACAATTGCTTTACTCAAAATACTAAACTTGAAAGTTTCATCGTTAAAGATTTTTAAGTAATATTTTAGGTTATCGTTAGCATAACAGCTAACGTTAACGTTAATCCAGTCTGACTTAACTTACATTACTTTAGGTTGCATATCCTCCAATCCAAGCGATGCGGTGCCCTTTACCATCCGTTTACGTTTAGTTTTTGCTTTAGCTTACTCTTTATAACAAAACGATATAAAACATGTTTAGTGTGTTCATTTATTTGCTCACACTGACAGGAGACGTTTATGTGATTTCGCTTCTAAATGAACTAACGTTACGCTCATTGGCTAAGTAGTTGTCTAGCAACCAGCATCTCGCTGTTTCATAGGTTGGATTGTTTATCACTCTCTATGACGACATTCGACAGGTGTTTAACGCCTGCCAGAGTAAAATTGCACATGTTTTTTTCTCAAATTGAGTGGTAAAACGTTAAAAATCTCTAGTATGATTTTTTTTCTCTAGTACAGGTCAACTAAATACTTCAATATTTTTGTATGCGAGGGTCATCCCGTTTTTCTTTCTCCTTCGCTCTCCCTCACACGAACATAGGCAGTTATGTTCCGACAGTAAATTACAGAATAATTTATTTTTTCTCACAATACAATTATTACAATTTTTCATAAGAGATTTCCCTTCCAACCTTAAAAAAAATCCACAATTAAATATATTGCAATGTCTTTTCTCTGCCTACATTAGGTGTACAGTCTTTAAAATATCTGCACACTCAAAACACTGATACGTTGAATCGTTCCATGTGCTCAACAGGAACCACACACCAATTGACACCTAAATTAAAAAAGACTTTGAATGCAAAGTTAAAACAATTAAGAACAGTGCTTTGTATAAAGGAAAGTGAGTCAGCCCAAAAGCATGCAGATAATTTACAAGTCCAGAAGAGATGACAGAAGGTTTCACAATCTTCACCACAAAAAGAACAGTTTGTGTCAATGTCTTTATTAAACCTTGTAGATATGAAGGATTTAACTGGATAGTAATTATATAGCAGCTTAAATGTGACTTCTTTGGTTTTGTTTGTTAATAGATACTTGTTTGGTATAAGACCAGTCTTTCTTCAGGGAATATTATTAACAAAGCCGTTCCAGTAAGATAGCACTCGTGGAACACAAGCATTAAGCTGCTGAAAATAATTGTAATTTTCTTGTTATTGCGAGGAAAAGCTGTGAGTCACAATTTGCCGATATAAGTATTGAGAGGGTCAATATCTGAAGCATTCTGAGAGAGAATAGAGGAGTCTTTTAGCAACACAGTTCCAGCAGAGAGAACAGCATCCATCACAATAGAAAACTTTTGTGGAAAAAGAAAAAAAGGAAGAAAGAAAGAAGAGAGAAAGCTGGCAGAAATTCTGAATAAATATACAAATAAACATTTGACTTAAGTATTTTTGGACCAATAAAATGTTATTGTCAAACCAGTTTTGGAAGAAGATCGTCTTGTTTTTAAATGTTATGTTTCTGTTGTTCCAAATATAGTACGTGTGAGGTGAGAAGTTGTGCTTGTAAATCAGAGACCAGGAAAGAAGCATTTGTTTGTGAAAGTTAGAAAGCTTTAGAGGTATCTTAGAGATATTCTAATTACAAAGAAGCAGAAACCTTAGGCCACCAAGTTTAGAGAAATTGTAAGAGGGGATAGCATTCCACAAGGAGTTAGGATCATTTAAGAAGCGTTTCAGCCAGTTTATCTTAAATGTGTCATTCAAAGTTGTGAAGTCTAAGTGAAGTCAAAGTTGTGAATTCATATCACCACAATTCTCAGAATCAGTAGTATATTTTTATTAACATAATGAGTTTTCTTTTTCCAAACAAAGTCCAACAGCATTTTGTCTTTTTTTTTATGTGGAGTAATCAACATTTATTGAGAGAGCGGTGTATGTGAGTCTCGACAGCAGAATTCTTCCTTTTAGAGATAAATCTCTTTGGAGCCAGGATTGTTTATTTAGTTTGGGTTTTGTTTATGATTGTAGAAAAGCGCTTTTTTTTTTTTTACAGTTTTTGCTTATTATAACTCCTAAATATGTTACTTGATTTTTAATAGGAATGTTACAGAAAGAGAGCGCAGAGCAATATTTGATGGATAATAGTTTACTGATATTTAGATTTAGGTCAGAGGCTTTGGAGAAAGAGCTAATTAATATTTAAGAAAATAAGTGGTATCATCTGCCAGAAGACTGATGACAAAGTGTTTATCTGCTAGAGAGATACCTTTAAGAGAGCTCTGTAGAATGTGAGATGTTAAAAGCTGAGCAGCGATAAGAAAAAGAGACAGAAAGATCGGCGTCCCTGTCTCATACCACGAGTTGAGGAGAAACAAGGTGAAGTGCCATACTTCAGTTTAACAGAACTACTGTTATTATTGTTCAAGGTTTTCATTGTTTTACAGAAAAATGGTCAAATCCATATTGTTGTAGTGCTTCAAAGATGAAGTTATGCTCGACAGAGTCAAAAGATTTGTGAAAATCAAGGAATAGGATGAAACTCTCCGAACCAATAAAATCACTGCAATCTAACACTAGCTTAAAATTATTAACTATGTGGCGACCTTTCAAAAGACCGATTCAAACTCGTCTATTATTGAGTTAAGAACTTATTGAGTCTTTTATTCTATTATCAAAAAGTAAGGCTAGGATTTTATAAACATTGTTTAAAAGAGTTATAGGGCACCAATTATCAATTAACAATGTGTCCTTTTTGGATTTCGGGATCAGAGAAATTACGCCTTGTGTTAAAGAAGGTGAGAACCGTTATTTATACTCTCATTAAACATTTCAGTCAAGAAGGGAGATAATTGATCAGAGAAAAACTTTTTCCTGCAGACTTGTTGTTTTTTTAAGTAATTAATATTAAACTTCAAATATACTTCCTTTAGGTCAATATGATAATCACAAAGAGCTTTTAGAGAGAAAATAATCAGAGTGAGTTTTAGCAACATCAACAGAGTCTAAGAGTCAATATATCATTACAGCAGTTTGATTGATAAATTGTTATATAAAATCTGGCACAATGAGCAGCAATTACTCGAGAGTCATCAACAATTTTGCTATTTATTCTAATTTCTAATTTCTCTACACAAGTGTTGGTGGCTCTGCTTTTTTCAAGTCTGAAGAAATAAGAATAATTTTGTTCACCTTTTCGATCCATTTGCTTCTAAATCTAATAAATGCTCCTTCTGCTTGCAATTTATATATGTCATCTAATTTATTTTGAAGTACCATGTAATCATTTTTTCTTGATCAGACAGATTTTCTTTATTAATAAGAGTGGACAATTTAAGAAGTATTTTCTCCTTCTCTGCTTTTCTATTTTTAGCTTGCTTGGCACCAAATTGTCAAAATGCTCCCATTTAAAATTGTCAAACTTCCCAATCAATACAAAATAATTTCTCAGTATATGCTTTATCCCAGTAAGTTGTAATAATATTAGAAACTGTTTATTTTACTGTTGAAAATTTAAGAAAATAATTATTGAAATTCCAAAGAGAAGCTTTTTGCATAAAATGTTTCAGAGGCAAAACAAGCGACTTAGATGACATTCATAATGACAATTTTTTTTGGCACACTGGAGCTTTTGTCACATTATGATTCTCTGCTGAAAGAGCACTTTCAAAAAATCAGGGACATCAAACAAAAACAAAAAGAAGGAAAACAAACCAGGCTAACACATTATCTTAGCTCTGAAAGTCAAAATGAGTTCATTAACTTATGTGTCAGACGAGTTCTGAAAAGAATTCTACAGGAAAGGGAGGATGCCATCTACTATGCAGTCATCACTGATGCCACACCAGACCTTTCCCATACAGAGCAAAATGTGGTACTACGTATGTCATATATGACAAAGAAAATAACGAGTGGGAGATCACTGAGAGGTTCATTGAATTCAAGTATTTTTACAAAAAGACAGGAACTGAGATAGCAGAGATGATTGAGTCTGTTGTTTGTGAGCATGGAATTGACGTCAGTGATTGCAGAGGATAGGGGATATGACAATGGGGAAAATATGTCAGGGAAGGTAAAGGGAGTCCAAGCTGAAATATAGAGGGGAAACAAGCTAGCTACTTATTCACCATGTGCCTCTCATACATCAAATCTTGTCGGCGTACATGCTGCACAATCAAGTCCAGATGTATCCACCTTTTTTGGCTGCATAAATCACCTGTACACATTTGTAAGTAACAGCCCAGAGCACTGGGCAATCTACAAAGAGCAAACAAGTTGCTCATTGCATCCGTTATCTGATACCCGTTGTAGTGCAAGAATTGAGGCTGTTAACATGTGGCAAAGCACCTACCTTCTTTCATGAATGCTTATCTTGATAGCATACTAATGACTTGCAGTCTCACCAATGAAGCAAGATCCGATGCTAATGGTCTCTGAAAATACTTCATGTCATTTGATGCTATTTTTCTTCCGTGCGCAAACAAGCAACACGGTGGTTGCGCATTTTTCATCGATAAGTATAAAAAACATTTTACCCTTGAATGGCCCTGCATAATCCATATGGACCCTCTTCCACGGTTGTCTTGGCCATTCCCACAGAGGAAGGGGAGCTTTTTCAGGTGCATTATGTTGTTCTTGACAATTCTGGCAGTCTCTTACTCTCGTCTCAATGTCTACATCTAGGTTAGGCCACCCTGGCCAAACCCTTTATCTTTGATACTTCTGGATGTGATTGATGTAACTGCACTAGCACCTCTCCACTTCCCTGTTTTGGGATGATCATTCGGGATCGCCACAACACACATCCATCTTGAATGCTGCGCTCCTGCTGTTGCTTTTTATAAGGAATAAAACCTGGGGCATATTTGTGATCTGGTCACCCTTTCCCAACATATTCCCGTACTCTTGACAGAATGAGGTCTTTACTGGTCCAATGTTTTATATGTTCGGCCGTTGTCCTGGTCCTGTGACAGCATCCAACATTAACACATACTCTTCTTTAAGTCTTGTCTCCCTTTGTAATATAGGCAGTCTGCTTAGAGCATCAGCATTTCCATGATCTTTACCTGCTCTGTAAGTAATAGAGTATTCATACTCGCCCAGCATTATTGGCCATCTCATAATTCGTTTACGAGGCCATTTGTGGTACTGATTTTAATTCATGCAGTAGGATGATGAGAGGTTTATGATCAGTGCAAATTACAAATTTGTGTCCATACAAATATTTGTGGAATTTCTTCACTACAAACACCACTGTTAAGCCTTCTTTCTCCAGTAATTTTTTTCAGCAGTGGTTAGTGTTCTAGACACAAAACCTGTTGGTTGTTCACTTCCACCTTTTATACGGTGGGCCACCACTGCTCCTACACCATATGCAGAGGCATCACAGGACAATAAACCAAATCACCTCCGCACTCTATCATCCATCTTCTAATGGACTGGGGGAGCAAGCAGTTGGAATTGTGAAAAATCTGATGAGGAAGAGTTCAGAGGAAAAGTTGGAGACCAACTTACAAAGAGCTTTGTTTAGCTATAGAATTACACCCCAATCTACAACGGGATTGTCTCCTGCTTAAATGTTAATGGGACGCAAGTTGCGTTGTTCTCTAGATAAAATTCATCCTGATTTCTCAGGAAAAATAGAGAGGAAGCAACAAATTCAAAAGGAATATCATGATCAACATGTGAAAGTTTGTCGATTTCAGATCGGAGACCCTGTATGTACAAGGAATTACAGAGCAGGACCAAAATGATTCCAAGAAGTAATACAAGACATTACAGGGCCATTAACATATGAAGTGTCGTTGGGGAATAACCAGATGGTGAGAAGTCATGTAGATCAGCTGATCAGGCGGTACTCAAAGGAGTTAGAACCATTCCAGAAGGACATCCAATTATGGGAGGCTGAAATGAAGAGTAACAAAGAATAGTGTGAAAGACCAACCCCATCAAATAACGCACGAATATTACTGGATCTGAACATTTCAGAAAAGATATTCTCAGCCAGAATTGATGCCAGAAGTAGCTACGACACCTTTTTTAACCTTGCTTTTTTAACAAAACTACAATAAAATAATGACACGTGAATTCATGATTTCATGAATGCTAAATGCGATGCTAACGAGGCAAATTCTATGTAAAATAGAGTATCATGCGCAATATGTGTCTGATAACAGCATATTTTTTTGTGTTTTAATTCCAATACATTTTTCCTTTTATGTAATGTTAACATATTCATGGGTTTATAACAAAAAATATATTACTCTACTAACTAAACGTTTACATTTTAAAAGTGTTTTAAAAAAATATATATACATAATTGTTTATCGTTTTTTTTTTAGAAGATGTAACCCCAAAGCAAAATAGTCATGGCAGCAGATAAAATTAAGGGAGAACCTATTTTATGCAATTTTCTGTCAGAGAAGGGATTTTGTCTGTGTCTAAAAATTTGTCTCGAATTAAGTGCTTGTCTAACAATTTGTGCAGAAATAGGCACGAGATTGGGGAGAAAAGGTGAAGCTCATGTTACTGACGCTGATGTGTTCCTTTTATAACCGCTGATTGGATAAATTTATGCTTTTTATCTCTAATCCATAACATAACCTGCTGATTAGATTGATTAAATCCTAGATTCTTTCATAGTACCAAAATCCAGGATTGGTGCAAACTAATTCTAAACTTAGCTGGCTAGCCAGTTAATCTGGCTTCATGGTACAGGCTCCAGCCCTACAAACAATAAAACAAGTGCACATTGTTTCATTGATTGCACATTAAGGCCCACTTCAAACTGCCCTACAACTAATGAAAACATTTGATCAGTGCCTGCAGACAGAAGTACTTGGAGTAAAATGTAAAAAGTTGTTTAAAACAGTAGAAGTTTAGGTTTATTCATATTTACATTTTATCATAAATAATAAGGTTCATTATATAGAGATTTGCTTAAAGTATTTCCTTCTTTGTCTATGGTAGTATAGCTGACTAATAAATTCATAAAATTAAACAGAAAATAGTTTTGTGAAAATGGTTGATCACTTAATCCTGATGAGTAATTGTATTATTTATATGTGAATGGAGCTAAACACATTTATAGACAATTGGTGACAAAGATAAAGGTAGTTAAATAGGTACGGAGGTACTCAAGGCTGAGTATGACTCATGGGTGGGTTGTTCCTGGAGGGACAAAGTTTTCTTTCAAGCCTCATTAAACACAGCTGATCACACTATGTAAGGCCATCCTGGTTGGAAATACTGTTGGGTTTATTAAAGCAGGTTGAATAAAAATATTCAGGGTTTATGGCACCCCTGGTTTAACTCCACATAATCATCCAGGAAATAAACTGATGAGCATTTTTTATTTTACACATATCTTACATATTTTTTATATAAAAAAAATATAACAGACAGGAAATTCCAGAAAAAATGTGTTTCATTCATAGAGCAAAAGATTTTCATATCTAGCTTGCACAATTTTTTTTTCATAACAATAAACCATCAGTGTAGAAATATAGTATACATAATTTCTAACAATGCAATGGAGCTTTATAAAAAACAACTACAGTAATCACTAAACAGTCAAATCTAAGGTGCTAAATTGATACCTCTCTGAGTCTATTTGGTCCTACTTTTAATAAAGTTCATTTTAATCTCATGATTTTACTTCATAGAACTGATATAGTGATTGTTGCTTTTCTGGAGATGGAACACAACATGAGTGAAAATGCCTATTTAAAGTCAAAAGTCTTCATGGAGGTTCATATTTCGAACAAACAATTTGTCAGTAGTACACAAGGGAGAATAGTTCATGGGAAAATGTAAAAATGTTAAATCTCAGGATTAAAGCCAAACTTGTCTGGCATTGAGATGTTTGTGGCATCCCTCTGTTTTAATTATACGATTCCTTACAGACCTGGATCAACTCATCGACCATGGACAAAAGGTACTTAAAAGGTATCAGAAACTGGACGATTCCTCCTTCATCCTATGCTTCTCATGCCTAGAAGACTCTCCAGATTCAGCAATCAACCGCTGCAGAGGAGATAATGGTGCTCCATCCTTCTGATAGTGCTACGGATGAACAAAGAGAAACAGATAACTCAAAAACTATTGATGATCCTGAACCGCATTGTAATTACCCAATCCGATTTGAGACAGTGTGCCTTAAAGAGCGTGTATAATTAAAATAAATACTGCAGCAGTATAATTAACTTATTTATACAATTAATTCCTATAATTATCAAGAGCTGACCATGAAGATGAACAGTTTCCATTTTTTCCAAGGATGTAAACTATAAGTTGTCAATGGATTCTCATTAGTGATGTAAAAAAAACACATACAATTGATTTTTGGAAGTTAGAGTTTTTATCACAAATTTATTGGTTTGTGGCACTTATAAGCCAATTATAGTTGAATTTACTATGAATATACAAAGTTGTAGTACAATCTCCACTTTACGTTTCTATCACAGAACATCAACACAGAGCAAAGACATACACAGTGTCTGAAAGGCGGATTCTGTGTTGTTTCAGCCCCCATTGAACACCACACAGTGAAAGTTAAATAATTAACAGTCCCAATCTAGTTAGTAGATTTGCATGTCAGATGTAAAGGCTTTTAATGATTTCAAGTGATGTGTGGAGATTTCAACCAGCTCCACGGTCAATGCCTGATAAAGTGGTACCTCAAGATAAGAATGCTTCACATTACAGAAAATTCAAGATACGAAAGGCCACGCAAAGAATATTTTGTTTCATGATACGGGAAAAAAATGTCAATGTGCACAATAAATACATATTCAAGGTCTAAAACTTGTGCGGATGACATCACTGGACATCATGTGAGAAACAAACTTTCTTGTAAATGTTTTTACTCTCCTGTCCCATCATCCAAAAGAAGAGAGGAACACTAACCCCAAAGTTAAAAACCAGTGGGTGAACCGAGAAAAAAAGACTGAGCTCAGACAATTCTCACAGAATAAATAACTTTCAATTTGTTTTTAGTTTGAAACTTATTTCAGAATAAATGTAGTTATTTAGAATAGTTGTGTGACAAAGCTTCCTGTTTTTAATACTAACTAATGTTTGTTGCCCATCCATTTGCAAACCCATGTATAGTACTACAGTTAATCACATTTAGTTTTTTAGAGGACCACGACCATGTAATTAATTAGTAAAAAACTTTTAAAAGATTGAAAATCTAATATTAGAGTATATCTGGAGAACCTCACCTTGATTGTTTCGCATGTGTCTGTGATGATGGCGATGAAGACGCTCAGCACCATGTAGGTGAAGAGAGGTATGAAGCTGTAGACATACACACTGCCGAAGAACCTCAGCAGATAACTCTTTTCCCGAAGCTTTGTGAACGTTGAGTCCACCTCATCCCCATTGATCATGGAAAACAGGCAGCTAGCCACCATATTAAAAGTGCGAAACTGTGGAAGAAAAAAAAGAAAAAACGGACAATAAACAGATCTGAGATAAAATTAGATAAGGAATAAAAACCATTAAAATCAAAAGAAAAAGAAAATCAGAAGTTCAAGACACTACAATGTTTGTACAGCAGTGTTCAGTCAGTAGACACATTTAAATAGATGAGTTTTTAAATGCGTCACGGTGATGCAGTGGGTAACATGGTCATTTCACAGCAAGAAGGTCGCTGGTTCGAGCCTCGGTTGAGTCAGTTGGCATTTCTGTGTGGAGTTCTCATGTTCTCCCCGTGATCGCGTGGGTATTCTCCGGGTGCTCCGGTTTCCCCACAAGTCCAAAGACATGCGGAATAAGTGAATTGAGTAAGAACGATTGTCCATAGTGAATGAGTGTGTGTGTGAATGTTTCCCAGCGATGGGTTGCGGCTGGAAGGGCATCCACTGCGTAAAACATTTGAGGACTTGAGGAACCTCACATGAAACTGGAGTCCAGTTTAACATGTGACCAATAACTCTCCTAAAAGTCTTCATTGGATTTATTTTAGTATAAACATGCTTTATGCTGCTCACATTTGGATGGTGTGGACCCAGAACAATCCATCCGCAGAAGCAGTAGCTAATGTAGATCATCACAGCACATATTGAGAAGCGAATGACATTAGGAAGAGCTGCCTTAAGAGTGAGGATGAGGATCTGGACACACAAACAAAGAAGAAAAAGTGCTTATTACGTTTACATTAAACCTCCCACTAAACCAGTCAGAGGCGAAAGATGCCCAGTTATGATGAGGACATGCTCTCACCAAACATACTCCAGTAGGTTTTGTTAGTATAGTTCACATGTACTCCCTGTGTTTGTGTGAGGATTTTCATGGTACAGTTTCCTAAAACTGTCCCAAAAATTGTTGATTCTTTCTAGCCCATTGGAGTCTTTCTGAAGCCGAGTCCTATGCAGGCTGTGCATTTCACTAAATTAACTGTGGGTTCCAGACAAATTAGGGATTAAATGTTATAGACAAGTTCATGCACTTCCCTTCTCCGTGAGACTTACATAATATTTTTGTGAGAAACTGAGATATCGCAAGACTCCAGTCCAGACTAGCATGGTAGCAGTGCCCAGCATAATACTGCAGACATCATAGTTTGTCAAATTCTGGAAACAAGATCATTACTGAACACACTAATTCACAATATGTAAATAATTTGATTAATTTCAAATTTAGCATCTGTTTTGCTCACCTTGCTCTGAATACATATTTTAAGAAGGGAGCCTGAAATACTCAGCAAGTCACTGACGATGATTAGAATGTACCAACCGTTAAGGAACTCCATTCTCTCAAAGAAAGTGATGGATTTCTGATGCTGTTTATACATGAATGAGGCACATTCCTGTGAAAAAAACCATAAAAATCTTCCTTTTTATAGATGACAATTGTACAAAACCATAAAAGTCTAGTACATTTTAGTCAAAATCATCAATGTTTCAATTTAAGTTCCCAGCTAGCATTTAAGGGTATATGACCGATTTAATTATCAAAAATCCTTAGATCAAAGTACTCGGAGTAACATAAAATTTGCAGGCAATCAGAAGAAGCAATGTAGATAGGGACTGTATTAGAGTGTGTAGACTCACTGATTGTAGCAGGTAGCCGGTGTAGACTGAGCGTGCGCACAGGATGAGAGAGAGCAAACAGCAGGTAATCACCACACAGTCGAACAGGACAACCAGAGCCAAGTGAACATCTACTGGAGAAACTTGTAAACTTATTTTATTGTTTACTCCCTGAAATAAAATGTTAGATTTTTCTAATGAACTCATTAGTTGGTGATGAAAGACCAAGTAGAAAAACTGGTGAATGGTTTTTTACTCTTTGTCTAAGAACAAATGAAAACAAACTTTGTTGTTTATATTGTCAACAAATAGAATTACTTTGTTCTTAGTTTAACTTGGAACTTAAACTAGATACATTTTAAAAGATGTTAGCCATGTTGAACAAGCATTTGCTAAAATATAATGGAGGATTTTCTCATCCAAGGCAGACAAATGCACAAGGGCCCTCTTTTTTATCCAGTCATTTATTAGATACAATATTAATATTTGTTATATAGTTATCTAAGAAACTACTTTTCCGGTGGGGCGAGCAGGAAAAGTTTCAGTTCAATTTAACATTAAGGAAAACACCATGAGTCTTCCAGAGACATTTATGGGGAAGTTTAAAAGCTTAAAAATCATGTTTCCTGGCATGGGGTGATTTGCACACTTGTAACTTTACGATAAAGCATACATTCAGTGCATTTAAAGAATAAAAGATAGAGGACCTTGAAGCCTGCTCAAAATTGTGTGAATTTCCAGGTTAAATACAACAATTCTGTGCATTTTAATGTAAACTATTTTTAATTCTCTGTATGTGCTGAACATATGAAGTATAGCATAACATATTGTAGAATGTAAAATGAGTATACACAATATAACGTAAAATTTAGTTTAGTTCATACTAACACAAAAATCCCAAAACCTATTTTTGTAAAGTGGGTTTGATGAGTATGTAATGTTAACTATTCATTCCTTGTCCTCATATACTTGGTTGGGTATATATATATATATATATATGCTCTATTGCTCTATTGGGTTGAGATCTGGTGACTGTGGGGGCAATTTTAGTACAGTGAACTCATTGTCATGTTCAAGAAACCAATTTGAAATGATTTGAGCTTTGTGACATGGTGCATTATCCTGCTGGAAGTAGCCATCAGAGGAAGGGTACATGGTGGTCATAAAGGGATGGACATTGTCAGAAACAATGCTCAGGTAGGCCATGGCTTTGAAACAATGCTCAATTGGCACTAAGGGGCCTAAAGTGTTCCTAGAAAACATCCCACACACCATTACACCACCACCCCAGCCTGCACAGTGGTAACAAGGCATGATGGATACATGTTCTCATTCTGTTTACACCACATTCTGACTCTACAATTTGAATGTCTCAACAGAAATTGAGACTCATCAGACCGGGCAACATTTTTCCAGTCTTTCCAATTTTGGTGAGCTTGTCCAAATTGTAGCCTCTTTTTTCTATTTGTAGTGGAGATGAGTGGTACCCGGTGGGGTTTTCTGCTGTTGTAGCCCATCTTTTCAAGGTTGTGCGTGTTGTGGCTTCAGAAATGCTTTGCTGCATACCTCGGTTGTAAGGAGTGGTTATTTCAGTAAAAGTTGTTCTTCTATCAGCTTGAATCAGTCAGCCCACTCTCCTCTGACCTCTAGCATCAACAAGGCATTTTCACCCACAGGACTGCTGCATACTGGATGTTTTTCCCTTTTCATACCATTCTTTGTAAACCCTAGAAATCCCAGTAACTGAGCAGATTGTGAAATATTCAGCCCGCCCGTCTGGCACCAACAACCATGAAACTCTTAGAATTGCTTAAATCACCTTTCTTTCCCATTCTGCGATTAAATATGCTAAGTATATGCATGTAATAAAAAAAATGTTTTAGCTTAGTGACAAGGTACACAATTCTTGCTAGGTCCAGCACAGACCCAGTTCTTGCAACAAAAAAAATTGTGGTGTCAGACAGAAGTTAGGTAATGCAAAATGTGAATGTTAATACATAGGCTAATGTGCATCAGCTTTTTAGGGTAGGTCAATTATCTGACACACTCCTCTTAAATCTAGTTTGTAAAACTTCACCATAGTGTCACAAAAAGGTTTAGGCCTACTTATAGTGAGCAGATAATTTAAATGTTCAGCTCCAGCTGTTTAAAACATGTACATTTGTGTAACATAACCTAAAATAAGAAAACATCAAATAACAAATTGTTAATTGTAAATTAATGACGTACATATAAATAAAAATATCTAGCATTGCAAAACAACTTTGTCAAGTATTTTAATATTTTATTTTAATAAATACTTGGGTTTGGGAAGACCTGGTGATGGGGAGGATGTGTGACACTGAAGTTTAAGTTCAACAAAATAACAAAACAACAGCATAGTATAACACAGAATGTAATAACATACATAAGGTATTAAAGGTTAATCAACTTACTTGATTCAGAAACGTTAACGTCTTCACAGACGTTTATCTGGACGTCACTGCTGAGAGAAACTTTGATTTGTCCACTCTGAGCTCGGTTGTCAAAGAAAATCTGCCATTCAACACAGTACACCTTAACAACCATGTGCTAAATACAGATTAATCACTTTACATATAATCTGTTATAGAGTGATCTGGGTGAAATCTGTGGAATTTACAAGTGAAGAGACTTGATGTAGTTGCTACAACCTTCATTCTCCCTTGATAATGTGTGCATTATATTTCTCTGAGTATTTCAGTTCCTCGTTGATTCACTGAATGTCAGCACTTTGCTCCTTTGCTGTCTACTTCTTTGTTTATTCTTTATTATATAGTTTATATTGGGTTTCCTTATTTTTGTTTAGTAGAGGTTTCCCATTGTGGGCTTTATTTTTGTTGACTGTGTATATCTTTTTGGTTTCAGTTTAATGGCTGATCTGCATCTGAGTTCTGCTTTGTCCAAAACACAAAACCTGATGATTGCAGCAACAAATGCTACAAATGATTTTTCACTGTGACAAATCTACTTTGGCCAATCATTCAATTTATTTCAGAATGTTCAAGAATTTAACCATAGGTAGGCAAGCATAGTTGGCATAAATAAAGCATTCTAGGTGAGCTGTCCAAGAGAGGGCGAAGAATCCTCAGAGGAGGAATAGGACCCTGAAGATCCGTCCTCTAAGTTAGTGGAGACAGAGGTGGGGGGTTGCCAAATGAGTTTCTGGGGTGTTAGTAGACGGCTTATATATAATGTAAAATGAGATTGTAAATGTTACAAAACTGTTCATGAAGCGGTGAAAAATGTGTAAATGACAGCAAAAAATAAGTAACTATATTAATTATTATCAAATGTTTAAAAAACAGAATTTCTCCTCAAACATTTTCTACCCCTGGCCTCAATCCAAGCTTTAATTTCTTCTGTGAATAAACCCCAAAACATTTTAAAGAAGGAATTCACTTCTGTCCCTTTCTTTTAGAACATGTTTTCTGATTGGATGATGCCGAGGTGGTTACTTGCACTCGTGATAATGTGTTGGGTTTTTTTCCCTTCCACAACATAAAATAACAAAAATAAATGAATCGTACACCCTACATTGACCATAAAAGAGGTTTACCCAACATGAAGTTCTATGTAAATCTATTTCACCCCATAAAATCTAGTCAATATGACTTTAAATTTAAATGATGTCAATCCACATTAGACCTCTCTGATAACTGAAAAAGGTATTAAAATGATTAATACATTTAGATTAATTAACTGTATATAAAAATATTAAGCAGCATTCATTCATGTTTTTGTTTAGATGTATACTAACTAGTTAGTGCAGTGCTGTAAGAATGATATGATATGTTTGATATAAAGGGAAAGCATCTTTAACCTAACACTTGACAACAAAACAAGCTTAGAAACATCTGCCCTTTTTAAAAATGACAACAGATATCATTGATTAGACTGAGAATATTCAAGATCAGTGAACAATTAAGACATACTTTTTCAAATGAATTGGGTTGAAAGGAATTGCAGTCGTTTTCGACTGACCACACTTGACCCGATTTTGATTCTGATGCATGTTTTTAATTTTAGCAATACTTACATTGATTGTGAATTCATAGCAGTCCGGTAACTCCAGGTGGCTAACCATTTTAATGTTGATAGCCTTGATTTTTATATAAAAGTTTATCGCTAATAACCTGGAGAAAATAACAATATACACAATTTAGCTATAAAATAAAGAATTAGTTAAAAAAATATAGAGTAAACACTGTACACACCTTTGAAAATCTATAGATAAGTTTAATGAATTCTCTAAAAAATCCCTCTTGTAGCTTGACATGGGATAAACAGAGGTACACTCTGCAATATAAAGACACAGAGACATAAAAATTAAGCACACAGGCTTCCTCTCACTAAATCTCTGTGCCACTTTAAACACCAATAAAAATACTTTTATCAAATGCTGTGCAATGGATGAACTTGTAGAAGTAAACGTTTGTTCAACAGGAAAAAAGACAAACAGGTTTGAAACAATTTGTTGAAATATCCCATTAACAATTTACACAAATTTATAAAATTACATATAAAAAATTATACAATTCTAAAATTATACAATGAAAAAATGATATATGACCTCAAATGAATAAATTATAAATTCAAAAATTAGTTGTTTTTAATGTGATAAAAGTGTAAATGTGAAGTGAGAAAATGTGCATGCAAATTTTGTGTTGAATAATATATTTTTTTACCTTTTTCTATTTGTGGATCAAAATCAAAAGTGCTGTTGGAAGGAGAGATGTTTATCTTTCGATAAAGCTCTTGGCATATAAACAAAGGAGTAACTGAGCCATTCATCTTCTCCAGTGCTTGGCTTCCAATTGTCAAGTTCTCAAGGTAATGATACTGTCAAACAAAAAATTATAATATTTGTCAGTAAGCTACTCACTATGCAAGTTATTCAAAAATGAAACAGATGGAACTAGCTAGAGCAATAGTTTTCTAGAGTTAGCCTTTAGGAAACTGCTCAGCCCTCCTGGACTGCGACTAAGGACAGCCCCCAGTGCTGACTCCAGAGGAGCGGTCTGCGAGCGAGAGCTGACATCGGGCTGAGCGTATCCTTCCTTGTCCATTGACATCCACCACCACTGTCCTGACAAAACCGTGACATCCCTGCAGCATTCTCCTGAAGTGTTTTACACTTCCAACACTGCCAAGCTCTAGGTGATTTATGCTCCAGAAAGCCTACTTTTGTGGTTTATCATCCCGACGCAACCCCATAACCCACACATCCAGCCTAGAGATTTTGGATATGAGGGGCAGAGCCACCTGTAACCCACCCTCTCCATCAGCCCGGGTAAACAACTCAGCCATCTCCCGTCCCCCAGAGGCATAACCTGCCGTCCCCCAGAGTGGGAGAGCGATGTGCTGTCTCTTTTGAAAAATGCACCGGCTCTCTCCAATGCAGCACTGGAGATGGCATTATCAAGCACACAAGAGTCGTCAGAAGATGCCAGCAGCACATGTTCCTATAACGCCCTGTGGTAGATAGCAAACACAAGATCGCTTGATCCACAAAAGGGGAATATAATCCAACATCAATGGGAACTTTTTCACTTATTGCTTGTGTTTTGAGAGGGTACTGGCTCCAATGAGCAGACAGGAAGAGTGCCACGCCGGCAACTACTTTATTTGTGGGGTTTAAAAACCGTGTGGAGAGAGTAGAGCACTCCTAGATGAGTTCCCATAGTCATCACCGACTTAACTCGGAGTGACCGACTGATTGGGAACAAATGTTTTAAAAACATGTAACTTTGCTTATGACAGTTTTCACTTCCTGACTTACTTTAGATAAGCATACAAGCTATAGTGTGAAATTACCATTAACAGTGACTGGTAGGTTTACAGCAGATTTTTTTACTTTTTTTAAGGTTTTTACATTGCAACAAATTCAATGGTCATTTAATTTAAAAAGCCATTATTAAAGAAATTTTTATTCAAACTATTAATGCTACTAAAAAAGGATTTATTTTTTCTTTCTCTACTAATTGTACCTGTTCAAGGACCCTTTAAACAGAAAATTATCCTGAAAACACAGATAGGCTTGACGGCAGGATGTAAAGTGGCAAACTTTGGGCTACAGAGGCGCATGGCCATTACTCTTCTTCTTCTTCTTTCGGTTGTTCCCAGTTTAGGGGTCGCCACAGCAAATCATCTGTTTCCACCTAACTCTGGCCTCAGTATCCTCTACTCTTGCACCAATTACCTTCATGTCCTCCTTCAGCACCCCCATATAACTTGTCTTTGGCCTTCCTCTTGCCCTCTTGCCTGGCAGCTCCATCTCCAACATCCTTCTACCAATATAACTACTATCCTTTCTCTGCACATGTCCAAACCATCTCAATCTGGCTTCTCTGACTTTGTCTCCAAAACAACCAACCTGAACTGTTCCTCTGATGTGCTCGTTCCTAATCTTGTCCATCCTTGTCACTCCTAAACTGAACCTCAACATCCTCATCTCTGCTACTTCCATCTCTGCCTCGTGTCTCTTCCTCACTGCTACAGTCTCTAACCCATACATCATAGCTGGTCTCACTACTGTTCTGTACACCTTTCCTTTGATTCTTGCTGACACTCTTCTGTCACACAACACCCCTGACACTTTTCTCCACCCACTCCAACCTGCCTGCACTCGCCTCTTCACCTCTTTTCCACACTCCCCGTCGCACTGGACTGTTGACCCCAAATACCTAAACTCCTCCACCTTCTTGACCTCAGCCCCCTGTAACCTCACTGTTCTACTTCCCTCCCTCTCGTTCAAACCCATGTATTCTGTCTTACTACTACTGACTTTCATTCCTCTTCTTTCTAGAGCAGACCTCCAACTTTCCAGGTGTCCCTCCACCTGCTCTCTACTCTCACTACAGATTACAATGTCATCTGCAAACGTCATTGTCCATGGAGATTCCTGTCTGACCTCATCTGTCAACCTGTCCATCACCATAGCAAACAAGAAGGGACTCAAAGCCGATCCTTGATGTAGCCCCACCTCCACCTTGAACTCCTCCGTCTGACCTGCAGCACATCTCACTGTTGTCATAAGGCGCATGGCCATTACTCTAACCAAACTAAATCATCAAAATTGAATGATCCTGTGATGTAATCAGGACCCCAAAGTCTATACCCATGCTGTCTACTCGGTAGGCTGTATGCTTAAACAACATTTTAAAAGAATAAAATTATACTTGTTATTAAATTATTATTTTGAAATGTTTCATACCGCAATTAAAGTTTCACCCATATTCTGAAATATGTTTTCCTGAATACAGTATATATCTATTGTAGTTTAAATAAAAATGTTGTTAAAATAAGCATTTTTCAAGTATGCAATCATAAAACGCATACCCTCGTGATGATGAAGAGGATGTGGTGATGAACTTCGGTCTTGGTGTATATAACGTGATTCTTCTCGCTGTCCTTGTGATTTTTCATAAAGAAATGTTTAAAAGTGCTGAGATTTTCCTCTCTGAACCTCACCATCATCTCATTGCTTAATCCAAACCACACCAACTAAACAACATAGACACAATATAACGGGCATTACAAGGTTTATACACTGAATTTTTATGGTATAGGTTTACAATGATCCTTTAATGTATAAAAAGTAGACAACTTCAAAACAAAAATGTAATATAACTACTGTTAGACATAGGTAATAATATCCTTTATATTGTATGTGCACTTTATTTCCCAGGCTGCCCTATTTCTTGTCTCATGAGCAACAACTGATTGTAATAAAAAGGTACAATCGAAAACTAGAAAATGTTTTTGTTTAAGGTCTTTTTAATCGTTCCTGTTGCAGACGGAACTTTAATGTCAGGGGTTTATGGTTGCCTTTTCAGCTTTGTTATATTATTAAATGATACTAATAACTGAAAAGACATTTAAAAATGAAATGTTCTCTGAAACAACTGATTAAAATTATTCTGATCAAAGATACATAAAGGATTCAAACTGCTTTAGGTTAAACTAACCTAAAAGGGTGATCGGAGACAAATATGGTTTAGGAAAAGGTTGTTGTAACATTTCAAAAAAAGGGTCAGAGGGTCAATCATTAATAAATAAAATTATTCAAGCATTGAGGCAGTACACAAGTTTTACTTTAAATATTTTGTAAAACAAGAATTCAAAAATAAATACATTTTCAGACATGGTTTAAGTTGTTTTTTATTCGGGTGCAGTCTTGACATTGTGAAGTTGAATTAAAAAAAAATGTGTCATGCTTTTGTGTACTTGAAGCTACACAAATCATCGTTATACTTTAAGGGCATTCATGAACAGACAACTTGAAGCATGTTTTTTAACAACCAATTTTTGCTAAATACATTTTAATTCTAATAAATTGCATACATTTTCAATTTTAAGTTCACCTAACATACTTAACAACTTAAAATATATATTAGTGTATTTAAATTACAGTTTAAGGCCTTAAATGAGAACGAATAACTCATAATTTGGTGTCAACAGACACTTAAAACCTAATATTACAGTGTTGATTCTAAAATGTGCACTTTTAAAATATACTTTTATTGTTTGTTAGACAGACAATTTTGAGCGTATAATTTAATAGGGCTACAACAACTAACCGATAATTATTGATGAGTTGTTCTTGTATTCTTTGGATTATTAAATTGCAGTCCCAATGTTTATTTCCCTACATGTCCAACATGTGCTTTTTTGTGGCAAAGTACAATGTTTTTTGCTTAGAAACAGCTATATTTTGAATAAAAAGTAATATTAATACTGGTCTCACGTTAAATACAATGATGTACTACAATTATTTTGCTCATTTTTATTTTAGGTGCATTAAACGTTACAAAATAATAAAAAATTAATGCTGTATTTTTATTATTGAAATTGGGATTGACAGGATAACAAACATTTTAACAAGGATTCAAAAAATCAAAACAAATCACAATAGAAAAGCAGTTAAACCAGTCAAAAGTGGTTGTGTGGTTAGCTTGACAAAGAAATTGGAATTTATCCAAAACTATATGTATTTGTAAAATATAGCTAAACAACATGACAGTGCCGCGGAATGAGGTGCAGCTGGCTGGTTATAACTGCAATCATCTGTGGCTCATGAGACTTGAGACAGGGTTCTCAGAAAACAAGCTCCTTCACAGTGTTAATGTAAATGATCAACTACGGCATTACCCTCTAAAAGAATTATAGTTAAAGCAGATGATCTTTTTAGTGACAACAATGCATTCTTGAATAACAATGCATTTTTGAATAACAATGCATTATTACTTCAGACGAACAAAACTTACAATATTCCAATTTTGGACAAGATGAAACATGAAATATAATTAATCTCTGATAATATAACTGATCTCAACATCAAATCAATATTTTTTTTTAATCTAATTCCATAAATCAAATCAGTCTATCTTTACACTTATAAGACATTTATCAAATGCTCTAGAGTTGAATAACTCAGAAATAATACCTGAAGTGTAATAATGAAGATTTTGAAGATCTGCAGCACCAATTTCCACGGTATACAACGTCTCTCCTGATATTTCTGACATGGACTCATAAAGAAATATTCAATTTTTCTCCTAAATTTCTCCTCAAACTGTGATTTTCCCTTTCTGTCGCTTCCGTTTTCAGCTCTGCAGATCCACTTCTGAACATCAGACATGGTGAATATCACAATGCCCTCCCGGTTTACACACACAGGGTTTTTACATTTTACACACTCTGGGTTTTTTATTTTTGAGGAACTGAAGCTGTCTGCTTGCACTTCTCAAACTGGTAAAACCAGAGCTAATCATTGACTAGTTGGGATTTCTATAAGTGATGAAAGCTTAGTCAGATAAAGTCACATATTTTTTATTCAACCTTGGCTGTCTATCAGATGAGGTTTAGATTCGACTGATAAAACATTTCTGAGCAGGCTGCATTCATTCAGTACTTTTGTCTTATCTCCCTTTACTATTGTACTCTGGATCTTCATCCGTTAAGAACTCGATTCTCTCTCAACAACTTAAAAAACATGTTTATTTGTGTCATAGTTTGTCTCTGCTTCTGTTGAGAGAGAGAAAGTCTTTTTAACTTTTGCATTTATTTTATTTGAACAGTCAGATAAGTTTTGTACAGTGCTACTCCATCAGCTGTAACATAAAATAATTGTCTCTTCATGTACACAACATAAAGCATTTTCCACACACCACATATATTTAAAACACTCAGCATTTTCATCTCTTTATGAACATTAAAATCCTGGCTTTCACAAGTCTTTTAGAAATGCGGATGGCATCAAAGCCTGTGTTTTGGCAATTTGGTTCTTTTTGGATAAGTAAATCTTTGCATGCCCAAAAATAAAATGAATGAGCTGGCACTATGTTTCGTTACATACTTAAAACCAGAAAAAAACACTGAACTGTAAAACAGACATTAAAACACGCTAAAATAAAAAAGCACAAACAGTGGCTGTAAACGAGTGCAGTGGATACAAGCATGAAAAGCTAGTTAACTTTGTCGCAGAAAGGACAGTTGTGTGACACATATGGGTTTAAAACCAAGATAAAATAGTTTACAGCCACAAGACTATGTCAAATCCTCCACTGCAGGTAATCAATCTTTAAAACCATTCACTCTTCTCCACAAGGTGTCTACCCTCCCACTCAGATGTTTCTTGTTTTAAACCATCAGGTTCATCTCCTCTTCCCCCTGGGTCTCCAAAAAAGGTCCCATGCAGTCACCAAGGTCTGGGGCTCAGCTCAGCTGGGGAAAGGGATGGAACTCTTCTTTACCGGCCTGAAGGCAGCAACCTCCAAGCTGAGCTCGCTAGGGCGGACCTCCAGGGATGCAGCAGCTCCTCGACCAACCTCCTGGACCTCTGTCCTTGACTGATCCACTCTACACTGGAGATGTCCAGCCAGCTTCCTTACACAAAATGCTCCCCCAGCAGCCAGTGAAGTGTTTCTCCATCTTTTCTTTCTTTCTTAAAAAAAAAAACAACAGAACAGTCCTTAACATTGCATCGCACTGACTGCAGCTCTCTTTGTCAGTTCTTCCGATCCTGTGAGGAGCCTCTGTACAAACTGGAGACGGAAGGATGCGGCTCTGCTGGACAACTGGACCAGTCCTTGTCCTCCTTTGTCTTTCGGCAGGTGTAGCACGCTCTTTGGTATCCAGTGTAGACTGTCCCAGAAAAAGTCCAGCAGCTGGGCTTGGAAGATGGTCATCAGGTCTGGTGGCGAGTGCCAGAGGAAGGATGCGGTGAAGTTGTTGATGACCAGCAACGTCCCCCTGTAGGACATCTTGGGCAGTAAACTTCCATCTGTTTAATCTGCTTCTTATGTGCTCTACAGAGCCCTCCCAATTCTGGTTTAAAAACGTGTTGTCCCCTAGGTAGACACCAAAGCACTTAAACCCCTCTCTTCCATACTAAACCCTCTGGTAGTGATGGCTGCTGCCCTCCTTACTCCCCAATGAAAAAAAAGCTTCACTCTTTATCCAGTTCACTTTGGCAGAAGATAGCACTTGAAAGTCTTCATTCACTAGAGAGTCCACATCCCTCTGCATGTTCACCATCACTACCAGGTCAGCTCCCTAAACTGATAAAATCATCGTAGCTTCACAGAGTGGAATCTTAAAACCAGAGATAAAACATCTTAACATATCTAAAGGAGGTTCAGTAACGAGCATCCCTGACAGGGAACAGCCCTGCCTGATCCCTCTGCTTACTAACACCACTGTAAACCTTCAGCACACTCTCAATCTCGCTGTATAAAATCTTGACCATATTTTTTAATTTAGGGTTGAACCCAAATGCTTTCATAACTTTCCATAAATACTGGTGTTAAACCCGGTTGAATGCTTTTTCTTGGTCAAGGGAGATCATGCCAGTCTTTAGGCCTAAAAGGCTGGTAACATTGAAGATGTCCCAAATTTAATAGATGTTCTCAAATATTTGTAGTACGACTGGTTGTGATGGATGATCTTCCCAATTACCTTAGTCAGTCCAGAGGCTAATGTTTTGGAGAACAGCATGCAGTTGGTGCAGAGCAGGAAGACCGGCGCCAGTTTTTGAGCAGGGTGAGGTCTCCCTTCTTGGGCAGCAGGGTGAGGACGGCTCTTCGACAGCTCAGCGGGAGAATGATCCTCTCCGAAGGCTCGTAGCACGTCCTAGCCTATCATGTCCCAGAATGCCTTGTTCTCCGTTCCTTTGAGTGCCCCATGATTCGCTTTGCACATCATGGATCAGTCTTTTCTCTCCATTCTTCTGCTTTAGACCAAAAAGAACTTTGATGGGGCATCCATTTCCGTTGCGCTCCTGAAGCGCAAGCCGACCAGCTGCTGCAGTTCTAGGATTTGATCTTCGAAGGCTCTTAAGGATCTGACAATGTTTGTAGTTGAGTATAGTGTATTGCTGACTGAACTTTTTTATTTGTGCTTTAGCCACATCCCACCATAACTGACGCGAATAAAAGCTGATTTTTCAGACTTAAAAACACATACAAATAAAAACTAAAAACTCATTCTCACAAAAAGGCTTCTCTTTATAAACCTCCCATTTAAAAACTCTTCAACAGAATAAGAACAGGGAATAAAAGAGTAAAAAGCAACGGTCCACTACCAGTCAGCATTTTTTTTGTGGCTTAAAATCACCAACCCATCCCACTCCTTCACCCAGTCAGAAGCATTACTGGCATCGCTGTGTGTCTCCTGGAGCAGAGCTACATCAATGCGCTTCTGCTTTAAAATACTGAACAGCTTCACTCTCTTGCTCCATTAATATAAAGCCTCTATATTTTTATCCCTGACATTAAATTGATGCAGAGGGTTAAAACCACTCTAAAACTAAAAACAACACACATTAAGATACCTCTGTAAAGGCCAGCTCTCTCCTGATCATAGTCAGATATTTCTTCAGTGTAATGATTGCTTGTTCATAAAAAAAAACTTTATTTCTGAAGAACTTAACATCATTCATGAACTGACCAGTGTTGGGGCAGTACTCAGTGAGCACCACATGACCTTTAGTTTCGCTGACCTTTAGTTTTCTCTAAAAACTGTTTAATCATTTCACAACTTTATTCAGTTTGGTCATTTTGTTCTATCAAGTCACCTGGTAAAGGCAACTCTTCCATCACAACTTCATTCTCTTTTTCCTGATTCTTTTCATTCTCTTCTTTTTTTTACCTGCTTTTCCCCTTTCTGTTTGCTGGATTTTTTGCATTTACCTTTCATCTCGAGGGCAGACTCTTCGACCATCTCCACATCAGCTCTTTGTTCCGGCACCGGAGGGGACGCTCTGCGCCTCCAATTCCACCGGCGAAGGCTTTCCACTCAATCTAAATCAGTTTCTCGATTGGTTCTTTCGCCGGCTCCAGATGCGCATTCTCTGGGCTCGGCTCCACTTCAGCAGGACTCGATGCCCAGAGCCCAAAAACCAATTTGTTTATATGTTTTTGGAAGTAGTGGAGTATGTCAGCACTGTTTTTAAGCAAACATATTATAAGAGTGGTAACTTAAAAACAGTGCTGACATACTCCACTACTTCCAAAAACATATAAACAAATTGGTACTTGGTCTGGGGGGATGTACAGCCCAGGGGGATCTTCTTAATCAGGGACACAGTTCGCCCATCAGGGACAGAGCTCTCTGCTGATCATCTCATCTTGAATTAAAGGAGGAACATTGGAGATTAAAACCCTTTTTTGCTGGGAAACTGAGGGGGGACACTGCTACCTGTGCATTACCAATAACCACACCTGTCTGAACCACCATCTGTGCTCGATTAACACTGTTCACACACACACACACACACACATGCACGCACACGCACGCACGCACACACACACAACATTATGAAACATTATACGCTCTAGCTCATCCACAGACACAAGACCATCTTTCACCACTCCTCTACATTTAAAGAACTCCACAATATCAGTGTGTTTATAATATAACATAATAACAGCACACACATCTTTGTTTGATTCTCCTCCTGATGAGATTTCCAGATTGATAACTTTGCTTCCCCGATGATTAAGTTAGCGAGTATACATTGTTCCATTAACTAACTTCTGCATTAAGAATAACTACCTGTCCGGGCCAACGCCTCCAAAAAGCATTAACAATTCCCTTCCCGGGGCGGGGCGGGGCGGGGCAGTGAAAACAGTGAATGACAGATAGATAGGCACAACAGCGGTTTCTCTGTCTGACCAACACGTCAGCCAGAACGAAAAATGTCTCTAAAAGTCGCTAGGATAACAAGAAAATCTCTAGGTGGTCTGAAAAGTTACTGAATCTACTGTCACTAAGTCACTAAGTTGGCAACACTGCCCTCAGAAGCTGATGCTCTGATAGATCGATCAATTCCACATCAGGAGAATCAATGACAGGAGCTTCTGCTCTCTCTGGTTTGATTGTTTCAGTTTCATTGCTTTCACCCTGCTGGTTTGGTTTCTTGATCAAGCAGGTTCAAGTGTTAGGAACAGTTTCAGGGTGTTCATCAGCACTTTTCGCCACACTCGCTTATAAGACTGAAAATTGTTTAAAAACATTTTGAAAAAATGTTATAATGACAATAAAAAATGTTTACACCGGATCTGAACGTGCGCTGCACATCGAAATCACATCTTCACTGCACATCCTCTTAAATGACTCAAAAACAAAAACACAAAATAGTTTAGAAAGATAAGTTTAAATATTACATTTTAGAATAGTAAATAAAGGTCTTTTCAGATAATAATCAATTAATGATTTAAATTGATACAAAACAAACGTACATGTGTAATTAGATTACATTTTACTAGATTAGTGCAGTTTAAAATCACATAAAATGTAAGACAACAGCTATTTATGCAGCCCCAGACACGTATATAATATACAGTATGTGGACAATCTGGTTTCGAACAGATCGACGTCCGACCGATGTTTGCTAGAGAGTTTCTTCTGATAAATAGAGACGAAATGAAAAGTGAAAATGAAAGTAGAGACCTTTCCTAATGCCTGAAACTCTGTTAAGCAACGAGAAGAGCGACCAAGAGAAACAAGTGTTTTTTTTTCTATCAGTGGTGGATGACTTTGTATGCACAAAAATCAGCGCTTAATCAGTTCTCAGACAAACACTGTGATGCTGTTTCGCGAACAATATCTTGAGAACATTTGAGGTTGATCCTAGAAAATTCTATAACAGTAATTATTCGGGCAAATCAAATCACTACAATTTGCAAAGGCTCAAAAATAATAAGTAAAACAATTAGTGAAATTAATAAGCTGAATTAATACTGCAAAGTAATCAATATTCTTAATTATTAAGAATTATACCTGGGCAGGCGCCGGCAGACACAGAACCTGGGTAGGCGCCGACAGACCCTTGTTCAACGTCGGCAAACTCAGGCGCTGGGGCGGCGCAGGCAAACTCAGGCGCTGGGGCGGCGCAGGCAAACTTAGGCGCTGGGGCGGCGCAGGTAAATTCAGGCGCTGGGGCGGCGCAGGCAAACTCGGGCGAGGCATAACAAGAACCCCCATCATTAAGGACAGGAGCATGACACACTTCAACCTCGACTCTCCCTTCAGCCTCAGGGATTAGTGTTTCTGGGACGACACTGGCGTGGCCTCCACTACTCTTCAGAACAGTAGACTCGGTCGCACTGATCGGAGAAGAGAGAGTTGAGGGTTTTGAACCACTCCTCTTCTTTTTCTTCTTCCTCTTCTTCGAAGGAGGTGGTGGTTGTGGCACCCCTGTGGAGGTGTCCAGACAGACCCTCTCAAGGCCTGAGGCAGACGGAGTCTGGACGGGAAGCTTTGCGCAGGGGATGTGGGGAGTGCGATTCTCCACCTTGGATGTATCTGAGGCAATAACGGGCTCAAAGACGTGAGGACTGAGTATAGGAAGCCCATAACACTCTGGGAGGGCAACCTCTCCTTCGGACCTGCGGACGGCCCTTCTCAGTCTCCTCTTCTGTGACTTATTGCGTGTCTTCGTTGACTTTAAACTGCTTGGGAGAGATGGTGAGGCCTGGAAGTCATCACTGCCCAGCAGAAGCTCAAGATCCTCACCATAGAGCTCCCGCTCCTTCTGCTGGATGAAGTCATCGACTAATTGCCAGAAGTCCCAACTCCACTTGTCCCCTAGACTGCTGTGGTTCACTGGTTCCTCCAGTCCATCCAGGAACAGGGAAAAGAGCCAAAGGTCTGGCAACCCAAACCCCTGCAACCTCGTCCACAGCTTTTCTGCATAGAGTCCATAGGGCAGTCCATCCCGCTGGAGCTCTTGCAGCCTCTGGGTTAAGAGCACGCTCATATGGACATCAGAGAGATCCACTAGAGACTCACCAGGACTGTCAGCTGGGGTCTCTATTGGGCGGTACTTTCTGTCCTGTGAAAACTCCAGCCATTTATCGTCCGCGCTCTTGCCCTCACGGGGCTGATCAGACCTCTCCGGACAGGCGAGGCGAGGGCTGACATGCACCACATCCACGGCGGCGGAAGCGGCGTGAGCGCTCGGTGACGTCATGGCTGCCGCTGGGGAAGGGACATGCACCTTCTGCAGCGCGATTACCAGCTCCTCGGTGAGGGATGTCAAGCAACTCAGCTGATGTGGCTGCGCAGCGAGTTGATCTGCCTGTGTAGACAGCGCTGAGGACAGTTGCGAGAAAGCCGCTGGATCGTAAGACGGCGAAGTCTTCTGTAACAAGGCATCACTCGAGTAGGGATCCATGTGCAGGCTTTATTTAGCAACGTGGTACAATCACAGGCGGTTAGTCAGGCCAGGCAGTAAACAGGGAGTAACGGAGATCAGCGAGAGTAGTCCAACGGGTAGGCGGCTAGGATTGTAAACCGAGAACAGGCAGGGTCACAACAGGCAGGCAGAAAAAACAGGGTAAACGCTCGGAATTGCAGTATGGATACAAACAAGACTTCGCGACGAGCCAAGGGAAACAGTCTGTTTAAATAATGATGTTAATGTCCTTCAGCTGGGTGTGAAATCAAGGCGCCCCTGGGGTGTATGGGGAATGTAGTGTGGTGTAGATGGAGGAGCAGGAGTAGTGCAACGGAGGTGCCCTCTGTTGGTTAGAGGAGGGAGTGACGAGGTTAGCCTCTGTGACAATCTTATCTTAGGAAAAGAGTTAAGATATGGGGGTTAGTTTATTTGACACATATTGACAAGGGGCACATTATTGGATGTCACTGACTTCTCTGGGGGTCACGGTGGCGCAGTGGGTAGCACGGTCGTCTCACAGCAAAAAGGTCGCTGGTTCGAGCCTCGGCTGGGTCGGTTGGCATTTCTGTGTGGAGTTCTCATGTTCTCCTCGTGATCACGTGGGTTTACTCCGGGTGCTCCGGTTTCCCCACAAGTCCAAAAGCATGCGGTATAATTGAATTGGGTAAAAACAATTGTCCATAGTGTTTAAGTGTGTGTGGATGTTTCCCAGAGGTGGGTTGTGGTGGGTTTTGTGCATCCGCAATATAAAACTTTTATTAGAGGAGTTGGCGGTTCAGTCCACTGTGTCGACAAGAAGTTGGATGGACTGACTTCTCCATAGCAACCATAGTGGATACTATTGCAATCAATTTGAATTATCTGTATCTCAGGTTAGGAAAAGTGTTAAGACATGGGGGTTTGCTTATTTGACTCATACAGATTAATTCTTTAAAAGTTTAATGAGGCTATACCTACTTAGGAAATGTTCAAAGCTAAAAGCCAACAAAAAGTTTGCAGATCAAACTTTAAAATCTAGTTTAAAATTGTACTCGGATAGTAATACAATGCTTCATTTTATAATAACGTGACTGGGAAATCAAGCACCTCTAAAACAGAACTTAATTTTAAATTAATCCAGAAAGTGTGATGGAAATGAAAGGTTTCTATAGGTCATATATCTGTGGTTTTAAAGCTCATCCAATGTTCCCCTTTTTACATGATGTGATTTTAGTATATCATGAAAAGTCAAGTCAAGTTTCACTTAAAAAACATATCAAATCTTTTATAAATGTCTTGTGAGAAAGGATATTTTGGGGAGGTCAATGAATGGTAATATCTTTTGGCTGTAGACATCAACATATTTGTACCAAATCCTAGTAAAGTTTTGGCCATAAAAGCTGTCACTCGTAATCCTGACCTTTCATTCCTGTCACTGACACGAATTAACCGCACCTGCCAGCACTCAAGCAGTCTGCAGATCTTGTCCTCGTCACATGTCATGGCTGAACCGCTTTTGACTTTTATATCTTGTTCTCTGGTCAAGTTGTATTTGACCTTTTTTGTATCATTGACCTTTAGTTCTTCAAAGATTTATCCTAACAAAGGACTGTATGATATCAAAATATGTAAAAAGACAACATATTCCAAATAATTGACCTCTAAAATCAAGTCTATTTTTTTTATTTCAATTTACATTTTAGCTCTTTGAGTTGAACTTAAGAATTTGAGTGATAATAACACTTTAAAATTATATTTTTGTGCAGTCTTGCTATCTGTCATAGGGTTATTGTATTTTGGCCAAAAACAGGACCTGCAAAGACCTTCAACTAACCAAACCTATAAAGTATTCCTGAAGAGATGTTATCGTTTGGTGTGTGCGTGCGTGAGTGCGTGAGTGCGTGCGTGAGTGGGTGCGTGCTGCGTGCATGCGTGTTTTACACTGATCTGCTCAATACCAGGAGAAATCAATCCACCAATTTAGATAAAATGAATGAAAACAACACAATTTACAACAAGAACTTTGGAAACGGAATTTATTGCAACAAGGATACAAAAAACAAGACAAAAAACAATAGACTCTATGAATGTCCTACTACCACTAAAATCTCGGTTGTAAATGCTCTTCCAGTTTGAACTTTCAGACAGTAGTGTTGTGTTGATGGCATGGATTTGTTTTTTTGCAGAAGTGATTACGTATAAGTGTTCATTTAGACAGATTTCTATTATTGCCATTTGTTGCACATTCTTCCGTATACTGCGGTGTCCCATCGTGTGGTAATTTGTCGTGGTTGAATCCAGAGCTTAGATCCATACATTTCTTTAAGAAAAGGTACAAGTGTAAAATTCCGTAGCACTGAACTGGAACGTGGAAAAAGTCATGCAGAGTCTATTGTATTAAATATTTGTAATTTTTTACAAAATTGTAATGAACCAATTGTAATTGATGTATCACAGTATACATAATACAAATTATACAAACAAAAGTGTGTAACACATTTACAAAGCAGTTTATAAATATAAATTGTTATTGTGTATTTAATAAGCACTGATAAATTTTCCATTTACAAACAAATGTGCCAAGTTATACATAAAATAGTTTGAGTGAGAGGAAAATGAATTGAGTTTTAAAATAATATTTACAACAGATCAAATGAATCTATTGTCAAACATTCAGGATTTGGCAGAAAGACAGCAATGCTTCATGAACGATTGCTGTGAAATTCAGCATATACATAAAAAGGTGGGGCTATGTCGAGCAATTTGGCAATTAATGCCAAAGTCCCTTTTTTCTGCGGGACTCTGGCAGAGTAATCTAATTCGTTATAATGGTGTTGAAAAGGGGTACATTCAGACCGAGTGAAAGAAGACAGCCGCGGGACACGTCAGAAGTGAAACTCACAGCTGACCGACTCAGCATCAGTAAGAACGATGGCATCGTCCATCAACCCAACCTTAATACATAACAGTCTCAGGTCTGGTCTTCTCTTGGTTGGGCTGATACTGTATTCTTGAAACTTCTCAGTACAAAATCAAAAACCAACATTTAGAACATGCGATTTTAGTTTACCACCCTGCACTATTGCCTTCGATGTATTAACTTACTCTGAAATCCTAGGCAGTATTATCTTTCATGTATTATTTCCTGCACCGTAAAATGAAGTATTACAAATACTATACTCTCCTCTTCCAGGAATAAATATATGAAAAGTTGAAAACGACAGTCAGAATTTCAAATCCATCTCTTTTGCTCTATTCTGTATTTGGAGACAGAGATCTCGAGCGCAGAGGCTGGAAATTAGCATCTCCACTGCTTCTACATGCATGATCTTCATCCTCCTCCTCTGGCTCCTTAGGAACAGCCGGGGCCCCAGGATCTCCAGGTTTGGGGAGGCTGGAAGAAACTTGAGTCCCACCTCCTCCACAAGCCCCAACGGATGAAGACTTGAAGCGGAGGTTACAGGAGGAAGAAGAACCACCTTCTGCCTCTTGGGTGAAACACATAGTGGAGTGTTTGTTGTAGTCAGAGTTGAGTTTAGAGAAGTCATTGGTTGCTGCTTTTGGGCTGCAATAAGCTGAACTGGCAGAAGACCCGACTGTAACACAAGTGAAATGGCTGAATCAAACAATCCTCTATCGGAAAAAACTTTGATACACAATCAAAATAAAGAGTGTTACTTTTGATACTTTATGGAAGTAATTAAAATACAGCAAACTGTTGCAGTCAGTGTGTTTCATTTTTTTTATTTAATTAGATGGTCTCCATGACAGTGAAAATTGTAAGATTTTTTTTTATGAGTAAAACTTGAACTATGTTGTTATATTGCAGATACATAAATGAAACAAATGAACTTTGAAACATCTCAACTGTGTTTGTGATCTCTGGAAGTTGAATCCTCATTTTGTTTGGGTTTATGATGTACAATGCTACATTTAGCATCTTAAATAAGCTCCTGTCTTGCATCAGAGTGCGAATCAGATACACTGTGAAGTTTAAAGGTGCTAGTATTTAAGAGAAGTTGTGAGCTTTAATGAATTTAAATTGGGGCTTGTACTCTTTGAGAGTAAGAGAAGGAGCTTGCTTTCACCACATTTTTTTAGACAGCGTATCCCATAATTATGAGATATGTATCTAATGCAGCCCATCTCAATTAGGAATCTATGCACTGACTGATGTGGAAGTGTATCCCTAACCACATTGATTAAACAATGAACAAAAAGTGTGTTTTTGGATATCCCGGGACAAAAGTGCTTTTTTAGCTTACCAAAAGTTAAATATATTTGTTAGAAATGGGTGCATTTACTATGTGCTAACAACAAAACCCAGGAAAAGGGCGTGGTGAACGCATGGCAGTGGGGGGAACAGAAAGTACAGGGCTCGTCACGGAGTACAACCATTTGAGGGGATTCAAGGATATCATTTATGATAAATAGATTTGATATTCATAATTATGCTATACAGTCTTTAGAAGATCATTAAAGGTGCTGTAATCCCTCCGCTCTGCCATGTCGTCCTGGTTTGTTACAATGCGGGACCTGACAGTCGACCGATGAAAGCTGGCTCTCAAGACATAGAGCAGCTGGGTGGTGCTCGATAAACACTCCCGCATCCACTAACAACAACAACTATTGAAAAAGAAGTTCATGTAAGAGAGTAAGGAGTTCATCATGCTATAACGATGGACAACCATGAAGATTTAATTGATAAGGCACACGAGGAGAATAAAAACACAAAGTATGGCATTGCAATTGGGAAAAAAGTGGAATTAGGGGTTGATGGTACTCTTGTTAAACATTTTATCACCATCCAAGGGCAAAGTGTGTCACTGCATCAACAGAGGTGTGAATCTTGTGAACAAACACACTCCAGAGAAGCCGGTGTTCGCATACGTGTGTGGTGGCCTTAAAACCACAAGCCCTGTCATGCCTCTGCCTGCTCAATTGAAAAAAAAATTCGGAGGGTAAAATTTTGAGGTCAGCACAATTTCTCGGTTTTGCAATTGAAATGTGTTTCTTTAGACTTTTTTTTGTTTCGAAAAACCAGACCTTAATACTTGACTAAATTGAAGACCATTCAGTATCTGGACAAAATACTGACAGTAAAAAAAACAAACTATTTTTACTTTGTGAACTGCATGGTTTGTGGATCTGGGATTGGCCCTAGCACATTCCTATTATCTTAACTAAGATTTCAGAGCGGTACAGAGAGCATCCTTACATCCGTCCATGTTACTCAAATCTTTATAAGATGAATTCTATAAACTACTCGTTCACTATTTGAGTTATAGAAAATTGAGTTTTGAAAAAAGAAAATTAATCAAAAAGTTTGTTTCATTTTGTCACCACTTTGATACAGAAAATAATGTTTAGTTTTTTTTTACATTAAAACAACCCCCAATTATATCTCCCTGAAGATGTTGAGACTTAAGTGTCAAATCTCACCTATGAATAGTAGAATATCTTTTAAGCTCTTGTACCTTTCAGTGCTTCGATCCTCTCATTCTTGACACGCTGAACCTCATCGGTGATTTTGGCAATAAGGAAGTTGAGTGTCCGGCCCCATCTGATGGACTCGATGAGCGTGTCCAGGCCTCGTGGGTTTTCTGAGAGAAGGTCCAGCAGTCTGCTGGTGCGACGTGCTCTGGTGGTGCGGCAGCTGATCTCCTCGGTGTCTTCACGTGTTAGAATCTTCCGCGAGCGCAAGAAGTCAAAGTGACGCTCTGCAATGATTTTCTCCACCAGGTACGGACGTAGTCGCTCTATAGCCTACCGCAAGAAGAAGGAACATTCTGAATATTTGCATGAATGTTATGTTGATTTTAGAACCATACAAACAGTATCACACCCATAAAGTGTTATGTCATCATTCAAATCCATATACTTGTAGGAAAGTTATTCATTTGAGAAATTAAATACCTCCTGACAGGTCATGAAGTACCTAGTTTATAGTATGGATTTGAGTAACATTGATTTCGGAAATCCATCCATCCATCCATTTTCATGGCTTTCTTCCCTTTCGGGGTCGCCACAGCGGAATGAACCGCCAACTCTCTGGCACATGTTTTATGCAGCGGATGCCCTTCCAGCCGCAACCCATCGCTGGGAAAATTTCGGAAATCCGACATCCATAAAATGTTAAATGTTATGTTATCTTCAATGACCGTGTTTTCAACAATGCATTGTGGGATTGAAAAGTATGGACCTTTGGCACACTCAGGATCTTCTCCAGATGTAGAAAGTCTTTCAGGACTTTTATGCTTCCAGCTTTCACATACTTTAAATTTGACTGTACTGCTCAGCTTGCTTACATTTTGCACATTGATCAGTATGCAAGAATGTGGAATCGAAAGCAGCGTAGGCCTTGTTATTTTGTATGTATAATAACAGATTTCAATTTGCTGCTGTCTTTGCTCAATCTTAGAAGTTACAGGATTATGACAACTTCCAGTCTTTTCTGTTTCATTTGATTTTTAACTTCATCTTCTGCTTTCTGTACTTTGCAATTTGGGCCCTCACACCTCCACAGTGTACTACAGGGACATCTAGAGAGAAATTGAGGTGTTGGAGTTTGTGCAGAGATCACCAAATTCAGTCCTGGAGGTCTAGAGCCCTGCACATTTTAGTGTAATACTATTCTGGCTTCTGACAAGCTAAAAGGATCTCAATTACTGTAATAAGTGTGTTTCATGGAGGCTAAAACAAAAATGTCCAGGGTGCTGAACCTCCAGGACCAGATTTGGTGATCCCTGGAAGACACCTGGAGAGTGGGGGGTGTTTAGGACCTGCCCTTTTCCCCTTTGATTAGATATTTCCAACATTGTTGATGTATTTCTTTAAGATATACATTTAGGTTTATATTGTACAATCATATAGGCTAAAGGTTTAAATTTAATTTATCTTAAACGAACAAGTTTAAAAATAATTCACTCCCTCAGATAGTCACTTCCTATTGTGCACAGCCAAGGAAAGCTAGAGATTGTCCTTGGTATCAATGGAAAAGGCATGTGCCTGATCAAGACCCTCTATGAACATAAAAAAAACTGTTGTAAACAGTTCCTCTTATGCTGAAATTTGTGTAATCGCCTACACTAAAACAAACATTAGCATAAAGCTGTTTATGAACACATTGGGTGTATTTAGCATGGATGTACCATGCGAGACGTATTGTATGAATGGTAAAGGAGGCTCAAAATGGGCATAGCCATGCATCGACATCATGGAAGTGCATCACTTTGTGATAACCAAAAATGGGTTCAGAGACATAGGCATAGCACAGTCGTCTGATTGGCTGTAGGTTTAAATCTTAAGACTTAACCCCCCCCCCAAAAAGTTGGGCCGTTTAAACATGGGAGTAACTAAGAACATGCTCACTTCTGACCCCACTCCCCTTGCGGCCAGCCGAGGTACTACAGCTCAGTGACTATTGCGCACAAGCAGGGAGAGCGGGAGGTTGAAATTGGTTGAGTTACAGAAAGCATATTGTGATACAGAGGTAGGTTAATATATTTGTATTCGTGGTTATAATTTAATGATTTATATTAATACAATTTAAAAATATAACAAAGTCTATTTGAGACAACAGTTTGGTTTCTAAATGATCATACTCAACAGAAATGGCAAAACATGTGTCCCTTTAATTATTATTTTAAGCACCTGCCCCACAGAAGATGGTCTCTGGTGTGTAGCCAGAAATGGCAACCTCCAGAATTTCCCCCACTTTTCACTTAGTGCGCGCACACGCACGCGCGCACACACACAGGTATGCAGATTGTAATGCGCCCTTTTGTTGGTCGTCACCTCTCTGCCTTTAATACCCACAGCAGCAGTCACTCTTACGACCATCATTGATACTTACTTCCTTTTTAATCTCGGCCATTTCGTCTTCTGTCAGGTGAGCGCCCTCCATCCTCCAACTTTTACCTCTTTTTCAACTTTTCAGCCAATTAAAGAAAAGAAACCATCAGCTTCGACATAAATACGACAGGTGAATTATAAAATGACTAAACTAATACCAAAGAGTTATTGTGAAGTGAAAGAGGCGTCGGGAGCCTCGACTTCCTGATTGACGCGTTCTTGAGCAACCTACTACGTCATCGCCGTTTTTTTTTCACCGTCAATGTTCCGTAATCAACGCTCATTGCTCTGCTCTTAAAATCACTACACGCAGGAAAAGTGCGTAACAGAGTTTTTACAGAGAAATGTAAGAGGTTCTGTACATCACATCTGTATTCTCTTTCTAATTATTAAGCATTGTTTTCTGCAGCTTTTCATAGAACCTGTAAACTAACGAGCCCAAGCGTATGATCCGGGGATGATCATGGACTTTTATTTTGACACATGGCCATTTGGAACTTTATATATGGATATATGGTACACGGTCAGCAAATACTCGGAAACATGTAAAATAGTTAAACGTTCTTAGTTACCTTGTCATATGCTACTGAAGAAATAAATATATATATATATATTTTTTTTTTATGTGTGTGTGCAGCTCACTCTTTCGACTGTAGCTGCAGAACCGTACAGATTTTTCCATTTTTTTTTAAAACAAACAAAAAAAAAATCCTTTTTAGCAGCTAATGGTTTAAGTCTAAATAAAACATTTAGGTGTAAACAAAGTGATAATAAAAAAATTGTTTAGTTTTTTTCACAACATATGTATAACAATGTTCAGTAATTAAACATCAAAAACCAGTAACTAAAATACTCTACAAAAACGAACTAAAAACTAAGGAAGTCTATGAAACTCTTAATAAACCTGTAATAAAGAGTGCTAAAACGTCTATATTTTTATGGACTTAACTCTCATTAACCAAGAAGTATCAAATCAAAGACTTCTGGAGCAGAAAGTATTTAATAAATTGACAAACCAGTAGGTTTATTTGTAAAGATTTGAATGTCAGTTTCAAAAACAACTCGATCATAAGGCCTGAAGCACATGAGTAACATAACCATGCAAGCTGAATTGTGAACCTTCTCGAATTCTCAAGACATTTCATAATAAGTGTTGAATATTTAACTTAAATAATGTTGTATGTACCATTTTATTGGCTGAAATGCATTTTTGATATGTAATGATTTCAATAGATACTTTACAATACTTTCAGTTCCTGGTCACTGGACGATGATGCTATAGTGTGTCTATTAGCCAATGAAGAAAAATGTAATTGCATCACCACCTTTTAATCTATATTTATTTATCGATTTCAAACATGTTGAGCATTTTCAGTCAAACAACAAGTTACATATAAACCACTTAAACAGAACATTCAAGCCCCTATCTCTTTCCTCATTGGTTGGTGAGGTCCGACACCTCCTCCAGATGCCTCCTGACGATCTCATCCAGCACTTTACTGAGATCGCGACAAGCTTTGGATGCTGCCTCCATCAGTTTGTCCAGATGATCCTGATGCAGTCTCGAGTCCATCTGCACCAGGGCGATATTACCAGAGCGAGGCAGAAGCGCCAGGGCTAGCGTGGTTCCACCCCCACTCTCCTCAGCGTGGCACAGGTCTGCCAGCGCAGTGTCCTCCACAAAACCAGCGGTGCAGGCACAGACGTAGTCCTGCAGAGGGATCCCTGCGTCCACCAGAGCTAGCGTCGCCGCGTTCACACAAGCGCTGTAGTTACCGCCATCCGCCTGCAAGATCTACGGTGTTAAATTAAAGCATTAGAAATGGATCGGGTTTTCCCCCAAAAAATGGATCAAACATAAAAAAACACCAAACACAAGATTAGTGATTGTTTGAAAGGACCACTTGAAGCACAACTATACACAAAAGTAACTTCTACCTAGTTTTAGTCTGAATTAAGGCCAGCACACAGCTATGTGTATAATCAGTGTGAAATGACATGTGTACTCGTCTCGAGCTTACAATAATGGGACACATGTCATCATAGCACCACACAGTGCGTGATTTAAAAGTCTACCAATGAAAGTTGACTCTTTTGATCATGTATTCAGAGTACTTTCCAGACATAAAATGCCACTGGGTGGCGCTAGATAAATGCTCCCATCTATTTACGACAGGAAATAGAGCAGAAGAAGTTTAAGGAAAGGAATGAACAGTGAAAAGCTTATGTTGGTGTACGAGTGACCACAGCTATTCGATAAGTACCATTAAGACTACAAAAAATGTTACATGGCATATTATTGTCTTGAACTTTGCAATAGTCCCCCTGAGTGCCATCCACATTATAGTGTCCTTACATCAACAGAGTCGACGCAGAATTTACATTCACATGTATTCAGATAGATGCGTGGTGACCTTTAGGGCTGCAAGCATTATTTATTATTAGAACTGATTAGTTGCAAATTATGTTTTTTCTTAATTTTCTTAATTTTGATTAATATGCATTATCTGGACACAGACACGCATGCACAATGTGTAGTTTTTTCCTAAGAGGACCATTCTTTTATGGGCGTAACATTATTTGTACAACTAGAAAGATGTAAAAATGTTGTACCCCAATGAGAGAGAGAGAGAGAGAGAGAACGAGAGAGTAATCCATAATGGAAGGGGTTAACATTAACAACAAATCATTTTGTAGCCCTAATCTAAACAGAATACTGTGCACAAGACATCATTTTGTGAGTGATTTCTAATGGTTAAACTAATTTATGTTTTAGATCCCCAGTTGGTTAATAACATACTAATGTTTTGTGACAATTTCTCTGGATAATATTTACATTAATTAGTATTTCATGTAACAAAGTAGCCCTGTTATTATTTTTTATCAAGAATGTTAATGCTTTCATTTATTTATTGTTCAATGTTTTTTTGAATATTTTAAAATAACTATTCCTTTAACCGATGAAGTCGTCTAAAGTCTAAGGTGTAGAGATTTGTGTTCCTAAGATATGTGAAAATATATAAGTTTATTTTGATACATTTAAATTAAACATTTTTCTTTTAACAAAAACTCAGAACTGTTTATGTAAACGTATATTTTAGTGTTATTTAAAATTATTAAATAGCTAAAATAGAGACGTGCGTGGCACGAATAAACAAGAAGATTTATTCAAATATAGTTTTTACATGTTAATATAAAATTCTTACATGTTAATAGAAACGTCCTTTCGCAGATACTTTTACTTCGTACTTCTGTAGTCAAGTACATTTTTATACATGAAAATACTTTTCACACTTGCGTAAAAACAAATGACTGTATTCAGTCAAATGTCCTTGAGTAGAATTCTTAGCAGGTATTTTTACTGTTATTCAAGCACTTTTCCAGTAAAGTTACTGTACCCTTTGGATTACTTTATACAACACTGATGTTTACTCGAGTTAAGGATGTTCTGAAACCCTCTCTGAAATCTTGTTTGATACTTTGTCCAAAAAAGATAAAAAAATCTAATGTTTGAAGAGTTTGTGGCATCACTGGAATGATGTGTATACAATACAATATCTGATTCGAGAGCCTAGCTGCATATTTGCAAGCCAGTAAAAAAAAAACTAAGTTAAAGTCCCCTTTCAGACTGGCTCTAAAATCTGTAGTTTTAAAAAATTGTCAAGAGGATGTAGCTGAGAATCAGATGCATGGGTGAACGAGAGATGAGATTAATAAATGGATTTTCGGAATGTGTGTGCAGCTGGCAGGAGACAGATGAACATGTGCGGAAGAAAAGAGTGCAGATTCATTCATGGAAGGTCTGAATGACGCCTAGAATTAAAATGCAAAAGGATGGATAGATCTTCACACCTTGACGTATATGTCAATCTGTGAGCGCGGGTACAGCTGGGTGAGGACAGCGGCTTCAAAAGTCTGCTTAAGGTGGAGACTCATCTCACTGGACTTCCTGTCGCCATGAGGACGACGCTTCCTCTCCGCTGTGCTGAAGGTGGCCATGCTGAACTGGCAGTTTATCACAGCTCGGTCATGAAGGGACTTGGCACGAGAGCCACGAATCTATGGAACAAGCACAAAATCAATAAAGCACAGATCGTGGTGTCAGGGCTGCTGCTGCTGGACAGTGTCTTTCCTGTGTTTGCATGTTCTTCCAGTTTGCTTCTAGTTTAAAAGCGTGTATGGAAGACTACATAGCAGCCCAGTGTCAATAAGAAAACCAGCAAAACGCAAGAATAAGTTAAAGTAATGAATAAATACAATATTTGTTATAACTTACAAGTGAAAAGCAAAACCTATTTGTTATCATTCTCCAAACACTTTCTAGATGTTAAGCATTAACCCGTTTTCATTTATGAGAAGTTCGTTTGAAGGAAAAAGAAAGGTTAGAACTCAAATGGAGCACCTCGTGCGGCCCGTAGACCACGGCCAGCGCTTTGGTGTTGCCCTGCTCCAGATAAGCGGACCCATCTGCCTGCGCGAACACGCTCATTCGGGCCTGAAGCTTCCGCAGTTCACCCGCTTTGCGTCCGTCTAGTCTGTAACCCTGGTCCGACAACAGCTCAAGACCAGCCATGTTTCAGTACTTTTTAACCGTGCCTTATTTAATGCAACACATATGCATTATTAATTCACTGCAATAGTCAAGTACACACGCGTGGACTGTACTTCTTCGTTTAACTTTGCCACTGCTGGTTTACGTCTGAAAATGCTCATACTGCCACCCTCAGGACTCAAGGTGTCTGTGCATTTCTTCTTCGTGTTTGGTTTGCCAGGTATTTTTAGGTTGATATCGCCGCCAGTGGCGCAGGAGAGTGTAAAGCGTAAATCAACAATTGTCGGGAAAAATGAATCCCAAAACTCTTTTGGTGCTCGATATATAACCGAATTACAGCCAGCCAAAATGTTCACATTTTTTAGAGAAAGAAATTTGTTGTGCTAGAGTTAAATCAACTATACTTTTAAACACATAGATACATCATACATCTCTGGCATGTAACGGGTGAATATATAAAATACATTTTGCACTCTAACTGCAATCACTTAAAACATCTAACCAGAAATACAAGTTAACTTACTGTGGACTCTTTTTTTTTTGAAAAACAATATCCAATGTAGTATTGATGTACATTGTTTGCATCATTGTTTTTGACATATTTACACGACAATCTTTACTTTAAAGGCTGTAGAAATATTGCAATTAATATCAGCTGGCAAATGCTACAAATTCCAATTCTGTACACATCCCATGTCAGCTAGTAAAAAGTTACTCGTGAGTCATTTTTTCTTAGTTTTAATTAAACAGACTTTTGAACAATTATTTTTACTTGTGCTTGAAAAAAAAGTTCACTGAAGTAAAATTTGAATTAACATTTGATTTCCATCCCTGTTATATAATGAAAAACAAATGTGATTAAATTATTTCAATTCAATTACTTTTGTATAAAAAACATTAAACAAATATTCAAAGCAATGGCCATAAAACAAATGTCAAACCTTGATATTCTTTTAGTTTTAACATACACATAATACAACCTTGCTTAAACAAACAATTTATAAATTTTACAAAAAAAATATACTGAATTTATTTTAAAACATTCTATGAATAAACAAATCTTGTTCTATACTAACATTATTTTAACCCTCACTTATTATAAAATCTTTATGCAATAAATCAATATGTGCACATGAAAAATGGTGGCCCGGTAATTGCCAGGTTGTACTCTTAATCAGACTTTTCTTGTTTTATCTTCTACATCTTGCATGGTTACTTCTTTCCACTTTTCAAACACATGTTTCAAAAATAAAAACAAACTTACACGAATTGCATACTCCAGGGCAATAACACTTGTTTTTATTGGAAATATTGAAAATAAATTAAATGTTAGCTGGAAAGTATGGCCTCAAACCATTGGAAGGAAATATGACACTATGACCCAAAGTTCAATATTCTGCCATAGTTCTCTTTAGACAAAGCCAAATAACTATTTCCACACTTCAGGGGTATATTCCAGAAAGCAGAGTTACCATCTGTTTAAACCTGAGTTCTCACTAAACTAACCCTAAACCTGCTTACGTCAGGTTTTTTTTTTTTTATTTCAAAACTCATGATAAAAGTTACTTCATCCACCTCTGCTTTGTAACCGAGAGTTTATGTGCGCGTACGGCGCATTTCATTTTTAATAAAGCATGTATTTCAAAGGGCAGAGTTGAAGGTTTTGATGTTGGCTTACAAAGACATTACGCCATTTTGTATGAAAAAGATTATTAGCATCTGAGAAATTACAGACCGAGTAAATATGTATGTTTATAACATTATTAAGTCAAAAGATTATATGGTAAATTGACAAATATTACATATTTAATATTAAAAGGTGGAATTCTTGGGGAAACTAACTACAAAAAGGTGGCCATTAAAAAAGACAAAGTTGACAGGAGAATTGTATTAAGATAGAATTACAGAAATTCAGTAGCACTTCACACATCTAACACGCCCACACACAAATAATAATTGACAAATAACATTCCTTAGCATTCCGTCATCTGTTATTCTAAGACTCCTCTACACTGTCTGCATCCATGTGGGGTAGGCCTCTCCTTTTCTTGTGTCAATGTTGTGTGACATACTAATATGAACTATGATACTGAAAACTTGAATTCAATATTCCTACAGCCATTTACATCTTTACCACATTCATCTCCTTTAGCTTAAAAGGTGCCATGTCATGGTGACTTTTCTGACATTCCTGACATCTTGAAGTGTTGTTAGCGCCTCAAAACCAGGCCTAAAATAGTATTCAGATTAGTTCATGCACATTTGTGTAATCCTTTATTCTGGCTCGTTTTCCTTATCCCTGCCCAGGCCCCACCCACTTGTCAATCAGATGAATAGCTACGACAGGCCCTCTCGACGATGAACAGGAAACAGTTTGACCCGGAAGTGTGAGAGCAGCAGACCCGCGCTGGTAAACAATGCCAGAGAAGTGCGTTTTCAGATGTCCGGAGACTAAACTTTTGCTTGGATTACTAAATAAAGCGTTTATTTGTCAGAAATGGCTAAATTCATCAACAAAGAACAGTCTGACATATATATATATATATATATATATATTAGTGCTGTCAAAATTCGCGTTAAGGTATGTGATTAAATTGAAATGTACAACATGTAAAAAAAAATAAATAACGCAGTTTCAGTTTTTCCTGTTGTGGTGGACATACTTTTAACAAAGTATTAAGACATTAATAAGATGTAATGACTAAGAGAAGGCATGGAGGATGGACATGTTACAGCACGCAACACACATAACACTCACGGGGGACCGCTGGGCTTCTGTGAGCAATGGCAGAGGCATCACAGCACTCTTTGTTGAAATTACACTCATCTAATTTTGTGTAAAACTGAGGAGTGACAGTAACTAATGGAACAGCTAACTAATGGAACAAAATTCAAATAAGTTCAGAGTAGTGTAAAACAACATTCCAAAGTTGAAGAAGTAATAAATATGGTGTTGAATAATGTAATGTAAGCAAGTGGTGTTGCCAGCTTTGAGCCACTTGGAAAATTATGGAGTGAACAGGACGATCAGCCTATAGCTAAATGATGAGAAGCAAAAAGTTAATTTAGAGGGTATTGATGGTTGCAGGTTTGTTGTTTTTATGACAAAATCTGTGTTACAAATGAAACAAAAAAATTCAATGAACAATCAAATTTTGAATTTAAAGAGTATCTTTGTCTTCCATATACATTAATTAATTAATTATTTAGATTTTTATATAAGTTACAGTCTTGTATTGCGATTAATTTCGAAAAATTGTACAATTAATTAGTTATTTTTTAATCGATCGACAGCACTAATATATATATATATATATATATATATATATATATATATATATATATATATATATATATATATATATATGTATATAAAATACACCTATAACAAAAAAAAAACATCCATAAAACAGTATTCGACTGTATTTGTGGAGGGACCGCTGTAAACAGCGCCGGGCCAAAAAGACGGGTGATTCAAAGACGTTGTTTATTAAATTTATTGCATTTTGAACGTTATTAACAGCAGCTTTAGTATAGAGGTCTCAAATATTGATTCTAAGTGATATAACAAGGACATAACATGGAACCTTAAGAAAGAGTCTCTAAAAATTCTTGCACCCAGGCCATTTTGTCTCAACATTTTTATGAGCTTTCATCACATATTATCTAAGTTAGTGGAGAGAGTAAATTATTGAAATGATTTCAAAGACCAAGTTGTTTACTGGATCACATGATTGAATTACTAATTAAATTATTAGAACAATAAATGTGTAACCTGCACATTGCTGGAAAAGATATTTTTCCTGTTTAAATAATCCCCTTCACTGACAGAAGCTTTAAAAAGAGTGTGATCACCAATGCAGCAAATTCCATTTGGAAACCCAGAAATGTAAAGTGATCATAAAAAGTGACCATATGAAACATTTCAATTTTCAATACTACAATTTAACCACAGATTCAGAGTTTGTTGTATTTGGGAAGCGCACTTTCAAAAGGTTGATTAAATAAATGAAGACATAAATGAACTTAAACTAACTTAAGCCTTTTATTAAATTAAATGAACGTTAAATTATAAAGGGGCACGGCAGGCTCAATAACAAACGTACCCTCTAACATACTCTGCACCAGAGCAGGTTTTGTTCAGAGTGTGTTGCTATGGTTATTTAACTAACCTTTGTTTTTGGAACTGGAATCTGGGGTTACCCACAAACGTACCCTCAAACATATTCAGTTATGCAACATAACCTGGTTTCTGGAATACCCCCCAGTGAATGTTACAAATGAGTATTAGGAATGATATTTGACACATAGCAATTAAACATCTGAAATGTCTTCCACTAATGATACATCATGGCACATTTGTTATTGCTGTGGCTAAAAGGTTCATATAAAATAAATTATTCCATTGCACTAATTCCTCAATCTCAACTAGGTTCTCAGTTTCATTTTTTGAGGTTCACATGCTTTCGTTATTGTGTCAGTTTTCATTGTGAATGATAAAGTGCACCAAACCTATATACATTCACAAAAATGGTACAAAATGCCAGTAGCACTACACGTATCTATTAAGAAAAAATAACCTAATTTTTTCCCCCAATAAAACAGTCAAGACCACAGTACATGAGTACCACAATAGCATAAAAAGTATTCACATTCACAACCAATCTTTTGAAGACACTCAAAAGTGTGGTCTGGCTCACAATGTTCAGAGTCATAAAGTACCACCTAACATCCTCAATTTTATAGAGCGATATGCTAATAATATTAACAAACTATACCACAAATAAACCAATTTAGGCAATAATGGTGTACTGTCTGTTTTCCTTCCAGTTTCTACACACAATCACAGAAACAGAGTATATTTGACGCCTAATTAATGGCAGTATTAAAATATACTTTGGCAATCATTCCAAAAATAATGTCCACTGTTGAGTTTTTGAGATATTCCCTTTCATTTTAAACTTCACAGATGCCATGTTCCCACTTGACTTTCGCATATTTTAATCACAGTTTAAAAAAACATGCCGATAAATGTAATTACCATGGACCAATCTGATCCTAACAGTTGTTATTTTTATCAAACAAGCAGATCACTAGACCAGTCTTCCAGAGTAACTTGAATGCAAATGTCACCAATGACTTAAAAAGACAAGATTTTGTATCTACCCCCCACCCCCAGACATAAAAGGATACTGGCACAACTAAGTAAGAAGGGTGTACTGGAACCAATTGAGAGTAAATGCTTGGTTTGTTCCCTTCAAGTCAGATCCTTTTTGCACCTTAATGGTTCGGCATTCTTGCATACCTAAACAAATGACTGGTTTTGGGCTCGTCACCTACTCTGTTTCTTGACCACTAAAGAGTCAGCATTCAAGCCCACTTTTTCTGTCATGAAAACATCCCGTCTTCCCTGTCATTGGCAGCACCAGCCAAATTAACGTCCGTAGGAACATATGAGCCAATTGGTGAGGAATCTGTCAAGTTTGCCATGACAGGGTTGCTAGATTCTGTAACAGAGTCAGTAGTTGTGGAATGAGGTGCTAATGGACTGGTTTCTTCATGTAAGGTTGGCAATATACTAGAAGGATCAACTAACTGTAACAACTGACTTCCTGAATCTATAGGTTGAAATGGGATGGCATTGACTTGGCCTGAATGGTCTACTAATGGTGGTACCAATAGCTCTAATGGGGAAGGGGGTTGGATTTCATTCAGTAGATGAGTCTGTGAGTCTATGGAGGGAGTAATATCATTTAAAATTGGAGTGGGAGTGGGCGAGGAATCAGAATGATTTGATGTACACAGTTCAATTTCAAATGAGGTACATGGTTGGTCTGCTGGTGATGGTAACAAAGGTGCAATTGCAGAGTTTATTTCACTTGCAACTGGCGAAGAACATTTACCTTCAGGAGAGATATGTGTACTTTGAGGTTTAAGACCAGAAGGTGTTTGAACACTGAACAAACTAGTGTTCAAGTCAGAAGAAGGAACAATGGGTTCCAGAAGGGATTCTGTTATTTGAGATGCCAGATTTGAATTGAAAAAAAGTTTGGATGAGGATATTGGAATTGAAGCAAGTCGATCCACAACTATTGGAGCAGATGACTCGACTCTAGTTGCAGAATCTGGATTCTCTTCTACAGCTTGCTTGATTTTATCTTTTTCGGTAGACATCCCTGGCTGACCAATTTCTTGCTGGGCAGTGAAAGAAGTATTTTCGATTGAGGCAAGTTGAGGTTCCACTACAGGTGACTCTTCCGATGTTTCAGAAGTTGGATTCTCTTGAACAAATTGATTGGTTTCATGCTTTTCTGGAGAAGTAACTAGTGCCTTTTTAGTAGATGGTTCCATCTGGCCAACCTCTTTCTGGGGAGATGGGTTTGTTGGGATAGAGGAAAGACAAGAATCCATAACTGATGAAACCTCAGCTCTACATGGAGATTTGGGCAAGTCTTCAATAATTTGCTTTGTTTTATCTTGTTCTTGATCAGAAAGTCTATAAATAATAGAAACCGGCACCTGACCATTTGCTTTCTTTGAATCAGTTTTTGAGTTTGAGCTAAGAAGAGGTTCCTCAGCAGATAAGGTGGATAAATCTTTTGGGGTTGCAGATTTTGAATTCTCTTCAACAACATGATTAGTTCCATCAATTTCTTGAATAGGAGTCATTTCATTCATACTTGAAAGCGGTACCTGACCGTTTGCTTTCTGGACAGAGGTAAAGGTTTTGGGAATTGAGTCTTGAAGTGGACTCTCAACAGAAGATGCAGTGAACTGGCAGGTATCAGCTTCAGATTTTGGATGTTCAACATTATTTTGTTGTTGGGTAGAATTCAATAACTTTGTGCTTAATATTTGTAGCTTACCAGTTGCTTGCAAAACAGGGGTTGAAGTGTTTGGGATTGAGGCCAGAAGAGGATGCTCAATCAATGAGCCAGGGGACTTAAATTTAGGATTTTCTTCAACAACTGGTTTGATTTCACCTTCTTCCGTGGTAGAAACAAGTTTCTTCATACTTAAAAGCTGACCTTGCTGTAAAGGGGCCTCCATCAGCATGTGAATGTCGACAGCCGATGAGGCAGTGGAGTCCATAGTCGAAATTGCAGTGGCCACGGCTTCATGGAGCGGTGTGTCACCTACCCTTGTATACTCACGGCTGTCAGACTTTCTTAGCAGGAGGCGTTGCTCACCTGGTTTGCGAGGAGGAATTAATGGTTGGCGAGTATAGCTTTCGCCATCTAATAATGTCTCTGGCAGAGGACGATTTCGCGTTTCTGGCAACAGCAGTATACAAATGATGCAGATAAGTGTGCAGCAGGCAAAAATGATGTGATGCAAAAAGTATCCTTTCTGGTTGTGTAATTCCATGATGGGAGCCGTCAGCATGCCGAAACCAGCACTGGCAAGCACAAGACCAAGTCCACCGCACCTAAATGGTAAATAAAACAAAGGCAAGATAAACGTAAAATATAAGATGTCCCGGGGTGTGTTGAGCTCAAAAACAGAAATTCTGAACCCTGTCACAAGAGTTTTCTGTTTTTTCTGCTTTGTTTTTGTTATTCAATTTTATGATCACATCATGACCGTAGTTTTAGACAGTTATGGTGTGCATAAATCGATAGCAACAAACATCTTTATATATCTGTTTGTAGAGAATACCATTGTTTTTATTGCTTAAGTAGCTTAATAAAATGTAATGTAACTATGTTACCGATAATCCTAATATCTTTTTAAAATTATGCTTCAACAGTTTATGAAAATTAAAAGGATTGACAACCATCAGCCTATATACTCCTGTTATTTAACTTTTTTTTTTTTTTTTGCATTTCAACAAATTTTTGTTAACCATTCTTAAATCGAATTCCATTTATCTGCTCTTGGGTATTTTTTGGTCCTTTTATTCTGTTATGATAATGGAAACATGTAATCCAGATATTTACATTTAGTATTATAAATAATTCACCAGTGCTTAAAAAAAAAAAAAAAGTTTAACAAAGTATTTTTTCAGGTTTTATAAGCATAGTTATTAAATCTATTTTATTAATCCTATTCTATAATACCCCATTGGTTAAACAGACCACAGAGATTTACCGGATACTTTTCTAGCTCAAACCAATCTTTAGTTCCTCTGTTCCTTTTAAATTAGTCAAGTCTACTTCATTAGTTAGGTTTGATGTAATAGGTCAATTTTAATAAATGCAGCAGAGAGAATGCACCAGATCCTAAATGCATTTGCTCATTTCAGTTGATGAATCATCTGTGATCAGTCATAAATAAAATTTGCCTCATTTCCGAGCGTACACTCTGAAGAGAAACCTGTCCATCACAGTATTTCACACACTCAAACACTCGTTCAAACGAATAAAGTTAGGAAAGGTTCCCTGCTGTGATTTGAACTAGAAAGCTTCTGTCGGAACACATCAGACAGATAACTAATAACTAATAACTAAGAATAACTAAGCTTCTACAGTATCCTCCACAAAAGGCGTTGAATTTCAAAATGTACTTCAAAGTCAAAACACATTTCCTCCAACACATATCATGAGAGTTACAGATGTGGCACAGCTCACCTAATAACAGTCGGGGTGATTTCTGCACAGAAGAAGATGCTAAGATTGCTGACTGCGTGGGAGGAGAACATGCCAATGATGGAGAACGCCACAGAAAAGTTGTCATTCAGATCATCTGAATGTCCTGGAGCAAGAAGGAAGGTTATATATTGCTTTAACATAAAAATGCATAAAACATGGATAAAAATGTTTTGTATAATAACATAAAAGCTCAATCTTGACTCCACTAACTTTTTTTAGGATACATTTTTACACCTAATCTTATAAATTACAATTAGCAAAATATCTTATGAGACTATTGTAGTTTGAAGGCGTTCATCACTAGAGGGCAGCATGCACTGTGTAGGGAGACAGTGAGACACTGACTGAGCTGGTATTATCGTGTGCGTGTGTGCGTGCGTGCGTGTGCGTGTGTGTGTGTAAGGAACATGCAGTTCCTGTAAAAGCAATAAATGTTTCCATGTTGATTAATTTCCCCATATACAATAAAATTATGGAGACAGAGCTTTGAGAATCTTCTTAATTTTACTGTGACAATTCCCCCCAAAATTAAAGTTTATTTTCTTTGCGCATCTTGGTTTTAGCCCCTGGAGATCAGTTAAGGTTAAGAAAACGTTCCCATAAGTCAATGAACCAACCTTAAAAAACAAAGACAGAATGTCTTAAAAAGAGGAACAAAAGGTTGCATCACTAGATGGTCATGGATCCATGCTGTGGGTTCTTTTATTATTAAAACAGAAGACCAACAGATCCCTTTAAAATGACATTTTAAGACCAGGGAATCACGGTGGAATTTCCAACATCCAAAACAAACATAACCTTGCTGAGTGACTTTCTTTTTGCTACTAGACCAAGCATTTGTTTTCAACAGTAGGAAAACCTGCACCCACTATTCTTCAAAAAAAAAATCAAGTTTTTGTGTTCAACGGTAAAAAAACAGCTTTATGTTGGATGAAAATTGTGTCTAAAAGCTAATTAATTAAGTTTACTGTCCATATATACATTTAAAGACAAAAAATGGATCAAATTCATCGAACAGATTTTATATTCACAAATACAAGTTTCCTTGGATTTAGTTGAAAATCTCTCTTCGGTATTTCCATATCTGTGAAAAATTGTTTACAAAGCTCAATCTTTGTTAACATTGTAAAGTTTGTAGAATGTGTATTATTGAAAAATATAAATGTATTCACTTGTGGATCTAATTCCTTTTCGTCAATCTCTTTACATGTATTTTGGATAGTAATTGCCTTTTTTGCATTTTAGCATTGGCACTTATGAAGGGAGAAAATAATTGAAATTAGGATTTTTAGAACTATAAATTTAAGATACACCTTGGCAAATTAACTCATGATGTTGATGATTAATGAGTCACAGTCTGCATATTATTATTTTCTTGTGCATGATATCACTATTTGGTGCTTTGTGAGACTTACCTATGTTGAGATGATCGCTATACTTCCCCAACACTTCATCCATCACAGAATTGAACACGAGAGAAGAGGAGAGCGAGAAGCAGAGAGAAAAACCAATGAAAATCGTAATAATAAATAAATACATTCCACTTAAATTTCTGAAAAAAAAAGTTTTTAACACAAAGCCATGTTTAAATCTGGTGAAATCATATTCAATGATTAAATATTGAAGTACATATTTTATGCTGGTTTTGGTATGCTGGCAAATTCCTCAACAAAAATATGCTGCTGGTGCTGCTGCTTCTTTTTTTTAGAGAGAAATTGTACTTTTTTCACAAAGTCTTTTAATACATTTTAATCTTCATTATACTTAAGAATAATATGATTAGATTGCAAATGTATGTGAATATAATATAGATCCTAAAAAGTAACGTAGTGAAGCATGCATGAGGTTGAATGCACATGTATTTGATGTTTTTTTTTTACAAGTTGAGGAAACGTGAGTGTGGATGAAGTTTAGAAACTGTGCAAATGTGTTGAGGAGGCACTTTCAGAATATTTTGCTGTTTTCAGCGGTTTGAGCAGCCAATCAATAATCTGCTTTTAGGATTTGCTCATTTCACAACGTTTACAAGCTCACAAGAAATCTTGAAGTAGCATTAAAGCTGCTTTAGTTTTTTTTTGCAGTCTTGTGAGAGTGTATTAACACTGTTTAAATCACGATTTCTTAGAATCACTGCTGAATAGCTTGCTTTATTAATTACAATTAAACTTTCTGTTTGAAGCCAAAATAACATTATGTATATAATGGAGTTAAATGTCCTTACTTGTATTAATAGTTTTGGAGGGCAGGGCTAGGTGATATTGGAAAAAACAGTTTTTAACAGATTTTTATATTACATTTTGTTTACAAAAAAAATCACAAATAAAAGTTGTCACCAAATAATTTGAAAATTTTAAGTAAATAAAAAAGTATCCAACAACATGCTACAATTATCTTTAATAATTGTAGGAACATATTTAGCAGTGTTTTAAACACCCCATTGTTCAAGAAAAATCTCTGAATGTCCCAATTAAGACATAAAAGTGAATAAAATGTTAATGGAGTTAAAATAATAAAATAAATTAACCAAATGCACAAGTTTAACGATGCATCACATCCAACTAATACAAAAACACTAGGTTCATCCATAAAGGCTTGGTCTCAACACAAAGTGTAATATATAACTTCAATTTAAACTCTAATTTGACCTTGAGAGAAAAAGATCAGATTTTCTTTTGTTTTGCACTGAGAAATATATTTTTATACTGAAAGCTGCAAGCTGTAAAAAAACCTGCATTATTTTGTATTACATGAATCAATAATAGATTTGGTTTAAGAGAGGAGTAACTTGTGTACGTACATGCTATTTATGTGTAAATGTGTTAAATATTCAAATTTACATTTTTGTAAAAAGTTGGTAGCCTATCTAGTTGGCATCCCTTCCTAAGTGCACTGAGTGAGACGAACATGTGAACCAAGATTTAGTGTAACATTTTACAACAGAGAAACTTCTGTTAAATTCATACATTTTCTATAAATCAATTGATTTTTCTGCTTTTAAAATGTACAGAAAAGTCAATTTAAAATGTCTTTTTTCCAATTCCCATCAATTTTCTTCTAGTATATTCTGTTTTTTTAACGATTTCTTTCACTGCGTGTTCTTTAGCTTATTCCAGTCCTTGTCTACCTCTTCGAGTTGAAGATGCAATGCCAGCATATTCTGTTTATGTGTAATCTCTTTGCATCTATTGCGTCTACTGTTTTCTATTCATCCTTCATGGAAAGTCAGTTTTAAGGAGTGAAACCACTTCAGTCTTGGCTGACCTTCTTACTTCTGATAATTTTTTCTTTTTTTCCGTTTTACATTTTACTTACATGTTTAAACCATTGCAATATATGCTTGTCGATCTTCTCCATCAGCGATTATTGCACACTCTCCCTGATTTTGTGGTTTCTGACTTTATGGATTTTGACAATTTTTATGGAGTTTGAAATCTGCTACACCTTGAGGAGTGTGCCCAAAACTCACATCCATCTGTCAGAGTAGGTACACAGCCATCTTAGTTTTTGTGGAGACCTCTCTCGGACCCAGAGATTCTTTACTGTGTTCCAGTTCATATTTTATATGAATGTGAATAAACTGATTATAATCTACTTATAAACTGATTATAATCTCCTATAATGTACAAAGTCAAATAGTTTAGTGTAAATAGTTGACCACCCATCAGTTGGCATTTTTTTTTAAATAAATACATCCTCGAGACCTTGATGTGTCACAAAAAAGAAAGTCACAGCTGATGTGGGTGGCAGCCCCTCTCTGCTCAACAATGCCATTCAGGCCTGATGTATTCACAATAAAGCACAGTTTTGAGAGCCCTGTTGTGCACATACCCTCAGACAGTTAGTGCAGTAAGTGTTTGCTCTCTTACGGTTGAGCAGCCCAAGCTGGAGCAGGGACGCTAGTGCTGTGATAATCATGAAGGTGAGGAGACCCCCCCTCCGCCCCATCACTGCCACTGCAGGGCACAAGGATACGCAGGACGCCACAGCAACACCCGCCATCCCATAATACTCAGCATGGAAACCACGCAGCCAATTGATGAAGGGCACCCGTTTCTCCAGGAGACTGCGAGCGAAGCAGTGGTGGATGCCGTAGCCGGTCAGCCTGAGAAAGTGTGTTAAAATAGGCCAACATTTAAAAGTAACCCTTAAATTCTTGATTCAAGTCAAGGCTATATTTTACATATATTTAAACGAGATATATTTGAGATATATTTATTTCAACGTGCAGAGTCTAGATCTTCAATGATAAATAGAGGACAATTACGAGTTGACGCAGAGCACAACGATGTTCTTCCACAGGTTCCTGGTGCCCACCATCTTCACAATGCATGTCCTCCTTGACTGATTCACCAGAGACTCATTCAGCTCTGAAAACAACAAATCTAAATAATTAAATTAAAACTCTCCGTTTTCAGCTGTTTGAAATGACAGAGGCTTGGCTTATTAGTGTGTGTTAGTTTTTTTAAACTTAAACCAGATGTGTGTTTCATAATAATTTAGGATGTCCCAAAACATAGTGCAAATGTAAAAAGTGTTAGAGCAGTGTCCTGATGTGTATTTTTTTCCGGTTAGATTCTGAAGTGCAGATCCATGAACGCTCAACCGACTGATATTACCCACAATCCACTGCGCTTGGGGCGGAATGGGTTTTCTCTGGGACCCAAACATCGAGCACTCTCGTATTATGACTCATTTTTAAAGAATATGCACATAAATAAACAATATCAACAAAGTGTTTTAATTATTATTATTATAGAACATTTTTTAAAGAAAGAATGGAAAAGAAGGATCTATGTTCTCGCACACATGATCTTTTAGTGTATCCCAGATTGTGCCCACTTTTGTCTCACACACAAAAAAGTATGAAAATTTTCTTCTAAAAATGAGTGTCTACTTTAAGGGTGCAGTTTATAGTGTTCTGATTAGTGTTCATGCAACATTTTCTACATTTGATTTTAATAAGAGTAGTTATTAAGTAGTTAGAGAAATTCAAAATTTGTGTAAAAATGTCAGATATTTTTAAGACTCAAATATATTTTTAAGTTACTTTTGAGACGCTCTCTAAATTTCAAGCAATGCAATCACTGTCAGTCATTTTATAACATAATGGTTAAAGGTTTCATTGTCAGACGACAACACCTGTGACTCAGATACGATGAAATACTTCCTTTACAAAACCGGTTCTCTTTACAACAGAAGAGAGTTAAACAAGTTTTCACCAGCATGAGGGTGAATCAATCCCAAACATAAATCCTTTCTGAATCACAACAGTTAAAGTGCAAGAAAGATTCTTGCTTAAAGTGCCAAATTGATGTGACAAGCAACTATTAAAGAACTACTATGTTCATCAGCTCTGAGACTGAACTCGGATCAAATGTTAAATACAGTTTCCTCTCTACCTGTCACAAGTTCTTCTGCGTCTTCTTCCAGATTAACATTGTTTTTCTTTGCGATTCGCTCCAGGTTCCATTTGGAGCGACTATACTGTTGTGTTGCAAGCAGCCAGCGCAGAGACTCTGGAAAAATCCTGATTAAAACAAGGTGCAAAAAAAATAGACCAATGTAACAATTGAAAACAAGAGTCACTCGGTGATAAATTTACATTAATACAATTTTGTTCAATTGTAAATGTGTATACAAATTACTATTAAACATTAAGTGTCCACATTATGGCAAAGCATCACTTTACATCACTTTACACATTACATGTGTTTTCACTAAATCAGTAGAGCATTCTGCAAGAGGTGACAGATTCCTGTTCAAAGTCAAACTTGTAAAATCAAGACTGCCGAGGAGTGCTTGAGACGATAGCTTTGTTGAACATGCAACACAAAAAGGAGTTGAGTAATTTGTATAAATAGCAAATTCATAGTCATTCAGGGCTGGGTGCTATGGCCAAAAATATATGACTTATCCATAATTATTACGATATCATCACATTTTCATTTCTGGTATAAATAAAAGCAAGTTTTTGCTCTAGAATGATAGTTGTACAAACCTGAATATTAACCAAGGTTTTCAACTATTTTTACAAGGCAAACATTTCTTATATAATAAAAAAAATTACAATAAAAAAAGTTCTGTATCAGATAAATTATTATATAAATGTATTCTTAACCTGTAAAAACAGCACAAATATCAGGCATTGAGTAATTATTTATTACATTACAATATTAATTATTAAATAGTTTAGATATTCATTAAGATTGAAACATATTGAACAATGTTTTTATTTATTAAAGCAAATATTGTTCACTTCCAGCTGACCTTTCCTCTCTCTCTTCTGTTTTTTTTATATACAAATTACTAAAATACAGCTTGTTTTTTTGGAAAAATAGGATAAAAGTCAGGTGGTTTTGAGGAATAGTGGGAGCTCTTATTACCACTTCTTAAGTTCCGATAGTACTGCTCTGTTTTGGGAGTTGTCGAACTCTCAAACGATGTTTATATAGCGCCTTATCGAGAAAATGTATATTGACAATAATTATCGATATCGAATTTTCACCTAGCCCTATTGTCAGTGTTTACTCCCATTTTCTGACTGCTTACTTCCTAATAATTATAAATATCAAACCTCTTTAATAAAACAAAGCCTAAACTTATTTTGCACAGTTACCTTGTTACATTTGAGTATATTGAAGAAAAATATAATTAAAACTATATATATTTTCATTCAATTTATTTTTAAATCTAAAAAGTTTCAATTCTTGTTTTGATACTTTTGTGTATACCTTCCAATATTTTTTTTATTTGGTGTGATTTCTCTTCTTCATTAATCCACATTTCACAAGATAAAAGTGTAACATTTAAATATGCTAAACTTTTATTAAAAATATGTTTGGCCAAATCCATCAACAATGTCTGGGTTTCAGAACATTTTCATTTCAGCGGCGCTCTGTTATTTAAAATGGTTTAACACAACAAAACACAAGACTGAACTATCATCCTGACAATTTGACAATGTTGTTTACCAGATATAAGAGAGCATGAGGAAGAGAGGGCAGATGATGACTGCTTGTAAAACCTGCCAGTCGCGACACAAAGCTGCCACGCCTGGCATCAGTAGCTGACCCGCCAACACCATGAAGTTTGCCACCATAGTCATAGAGAAACGGCAGCCGGGCAAGCAAAGCTCCAGCCCTGCAGAGAAACAGAATAGAGCAGAACAGCCTTTCATTTATAAATCACATTGATGGACTTTAGTTGCACTCAAGATAACCACTAAAGCGTCTGTTATTTCAAGTTTTTTATAGACGGAATTCGAAAGTAAAGGTCGGATTAGTCAAATATGGGAGAAGTTGAGATAAGGAATTATCAGTAGTTAGCTCAGACCTGGTTTATGGCATTCACTGAACTGTTTAAAAGATATTAAATTTGACAAAGATAACACCTGGTTTTAAATTTGACAAAGAATTTACATTTGAATGACATTCTTATATAAATGTAAGTAAATACCATGTAAATATTATGTTAAAATGTGTAGTGGAAATGATAGGAGCTGTGTAGTTTTTATTTTACTTAAATTTTTTTAGGCCTTTCATCTTAAGTCTGGGACAAAGTGTTTTTGAAGAGCTGAAAATTGTTTGTCCTTCTGTATCAGCTGATTATCAAACTTATGTAAAAAAGAGATAATTTAGCTTCTTCTGTTCTGCTGTCATAAGCACCTCTGACGCCTGAGCAGACTTATGCGTGTTGCATAGATGAATGTATATCTGGTTTCTCCAGGGTCAACCTGACAGAACTGTGCCTACTCCTAATAGTCAGAACAGCCAGAATGTTCTAAAATAATATCTTTCCATGTGTGCTCAATGATGTATTATTAGGGGTGAGCGATATGGCCTTTAAATAACATCAAAATAATTTAGGGAATTTTTTTTTTATGAAACAATTGTTCAAATTTTTTACAAAATATTTTAAGAAAATACAGTTGTACACAATAAGTGTCATACCTTTATTGGTATAAAATGCAATAACACTTTAAAATATAGACTAACACCATCTCCCCTTCTGCAACACTTCCCAGCAGGCACCTGTGCACGCATTACTTCCAAACCAAGACTCAATCCCCTGTGGCCTTCCCGCGCGATCAAAAGGGGTCGTCTGTAAGAAACTGAACCATGCCTTTGAGTGATCATGCTTGAGAAGGTCTGGCCATTTGCTTTGAGTGCCAGGAACCAACAGAGACGGCCACCCTTTTCAGAAGCATATTATGCAGAGGGCACAGATTGAGCCGAGATGCCGCTCACATGATTATGTAAACTAAATAAACGAGCTGTTCTTTTGGAAACGAACAGAGAGTGATCTCACAGCTTAACTCAAACATTTAATGACAATACGTGGAGCAAAGAGATTGATATTGGGAGTAATGTGCACCTCACTGTGGTTAATTAACCAAACCCTCTAGTGTTAGGCTTCGCACCACAATGTCTGGTCTCTCACCGTTCTATTGCAGTGAACCTATCATACACAAGAACAACTTTTAAAATAAAGAGTTTTCACAGAAAGACAGCCTTCCAAAGTCAAAGAATCAATCAGTTTAGTGATATAATTTGATTTTGAAATGTAAGTATTTAATGGGACCTCCCCCTAACCTCGAGGAAATCTGTAATCAGTATTCCCACGCGGGTCGCAGTGTGCAGTCTTTCTCTCTCAACCAGGTAAAACACTGATTAGTTTCTCTCTATGTTATTGGGTTAGCTAAGAATGCATTTTAGTTAGGTAGCTATTTTCTTTGTGATCGATTTGTACTTTATACTGTACTGAGTTAATTGTATTTCATGATTGAAATTTTAACTAGAAGTGAATTTGCTTATGATTTACCTGATTATTAAATTGACAATCATTTGTTTTGAAGATTGTCCGGAAATCGTTATCATAACTTCTGATGTATCGTCTCTGTTACCTGGAGTGACATCGCACAGATAGTTGTATTGTTCATTGTTTGTATCCAGATACAGTTACCTGGAGCTAAAAGTTCAAATTAGTGAAGAAGGCTTTTGTTATATTCAGATACTCTGATCAGTAAGAGTCTGATCAACGCATTCTCTGTATGAATTCCTATTTGCGTGGCTCTTGCCCATTGGGAACTCAACTCCGGAATGAGAAGTCCCAAGAAGTGATGGCATATTTGTGAATCCCTTGAACGATTATAATACACTTCTGAGACGGCTCTTGATCGTCGAAGGCTTTGGAAAATTGAGACCTTTGGAAAGCGACAGTATTCAGAACCTTAAGATATGAACAAATAATGATTAGAGGCAAAATATGAAGAAACTAATATGAGAGAATGAGAGAAATAATGTGACCATGAATTATTAATTTGAATGAAGTCAGATTTAAAGGTTCTATTGGTTTAATCCAAATTGTTGTCAATGGATTTGTTTTATATTGAGAATACTAAAGTAAAGGATAAACTAATTAATATTACGTTTGATCATTTGTCAATTTCATTAACAAAGTACCTAATTCCTCATTCACTAAAATAGAGTAAAACCAGAGATAAAACCTATAAACACACAGACACAGAGTCTTCAGTATATGATCTGAGAGAATTAAAAAGAAAGAGCTTCCCACAACAATCCCACAGAAGAGCCTGGAATGCAAATGAGTCTGGGACTGAAGATTTCTCTGTTCTCAAGCTCAATGCACTCCTGGAGAGGAACAGACACTTACAGAAGAGCTTGAATGCTAAGCCCTAAACAAACAGTCATATATAAATATTGAAATCAAACAGAATCAGAAAGATTTTTATTGCCAAGTGCATGTGTAATTTGTTGTGGCACAGGGCTACTCTCTCTCCAGTGTTGACACAAAAAAATACAACACAATAACAGTGCACAGTAACACAGGTACCGTAACACCCATTACACACTAACAGAGGACATAAGTAAATTGCTCAAGTTGAAAGTAAATAGAATTTAGTAATATTGCAGAAGTATAGATTGTAAAAACAAAGTAATAGAAATATAAATATATCAGATGATCAAGGTGCTTAAGAGAAGTGCTTTGGAGGTAACGTGCAGACCAAAGCATAAAGTAACAATAAAGTGCAGCAACACAACAACAGAATGTGGAGCAACAAGAAATATGCAGAGTCCATAACAGATTCATGAAGCTTAGTGCAATATTTAGATGAAATATATGGGTGTTGGTGGGGGAAAATATTGGTTCAGAAGCTGAATGGCCTGAGGGAAGAAGCTGTGTTTGTGCTGGGTTGTCCTTATGTTTGGAGCTTTGAAGTGCCGGCCAGGAGGGTAGGAGTTGGAAGAGGTGGTTGCCTGTGTGTGCAGCATCCAGAGTGATTTTGAGAGCACTCATTCTCATTCTGGAGGTGTACAGTTCTTGAAAGGAGGGTAGGGGATCTTCAATGATCTTTTCAGCAGTCCAAACTGTTTTCTGAATTCTCTGGATGTCTGATTTGGATGCTGAGCTAAACCAAACAGTGATGGAGGTGCACAGAATATAGAACATGACCGATAAGTAGAACTAGGTCTGCAGCATCTGTGGGAGGTTGAAATTCTTCAGCTGGCACAAGAAATACAGTCTTTGCTGGGCCTTCTTTGCGATGGAGTAAAGAAGTGGGCACTCCATTTAAGGTTCTGTGAGATGGTGGTTCCCAGGGACCTTAAGGCTCCACTGGTGCTACAGTGCTGTTCATGATGGAAGGGGGGGGGTTTCTCCTGAAGTCCACTACCATCTCAACCGTTTTGAGCATGTTAAGCTCCAGGTTGTTCTTGCCACACCAGAAAGCCAGCCGCTCCACTTCCTGTCTGTATGCAGACTCCTACCATCCTGGATGACAGTGGTGTCATCTGCAAACTTCAGGAGCTTTACTGCGGAGTCTTGGGAGGTGCAGTCATTGGTGTAGAGAGAGAAGAGTAGTATAGATAGAACACACCCCTGGGGGGTGCCAGTGCTAATGGTGTGGGTGTCCGAAGTAAATTTCCCCATCCTCACTAGCTGTTGTCTACCAGCCAGGAAGCTGGTGATCCACTCACAGATAGACTCAGGAACTGAGAGCTGGTAGAGTTTATTTTGGAGGAGGAATGGAATGATGGTGTTGAACACTGAGCTGAGGTCCACAAACAGGTTCCTCACACTGGGGCATCAGTTGTTAATGTTTGTTCTGGTGGATCAGAGTCATCAGAGCGGGTGGAGGATATTAGACTGTGGAATCTGCTGCAGAACTTGTTGAGCTCGCACACCAAAGTTTGATTGCCCAAAGAGGAGGTGTCTTCTTGTTGGAGATGGTCTTCAGGCCTCTCTACACTGATGCAGGGTTGTTAGACTAGAACTGGTTCTCCAGCTTCCTGGAGTAGCTCCTTTTAGCTGCTCTGATCTCTTTATTCAGTGTGTTCCAGGCCTGAGTTTGACTAGAGCTCCCGCTCATTTCCCCCATCGACGACGTCTCAGAAGAAGTGCAGCAGATCCACCACCAAAACAGTGGTACAGTGGACTTCAGACATCAGAGAACTTAAAAATGTAAGAAAACATTTTCTGAGAGTACTCTATGATGTTTAAAAGTTCCTCACAAGAATATTGGATGAGATTGTCAGTACAGAAAATCGGACAAGAACACAAAAACAACAAAATGCTGGAGACCATCCCACCATGGCTGCAATGCTCAGCGCCATCTTAGAATCTTATTTCAAAGCCAAACAAAAATTCAAACCTGACCTGCTTTCATATCACCAAGAGGAAGATATCGGTTCCTGCAGATTCCGAAAAACTTGATCTCTTTTAAGATAACTGCACATTTAATTATTCTTAAGATCTTACAAATACATTCACTAATTTTCTTACATTTACGCATCATCTTGCAATGTACTTACCCATCTTGAGTCAAGGATAAACAAAATTTAAAGGTTGAAGCTACCAAACTTAACTCAAATAGAACAGGTTTAAATTAAAACAACTTGAATATTAATTTGCTTGCTGTAGTTTGTATGTGTATCTATACGCACTTTAAAGACTAAATAAAAAGGATTTGAGAAGAAAAGGAAAGACCACCAGTAAAACGTGCAACAAAAATATTACTGAAACTTAAAGCTTAAGTAAAACAATCATTTTCATATCGACTGTAAAATTTCAGTAAATTCTAAGTTAAAAACATTGCTCCCCGAATTTGTTACATGAACTTCAGATTAAAACACACATTATTAAACACTCTTATAAGAAACATGCACTTCTCAAAATAACTAGTCCACTTTAATGATGTTAGCGGGCTTGTTGGAGAAACCAGAGGAAGCAAAGGTGAACAATCAACTCCACATAAAAGACCTTGAAAAATTCTAACCTTCTCACTAAACAAGCCCCCAATTAATTAATGACCTTTTATGTTCTGGATGCTTGGATTCACAGCTCATGATAGTGTATTTAAATGAACGAACTATGGATTCATTAAAATGCTATTTATTAGTGAAAAAAACAATCTAGCAGGGCTAGGGCTCTCTGTGAACAACTCTAAACACCCATGTGGAAAGGAAATCTGAATGAAGTTATGCCAATTGACCTTTTCCTGTTGTCTATAAAAACTTAAACATGATCTCTAAACATACTAAGGGGCGATAAATCATATCACATTTGTTAATAAATCCCCCAAGAATATGACTTACCAAAGATTGCAATACAGCTCGAGTGTTAGTTGGTTCTAATGACTTAACTAAATACTCAAAGTGGCCAAGGGTTGGTTTAAAATCTTCCACTCATCTCGTTTTATTACTCTGAGAAATGCCAAGTGTTTCCCAGTTTGGTGAACACAGTGGTTCACGAAAGGTCAAAGGTTCAATTGATGAGTGCTAATGGATAAACGTTTTTTATGTTAATGCTGCAGAGGCCAAAATAATCAATACAGGGTTGTGGATTTGTATTCATTTTAGCGCCCAAGAAATCCCTCCACCCCAAAGAGAAAAAGTTCAAAGAATCAGTGGGTGGCCAAGAAAGGGCCTGATTCTTGTTATAAACCTGGATGGATGCTGACTGCTGCCTAATATACAACCATCAGTTTCTACTAGTTTAGTAAGCTAGCAAACACTAATATATTCTTACATACCTTTGCATCCAGTCAATGCCTAATGCTCGGTCACTGTGTGCATTTATTTAGGTCTTGAAGCAAAAAGACATAAGTATTGTTTATACTTGTAATACAAGTTAATTAATTATCATGTGGTGTGTTTTTTTAATAAAAGGAGAAACAAACCACTTTTATAAAAACTGTGTTTAGTTCTATAAACGACATAGTAATCTACAAGTTAAAATATAAAGTTAAATCCATTTTAGAATAACAGTGCATGTGTGCGGAGAGATCCAGCTGGTGGCGCTTTGAAGGACAGTATGGTTGTGTGTGTGTGTGTGTGTGCGTGCGTGCGTGCGTGCGTGCGTGCGTGTGTGTGTGTGTGCGTGTGTGGTTTGAGCCCGAGGCTGACTTTTCAACCTTCCCCAGTCACATGAGTGGCTCATGGCTTCACGCCAATATGACAAATATTCAATACATTCCAGATCAGCAGCACATTTGAGTCAGCCGAGAATGCTGACTGAGACGAATTAATAAAAAATAAATAAAACTATTGCACTGAGAATAAGCCTCATTAAGTGCAGCTTGGATGTTTCCCAGACCAATCCCAAACAAGGTTTGTACAAACTATATCTGAACATAAGCATTTCAGTACTCACCGATACTTAATAAAAACATGATTTAAATATACAGGTAACAGCTTTAGTCATATAATTAAAAACAAAAAAACAACAAAAAGGGACTTGGAATTAAGACCATTTATTTTCAATGAAAAGCATGTTGTCGCAACATATTACAGAAAAAATCATAATAAAAAAATAAGGGGCTTAATTTAATATCTAAATTAAAATCTTAAAAATAATGGTATGTATGTATGTATACATAAACACACACATATATATATATATATATATATATATATATATATATATATATATATATATATATATATATATATATATATATATATATATATATATATATATATATATATACACATAGATACTTACACACACACATATACACATACACACACACGCACGCACATCATTAGCAGGATGCTTCGATAGCGGCCTTAAGCTCATCCTGAGTGTTGGATCATGTGGCCCTCAATTTTCTCTTCACAATATCGCACAGATTCTCTCTGGGGTTCAGGTCAGGAGAGTTGGCAGACCCATTGAGCACAGTAATACCAGGGTCAGTAAAACATTCACCAGGGGTTTTGGCACTGTGAGCAGGAGCCAGGACATGCTGAAAAATTAAATCTTCATCTACCTTAAAGCTTTTCATCAGACAATCTCCTGATTGCTAGCTGCATTGACCCTGCCCTTGATAAAACACAGTGGACCAACACCAGCAGCTGGCATGGCACCCCAAACAATCACTGACTGTGGGTACTTGACACTGGACTTCAGGCATTTCCCTCTCCCCAGTCTTCCTCCAGACTCTGGCACCTTGATTTCCAAATGACCTGCAAAATTTGCTTTCATCTGAAAAAAGGACGTTGGACCACTGAGCACCAGTTCAGTGCTGCTTCTCTGTAGCCCAGGTCAGGCGCTACTGCCGCTGTTTCTGGTTCAGAAGTGGCTTGGCCTGGGGAATGCGGCACTTGCTGCCCATTTCCTGCACACACCTGTACACGGTGGCTCTGGATGTTTCTACTCCAGACTCAGTCCACTGCTTCAACATGTGCCTCGATGTCTGGAATCGGTCCTTCTCTACAATCTTCCTCAGGGTCCGGTCACCTCTTGTTCCCAGATTTGAGATTGTCGTTCTTTTTCCTTTCCCACAGACTTCCCACTGAGGTCCCTTGATACAGCACTCTGGGAAAAGTCTATTTGTTCAGAAATGTCTTTCTGTGTCTTACCCTCTTGCTTGAGGGTGTCAGTGATGGCCTTCTGGACAGCAGTCAGGTCGGCAGTTTCACCCACGAGTGCGGTTTTGAGTAATGACCCAGGCTGGGAGTTTTTAAAAGGAATCTTTTGCATGTGTTTAGAGTTAATTAGTTGATTCAGATGATTAGGTTTATAGTTCGTTTAGAGAACCTTTTCATGATATGCAAATTTTTTGTGATAGGAATTTTGTGTTTTCATGAGCTGTATGCCACAATCATCAATATTAAAACAATAAAAGGCTCAAACTACTTCAGTTGTGTGTAATGAATAAGTAATTAATCTAAACAAATTCAGTACTTGATGTTTTAAAACAATTTACAAGCAAATGAAAATTTGAAAATCAAATGTACACCCACATATTGCAACCATGCTTCTATTTCATTGATCTGTTTTATACAAAAGGAAGCACTCTGAAGAATGTTGAATGCTTTTGGCATACCACAACTATTTTGTTGTAAATGAGTAAAACTTTGAATGATTTACAACCCATTTCCAAATCATTTTAAATCAGGTGTAGGCGGAAAACAAGAAGTGGAAAAGATGACAGACTTTATATGTTGGGATGAACTCTACAGAGGTCAGAGGTCACAGATAAACAGCTGTTGCTGCAGCTCAGAGAAACCTACTCTCAGCACAACAACTGAACTTTACTCGACTCAGCATATGCACACCACATGGTTTCCGAGATTAATTTAAAGGACAGAGATTACAAAAAATGCTTGATAACATGGAAATGATTAAAACAAAGAAAAAGGTGATCAAAGGCCATTCATTAGGAAAGAAACTAAATGCTAATGATCGCTTTGAAGTGGAGACACCATTTAAAGGTCAACGGCTGAACTGTTGGCATCGGGTCATCGGTCAGTCTGCTTTTTGAGTTGTTTTCCATTGATGACACAATTCAGCCTATTTTGGAGGTTTTTGTTTTAGCTGATGATACAAAATTGCTTAGAGAGGTAGCAGTAGAGATTAAGTTTAGTGAAAGAGCACGCATTAGAAACCTAGTTGGGTCTTTTTAAGTTAAATCCAAAACAGCTAAGCTTTCTAAGAATCAAGCTGTTTTAGATTATGTGAGCTTTTACTCACTTTTCCTAGGGCCCCGAAAATGGTAACCCCTCCACTAAAAAAAAGAATACACAAATATCTGTTCATATCAGACATTATTTTAGTTCTCTACACATCATGTGTTGATGACTCTGGTACACTTTGTTCTTTTAAATATGGGTTGTACATCAGGGCTCAGTTTTCAGTAACTCTTTGTTATTGAAAAGGTTACCAAAACAAAGACTTGTTTTACATTTTCAAATCATACATTTCATGCTACTAAATAATTGTGCAACTAATGAAAAAGGACCATCTTTAGCCAGTGGATTGTGGATTATAGGCAGAGTGATAGAGGCTGAGGGGTAGGTTGTCAAGCTTGCATGTTTAGAAACTATGATTCACCTCCTTGGAACGAATCATATGATTTCATCACATTTAACAAATACTTCTACAAATGTGAGAGCATTTTGTTACCTATATTGTTTTCACTACATTGGCTGAGATACGCTTCAGCAGTGATTATAAGATAAAAATCTGTTTTAAGGTGGTTACTGGACTGATCTACAAATATGTTACTTTACCCAATTAATAATTTCAGTTGTTTTAATCATTAAAATTTTTTTTATTTAATATGTTAATGAATAAACACCATGACACAAATATTTCAATGCCTGCAAATCTGTCCATTCATTTCTATAATATGAGAAATTGGCAGCCAGAGCATTGTCAAATAATCTGACACATGATTAGGTCGCTGGAATTCTGTCTTTGTTGACCTAATCCAATCATAAGTTGTGGTGAGCAGTTTACAATGATGTGGACTTACAATTTTCATGTAAATGAGTGGGTTGTGTTCTCTTTTCAAGTTCTCTTTATTATCATATCCTGTGGTACAATGGACCCGTCAGTGCAAACAACTAACAAGCAATTTACATGAGCTATGAGGAGAGATCCTCATAACATTCTCCACAGACCTGTTAGATCGGTAGGCAAACAGCACAGGGGGTCCAGTAGGGGTCCAGTGATGTCCAGTGATCTTTCAAAAAGCTTTGTGAACACAGATGTCAGGGCCACTGCTCTGTAGTCATTGAGACCTGTGATTTTAGGCTTCTTGGGGATGGGGATCATGATGGAGCATTTAAAGCATGCAGGGACTTCACACAGCTCCAGTGATCTGTTGAAGATGGGAGCCAGTAAGGCAGCACAGGTTCTGAGGCATGTTGGTGAGACTCCATCAGAACCTGGTGATTTCCACCTGATCTACTTCCTAAAGAGCCGACAAACACCCGCCTTGCTGATTCATAGAGCAGGAGTGGGATAATGGTCTGTGCTGAGGGTGTTCGTGAGGGTGTGTGCTGGAGGTGTTGATGGCTACTCAGGGAGACAATCAGAGGGTGTCTCAAATCTACAGTAAAACTCGCTCAGATCGTTCACTAAGTTTTGATTGCCCATAGATGAAGTTACTGGGGATTTGTAGTTTGTGATGGTCTTTAGCCTGACCACACTGAAGCAGGGTCAGTGGTAGCAAACTGGTTTTGAAGCTTTTCAGAGTAAGTTCTTTTGGCAGCTCTGATCTCGATGTTCAATGTATTTCTGGTCTGTACAAAGTGCGATTGTGTAAATCCTGCTCTGCTTCACTGGTCATTCTTTTAACAGTTCTCACTACAGGTTTAGCTGTTGCATATACGATGGAATAAGGTGGACCAGTCAGTAGTCGGAGAGTCCTAAAGCTGCGCGGGGGACGGCGTGGTAGGCACCCTTGATTTATGTGTAACAATGATTCAGAGTATTCCCCTCTCTGATGGGCCACTCTTTATGCTGCTTGAACTTTGTCTGTGTTATTCTAAGAGACTTCAACAAAGCTATTTTGAGAAAAGAAGTTCCAGAGTCTGGAAAACGCTGCTCTACATTTGTGATCTCGTCAGCCAGCTGTTGCACCGCTTCGCTCACCCAAGCTTGCGGCGGGATGTAAATACTGACAAAAATATATGAGGAAAACTCTCGGGGTGAATAGAAGGGCTTTCAGTTAATAAAGAGCGCTTCCAGATCAGGACAGCAGATCTTCTTCATCACAGTTACATCTGTACACCACCTCACATTGATGTAGAAGCAAGTGCCTCCACTGCAAGTTTTTCCCTTTGAGCTCGAGTTGCGGTCCACTCTGAACAGTTTGAATCTAGGTATGTTGAGAGCGGTGCCCAGTATCCCGTTTAGCCAGGTCTTAGTGAAACACAGCACAGCAGAGATTGAAAAGTCTTTGTTGCTCCAGGTAAGCAGATCAATATTGTCCATTTTATTATGTACAGAGCACAAATTCCCCAGGTGTATACTAGGGAATGAGGTTTGAAAGCCGTACTTGCGGAGCTTCACAAGCTTGCCCCTCCTTCTCTGCTTCTTGAGGAACGTAACAACTCCGCTAACTAAAACGATCAAATAAAATGTCCGAAAATTCAAAACTTGGTGGAAAGATATTCTGAGAGTGCTGCTCAAAGATTAGCAGCTTCACTCGGGTGTAACGTATAAAGTTAGCGAAACAAATAGCAGGACAAACTAGTAAAACAAACAAAAAAAAAAGAACTACAGAGCTGTGTACAAAGGAGGGGATACGTGGCGTCATCTTGGAGCGGATAATCTTGAATTATCTTTTTTGGGCTAAAAAAATGTAGGTCTACAATCAGACTCTAGATTTTGTCAAGAAAAGTTCTGTGAGTCCAATCAGGAGTTCCAGGAAGCACGGCTTCTGATTGGTCTACCAGGAAATTACATCATGTTGATCCACCAATAGGAAATCTATCCAGTGTAGGTGCAAGAACTCGACAGGCTTTTGAGTCTTTTCAGAAACAAAGGTTTCAGTCTCTGAGTACTAAAATATTTGTTTGGTTTATTTCACATGCAGGTGAAGTCAGCAATGAGGTGGTCACTCATTATCGAGGTTTCTATCATCCTATTGAGAAAATGTGTTTCATGATCAATTTTGTTATCCAATTAACAATCAGTAAATTAAAATTACTTAAGAACATTATAGACAGAACACTGTGTTACCGCAAGGTTAAGGGATTTGTGCTGTACAAGCAATCAAGAAAAGCAGAACATGACTCATCATCTTCAGTAACACATAAGAAAAACCCTCAAGAGCTCATCAAGCTCACTGTAATGAAAACACACTGTAAATGCAGCCAAAGCTTTTTGAGTCAGTGGTGAAAACTCTATTAGAGCCTAAAGCGGATCATCACTCATGAGGAAATATCTTCAGTGTTAATCCCGAGGAAGGTCACGTTAGGTAATCATTTCAACGAGACGAAGAGTGTGTGAGATAGAGCTGAGAAACCCCATTAACCTCAGTGACATTCAGCAGGGAGACTGTTACAGTATGTGATGGGCATGAATCAAATAAACCCCATTAGCTGATGCTTAAAACAGACTGAACCTGAGATCAATATGACCTAAAGCAAAACATACAAATCTATGGCTCAGCTAAAACAGGAACTTGCTTGCAGCTGAAACTTTACATACATTTCAAACAGCCAAAACGTTCTCCAAATAATCACCCAACTTTTCAAAATCTCCTATTCCTCAAAAAGGTGTTTACATAACATGAAAACATGAACCAAGATAAACATAAAAAAAAAAAAAGACACATTTTAATCTCCATTTGTTAAACCAAGTTTGTTGTCACCAAGATGAGTTAATAAAGACGTAGAATGATGACAACAGATACAATCTAAAGTTCTAAGCTGATTTAGATCCTCCACAATGCCTAATGATTGCAACTCATTAGTCCGAATCTTACCCTGGCAATAAAACAAGGACATTATTTCCTGATTTGAATGCATTTGCTGATTTGAATCCTGATAAACAAGCAAATATATTTTTTCTAAAATTAATTTAATTTACCACACTTGACTGTAAAGCTAAACAGAAATCACATAGTTTAATAAAATAAATATGTTCATTATCCACAAAATGTCTGACAAAATACATGTTTAAGCCTGAAATGATCCCACGCATGATCACTTCTATGGTTTTCTGTGAGAGCCTTGTATTGCTTTTCAGTCTCATCCTCAAACTGGCTCGATGATCATAGCCTCACCCACTGACCAATCAGATGAACCAATAATACAAAGGAGACCAGCTTTGATCAACAACATAAAGAAATTGTGGCTTTGGTTGTCCCGAGCTTTTAAAAAAAACTTCATACAGATATTTCGTCGATTTCTGACCGTTGTGGTGAAACATGTCATGTTTTGGGAAAACTACAGTTAAGATTTGATTTGGATACAATAATTATTGCAAGTCGAATGTCATGAAAGGTGAGTCAGTGCTGGTCTAGAGGAGTCCAACATTCATTTTAAATGCATTGAAAAATACATAATTGTGGACCCGTCTGGTTAACGCCTGAGAATTGTGAACCAAAAGTGAATACAACGTGAAAGTGATACTTTTTGCGATGGGAAGTGATGCATCGATGGGAGGGCTCTCGCACACTTGGACTGCTATGAGAATCTAATAATTTGGGACTGATCGGACAATGTACAGTGCTATGAGAAAGAATATGTTTCGATTTCTGTGTTTTTTTGCATATTTATCAATAAAAAGGTTACAGATCATCAAACCAATTTTACTATCACATAGACACAACCCAAGGAAAGACAAAATGCAGTTTCTGAATTTTTTTGGGCAGAAAACAAACCCAAACCTATCTGACCCTATGTGAACAAGTAATTGTGCAACCTTTGAAGAGAATGAGACAAATTTGAGCTGGATCGGATATTCTATGCCCAAGTTATAACAACTTCCTGTTTCTAATCGAAAAATGGACATTTGCCGGCCACCACGACCACATACTTTATGATAGTCAAAACAGCTTCGCAATTTAATACTAAGGAAGTTTGGAGATGCTTTGATAAAATCTGTGGAGGAGTTTGCCAAAGTATAGAATAAGCAAAAAAAAAAAAAACATTTTTAGAAGTTTTTACAAAATAACCGACTTCCTGACGATTTTAGAAACAGGGTTTATATTACTAAAAGTTGCAGCTTGGTAGTTTACATATTACAAAATTGTATTTTCCTACTACAAACTGGTTGCGCAACAGCTACAAAAATGTTTAGGTGGCACTATAGAGCAATTTTTAGGTCTTTTTTCAAACCTATATCAGACAAAATTTTTCACTGGGTCTGATGTATGTGCAAAAACTTGTTACTTTTTGTTCATGTTCAGGCCCTCAAAAGTGCAAGGAAAGATGGTAAAGAATGATAATAACAATAAATAAAATCAAATAAATAATAGCTTTTCTAATTATAATAGGGTTGGCGCTGGTGCTGGAGCCCTAATAAATAAATTAGAATTTTTCTGATTACAATAAAAGTTATCGCACCGCTGGTGCTCGAGCCCTAATTACCTACATAATAAAAAATGCCCTATAACTAATGACTGGATTGTCACTGAAGTGAAGCAGGTCTGAGCCTGGTTAGTACCTAGATGAGAGACCTCAAGGGAAAGCAGGTTGCTCACCCTGCAATGACAGGGACACTGTGTTGTAAAGGAGTACAGTTCTTCAGATAAAATAAAAAAACAGAGGTCCTGACTCTCTGTTGTCATTAAAAATATGTTTAGTCTAAAAGAGTAGGAGTGTAACCCTGGCATTCCTGTTCAAATTTGCCCACTCCTATCAATCCCTGTATTCTAATTGATTCGTTCCTTATGTCCCCTGTTCAGCATTACCATTTGTGTGATAGAGAGAGCCCCTCAATATTAAGCATTTAGGAAAGAACTACACAAATGTAATGAATTATTATTATTATTATTAATAATGGATTATTCACCTAAAATTATCCACAACATACTATGAACCTAAAATTAGCAAGTTGAAATATCTAAGCCAAAGATAGCCCTAAATTATCATCACAAAAAACGACAACTTTCAGGTTCCGCTTTCACTTGAACGAGTATTTCCCTAATGAATGTCAACAGTCCTAGTAAATAACCATTTAACCTTGGTCTTTATTGATCCTACATGCTGATGGATAGATGGACAGAAAAGCAGAAAGACTTACTGAGGGCATAGAGAGACAAGCTGATCCCTGCCAGGCAGAAACCTTCAAAGAATCGCAGAGTGCTGAACATAGGCACGTTCACAGAAAAGGCCACGATCATCCCAAAAACCAGCATGAAGAACACAGACAAGATCAGCACCGGGTGCCTGCCAAACCTGGGAAAAAATAAAGACTTCACAGGTTAAGGAAAAAATTACAAAAATACCAGTTGTCAGGGTTCAGTCACCTGCTGCCTTAAAATGTAATTATTTGGTAGCAAAACCCTGATGCTGCTTGCTCTTTGTACTTTGTCTTGCTTCATGAGGGCCGAATCCTCAACACAAGGAAAGCTAAGCTTTAAACAATGCTTTGTGTCTAGTCTGTTGGAGTAGTTTTAATTGGTTTTTCTCTCTTTCTGGTCTTTTCATCAACGTTTTACCCCGGGTTCTTGGTTTGTTACATGACTGGGTTTTCATGTTTTTTTTTTTGTTGTTTTTTGTCTCCTTTATTAGCTCATGGTGTTCTCTCTTGAGTGGGTTCATCGAATGAGAATGCAAATGGTTCATGTTTCTTATTTTGTCTAGTTTTAGTATAATCCTGTTGTGTTTATTTTAGTCCAAAATTTCCATTGTGACTATTTTAATTTTGTTATTGTAGGCTTGTTTTCAATTTTTATTAGCTCTTTTGAGAGAATAAAAAAAACAGACAAAAAACTAATTGCATTGTTGTAAAAAAAAACATTTTGATTAATCACAATCTAGTTAAATGTTATACAGGGGTTCGTAGATTTGTATGTTGAGACATTCAATGCAAACAACTGGATGAAATACATATACATTATATGTTTACTTCTCATAAAAACCTTTTATTTAAAGCTAACAAACTTATTTCACAGAAATCGTCTCAATAATGGTATTAAACTAAGTAAACCAGTTTCAGAACACAGACTAAAAAAAATTTTTTTCTGTGAGATTTATCCCAGAACTTCAGAACACTAAATTCTAACAGCTCATTCTTTCTTTTGATTCAACTACTTTCTGAATCTCTAGAAGAGCATTTGGCACAATACTGCTACTGAACATTTGTTGGACTTTTCCCCCCTTCTTTATTCTCCAGCAAAGTGTCTTTTTAACATTTACCAAAATAAATAAAAATAAGTTGAATGAACCAATTGTCTGATTCATGCGTCCATCCAGGAAAAGTATGTTATGTGGGCTTTGCAAATGTACTTAGTTTATACTTTATTTTAGTAGTTCATATTACTTTTCTGCAATATACAAATAACAGATAATTTGTTGATAAATTAAAAGGGTGTCCAAGAAATGATTATCTTATAGTCTCTTGCAACCTGCACATGCAAGAGCAGAGAACCCACACTCAGCCATCAAAACCTTGCCACGTGCCGCACATAGCTAGTCCAGGTCTATATCTCAGACTTTGCTTTAACATTAGTTTATTATAGTTTGTTATATATGATCTATCTATATTAGTTTATAGATGTTGTATGCTTTATATATGTAATGATAAATGTAAATGTTTTTCCACAGTACAAGCAGCATAATAAAGAAATGTAATAATTTAACATTGCGTTAGACAGACTTACCAATCTGCCAGAACTCCTAACACCAAGTAGCCAAAAATGGAGCCAACCAAGAGCGAAAATTTAGCAATATGCACCTTCCAGTCTGAGTCACACACCAGATTCCACTGTTGAGAAAGAGAAACACAGATACTATTACTTAGTATAATTATTCATTCAAACTCCCAACCATGAAGCATACCATCAAAGACTTTGTGACTCTCCTTAGACTACTAAGTTTATAAAGCTATTTTACGTTTAAAAAAATCAATAAATATCAATTGTGTTCTTGTGCAATGTTAGGAAATTAAAAGGGTTACATTTCATTTTCAAAAACCTACAGAGGGACTAGATCTGAAACACTACATAGGAACTTATTCGTACAATTCTAGATATTTAAATATGAATAACTGTGAATAAATATGAACAATAAAAAGAATGATCACTTCCACTAGTTTCATTGTAGAGGTTTGATTTTATTGAATAGTTTGGAATCATGAGGCCATTGTCCAATTGGGAAAAAAAATAAGTAACAAAAAATTACATTACCACTGAACCTGCTGTTGAATTTTAAAATGCATATTTGTGACAACAATCTATAGCAACTGTTACAACACCCCACAACATGTCCACTTTTTATGGCTCTTTTCCATCGTACAACACGGTACAGTACGACACAGTTCAGTTCGGTGCAGTATGGCCAGCGTTGTTTTCCCATTGTTTATACTTCCGGTATGTTAAATAGGCAATGTCACTCATTTTAGCGCCACCCCACTTTGAGGTAATAAATAGTGACATAGATTCGGACACAATTGACAATGGATCCCGAACACGCCGTTTTAACACTTCTCGGCATGTGGGTGTATTACACAAGATTCCAAGATTGCCCAGACATAGTTTTGTTTTGTTTGATTGCAAGCTACAATATTACACACAATAAAAGCGGTTTCCTGTCTCGTGAATGATGAATACACTCATCACATGTGTGTATTTGCTTTACGCAAGTTAATGTTGCAGGCAAGGACTCTCTATTGGCGTATGTCACTCTTGACCAACCAACCAGCGAGAATGAGGTAAGTTACAGTTTTAGCGTTGCTTGTGGAACCAGCTTGAAAGAGGAATCAAAAATGGTGCCAGTTCCACGGCCAGCACACAATGGAAAAGCACAAAATACCATGCAGAAGTGTGCCATTATTTTGAGTAAACCCGATGATTAAGAATGTCTACACACTGGAGAAAAAAAACTATAAAAATACAAGGCAAATGAAGGCTAAATTTTACAGAATCAAATTTTACATTTTTATCCATATTTTGAAACTTGTGTTGCATTCGGGGAAAGTCTTATATTTGTAGCCTGATTTATACTTTTGCATCAACTCGAACAATTGCCCTCTGCTTCGTCTGCGTACTGACGCAGACCTCAGGCGAACCCTTCTGTGAAGCTTAATGTGCGCCTCTCAGAAATTGTAACTTCACGTCATGTTAAATGATGGATTATGAAATAAAACTTTGGGGATGTAGTAAATAACCTTCATTTGTTATCTGTGCTGAGTTTTAGCTAGCTAGAAGTTAGCACGGTTATCACGCCACACTGGGAAATCGATCAGTTTAGATACAGTGCTTCTACAGCAGTAGTGGATGTTTGCGAAAACTTATATTGAAACGATTAATGGTAAAGTAAATAAAACCTGTCTTTTGTTCATATCTGTGTTATGTTTTGATTTGCTCGCAGTTGGCTTTCTCATCACACAGTATTGAGCTGAGCGTAGACAGCTCAGACGGAACGCACAACTATAAATGCTTTGTTTACATATGGGTGCGTGTGGAGCTTCCGCAGAGAGCAATTCGGCGAGCTGATGCAAAAGTATAAATCAGGCTTAAATCAGAGGTTTCGTTCAGGATTGGAACATAAACAAGCAGAGGCTCAAGCCCTCCAGGAATTGAGTTTGAGGCACATCATCTAAATATCCTTTGTGTTTTTTGGGTTTGCTTCCCTGTCTTGAGTTACTAATCAGTAATTCTGCTTTTTAATGTTTTTATTATGTACTTTGAGTAAAATCACAGGAATTTTAGTTTTTAAAAATTAAAAACTTGCTTCTTTTAACAGGAAGAAGAAAAGTTATTTTGGAATGGTAATACAAAAGAAAAACTCTTGTTAGACTGCATCTAAATATAGTTTGGTGTGAAAGCACCTTTACAAGAACAATGAGAAGGCATGGAAGAAATTCCTTATGTTCATCACATCAATATATGTTTTATTTTAATCTAATCATGATTCTGTTATGACAATAGCTTTGAGTTGAATCATGTGACACAATGCAAAACAGATGTATCACAAGAAATGCTCACGAGTGAATTCAAAAGCTCTGCTTCCTGTTGCCAGTAAGATAACACTCTGAAAATCCACACGGGTCAAAGTGCTTAAAGTTATCATGTGCTTGCTAGCAAGTTTTAGATGTATCCAACATGCTTTTGAAAGCACCTCTGTAATCAATAATGCGATGTACCGTCTCCTTCAAAGCAGTGTAGACCGTATAATCTAGCACACAGGAATCTTCAGAAGATGCAAGCAGCGCATCATTCGTTAACTCACTGGGGCAGATAGTGGACGCACCGGGGGAGCGGGAAGCGCACAGGGCACTAACTGGCACGCGTGACCTAACTTGAAACCTCTGGACACCGGACACATGCACCGTCGACCCTTTACAAGCGGGAGGTACAACATCTCCGGTGGCAGCCCGAAAGTACACCAGCCTTGTCCAAAGTGCATTGTCGGACAGAAAAGTGTAATCTATAGTCTGATTTGTTTGTAGCCAAGACAACAATGCAGGTTATTTCATCACTATATATCGTGTTTGGTATTTAAAAAAAAATAATAATAATACATTTTTTTTAATAAAAATGTCTAAAACTTATTTACAAATATGTATTCTCAACTATTAAAACAATTATGGTAAATAAGTTTTTAAAATAGTAATCTACACACAGTCTGAACCCTCAATCGCTGCCTCAGCATGTCTACATTTAATAGTTACAATAGTTATTTTTTAAATATGAAAGAATGCATAAAAACAGGTATTTTCAAAAAACCTAGGTATATTAATTTTAAACATTTGTAGAAGAGCTTAAACAAGTGAAATGAATGTTAAAAAGGTTCATACAGTTAACGCTTTCCATTTCACCACAACATAAACACAAATAAACAGGTTTTCTTTTGAATACTGTAAAAAAACATGTGGTACTTTACCATAAATGAGTGGTAAATGCTCGTCAACTTTCCATAACAAAGTAACCAAACTTCTATTGGTTAACATGCAATATAGAAATAAATAAATTGAGAAATAAACAAACAGAAATGTAGCTTGCTCTTCCAACATATATTATGGGAGCTAATTCAAAATAAATACAAATTTCACTACAGCAACCTTGGTGAGAATTCAACAAACGAATGACATCCACACTAGTGAAGTGCTGAGCAAAGCTTTCCAGAGCATGCTTATGGAGTATATGAAGGTTGTTTATTGTGTTATAACTTGAGCCTATTGTGTAACACTGATATCGTGCACACAGGGGCTTCCCCAGTTTCTATGCAGTACTGAACTGAGAATAGCACTGGATCTGATTTCCTCTATTGTATAATGATGACTGAGTCACAATGGTCACATGATTAACAAAACAAACCTAGCACAAACTTTCAGTATCAGTATCGGCAACAGAATCAGCAACAGAGTCAAGCAGTCATAAACCACTCCTTCAAACAACCACTGAAAAACACAATATTTTGGAAACTGTAGTCATTGACTGTTATAGTGGTTCTTGATTGGTCAAGTATCCGGTCTCCATAATGTGTATTCATGAGAGAATTAAGTGCAATACGTTAAGGAAAGGGGACAAAGGAAAGACACAGAGGGAGAGAGTTTTGCATAGTTTCTGCCTGGTAAAAGAATGAGATAAATATATTATTTGCTCTGACAGCATTTATTACTTTATGAAGTAGTTTTTATGAATTGGCAGTTGTGGTCCGGTGGACAAGGTGATCGACTTGTGATCTGAAGGTCACAGGTTCGATCCCCAGATCCACCGAGTTGAAGATGGTGTGAGTGATAAAATACATGCCCTCCCATCTTCAACAATCCCAGCTTTGGTGCCCTTGAGCAAGCACCATTTTACCCACTGCTCCCCAGGCGCCGCAGCCATGGCCCCCATTGCTCCGGGTGTGTGTTCACGGTGTGTTTGTTCACTGCTGTGTGTGTGTGTGTGTGTGTGTGTGTGTGTGTGTGTACACTGGCATGTATTAAATGCAGAGTATAAATTCCAGGTATGGGTCACTCCATATCTGGCCAACTGGTCACTTTCACTTCACTTCAGGTAAGGAGTTTAAAAATGAATGAGAGACAATATTTAGCAGGGGAATTATGGTGCTGGGATATTTTTCTTCTCTCTTTTTATATAAATATACATTTTTATAGTAGGTTTTATTTCATTTTAAATAAGATAATTATATATTTAAATTAATATATTATAATATATGTGTCATCATATATCATATCATATCATTTTGGCAAATCATATCATGGCGTTCACAGCTTGTCCTATTTTGCACTCTGAAGGTAAGTATGAGCAGAGAACTAGCATCTTACATCTTGGACATGAAAGGTTGAACAAACTTAGAGCTCTTTCAAATGAAAAATTCATAATTAAGATAAATAAATAAATAATTGCAACTGGCAGTGGGTGCTCCAGAAGTAATTTAACATTTGAGTCACCAAAAAGAAGATAGCTAAAAAAAAAAAGACATTAATGCATGCAATAAATGCATTATTTGTCTAAGACAATGAATGCAAAAGTATTATTTGCACTTTCTGTGGCAAACTTTCTCAATTTTTCACAGACAGTGCAGGAGTAAAGCTAGAGATGTGACAGTGAATCCACATCTACTCCAATCTGCCCCTAAAAAAGCATGAATTTACCACGATTTTAACTAGTGACAGAGTGATAGACATTAATCGGTTTAATTAATCGCTAAATGTCACTAAACTTTAGCGTGCAATATCCTGCTTATGGTCTATCAAATTAATTTTGTGTGCGCATATAGTATGCACAAATGTGTGCCAACAAGAGAAAAACATATTTTGTTTTGATATCAAAAAGATGTCAGTAGAAATGTCATCCCTCAGCACTATACTGTACGTGGGACAAGAAATGAGAGCTAGTGATAGACGATAAGATTGAGGGAGGAGAGAGAGAGAGAAGGGTAGGAAGAAAGCTTACTTGTATTTGCTGTTAAATGGAAGGAACGGCTAAAAGAGCTCATTGTCTTTTTCGTCAGAGCACCCCACAGCAGTACAATAGAGCAACGAGGAACCACTCAGTCTGCACTAGAAAGAGTTTGACACTTTGAATCTTTGACTTCTTTGCAAAAAAGAAATAGATACTTACAAAGACAGAATTAAATATTTTATGTGAATGATTCCTTAAAAGAAAATGGGGCTGTACAAATGTTAAATATTTTGTCCTGTGTTATAATGAATTTATAATGAATTTTAAGTGTCTTGTATAAAAGACAAGTGCCCTGTACTGATAGACCTGAATTGCTAAACAGCTGTGTAAATACAGAAACTGTTTGTGCACACGTGTGTGGGTGGATATGAAAAACTCAACTGGAAACTGCTCATATTTCAATGGCTGACAAGATGAAAAAAAAAACAACAACTGTGGATCAGTTTATGAAATACACATTAGTAAGCATCAATGTATACATTTTAGACATTCTATTAATTTCAATCAACTTATATGTATTGATTCTTTGACAAAGACGAACAAAAAAGCAACACAGAGCTGAAATCAAACGTTTTTTGTTTTTCAACATTTATTTTTAAGCAAATTTAGCAATGCCCTAAAAAAAACAAATATTTTTTTTTTTTTACTTTTGAGGAAAAACATACACGTATGGTAGAGCTGAAATGATCACAAAAAAAAAAAAAAAACTATTTTGGATTTTCCCACCTGACAAGGGAACTAACGGAAGAATTCTGCTGTGAATGGGGTGTCAGAAGCAAACACAAAATACGTTTAAATTTTATAAAACAGTTTACCAACATTGCTACGTTCTGTTCATCTTTTGACTGACCTTGAATAAACAAAATGTCTGCATTTAATTTTTTTGGAACAACAAATATCTTTCAATACCTTAAATAAGAGTAAACAAGCTGCATTATTCACTTCTAGTGGTGGGCCATATCTAATCCACGTCCACGATAATACTGGTGCAAATATTAATGTGGTTTAAAACATTCATATAGCGGTATTCTGATGTGTTGACGTAATGACGCCATTCATTTTGCGTGAGTCACGTAGCTCACGTACACACCACCCAAAACTCAAAGGAGGACGCTAAAGAACAGTGCTAGAGAGCTATCAGGGCCTTAAGAAGTTCAGAGGAAGCGTTAAATCCCAAAAATGAATCAACTTTGTGGTGTGGAAGTGTTTTGAGTACAGCAGACCACTTGTGGAAAATAATACAAACTCAATAAAAAGAAACAAGTGTGCACACAAATGGATTAAACCCGTCCAACTGAACCAGAAGATCATACACTCGTGCTTCGGGTATCTTCACAGTGACACTGGGGAGCTACTTGTTCCTGATCACATGTTAGTTTAACGTTATTTATGATTTGTTAAATCTAAGATGAAGTTGAAGCATCAACAATGTGAGTGAGCACTGTGATGCTAAACCCTGATTATTACTTCTGCGGCAGCTTTACGAATTGGCCATTGTCAACAAAGCATTTATAGTTGTGCACTCTGTCTGCACTGTCTATGCTCTGATCCATGTCACTGTAATAAGAATGTTAACTGCTACAAAACCACAACACAGATGTTAACAAAAGACAAGTTTTACTTACCATCATAAAACTCCTTACTCACGCCCGCTGCTGCTGTGGAAGCACTTTTTCTAAACTGATCAACATCACAACCTGGCGGGATGACCATGCTAATTTCTAGCTAGCTAAAACTAAGCTTAGATAACAAAGGAAGATTATTTATTTTATCATCAAAGTTTTACTTCATAATCCAGCGGCTAACAGGAAGTGAAAGACCAGAAAATAGAGGAGAAGAGTTTGCTTGGCTACACCTCAGCCAATCACGGAGCTCAACTTCGTTGAGTTGATGCAAACTTATAAATCAGGCTTAAGCATTATGGGTATTGTAGTACTTATAACTCAACGTTATCAGGGAACATGTCTGCTAAACAAAAAAATAATAATAATAAAGCCGTCAAACATTAACAATTAGTATCACTATAGCTATATTGTTAGCTACTTTCACAAAAACCCAATCACACAGATGGAAAAGTACATGATTTCTTTGGGAAGATAATATTTTGATATTTAACTGATTATTTAAAGTGACACTTACTATAGTTACTATATTCTGTTCTATATTATAAGGTGCAGTGTGTGTTTTGTGCAAATAATGTGATGGCATTTATTGTGTAGTTTTGTATTTTCTTTAAATTGATAAAATATTTGAACTGTACATTTTCCCATCCAAAATATCATTTCACATCATATATCGTTATCGCGACAATTCCCAAAACATTTTTTATATTATTTAAAGGCCATATCGCCCACCCCTACTCAGGTCTGTGGTTCTTTTTTTATTTTTACAGAACAAATAAAACATAACAACAGATTGAAATTTCGAGGGAAGTTCAGAACAGTTTGTGTTTTGTTCCCTGAACTCGCTGTACACTTCGTCTGATGCTTTTGGTTCTGGTGTCATCACTGCAACACTTGCGAGTTGCCATAAACAAGCTTGTTTTGATGACACAGAAGATTACACCATCTCTCTCCCGGCTATTGAAAGGCATAATTCTTTAGCCCTGTAATCAAGTACTTTATTCCAATTTTCGCTTCTGTATGCATGCAAAAACAAATGCCAACAAAAGATGAGAAAATATTAAGATTTAATACTACTCAGCAGAAAAGAAAAGACTAATACAGTAAACATGCCTTTAAAAATGATTTTATTACTCACAAAATTATGAAAACTTATTTCACAAAAAATATATTATATATATATAAAAAATATAAAAAATAACTAACACTCATCTCAACATGCTAAGAAAACATATTTATTGTTTGTATTTATTATTTAGCATAACAAATTAAACTTCACATAATTACTGCAAGGCTATAAGTTTTCTTTTCTTTCTCTATTAATTAAATAGTTGACCTCAATGAAAGCTCTGCAAGAGACACAAGAAACTTCACCTGCAATTGCCACCATTTACACAAACACCATACATTAATCTGAGTGAAAGAAAATGGCATCAGGAGTGCCATCAAGTTCATTATTTATCAGTACTTTAATCAAGTGGTGGCTAAAGAGCAATCTATTCACAAGCCCAATTTTGCAGTCAGTTATTGCTTCTTAATGGAAACCAGTCACTGTACAAAGCCCATAACAGAAACAATGGAAATATCGACTGTAGACATTTCACTCATTAGTGTTGGTTTCCTCTGATAATAGTACCTTCTCCTATTAATATAGAAGCCTGTGGAAGGTCTGTTGCTATTAAAATAGCTCTAAAAATTAAATGACTTTCATTGGTCATCCAATATGAAGAAGGACTCAGAACGGAGATAATTTTTTGAGAAAATGCTAAGGTTTTTCATGCTTAAATCAGAGGTGTTCTCTTTCATGGATATCAAAATCTACTTTTAAGAACACAAATGTCTTATTTCTTTTCTTTAAAGAACATGTCAATTATTATTTATGAATCAATTATTATTTAAAGCAAATGTCAATCATTTCTCTTCTTCAAATATTTAGTCCTTTTATTTACACTGTTAGTTTATTTTGTCTAACGTATGTGGTAAATGTGATTGGATTAACCCATGTACTGAGTGGTGATAGATGCAGTAACATTGAGACAGCGTTTAACTGTGGGTATATGCAGTTATCGACATCATGGTTCAATCATTTTGAAAATACCAAAAATTATATTCAGGTTGCCCTTTCCATATACCAATCTCCAACGTAAAGCTTTCTTTTTTTATTTTTTGATGCTAGCTTGAAAATAAAATCCGAATGGCGGGTCAGTAGGTGGAGCAGATACGTACAAGCTCATTTCAATGGTTTGACAATCCTTTCACTAACAAGTTCTTTAATTATTCATTTGAATTAAATTAAGATTCAGTAAGCAAAACAGAAACTGGATAACCTTGAAGCAAAAGTTATTGTAATAAAAATAATAATACATAATAATAACTCAAAAGTAAGAATATCTTCATGTTTGTCTCGCTTTTCAATTAATTACTCAAAACACAAATCACATCTGAGTCAACATGGAGCCCAAGGAGAAAAGGAGCAATAAAACCCTCAAACATAATCTCCTTTTTGCAGGGGCCGCTAGCCTCAGAATTCCTGCCCCTCATTAACGACATGCTATTATTGACTAAGGGTTTAATGATGTGAATGTAATTACTTATTATTTCATTACACAGCATTTCAAAGCGTGTTCATTTTCTCAAACAACTAGAAACTGCAGAATGAAGAAAACTGTGAGCGCTGACTGTGTGGTTTACTGCATCAGCGGTCAGCATGGTGCAAGCCTCACCATTTACAATTAATCTCACTAGCCTTCAGCTCTCTCAGACTCCGTGAAGGTTTAAAGACACTGTTCAACAATTTGGACAACTTTACCTTGGTTCTAGACTAATTCTTTGCCTGTTTGAATATGCTTCGAGGCACACTTGCCACTTGCTTAATATGCATTTAGCAGATGCTTTTATCTAAGGTGGCTAAAATAGAGACAATGTTTTTATTACAAAGGAAAGGTCTAACTCAATTAGTTCACATAGGTCATCTCAGGTTATCAACTGACCAAAGAAGTGCTTTGATGAAAGGAATAGAAACAACACGACAAAAGTTAGTTAACAGCCCATGGAAATGAATGTTTTTAAGTAGCTTTTATAGTAGTTTGAAGGGAATTTTTTTATCAGCTGGGGACAGACAATGAGAAAGTTCTGGTGAGGGAAGGCCTGAGACAGAACCACAAAACTTTGAGCCCAAGCTGGAGGGCATGATTGTAAGGGCTTCTGAAAGTTGATGAGGGCATATCTAATGATGGTTTTGCAAGCAGACATCATCTAGACGTTCTTTGAAGTCCAGGCTCCTTGTGGGTTCATACACTGACTGATTGAAGAAGATAAAGATGCAGCATCCAAATAGTGTTTTAACTGTATTAATGAGGAACACCATGCCTGCTTTGGTGTAAGCGCACTAGTAACATTTTACATCTATGTAAAATGTAAAATCCCCGATGAATTAGACACTCCCAGCGGTCATTCCTCAAGCAATTTGGAGGTGAGTTTATCCATTACTCTGCTGTAAGGTTCCTAAGAAGTAGTATCCGATAGTGTCTTCACTCGCCAAGTAAACTCCTTGGTCAGTGATCTATAAATCACTTTACTCTGACAATAGCATAATAGACATGCTTTACACTATACAGTAATTTGTGTCATTAGCAAGGGGTTCATAAATAGTATTTAAGATAAAATAGCTTTTCTAGAGTCATTATCCGTATTCTTAGCATTACAAATTGTGATTCTTATTTCATTCTGAATCCAGCTCTGGTCCACATTCAACATTAATATGGACATATTTGTGTCTAAAAAGTCTGGTTTTGTAACTAACATTAATGTATTGCAAAAATGTATCTGAGTTTAGAAATTAGGTTCTTGTATTTAATGGACAGATTAAGATTGTTATGACTTATTGCAAGATGTAACTACACCCCAGCAAAAAAAAGTGGGGGATGCTGAACTGAAGACACCAAAAAAGTTTAAAAATATCTATTTATTTTAAGTTTTTTATCATCTTCTATTACAAAAAATATACATCCATCTTTGCATAAGCATTTTAAATCTCCCAATCCCAGCTAATGATCAAACAGAGTAAATTTGGTTATAGTTATGCTACATTATACCCCTGTCTTTTTTTATATATATAATTCTTCACTTACAGCAATGAGCTCTTGGTCATGACAGAAATAATAGGATCTCAGGTAAAAGTGGCCAAAATGAGTTTCCTCCTAAGAGTTATGGGGGCACAATTAGAGATTAGAGAGCCACTGTAAAAGGAGCCAGTTGAGGTAGCTCGGCATTTTATTGGATGCTTGCTGGACGCCTGTCTCTAGGGAGGTGTTCCAGACATCTGCTGCCAGGAGGAGGCCCCCGAGAAGACCCACGACTCGATAGAAAGACTGTCTTCCAGTGTTCTCGGTAAGGGAGGTCTTGGATGTTCTTTTTGTACATCATTAGTAATCATTTCTAGTAATCATTATTTATAGGTCATGAAGAACTACACAACTCCACCACACTCCAAACCAGTGGTGTATGATAAATATATATAAAAAAATAAAAATAAATACATCTCTAATACATCCTGCCCTTAACTTTGCTAACCTCAAACTAAATATTTCTGCATAACAATCCCAATAATCATTATCCTGCCAAAGCAGGTAAGCTTAATAACAATGTGCTTTAAAGAGTACTCATTACGCCCTTCAGTCAAAAATACACATCGTCGGATAATTTTTTATAAAGTTTATAAATAGTCGAGAATTTTACAAGCATGTTTTAACAAAGTGTATTCATGAAATAAATGGGAGTATTGCAATTCCAAATGAATGGGAGTAAAGTAGTGATGTATTTCTTCACATTTCAGCAACACTGGGTCTAAATTAATTTGATGACATTGTCAAAGCTTATCAAAACAAGGTCACAGCTAAATCATGTCGTAATCAAAGCACAAGTTGGCTCAACACAATGTGTGATTTTTTTTTTTTTTTTGCAACAGTCCAGATTTACATAACATTAAAAAAAATGCTAAAATAGATTTGAGAGTTGTCTGCTTGATTTGAGCATTTATTTCACAATATTTGCTAATTGCTTCAATAACCAATTACCTATCAAGGTATATATTACAAAAAAATACTAAATTAAACCACTTAAATTTAAGTATGTTCACACTGTCCAGGCTCCAGTTATTTAGCAATAGATGCAAATTAAGTAAAATATATCAAAATCAAGAGCCATATAGGTCAATTATCATAATGGTGTACATATTCCCTTAAACACACACACACACACACACACACACACACACACACATGCACGCATAGGCAAAAACTAATGAACCACATTCAACTGCTCAGTTATTTGCACCTTTCGCTCAAGTGCTTACACCCATCTAAATATGTCTTTTCAAGACAACTGACTACACAGTAAAATCTGTCAAAGAGCTCGGTACCATAATTACAGCATCAATTATACACCTAGTTCAGTTCAGATTATACATCCAAGAGTAATTTTTTTTCAAAACTAAAGAAAGCAAGGGTAGACATAAGTGAGAGTTCATCCATTGGTTAAAATATGAAGTCAGAATTTCTTTTATGCATGTCAATATCTATTTATCCATCCGTCCATGTCTGTCTGTTTGTCTGTCTGTCTGTCTGTCTGTCTGTCTGTCTGTCTGTCTGTCTGTCTGTCTGTCTGTCTGTCTGTCTGTCTGTCTGTCGTTGTTTTTTTTTCCCTCACAGAATTACTGATTAGATTAATGTCTCAAACTGTTTGTTTCTCTTTTGTGTTCTCTTGTTCTGTTCTAAAATATGTCCGTAATAGAGGATATCTACACACAGCTCTTTTAATCTGTTTAATTTGGTCTGCTGAAAAGTGCATCCAGACCTTGGCTCTCTAACATAGAAGCACTTCTAATGTTGCCTTCTTTAGCTCTTCAAGCAGCAAACAGTATCCAAAGACACTACCACTACCACTCACTACCAACCATCAGTGTGTTCAGGAACGGTTTTAAAAATGATCTGCTAGACAATTCCTTTTAGAGAAATTTTGAAAACAGGCTTAAAATGGGAATTATGAGAGAATGAAAGTACGAACATTTCCAAATCCTTTTTAGCAAATTTAAAAATGAACATTAACCTCCAAGTTAAAGTAATTCAAAGTCATATACTGACTTGACTAACTGATATCATATTGTTTCACCAATACCATATTATTTTATCAGGCTCAATATTTCTTTATTAATGTCCCTTGACATTTTTATAGTAGGTAACGGTTATTAATAGGGATCTTCTCCTCTGAGCATCAAGTAGAGTCAGATTAGTGAAAGGACATACTGTGCAGTAATGTGACACTAATATGATCGAGTCAGAAAAGCCCACGACAGCTTTCTATTATCTCAGAATGACTGAGTAATCCTTAGAGTTTGCTGACCCACATTCAACATTGCATAACACACACTGACAGGATAATGAAGGCCAAAGGCCAGGACACTCACGGCCACGCACCCCAATTCACACTCACATACACAAAAATCTCTTTCAAATTGAACTAAAAGTATAGGTTAGTTAAAAATCATTCAATTAATCAGCCAGGCCAACATACTGGCCAAGTTTTCACCACTTTGGTATTATGTCTTGATGTGATACACTCACATTTGTGACCCAGAAATTAATAAAAATATAATTCACATATTGGAGAACATATAAAACAAGAGTTGTGTGTTGTCTATGACTTCCAGTGAAGAGAGTTATCCAGTGATGAGCTAATGAGTTGTCCTGGATGTACCCTTAAGTGGGATGTTGAGCAGGCAAAGACAGAACCCAAAAGATAGAATACTATGAACGAGCATTCACACCAAGAACGGAATTTGCGTGGTTATTAGCTAGTATGGGAACCGTACCAGCATCTACCTGGGATAACACAACATAATAAAAGACAAGAACCTAACAAAAATATTACAAATTTCATCAGAGTAAAAATATCCTAGCTAATCGCAATGCCGACCCCTGAATTCAATTTATTTTGATCAGCAGGTAAGTGCTCAGGAGCAGGATGCCATGTGATGGCTGGCATCCTGTATCAGATGAGTCATTCTCATCTCAGTCAGCAGTGCCATTCTTTCCCAGAGCGAGTGTGTCAGTTGTTCACTTGCACTTTAATGTGTGCACTTCATGCTTGGTTTTAAGCACACTTGCTGCTTTCACTCATAAAAATGGCAAATATTTGAGACATTTAAACACTGTGCATTCTTATACATTTGTTCCAAGGGTCACATGCTTAAAGATATAGTTCTCTCAATGGCATCCACCAATAGTCCTTTTGAGATCAAGTAATGGAATATGGAATGGAATGGTTATCAAATTTTGACCGAACCTTAGAGTGAGATATCCCCAGTAGAGAAATGACTTGTTTTGTTATGTTATGTTATACACTATACAGGTATAGTGCATCTGTGTGTTTGGGATTGGTATAGGGCTACAACAACTAATCGATAAAATCGATAATAATTGATAAAGAAATTAATTTGCTTTTCCAGGCTCAATATCTCGAGGTATGAGTGCTGAAAATAAACATATGAGAGCTTTTTGTGATCTGTGTAACATGACCATCGAGCTACAAAGGTGTTTAAGCAGAACCAATCCTTCTTCAGAGATCGTAGAAATGTGTTTTGGGGGTTTGCAGGAGCTTCGTCTACTGCTGAGCCGTCTCCTCTCAGCTGCTCGTACATTGACAGAAATACATTTCTGCAATCTCTAAAAAGGATTTTTTCTTCTCAAACAGCTTTGTAGCTAGTTGACTGTGTTACACGGATAACAAAGAGCTGTCACACCAATTTTTGGAAATTTCTGCAGAGAGCGAGTGTAAAAAAAAGCCATAGCGATTGACTTTGCTATAACTGGAAGAACATGCGCTGTTCTAGACTGAACGAAGAAGTAGCAAGTAGCTCATTCACTTCAGTGGTTCACTTGCAAATCGCTAGCATTAGTCTGCGCAATCGCCTCATGAGAAATAATGATTAGTTAAAAGGTGCTTTAAATTAGCTTAAATTAAACGGTGCGGAAAATAGCAGAATATTACATTAGTAATTGTTGTAGTTTTCAGTGAATGCAAGTAACAGTTAATTTTTACACCAATGAAAATGATTATTTCCTTTCATTTGAATAAAGACTATTAGCTTTTTTCCTTTTTAGAGTTTTTATTTATAGTCCACAACAAAGTTAACTTGTTAACTACCAAATCTGTTTTCAAAATTAATTGTTTAAAAAGTGTTCTGCTCTTTATTTTGGAAGATTTTTCCTGAAGACGACGGTTCCTCCATGTTTATCTATGTTTGATCTGTGTGCCTTGTTGTCGCGCATCACCATGACGTCATGTGATCAGGCCAACTAATCGATAAAAGCATTCGTTGATAATGAATTTCATCATCGGTTTTATCGATTAGTTGTTGCAGCCTTACTTCTATACATAAATAATACTGTGAATTATGGTTTTATATAGTTATAAGTAAAACATTAAATAAAAAAATTAACTTAGGTTTATCCAAATAATATAAAAAAAAAAATTATCCGCCAATTAATTGATTATCAAAATCATATTTTATATTGTTGGCAGGATAAACAGGGATCCCTAGTGAAGTAAATTCTGCGAAAATCACAACCTGAATCCCCAACATTTCATTGTACAATGAAAAAAGTGTGGCGATATGGCCCATGTTCAAAATAACTATGTTCAATAAAATGGTCAATATAAATATTTGATAAATTTCAAGAAAATACAACTGTACACAATAAGTCATTACTTTATTCGCAAACACACACATTGCTCCTTAAAATACAGAATGTAGTAACAGAATTAAAATAAAAGTTTTACTCAAACAGTCAGTTAAATATCAAAGCATTATCTTCACAAAGAATTCATATATTTTTCTGTCTGTGTGATTGGGTTTAGTGAAAATAACTAACAATATAAATATAGTAATATTAAGTGTTAATGTTTGATTTTTGATGTTTGAGTTTTATTTGTTCTTTTCTTTATGTTTAGCAGGCATGTTCTCTAAAAACGTTGCATTATAAGAACTACAGTACCCATAATGCTTAAGCCTGATTTATCCTTCTGCGTCAACTAGACGAATTGCCCTCTGCGCAAGCTCCGTGATTTGCTGAAGAGGAGCTGAACAAGCTCTTCCTCTCTATTTCTGGGCATTTGCTCTGCGTTAACCAAGTAAAAGTAAAACATTAATGATGAAGTAAATAATTTTCTGCTTAGTTTTAGCTTGCTAGAAGTTGTCGTCACACCATTTTGCGATATTAATCAGTTTATAGAAAAATGCTTCCACAGCAGCAGCACATGCTTACATTGTTGATGCTTTCTATAGATTTAGGGAATCATAAATAACTCTATTTCTCTTGTCCGCTTTTTCCCTTTTGGGGTCGCCACAGCGGAATGAACCGGCAACTATTCCAGCATATGTTTTACGTGGCGGATGCCCTTCCAGCCGCAACCCATCGCTGGGAAACATTCACACACACACATTCTTACTCTATGGACAATTGCTTTTTCTCAATTCACTTATACCGTATGTCTTTGGACTTCTGGGGGAAACCGGAGCACCCGGAGAAAACCCACGCGATCACGGGGAGAACATGCAAACTCCACACAAAAATAACAACCAGCGACCTTCTTCATGCGAGACGACCGTGCTACCCTCTGCGCCACCGTGACGCCCATTTTACACTAACATGACATCAAAAAACAAGTAACTCAATATAAACTCCCCAGAGTCACTGTGAAGGTACCGAAGCACGTACAATCCTCTCGTTAAGTGGAACTGGTTTAATACCATTAAAGCCTTGCTAGCTCTCCAGTGCTGTTCTTAAGCGTCCTCCTTTGAGTTTTGGGTGGCGCGGACTGTTTCCAACTCCTCAGTAAGAAAAGTCGCTATAGGTGAAAAAATATAGGTAAAATCGCTAGATGACATAATTTTAATACAACGTAAATTTTTCTGATAATTAGTAGATTGTTTTTGTTTTCATTAGTTTTTGTTTTTCATGTTTTGCCAAAGTATTTTTGTTCTTTTTAGCTAAACTTGTGTTTTATTTAGAGGCACAAAATAAATTTTGTATCAGATGACTTTGGAAACTGAAAGATGATTCACGTTTCACATTACTTATCGATCCAAACCTCAGAGTGTTTCGAGAATTTTAGTGAGTATTGTAATTTTCATTTAACAAGCTAATGCCATCATTAAAAATAATGTACACATTTTATTAACAAAAAAACTGGTTTTCTTGGTTTCACCAATAAAATGTGGACTATTGTTTTAAGCAAATTAGTGTAATTCTTAGGTTTAATTTGAGGAACCAGTTAGGCTAAAAGAGGGAAAAACACTCCATATTTATTTTAAGAGATTTGGTCCAATTATCCGGTTTTGATTAAGTCAGCTTTTTGCTATATGCACAGACCAGGTGAATTGTGGGGGTATGGGATTTTGTGTTTATTACAGTTAAATGTCAGTTTAGGTTGTTATTGCTTGTGTTGTTAAGTGGGTTAGGTGTTATAAATGTGTTCCAGAACTATTATGTTAGGTTATTTTGAGTAAACAAGTTTTTAGTTACCATTATTGTGCAGCAGGTCATAAAAGGACCACGATACTCTGGATGTAAACATTATGAGATTTACATGTGTTGAACATTATTGAGTATTTTTAAAGTTTTATAGTCTTTTAGATTCAATCATGGGGAATCTGTGTAATTTCTACCTTTTATTCACTATTGTTGACTTGTTGTTTGAAAAAGAAATTCTCTGGAATCTCAGTTGTTGTATTGAGCCTTTTCGATGATGTGCTGTTCAACATAATATAACATCAATACATACAGCCCTAGACACATGAAGGCATAAACATTATTTGCTTTTTTAAGTTTGGGGCGTCAACCAAGGACTCTTTTTGGACGTGAGCTCCAAGTCGCACTAGGACCAAATTCTGACTTGTTTGGATTCTCATAGACCATCCGGTTTCGACCAGATCTAGTCGTGCTCTCCACATCGACATCCGACAAATGTTTGCTGGGGTGTCTCTCTACACCAAGCCACACCCACACCCTGCGCAGCTGTACATGCTCATATTTTGTGCATTTTTCAAAAATGATCACGGCCAGAAGAGGCTTGAAACAGGCAGTGCTTATGGCCGTTTAAAAGTGGGCATAATACAAATTGCTGTCTGCAAGTAGAAGTTAACCTGAAAACATCTTCTGTAAGTCAGTTTTAAAAACAAAGGTTAATAGTTTATTTGGAACTGTAAGAATTTCTTTAAGATTCTCAGATTGGACATGTAGTTTTCTCATGAAGTTGTAAAGAGGGGAGTCTATCAGCAAGAGTTAGACTGAGATTCTACAGACAATGGTTGCACTTTGGAGGGTTTTCTCCTTTAAGTAAGAAGCTGTGGGTAAGTCTTGTGTGGCCTATACAGCATCTTGTAAAAACAACTTGTTCTCTCCTGTTCTCTGGTTTGTGACATTGCATTTAATTTTTTGGGTGGATTTTATATCATTTGTTTCCTTGTTGTGTCTCCCAAAGTAATTGCTATTCCTTCTGGGTAACGAGAGTTATTTTTGCTTTAAGGTCTGATGGAGGGATTGGTCTTTTAGATATTTCTGAAATAGTTTGTTTCGCTGCGGAGTCTGCTCCCTCGTTTCCATCTAACCCTACATGATCAGGGATGAACGCTTTCAGTTTCGTGTTGGTGTCCTAAATTTGTGAATATGTTTGTTTTGCTTTTTTGGCAAAGCGTATTTTTATGGCCATGGCTTTCCTCCGCTAGCATCCGTTCTCCTCCCCAACACCTTCTCCGACACTTCACTACATCGCCTCAATCGATCGGTTATTATTTTTCACATATTTTATTCTGTTTTCTATGTTTTATTGTTATTTATTAGATGTATAATTCACTTTTAAGAATTTAATCCTAGTTTTTTTTCTATGGTTTTCCATGTCATTTTCACTTTTTAGTGTTGTTTCTGTGTGGCTTGGAAAGGATTAGGCCTTCAACTTGGCCTCAACCCACTCTAAAAAATATTAAAAAAAACATCATACGAAGGGAACATTTTAACAGATACATTTTGTATCTTGAGATATCCTTGTAATGTTATAAAAATTTGCCTGGCTTTTTGGGAGGAATTATTTAAGTAGATTCTGCAAGGAAGAAAACAAGCCTTATAAACCTTAAATAACCTTATAAAGCCTTAAATAATTTGTGATTTTTACCTGATATATTCAAGTAGATTGTGCTAAAAAAATCAAGCCTTAAAAACTTCTTATTTACTTTTTAATGCAGATAACATGCAAGATTTTTACACTGTACGCATCATCCCTCTTACCTTCCCTCACTTTATAAGTTATCCACTTAACAGAAAATCCCTCCGCCAGGTTACAGCAGTCTGTCTGTCTGTCTTGTGTTGTGGTTGTTGTTGTTGTTGTTGTTGTTGCTGTGTTGTTGGTGTTGTTGTTGTGTTGTTGGTGTTGTTGTTGTTGTTGTGTTGTATTGTGTTGTTGTTGTTGTTGTTGTTGTGTTAAGGGGGATTAAACGCACGGGGGCTCGAAATGTCCACCAGGACTTTTAAAGGCAGCTTACCTATTAAGCTTTAATACAGCTTCAGCTGTTAATAAGGGTTTTATTTCCGTGCAAACGAAATCTTTTCTTGTACAAACCAAATATTTTCTTGTGCAGAGTATCTTTTTACAGTGTGCACATTCATGTAAAATGCACACAAAAATGCTATAATAATAAACACATGTATGCTAGACGACGTGCATACTTGTAGCTGCTCAATCTACATGTCAGGTCATATTAGCAAGATTTTGATTCAATAGACATTTCTGAAAGCTAAACGTGTACATACCTTCGTGACCACGTTTTGCTCCAGTCCCGTCTGCAGCTTATACATGGACTCGGTGCAGTTGCATTGCGATGCCGCCTCAGCGTTGATCTCGGCGAATCCCGCCGGCGGAACGGCGCTCGATGCCACGGTCGAGACGAGCTCCCCGGGACCCATCGGAATCTCCGGGCAAGGATGACTGAGGAGAAAAGTGTCTGAAAATTGGCTGAAACCGATGAAAATGGCAGGGATCCATGTTAACACCATCAGCTGCTTCTGGTACTTCCCAAACCCGCCCACGCTCGGTAAAACCCTGGCGTCGGTCTGGGATAGCAACCCCGGTGCTTTGTTGGTTCTAGTAGCTTCGGGAGTGACGAATCCGTTCTCCGATGGATGCGACTCGATGTCCAGCTGAGACACGGCCATCACCGTCTCGCACATGCCGCAGCTCGCTCCGGTAATGCGTCAGAGACACTTTCGCGCACGCACTCGCTCTCTCACTCACTCTCTCTCTCACTCACTCAGACGCCGAACGACTTCACGCGGCTGTTACCAAAAGAGCGCTTCGCGGGGAGTGGTTTGCGTGTCTTCACCCGCTTCAAACACCGTCACCAATTGTTTGCGTTCAGTCAATACGGACACAGCACCGGTGTGGCCCATAAAGCGAACACATTTGGTCGGGAACGCTGCTCGTTTGATCGAAATGTTGGAGATCCATCGGCAGCCACAGGTAACACACCTGTCCCGGTGCCACACGCACACACTCACGCACAAACTCACGCAGACCCGCCGCGCGTGACATTAGCCCTGCGTCATGATCCTCGAAAGGGCTCTGGAATCCTGGAAAATAACCCGGTTGCGGATTTCTCCGGCGGAGATATGAACCGAATAAACCAGCGTCGGTGAAGGCGGAACTGGGATTGAACAGCTTGTCAAACACGTTCTCTGGATTGGCTCAGCGCGCCACTTTCCCTAATTAAAGAGACAGCTCCCCAGAAAATCATACTTTACTTCTCTGTACTGTATCAAACCTATTTCGTTCTTTCTTTGAGAAGACTTGATAATTGTCTAAAAAACATGACTATTTACTATTGCCTGTTTTTATGAACGGGTGTTACAACTATTGTAGGTTTAACCTATATCATATTTTGTGTTTTAAACAAAATAACTTAGCAGGGGTAGACGGTAAACTACTTATCTACATAAAAAAAGTTAAACGTCTCTCAGTAAGTTGTTGTTGCAGTGCAGAGTTATTTCTCTCTTTTGTTTAAAATACACCTATGAGAATCAAACATCAACCCAAAGTCATCATCAAGTAAAATCATTTTTTAAAGAAAACAAAAACATTATTTTTGAATAATTCTATTTTAAGTTAAATGTTTAATATTTGGATTAGATATTTAAATTTTTTGAACACCTTTAGATTCAAATTGGCATAGTCTTTAGTCAGTTGGATATTTTTCAGCTGAATGTTGACAGCAAGAAATGCACTTAAAATGAATTATGATAAAAATTGATATTCATAAAGCAATATATATATATATATATATATATATATATATATATATATATATATATATATATATATATATATTTACATCTGGAAGCAAACTGAATAAAAATGTTTTTTAAAAGTGTGTAATGTTTAAAGGGGTTCCAGCTACCAACATTTTAATTTCTCCAGATTGAGTCAAATTCTAAAACCCATCAAACAATAATGATTAGATTTTTGTCAAACTCCTAAAACATGTGATACATGTTTTTTGCACTAATACGTTTTATACAACATTAGATGTATTTTTTTAGATCTAGACAAAACAATGTAAAGGAAACATTATGGTGGTGGAGTGTGTACTGCTGCTGCCTCAGAAGTTCATAAATTCTGGGCCAAGCTGCCATAAAGATTTCCTTTATACTCTCCAATAGGATCGTGCGGGTTTCCTTCAGGTCGTTTTGTTTCCAAAACATGCCTCATGTAAACTGAAGACTCGAAATTCTTCAAAGCAGCAGATAAGCTTATGTGATGCGCAACCTCTCCAGGGAATACTGTAAAATGTGTTTTGATGAAATGTGAGCAAACCAAGATTTGTTTAATTTCTCATGGGAATTATTATCTGGAGATTATGATCACCTTTCAAATCCCAGCATTTGGTGCTCTCCACTGGTCCAATCTGACAACACATTTTGGATTAGTAGCTAAAACCTATATTAATGAAAACCCTCACTGGTTTGCTTAAAATGTAATTGGCATTTTCTGCTGTCATTTTCTCTCCCTGTGCCCATTTCAACCTGGTTTGAGTTTCCAATTAAAATAACAATTTAAAAATATGAACATAGTAGTTACTGAGTTTGCTGTCAACCAAGAGAGAGAAGGAACCACATTCAATCCCTCACCATCAAGAGCTCAATAACACGAGGCATTGTTTATTTTAGCTCACCATTATTAACTCAACATTAAACCCATAACAATGTCAGTAAGAGGTTATCGATTTTAAATCAACAATCTCATAAAATACTGAAAGTAGGTAGGCTTATTTTTTTCTCCATGTCACTTTGGAGAAATCTTTATTTTATGACACATTGAATTTTTGTTGTCTCACATCAAAACATGTGTTAGATGTCAGTCACAGAGTGTTTCAATACTGTCATCTTGTGGTGATCAATGGTAGTACAAGAGGTTTGCTTTCGTTCTCTAGCGGTTAGGAAGCGGAGCCTATCATTAGAACCCGAGCACGCCATCGATGTTGTGTGGCGAAGTCCTATTGTAAATGTAATGATGATGATGATGAAGATTATTATTATTAGTAGTATTATTATTATTATTATTATTTATGGGCATCACGGTGGCAGTGGGTAGCACGGTCGTCTCACAGCAAGAATGCTCAAATCTGATTTGGTTATCTGGTCAGCAACTGAAACAATATTCATGAAAACCCCTTTGCAGAGCAGTAAATGTTGGTGGTGCAGTGCCTAAGACACAGGACTACAGACTAAAGTTAAAGGTTCAAACCCCATGTAGGTCATGGCCATTTTTTTATTGGATACTATGCTTTATATCTCAATGTCAGGAATGCTTAACTTCAATTTACAACTGTAACTTATTTCTTCTGAAGTTAATGCTTTCTCTCAAAAAGATTCAATCCATATAAATAATATAACTAAAACGTTATTCTTAAGAAGTGTGTCTCAGTGGTGCAGAGTGTAAGACCGGTGAATTGCGGTTTCAAATCCCTGGAAGACCATTTTTGTATGTTTTATGGCTCAATGTCATGAATGCTTAACTTTAATGTACTAATTTAACTTCTTTCTTCTTAAGTTATGCTTTATGCTCAAGTTTATGATAGACTTCATTACACTAGATGACGTCATTACAATTCCACCAACCAGAATGCTCTAAGGTGACCTAATTTAATATCTAATCGCTCACCATCTTCGACTTGAGCTGATCAGGAAACCACTCTGTTCTGTGTAATTAAGGAATGTGTTGGGATTGAGCATGCTGCCTTTTGTTAGATGATTTTGTAACATGAAAACATTGCCATTGTTGATCTCCTAAGTCTTCTAAAGAGGTTAGGAAGGTAGATGTGATGTGTACAATATGCTGAGAGACAATATGTAGGTTTAGATTAGTGTACAAAAAGCATATCCTTTTTTGTAGTTTAGAGGGATTATAACCTTGGAGTTTTACTTTAACCAATTTCTTCTTAAATTCATGCGGTATGCTTAAGATTATGATGTTATGTGAGATTATGTCATCTAAATTCCATCAATCAGAACATTCTGAGGCAACCTCATTTGGATATCTCTTCACTCACCATCCTCGAGTAGAGCTGATCAAGACACCAGTCAGTTCTGTTCTATGTAATTTGATATAGTTGATGCTGAGTTGAAGTTGTTCATACTTCCAGATAAATGTCAGATAATTTTATTAGATGATGATATTGATGTTCACAACCCTGTAATCCACAATCCTTCAGTGGCTGGTGGAACAAACTCCCTGATCCAGTCAGGAGAGCAGCAACACTAACAGCTTTCAAAAAGCAACTGAAAACTCTTCTCTTCAGGGAACACCTACTATAAAAAAAATCTTTCTTTATTCCCTCTTCCGTCTTTGTCTTCTTCCTCTACTTCCTCCCTGCTTTCGTTTATTGATCAGTTGATACAATTTCTATTATGAGAAGCTGAGATAGACAACTGCCAAATGCATAAATGTAAATGTAAAGAAGGGAGATGTAAACGTGATGTGACTTGCGTTGAGGAACACAAATTCCCCAATTTTCATTTTTTTCCACTCGTGAAACAGTTTTGATGTTTGCAAAGCTAATGTTACAGCCAAAACAACCTGACACCTTAAGAATAGACTACACTAGACTAGAGGCTAGGTTAAGGTTAGTCTACAGATCAAAAGGTTGGTGGTTCTATTCTGAGATGTTTGATCATGACGGTTTTTAAAAATTCTTAAAAATGTCTATCGCTTAAATATCTACTTCTGTCTTTGTCATGGATGCTTGGCCCCATATCACTGCCTGCAGTCATATTTATTATTAGGGCCAACGAAGGTGTGCAGCAAATCCTTATTGTAATTGTAATGATGATTATTATTATTATTATAATTAGGGCCCGAGCACGCCACCGAAGGTGTGCAGCAAAGCTCTATTGCAATTGTAATGATTAATGATTATAAGAACAAAAGTCTCTGGAAGGTGTTTGTGAATATATACAGGAAGTCCATCGTTGTTAAAAACCCTGCTTTAAAAAAAAAATGTCCGATCCAGTTGAAAATTGGTGTGGTTACTCATAAGAAATGAGAGAAAAAAGTTATCAAAAGCACAGAAGTACGTCAAATGGTCTTGGGTTGGCACCCCTTCAAAAAAGGCCAAAAATGTAAATGTTTTTGCCTATATATCCGTTCAAGTTCATCCAATGTCCACAAAAAAAAGGCTGTCACGATGAGCCTGGCAGGCTGAACAAAAGGAAATGCATCACCATGATGCTTTAAAAAATGTGTTTCCAGTGCCCCTTTTAATGTGACCAAAATCATGGTTTTAGCAGTTTTGCCCCATTGAACATGTTAGAAAGCCCACCAAAATGTGTTCGAAGGTCATGTTCAATAAGTTTAATAATTTAACACCGTCACTGCAATTGTACCATGGACGACAGCTCAGCAGCGCCCCCTTTAATGCGAAAAAAACGTAAAACGCATTTTAAACAACTCCTCCTAGGAAAATTTTCCAGATCAAGCTGAATTTTAATCTGGAGACTCTTAAAGCATTTGGGACCAAAAGTTATCAAACACTTAGAAGTTTGTCACGTGGTCTCGCTGTGGCACCTTAACAAGCTTGACCTTTTTTTAAACATGTAGGGCTAAATGGATTTCTTACTGTAGCACTCGCATACCTTATACAAAAAGCATGAACAATTTATGGAATGATAGGCCTACTATTCTGACCAAATTGCTATGCTTAAGTGATGATACACTTATAGCGCCACCTACTGCGTATGTATATTTATGGCTGTATCTTCCACATACTTCATCCAACATACATGAAATAAATGAAGAATGATAATGTTGTGATTCTGAACAGATTGACATACCAATGTTGTGCTAATCTTATAAAATGTTATGCTAATCTTATGTCACCAACTCTTCTTTTTATATTTGTGTAGTTTGGTACTGTGTGAAGTGCCTTTTCACCTTGTTTCGAGCTCTTGACAACAAGCCAGGAGGTTCGCCCATCACTGCTTGCAGCTTTAATTTAGGTTATTTTTCTTTTAAATACTTTAAATAATAATTTACCATTTTATCCAAAGTGACTCACAAAGTAAAAAAAAATATAAATAAAAATAAGTCCTTGATTTTTCTTTTAAAGACAACATCCCAATCTTCTGATATTATTGGATAATATGGGTTAAACCACATGCACGAAGCAAAATCCTAGACAATCCTAGTACAGCCTGAGAGGTAAAACTCTGGTCTACTTCAGCCATGGAAATATTGTACACAATTAAAAGACTGACTGACTGCATTTCTTCAATTTTCCACTGGGTGTCACACCAAATATTTCTGTCAAAACTTAAAGTTTCTTTCTCAGAAAAGAACAATTGATTTTCATTTGCATAGTTTTAAGGACAAAATGGTTTTTTACAAGTATTGTCTGTAGGAACCCTATATTTTTTGTGTTCCCAGCAAATTTGCTTAATAATTGCTAAATCACCCATTTGAGAGCAAAGGGTTCCTCTTGTTTAGTTCCAGAGATTGCGCATATAACCTTTGTTCTTTTAGATTCACTCTGACCTGTAATTTGAAGGCATGTTTGTCAATGATCTGGTCTGACCCACACTGAAATTGGATTGCACCTAAACACAGTATAAAAATTCAGAATCCCTTCAACAAAATAAAAAATTTGTTACAGATTGATTGTCTTCTATTGTGGGGGAAATGGAAGTCATATTTTTAAAAATATTTTGTTGGTAGAAGAAAGATTGGAACTTTTGACGAGAAAATATGGTGAAAAGGTGTGTATATGGTTGTGTGTTTGTTGCATTGACACCTAGCAGGAACTGCTTCTAGCAGTCAGCGTGTGAATGTTCACTTATACTGTATATCTGTGAATCATGTGTCCACACCCTTTTATTCAAACTTTTCACCCTTGATGCTAGTCATGAGTCAGAAACAGTCCTTCAAATGCTGAGCTGGCTAGATTTGAATAAGAGCAGAAAACAAGAAGATACATGTAGAATTTTGGGAGTGCTACTGTACACACATTTTGCTTTGTAGAATACCAAAAAGAGAAACTTTTTAAAGGTTTTCTTTAGATTATTCAACTCTAATAACATCATAGGAATATGTAATTGAAACTCACGGGGTACAATTACTGAATTTCAGATTCATACTAGGAGCAGTAGATAATGACTACTTCTACTTTTTTGTTTTATAGTTTGAACATAATGCTTGACTTACTGGTGTTTCCTACTGTGACACTGTGTTTTGAACATACCCTTCATTTTTGTTATAGGAACCATATTTGTTTAGGTTGTCTTTGAAGATATGATTTTCTCCCTATTGGTCAGAGAATTCTTGTTCTCTTCTTGTTCACATCTCAATGTATTTTAGTTATAATAATACAGATTGATAATTCTTGATTATTTTCCTAAATCATAAACATGAAATTGCATCTTTATTTATTAACATTTATTAGCAATGTCAGTGATTATTGCCAGTGATAAATTTAAACAGTGTCTAGTTATGTCTTCCACTGACAACCAGTCCAGGGAGGGTCTTGGGGTCTCATGCATAAGTGTACCAAAAATGTATTCTACTGTTAACTTTTAAAACTTTTTAAAGATGATAAGTGTTCCTTGAAGAGAAGAGTTTTACTTGCTTTTTGAAAGCTGTTAATGTGGTTACATTTCTGACTGGATCAGGGAATTTGTTCCACTAGCCAGGGACAGTGAGAGAGAAGGTTCTTTTGAGATTTTCTGGGATGGCAGATGTTGATGTTGTCCTCAAAATGATGTTCCTTCTTTGAGCTCAGGCTTCTGCAGGGCACACTCTAAAAAACACTGGGTTATTTGTTTAACCCAGCCGCTGGGTTGGGCATGTTGGGTCATTTTGTTGGGTTATTTTGATTGGCATCTCTAACCCAACTGCTGGGCTTATTATTGTAAGCCAGCCCACTGGGTTCTTGTTTTTAACCCACCAACTGGGTTATATTGTTATAACCCAGTCACTGGGTTACAATAAAAGTAGCAGTTGAAACTACTCCTGCCTCGACGCTTCATTTGAATTCCCCTTAGACGATTGAGGAGTAGCGGGAGAAAACAGTGTTTGGAAGGAAAAAGGTAGGTAATATTGTTTTGTTTTCTCAAAAAAACTGCATGAAGCTAAATCGAGTTGTTGACATGCGATTCTTGCTATTAAAAAAATGTTTTTCTTTATTAATGGTTTTCTGTTTCGTTGTAGTCCATTTTGCAGCTAAACGTTAACTTATGGTTTATTTGGTTGACCTTAATTCAAATGTTCTTTGGTAACACTTGCTTAAAAATATTAGCATTTCATGTGAGTTAAATTGTTAATTAATTTGAGGTCTACAAGTATGGCGCATGGCAAGTGCGCAGGAGGTCATGAAGTGTCCGAGGTGAGAGCCTGAGGTCAGGTCAGGGCAAGCCAAAAAGGCAACAGGAGAGGCGCAGGAACTTTAGTGCAGCAATCGTTTCGGCCCCGGGTCTATTTTTTAAGCACCGCTCATGCTCACTTCCGGTGGCAATTTATTAAATATGGCTAAAATACACAGGGAAACGTGCTGTTTTAACCAGAAGTGCTTGATGACGTTGTAAATATAGTGCTATGCAATAAACAAGATTAAAAGGTATTGTGTAATAAAAAATACTATTTTTCCTCAAACTTACAATTCAAGTTTAATTAATTTATAGAAGTTTTCAGACGTTACATAATAAGCATATATTTTATTATTACTATATTATTACAAGGTAAGAACAGTAGTAATGCTGACTTCATGAAGCCACTTGTAAACAAACAGAAGTGTCACATGTGGCGAGGTCAGAGTTCAACCACCAGAGGATCCCATCATGGATGACTCTCGTCTCATTGTCGAAGTGGAGAAACCAAACGATCCAAAACACTTTCTGTATAAAGACCTGCAGGCAAAGGAAAAAGCATGAGAAGCAGTTGCACAAAATCAGTAATATTTTGTCATAAATTGACGGGGTGTTATAAATAAACAGACTGCATCTTATAAAATTGGATGTTGTACACAATTCAGTTTCTTTTGATGAAATAAATTAAATGTTGCGAAAATAAAATTGTATTGCATTATATCAAAATATATACATTTTATATAGTTTTGAAAATAATAAATCTTCACCTTTTGACCATTGTGTCTAATTATTGTTAATATGATGGTGAATATGATTCTTATTGTTATTATTAAACTATATTTTATAACAAATAACAATAACCCAGCACGTTGCGTCAAAATGTAACCCAATGTGCTGTGTTAAAATTTCGATCAACCTAGCATTGGGTTTTTTTAATTCCCAGCGCTGGGAAAAATAACCCAACGCTAGGTTGGTCCAAATTTGACCCAGTGCTGCGTTACAAAAATAACCCAAATTGGATTATTTTAACCCAGCCATTTTTTTAGAGTGCATATAGCACTGTACAAGCTTGTTAAAGTAGACAGGGTCCAGCATCAGTGATGTAAACTGAACACAAGCAGCGATTAAGAGCGATGTGAAGAGAGATGAAGAGGAGAGTAACATGAGCTCGCTTCGGTTCTTTGAAGACCAGATGAACTGCAGAGTTTTGGGTCATCTTTAGAGATCTGTGTGAGTTTGCTGGAAGTCCTGCAAGAACAAGAATAAAACCAATATTGTATTCGAATATATAAATCTAAGCAAATTTTGAACTTAAATATAGTGTTTTTATAGTGCTAGTGCAAGAGTAGAGAGCAGTTAGTATTGTCAGTGCAGAATATAGTGTATTCTTGTTGAAGTTTAGAGAGTAAGAGTGAACATCATCCAATTAAAGGAAACCTTTATCGGCTGGTGAAATGAGAACTTGCTTCCAGAATGGAAGTTCACAGACTAAAATGCAACGCTATAAATGTTGGTTTGTAAATGAATTGCCTCCATTAAATACTGAAGATTCTTTCCGTCTCAACTCTTTTGTATCGACATGGATAAAAGTAAGTGAAATAATGCATTCTAAGCACTTTTTTCAAAAAAGGGCCCCTGTAATTTTGTCCAGTGCACTGAGATATCAGCAGACACTTAAGATGTTATAGATTATGTAGAATTTGAGAGAATGGGTAAGGATTATGACTTTCCAATTCCAGATGGAATCCATTGGTGACTCTTGTGTGATGCAACTCAGCTGGTTTATGACTACACAGGTCTTTTTTTCACTTTTACTCAGTGATTACTCAGCCATTACTCATACGTGTTCTATTATTGCGCAAGGGTGAATTTCTCTGTGAGTGAAATGAGCTTAGGTTCTGCTCTTAAAGATGATGAAATCATTAAGGTGTGAGAGTAGATTGTTTCTCTGCTGTATTTTAAAATGTGAACCCTTGAATCAATGTCAGATAAAAGAAGAGAGACTAGCCTACAATACATATGTTTTATGTTACGTCAGATCATTTAATTAGATTAAGCCTTTTATGGCACAAGTTGAGTTTAATTCACTAGATAAAAAAAGCTACAAGAGATCAAATGAAAACTCAAATGAATTGTTTTAGTGAGTATTTTGTGTCTTCTATGAAGAGGTTCCTTTCCCTTTCAGCCAGATATTTTGTTGAATAATAGACTCTGTAGCTGTCAAGCTAATCTCTGCTAAGCAGCTTGGTGTGGCTGGAAGGTGTAGTCGATGCGCATTAAACACTCTCCACCCCGACTTAAGATTTTAAATGTCTTTAATTTCTTCTCAAAATGTTTCTCCAGGTAGCGGTAGTATATCAATAGTGATAAAAAAAACTTGCAACATTTCCTCCAGAAACACGCCCTCATTGAGGGAATGTTCCTCCTTTATACTCATACTCATTAATTAATCATCAAAATAAATCAACCTATGGATGGCTCTTACAGACGCAGTGGAACCCATCTAGAGTGGAGCAATCACACTTCACTTAATTCAAAAGGGCCAATGAAACACTGTTGCCATCTCAGTAAGAAAAGTCTTTCATTCCCCGTCTCCTATGGGTTTTTATAAATGCAAACATAAAAGTATTGCAGGTACACGTGTTTCATTCATTAAATTAACACCTATGGCATTATAAAACAAACATGTAGTGCTTAATAAAATTAAATAATAATACTAACAATGAGAACTGAATGATGTTTTGCTGTTGCTTAAAAAATTAAAGATATTTATTTTAAACTAACTTTAATCATGTCTTTAGATAATTTTTTATTTCATGGTTTGGGTCAAGAAGTTAATACTTTAAAAAATTATTTTTATAGTGTAAAAAGGTTGGGCTACGTTGCATTATATGTGATGGATATTGCGTGAGGGAGGAAAACCACACACAGGCATAGGCTACTATTCTTGTGTATATATGTAAACAAAATATTTATAAAAGACTCACAATCTCGAAATTTTGTGCCCTAGAAAACCGGGAATTGTGATAATTGTGGAGTAGAGGGAACAATAGAACATGTAATACTTAAATCTAAAACATATGAAATGGAAAGAAAAGAAACCATGAAAGAGATTAGGGAAATTATAACAGAGCCTTTTATTATATACAGAGCCTTTTATTATATATATTATTATATACAAAAGGCAATCCTTCTATTTCCTAAAAAATACTAAGAATCAATGTAGAATATAAATTTACAATAATAGGAAAGGTTAATTTTCCCTCCTTCATATTTCATTCATTCTACTTTCCAAGTGGTGGCAGTAATGCACCATTAAGAAGGCTAGCAAACTGCATCTAAACAGCAGACGATGAAGAAGAACCTGGTGCCAGCCCCGGGAGTATTTATTGTTATATACAATGAATGGCATTGACAGGGGAGCAGGCCTGGGTGGGGTGGGAGAAAAGACAGCTGCAAAATTATGGTGCATGCCTCAAGAACACATTTTTATTTAACAAAAATTGAAATGCATAAAATATAGCAATGTATTAAAAGTTTAATGTATATATGACTATATAAGTAATTAGAAAATACTGCAAAAAATGTCATTGATCCGATACCAACAGTATCACTCATAACAATACTGATACCAATAAAAAACGTGGATTTTCACTAATTAATGTTGATAACAAATAATAATTGCAGTAGTACACATAAACATAAATCATTTATTTACATGAAAAAAAAATATTAATTATATATGGTATTTTATGGTGAAATGTATGGTATTTTTGCTCTCAGACCTTATAGGTAATGGGTTTATAAATACTTTAAATACATATATTTTTCTTCATTAATTGCAGATATTAAAACTGTCAACTAAAATGTATTTTATTATTGAGGGTTGTTACTTTGCTTTTAAATACAGATAATTAATTAATACATACCACATTTACATGATTCATTGTAGTCAACTTTTGTTAGAGCTCCTGAATTCATAAACATTAATTTATGTTTACCTGGATATTCACTGCCTCTCTGAAAACACTCTCAATGGCTCACTGCTGATAACACAGGTCAAGCCTCCTGTCAGTACAGGTTTCCTCCTGGCTCCGCTTCTTTTGAAGCTCAAGGTTCTCTTGCAAGCTTCACAAATGTTTATACAAACATGTTTATACAAACCTCACAGATTGATGTGTTTTTGTCTACTGCTGTAAAATAGACTGTATAGCATGCTTGGCACTGTTGAGTCACATGAAACAAAAACCCTGCTCAGAAGCAACACAGAAAGAGTGTGTGTTAAATCAGACCAGAAGAGTCAATCTTGAACAAAATAGCCTAAATATCTAGGTGGACTAGTATTGATCCAATTCCTGATACCGATGTCAGTATTTACTATCGATACTAGGATCGTCAAATGTTTAATTTAATGTGACGGGATTCCTTCTTTAGATGTAACTACTGTGAAACATTTGCAGCACGTCGTGGTGTCGGAATCCTTTCGTGTGCAATAAAGCCAAATTTTCAACCATTGTGTTTAGTTTAAGGAGAGTTATTTCATTTAGCAAGCTAAGTTAACGTTGCTTCAGTGTGCAGTCAGAGCAGGTGTAACATATGTTCCTACATTCGCACGTTTCACAGGGGCTCTTATCTGGTGTTGATTTGTTAAAAGGAAGAAATGAGGGCAGAGGGAGAGAGTGACTCATTCATTCATTGGACTATCTCCATTTTAGTTATATTGGACTGACTAATCAGATCATGCACTTAAGTTGCACTGAAACAGGGAACTGGTTTCTGTATCGGTCCTTTCCAAACCAGTTCTAGAGGTGCAGGTTCCGTATTGGAACTGGGTTTCGGTACTCAACCCTAATGAAAAAGTGTAAAATACTACACTCAAATGCTACCCTTATCTGTGGTGTAGAAAAGGAGTATAAAAACCCAGAGTGGGTGAACTGTTTTGCACTCACAAATGGACACTGCCACCCTCAAGCTTCTGAAAGAGTATTGTTTCTTCTATTATGTTAACAAGACACAGATTATTAAGGCAAAGTGAGTACATTTGCAAGTGGTTTGCTGAGGTGTATGATGTTTGCTTACCATGTTCAAACCAGTGTTTTTTGATTGCCTTATCTATTGCTCTCTTACTAGAGACTATAATAGCCATACTGTAAATAATTATGTGTTGAGATGTTTAAGCTCGCCATCAGGGTACAATCCCTTGCCCTCGCTCTATAACTTTCTAGTTGAATGGTGCTAGGCCAACAGTGTGGTGTATGTATCTTCTTAGAATCATCCTTCTCAGGAGGTGCATTAGGAACTTACCAAAACAAAGTTCTTCATGCACACTTCTCATGGAGATTTTTTATATCAACACTCACTATCCTCACTATACTTGATAGTGGAGAAACTAAAGACTTGATAGACTTTTCCATCCCTGACTTCACTTGTCAGTGGATCATAAGCTTCCTGACAAACAGACAACAGTTAGTGAGAATGGAGGATTTCACATAAGGCACCTGCACCACCAGCACTGGTGCCCCCCAGGGGTGTGTTCCCTCTCCGCTTCTCTTCTCCCTCTAGACCAATGACTGTCACTTCCACAACTCCTTTGTGAAACTCCTCAAGTTTGCAGATGACACCACTGTCATTGGTCTCATTCAGGATGGTGAGGAGTCTGCCAACAGACATGAGGCGAATCAGCTGGCTCTCTGGTGCAGCCAGAACACATATACTAATTCTCCCTCATAGCCTTATATTAAATGTTAGTTGTTACATTCCTAGCACTACACTTGTATTATACTATTGTAAATGTGTTGTTTGCACTGGAGTACTCCACTGTACCATAGAAATTCATTGTGTGTGTACACACACACTCACTTGTCAATAAAGCTGATTCTAATTCTTTAGACCATGTTTGACTTGAGAACAAAAGCTGACACGGCTGTTGTTGAAGCCACTATCTCTGGATTATACGCAAATACGAAAAGTATTTGTCTTGTGTTAAAACTGAAACTGCAACCAACTTCCATTGCTTCAAACTTTCAACTTATTATTTTTATAGTTTCAAGTCAAAACTATAGTCGAAATGTGACAGAAAAAAGAGTAACTGTTGCTGCAACACCGTGGCACAATGGGATAAAGCTAAACAGTTTGGTTTTACCTCTGTGACCCACCCCATACTTAATCACCATCTTTAGGAAATGGTATTTGTAATAGTAACACTTTCTCTGTTGCAACATGCATGGTGACTGCTTTCACACTTGCTTTCGATCAATAAAACATAAAATAGAACAAATGAAGAGAGAGAGAGATTGGTGACATACAGACTACATTTTTATATAGGATCCAACCTTATTTTGAGTAGATTGAATGAAATTTAACAATCCTAAATCATCCAATAAGATCAAATCATTTTAAATTCAATTATATTATGCAATTTAATTGCACACAATTTAATCTCGTTGGATCAACTTAATATAACTTTGGCACACTTATTCAAAACTTAATTGTTATCTCAAAGTATTTTAGGCAGATTAAGCCTATAAGATCAAATCATTTTCATTTGAATTATCTTGTGCTATTAACTTCTACACAATTGACTTTTGTTGGATCAACTTATTATAATTATGACACACTATATCAACACAATTGAGTTATGTTATTTTAGATTTTAAAATATCAGATTGAGACTGAATGAACCACAGCAAAATTCACATTGAGACAAAATATTATCACCAAACAGCAGTTAATCTACAAATAAACAACAATCTGAAAATGAAAATTTGTTCAGTTTTTATTACAATTTAAAAACACCAAACTAGCTAGCAGCTATGCCAAAGACAGAACTGGAGAGCAGAGAGGAACAGAATGTGAGATGCCAATTTTAAAGGGAGAGAGGCAGGTGCCACTCGTTCTCCTCATGACTCTCCTCTTCCTCTATCGACAGTCACGTGGAGATCTTTTATTCTGATCATGCTCAGTACTGTGTTCAAGTAGTGGACTCAATTCAGTTCTTATTAGTTGTTTTAAAGTAAAAGTAAGTACCCTTTGATTTAGTTCAGACTGATTCAAAACAACAAATTAGATACAATCAGCTGACTAATTTAATTTGTTTCAAAATATTCTTTTTGATTTAATCAAACAACACCCAGATCTATTTTTTAAAGTGTATAATCTATTCTTACAATTAACTCTCTACAAATGTTAACTAAGTAAGAGTAACATACTTAGACTATGCCTTTATAAGACTATGCCTTGATAAATCTGTGGGTGTATTCTCAAACTTACATTACATTACATTTATGCATTTAGCAGACACTTTTGTCCAAAGCAACTTACAGTAGGGGAGAGACAATATGCAATCTGTTACACCGTCAAAGTCTATCTCAGCTTGCTCATAATAGATGTTGTATCAACTGATCAATAAACCATCAGTAAGAAAATAAAAACAGAGGAGGAAAATGTTTTTTTATAGTAGGTGTTCCCTGAAGAGAAGAGTTTTCAGTTGCTTTTTGAAAGCTGTTAGTGTTGCTGCTTTCCTGATTGGACCAGGGAGTTTGTTCCACCAGCCTTTGTGGGACGAAAGCACGAGTCGCTGTTCCTTCTCTGAGCGCAGGCTTCTGGAGGGCATCTAGGAGTGTTTGAGCTCGTGGAGGTAAAGAGGGGCTGATTTGGAGATAGTTTTGTACGCCAGCATCAGTGATTTGAATTTAACATGAGCTGCAATGGGAAGCCAGTGAAGAGTCCAGAACTCTTTTGTTTATAGCAGTAGTCCAGATGTGAGAGGACCAGAGCCTGAGCCAGGAGTTGAGTTGCATGATCAGTAAAGAAAGGGCCAGATCATTTGAATGTTGTGCAGTGCAAATCTACATGCTCGAGTTGTCTTGGTGATGTGGTCTTTGAAGGACAGCTGTTCATCCAAAATGACTGTAGAAGATTGCAGTTGGATGGTGAGGTCGTGATGGACAGAGGGATTGGCCGGGATTACCAGAAGTTCCATCTTGGCCATGTTGAGCTGTAGGTGATGGTTCTTCATCCAAGTAGAGATGTCGTTCAGGCAGTCAGTTATGCGGGTAGTTACTGACAGGTCATCAGGAGGGAAAGACAGATAGGGTTGTATCAGCGTAGCAGTGGTAGGAGAATCCGTGTCTGAGGATGATAGGGCTCAGGGAGCTGGTGTAGATGGAGAAGAGCAGGGGCCCAAGGACTGAACCCTGGGGAACCCTCATGAGTAGTCTATGAGTGTTGGAGACCTCACCCCTCCACCTGGAACTGAAAGATCTACCAGTGAGATAGGACTCAAGCCAATCGAGTGCAGTTCCAGTGATGTCCATCGCAGAGAGAGTGGAGAGAAGGATCTGATGGTTGACTGTGTCAAACGCAGCATAGAAGTCTAGTAGGATGAGGACAGATGATCTGTGGTTAGCCCTGGCCCCTCGCAGTGCTTCCGTCACAGAAAAAAAAAGCCGTATCTGTTGAGTGTCCATTCTTGTCAGGAAAGAAGAGAGTTGATTGAAGATGACCCGCTCGATGAGTTTTGCAGTGTAGGGCAGCAGAGAGACAGGTCTGTAAATTTCCACCAGTGATGTGTTGAGTGTAGGTTTCTTGAGAAGAGAGGTGACTCTGCCCACCTTGTAGGTGTTCAGGAAAATGCCGGTAGTGATCGAAGAGTTGATGATGTGAGTGAGGGCAGGTGTGATGGTAGGTGAGATGGTTTGTAGAAGATGAGAGGGGATGGGATCGAGGGGGCAGGTGGTTGGATAAACTAAGTGAAGGAGTGTGGACACCTGATCTTCTGAGAGTGGAGTGAATGAGGACATGCAAGGTGTCGAAGATTTCTGATGAATTTGGGTGCAAGGTGATGCAAACTGCCGGCTGATGGTGAGGGTTTTGTCTATGAAGTGATCAGCGAAGTCATCTGCAGTGAGAGAGGTCGCTGGGGGAGGTTGGGGTGGACAGAGGAGTGAGTTGAAAGTCCTGAAGAACTTTCAGCTGTCCTAGGCATGTTTAATCTTGTTGTGGTAGTATGTTGTATTAGCATCTTGTACCTTGCTTGAGAAAGTTGAGAGTGCAGTTTGGTATGCTTCAAAGAAACACTTGTGTTCCCAGACCTTTAGAAAAATCTTTTAGTAACAATTAAATTGAAAATATTTTTTTTGGTGCTAAGATATTGTGTGTGCAGTCATTATTTAATAACTGATTCAATATAAGTGGATGTAAAATGTTACATTTTTTGAAAGTCCATCCATCTATCTAGATGATTTTTTTTAAGGGGAAAGGGTTCATGTTAGAAGAAAGAGAGCATTGAATTGTACAATATGTTATGCTGTGCTATGCCATGTTATGTTGTGCTGTAATGTGCTGTGCTATGGTGTTTCGTGCTAAGATGTGCTGTTCTATGTTGTGTTGTAAAATGTAAACATACTTTGTGCTTTCTGTACTGTAAATGTATAATTAAGGTTTTCCTGCTTCGCTTTAGGCATCTCACACCAAAGCCTTTCCTGGTTGAATTGAAAATGATGATATCATAATACCACATTAATTTACAATTCATTTTCATTATAGGTATTGTAGCATGTGATTTTTTTTTTCATGTAAATTTACATGATTATTTCTTTAATGCAATTGTCTTGGACAAATTGTTGGTGCTTTATAACAGGATGCTATTACTGCAAATAATTGGCAAACGAAACCCTTTATAAGTGTAAATATTGATTCTATTCATTGACATTATTAATCTACTCAACTCAGAACCTCCATAAAATAATTTAAATAAATTTTAAATTGTGAATAAATGCAAAGTCAATATACTTTAACAACTTTGTGAATAGAAAGAGTGACAGGTCTTCAGCAAGAGTGGTGTGGGGGCCATCGTCAGGTAAATGTGCTCATGCTAGGATCTGGCTTTATGTATGTGATTGTGAAAAAATATTGGGCCTGCATGGTCAACAGAACAAAATCATTATGGTATTATTGTTTACTAATAATGAAAAAGCTCATGTTCTCAAATGTGGGAGTCTGGCTGAGGCATGAGTCTATCGTGTTATGATGAGGCCCATTCTACATGAAAATCCACCAAAGAGTAGATTAAGCGCTTCACTTGTGACAGACTAGAACGGGAAAAAATCTGCTATTTAAAACAAATTAATTCCATCACTACCTCAGTTTTGAACGTCTAATTAATTTAGTTAGTCAATTAATCAATGTTTTGTGTATATATCACTCAAGTGCAACAAGGGTTTTTCACACATTCAAGCAACTTGTTTTATTCAATAGCTTGGTTAAAGACATATGTTTTAAATCTAGTTTCAAATTATGTGAGCATAGCTGAGCTCCAAAAACCCTTTAAAAATTTGTTACAAAGTGAATGACACCAAAATTTCCCCTCTGGTGTATCTCTGGTGTATTTATTAATCTTCAGCACTTCAGTAGCCCTGGTTCATGGCATTGTATAGTCAGTACGGCATTTTAAAGGTTGCCAAAGAAGAAAGGACAGAACTGAAGATGTGTGATTATATTTCTTTGTTCTTGTGAGGACTTTAACAGCTGCATTCTGAAGCAAATGTAATTTATGTAACATTCATATTTACAACAATGTTTGGAAGGTTAGTGTTTGGCAGTTATAAATGATTAGCTAACAAAAAAACAAAAAAAAAAACAAATGTAACAGTAAAACATCACATTATATCCAGAGGCAAGTTGTTTTCTGTTTGCTTAGAACTCCCCGGGGATCTTGCCACATCGCCATTAACAGCTCCATACCTTGGACCAGCCCAGAAAACATGGTATAAATGACTATAGCTATATTTATTGTATTATTTAATTCATACATTTTATTCATGCATCCACCCATCATTTGATTTTGATATTATTTGTCTATGTCGATTTTGTTGGATAGATATTTTTTTGGTAAAATAGTTTCAACAGGATCAGCGGAGTTCATATTTATTTTTGCTTGAAATGAAATTGTCCCAGAATTTAATAGGAAAAGATGCTTAAATCACACCCTGTCTGGCACACACACACTTTCAACTGTCTCTCTTCGTGTGTCTCCACAGAAGGGTGACACACAAACCTCACCCAAATTCACACACCCATTCCAGTTCTCAGTAATTATAGGGAGTTACCATCAACTTCTTTTGTCTGCTTTTGCTGGAAAACTGTCATTTTAAGTTGGTGAATAAAATTAAAATCAAGTCACATGGACAGATTTATTAATGGCTAGAGCTACAGCTGACTGTAATATCTTTACAAATCTTCAGGAGAACAAAAGCTCGAAGAAATCCATGATGCAGAACAATTATTGGGATATTTATCAATCTCTCTGTTAGTTAATTTAGCAAGGTGTGGGAAACTTCATTACAAAAAAACATAAAACTTAAACACTAATAGCTTTCTATGAGATTTGAAAAATGATTGATCATTATTTAGAGCTCATTCCAAACCTGTGTGAGATATGATGTGTTGAACTGAACACATAGGAATATAATTGTCTGGACACCCCTTCGTACAGTTCAGACAATGCTAGCACCACCTAGCACGGCTGAAGAGACGGATTCAGCGCTCAGGTTACGGTACCTGGTAAAGGTGTTGGGTGTAGATCAACCCGCAGATCTCTGCCAGCGGAGTCCTGTTCCTGAATCTACGTCACACTGTAAACCCAAATGTTGTAACAATTTAATCAATTCAATTTTTATTAAAGTAAAATGTTACAATTAGCGTATATGAATTAACATTGTTGATTAGTTAGACCTTTTTGATATTTATGAATTTGCTACATTTAATTCCTCCAGTAAGCTGAGCAAAGTTTCTTTTTAAAGTTATGATATAAATAGCTTGTTTAATTTCAGCTAATATGGGAGTTTGACAGGATTGCAATGCATTGTGGGTAATCAACACATTCTTATGTGTTGTTTATTGCAAATGATCTATGTAAGTTATAAGTTGTTGTAATATTGTATTGTTGTAACATTTTATAATGTAATGTTATAAATGTGTTTTGATGTTTTGAATATTTACTATGGTGTTTTTTGTTTGTTCATGTTGCTTACCATTGGAGAGAGCGAGGTGTGGGGGAATGGTTCTCGGGGAATGTATTCGATTAGAATGAATCGATAATGAATTAAACATTGATTCCAGATCATTTCTTCTATACAGCGTCTCATTTGGAATGGGGGAACAAAACTTCAAATAATATTGTAACTTAGATTTCTACTATAGCATTTTATGACTTGGGTGACATAATAAATGAAGATGCGGGACAATTAGTTAAGTTAGTTGCTATCAAAATAACCAAGTGGGGTTTGTATGCATTTACAGTTGGGACAGACCAATTATTTTAAATACAAAAAAAGGTATTCTGTGTACTTAAAATGAAAACCCTAATTACTCAAAACAATTGATGTAACCCATTATGTAAATTTTTAGTAAACAAAGTATTTGAGTATCCGTGTTTACAGTGCAGACAACGGCAAAATGACTTACAATTTTGCAATTATTAAAAATTTTTAAATAGCATTGCAATATAAGTGTATTCATTGAGCCAGTTTTATTTTAAGAAAACCAATTAATCAGTACAACGAATCAAAAAGTTAATTAAACTGCAAGATACTTTGAGCCAAGTAAAAACTATTTATTGAATCGATTAAAAAAAGACAAAATGAACTCAATGTATTAGTTTGTCAATTATGTTTAGAGTATAAACCCAGGAAATGTGATCTGTAAAACTACAGTTAAAACCTGTTGTATTATGATAATCTATATTTTAGAGGATATTTTTCTTGCTGTTTTAGGTTGAAAATGTTATCAGCGTTGTTGAACATGTTTATTCATGTAGTATACACTAATTGGACTAACACAATCATATATTGTGGAATAAGTAAAATTTGGTGTTGACTGTGCATTAAAGGTAACTGTTAAAAAGGTAAATTTGCTGGCAGATTTTACAGGTTTTTTTTGCTGAGTGACACATGTGTGATGTATCTCTCTTAAACAGGACTCTTTTCATTCGCTCGGGACAGGAGCGCGCCTTCAGGAGAGCGCGCAGGCGGTGCTGCGCGTTCCCGAGCCTCGCAGAGGTGTGGTAGGGCTCAAGCGGAACAGAGCGCGCGCGCGGTCCAGTTCCTGCGCAGTCGAGTTGGGTGGAGGAGCTTGCGAAGAGCAGCGGGACGGGAACTTTCCAAACTCTGTTGTTTGTAGTTTATTTGGCGGACAAACTCTCCAGAGATGAGTTTGACGGGTTCGCAGACAAGGCTGAACCAGATCAGCCGGCGGTCCAGCTCGAGACCGGACCTGAGCCCCGCGGGATTCGGCTTTCCGTTCGTCCAGCACAGCGAGTTCAGTGACGGCTACGCGCAGACTCAGATGCAGCAGAGCTACTCCAGACAGTCGATGGGCCCCGGAGGGGGCCCCGGAGGAGTCCCCGGAACCATGAGGTGTGTGCGCTCTCGCTGTTTGCTTCTACACCGCTCGTTTATCTCCGTGAAGGAAACTATTAACACAAAACATAAAAATAATCAAACAAACAAATAAATAATTGTTGATTGTGTTTTGCTTGACAAATTTATGGCGGCATATAATAATTAACAGTTTTGTGTTTTGCAAATAGGTGAAATTAAAAATACATAGCAAAGCAAAGCATGTAACAAAGGAAGCATGTAAAACTTTGCTGTTTTGTTTACCTTAAAGTATTGTATTGTAGTTACATGAAGCAGTATCGTGTTTTATTTTTTTGCAGCATTTCTGGGATGTTTAAAATCGGGGCTGTATTTGGCTTGTCAAAGTTGTATCATACTGTAAACCCACTGCATTGTATTTAATTTCTTTTGTGTACGGATCAAATGTTATAGGGCAGGAATTTGCTTCCATTACCATTCCATTGAAATCTGTAGAGCTATTATTATGTTACTTTAAAATACTGTAAACGCGCCAGTTCAGCAAACATGAAAATGAAGAATGAAATATTGTGTTAACAGTTTAACAATCACATGAGTTTTAAATATTTTTAAACTTAGGCTGTTTTTTTAAATTGTACTTTTTGTGCTTTTGAGTTTTTCTCCAAGAGCTGTGGCTTTTTTCTACTCACACAAGCGGTTGTATTACCTGAACAAAATATTTTAACATGCACTGTTTAGTCCTGTTAAATGAAGTTACAATTTAACAGTGATTGTTAAGTTGTTCATAGTAATAATCCTGTAAAAATACTGTAAGTTTACAGCATTTTTGCTACTATGCCTTTTTTAATCGTATGTATTAAGTATTTCAATCATTGTCATCAAAGTTTAACATAAATTTGACACATAAATCTCGTAAATATAGGTCACAATTGAAAAATTCATATTTTACTCAAATTTTCCATTTTTTCACAAAGAAACAATTGTGTCATGTTTTACAAAATGTAGAAAAAAATACCACCAAAAACAGTAAAAAACTAGAGTTGCAACATACCTATTTTTCATGACACAATGCACTTAAAATACTTTATAGACATGGGAAAACAAACAAAGTCAAGAAAATGACAAGTGTACATGAGATAGCTGAAACTTTCACCTAATGTGACCTTATTAGTTGACCCTTGTGACCCTAGTAAGAAGTTATAAGATTTAGAAATGTATTGCTTGACTTACACCTCTGACTTGATAAAGATCCAAGAATCTGCTTACATTTTTCTAATTAAACCTTTCAATATAAAGAGGATGACGAGCACCAGAAGTTGAGAGAGTGATCTAGAAATAATTGACTCCTTTCATGTTACTCCATGAGCAAAATATCCTTGAGAAAAATATTTTTTTAAATTTTGACCAGAAACATGATAATATGTTGCTAAATATCAAAACCGAGATAATTTTGGTTTATTCTTAATTATATATTTTATATGAAGTTATATGAAAAACCTTAATTACTATGAGACACTAGCTTTAACTATACACTAGTGCTAATGTAAAAAAAAAAATCCATCTAGAATTATATACGGTTTATTTAGATTTTTTAATATGTTCTAATGTATCAAATAATTTGATGTGATTTGACAAACATGCACTCAAACAAATCAATTTTTTTAATTGAGATAAGACGCATCCAGTAGGTTATTTGTAGCAGATTTTAAAGAAGAAAATGTGAATCAAAATTGACCCAGTTAACACATGTAGAGTTTGAGCAGCGAGACTTCGTGCTTTGTGCTACGATGGGTGATTGTACATTTTTTCTCTGTTTTCAGCATGTCGTCAATGTCGGTTCAGAAGAGAGCACAGCTTCTCTACAATGACTGTATGAACTTTCTTCGGAAAGCACAGAACCTTCTGGAGAATGTGAGGGGCTCACACAAACACTTTCCCTAAACTCAATCAACTCAGAGAAAATATTCAATATGCAAAGACACAAAAATGTGGTTATTTTAAATTCTTACTTACGTTACTATTTTTATTTGTTAATTTATTTGTATATTTATTTATTTCCACATGTATTCACTTATTTGACAATAACAGCAGTATTCTGAGTTGTTTGAGTCTTTGCTGGGAGCAGCACATAAAGCACTTTTACAGCCAAACATAAACAAAGCTTAATAAAGCTGAAGTTAGTATTATAATTATATTTTTTATTGATTTATTTATATGTTTATTTATTTAAGCATATATTCGTTTATGTAATGTTTATTTTATTTGTTTATTTCATTAGGTGTTCTTTTTTATTTATCCACAAATTTATTTGTACTTTTATTTGTATATTAATTTATTAAAAAACAATATACACAAGAATATACAAAATTCATGATGAGTTTTACCAAACTGGACCTGAAGAAGTAGGAGTGCATCTTTTTCCTAATGGCTTGTTCTTTGTTAAAAATGTTCATTTTTTAAACAACATAATCATGTTGGAATAAACATTTGGAGCATTTAATTTGTAGATGAATTTGTTTACAATACTAAGGTCACATGGATGTGAACAGACCAGCATTATATTTGTTTCAGATGGGACCCGCCTCTGAAGTGGACAAGAACATGATGGCAGCGAGGGAGGCCATGGAGCAGCTGACCAAGTGTGCAGTGGATTTAAGAAATTCAGGACAGCCCAACGATATGATCCTTCAAGGGTAAATACATTCATGCACATCCTAACATAGATATCTCACAATTCCCCAAACTGTCCTATATTTCTAAATGGAATAAATTCTTACTTTAACCAGCCCTGCACTAATACTGTTGAAATGTCATGCAGTAGCATCTAACCGTACTGGAGTCAGTGGAGCATGTTGGTCTTATTAGCACCAAAACCTCTAGCCAATCAGCAGTAGCTATTTAAACAAAGAAGAGTTCATTTTAAATGTGAACACTGGCTCTAAGAAATGACATACTGCAGCTTTTATTTTCTGCTATCACAAATGATCAGAAACTTTTCATAATAATGTTATTGTGCAACTATTTAATATTCATATCAAAGGCAAGAGGTTCTAAAGTACTGAAGTTCTTTATTTATGTCTGTATGAAAATTCCACTTGTTTATATTTTATATTTATTCATCCTCAAACAATTCTACAGCATTTGAAAACTATCTACTTCACAAATAGAGCTGAATTACAGAGCTTTGATTAATGGTTAATGGTCTTGAATTATAAATTGCATTAGATAGAAAAAGACTCTAAAATTACAATTATTCGAAAATTACATTTATATATGAAAATTATAAATTATAGATTCAAATAATTTGATTGTATTTTATTTGAAGTATTCATAGTATTTGATTCAACACAACTATGTGCATTTAACCTCAATGTGTGGAAAATATTTATAAAACTTTAAAACATGTTTTGAACACACGGCACATGGCAGATGAAGTACCATCATAAGCAGTTTTCAGAGATTTTATCTGCCCTGCATGCACAGTGTATCTGGTTCCTGAGTCGGCCACACCCTCTACATAGAGAAAAGAAAAGCGCAGGTGTTGTTTGCTAGATGAAGTGTGCACAATGTGCTCTTCTGATGTCATGCACACTTCAGTTTACTCAGGTACAAAGCTGCCGTTTGGGCAGAGCATTTTTAAACGGTTTGTACCAAAATAATCTGCCAAGTACCCAAAATGTGTAGCTGTTAGACTCTAATGTGTACTTGTTAGTGCCTAAAATGCATTCGGGTGCAGAAGGGAAATTCACCAGCTCAGAGACACACCATTTGTACCATTTGGCGTCTCTCAGGGAACACAGGGACAATTGTAATTTATTTGTACTTTACTTGATCATTTGTATATTCGTTCTTTTAAATGTTTTTGTTTGTTTGTGTTTGTTAATTAGGCAATTATTTTTTCATTATTTAATTGTTAGGTTTTTTATTTGCGTGATGTTTTAGTGTTACTCTCAAAAATCAATAAAATCAATGGAAATACTGTCAAAGAAGTTTAACATCAAAACGATTTACTCTACGTTTAGTCTACAGATAACATATGTTATTTAAACTCAGTTTACTTCAGGACAATTTAAAAAACAATAATTTCATATGTTGCATTAAAACATATTGCATGTAATGAAAGATTAAAATTTAAATACAGATATTTAGTGCCATTTTTTAAAAGAGAGGTTTATAAAAACTTGATTGTAACATGCATTTTTACATTGTGAGAATTGATTGGTTTTGTTTACAATGTAACAATCCTTTACTCCAATGTAAAATGATACTAACTATATAAAGCAAAATGCAGTAATATCTAGATTTTCTACAATGTAAAAATAAGCATACGATATTTTTATGCTATTATAAAACATTTTTTGGTAATGGCATTGAGTTAACTGTAACTGTTTGGGAACATTGCTGCTGACTTTTCACTGTTTCAGTGTGGTTTGGTTGCAAACCGTCTATGTTTAACTTCTTTGTTAAGTTCAGAACATTGGCTAAGAGAGCATATTAGGGAATATTTCGTGAATCCTAATACAAGGTAAAATCACTCACTTCTTGTGTTTTGCAGTCTGGACGAGTGTCATGCTGGTTTCGAAGAGATCCGAAACTCCATCACTGGCACAGCCATCCGCCGCAGCACTACTGTCATCAACAGAAGCTCTGGATGGGACGATCCCAGCAAGAGCTTCCAGGACGCCATCTCATGGATCAACCAAAAAAAGGTTTGCAGTTAGATTTGGGTATAACGTACCTATTTTCATATTTATATTATGTTTGAGTTTTATCAGCACTCAAGCATTAGCAGTCCGCCTTTAATTGAGAGTATTCTTTGGAGAGCACAAGCTTACAGCAGTGAGGTACAGCTTGGTGGCTTTATTTCATAATTTTCTGCATGAAAATCTCAATGTGTGAGAGTTGAGAGCCTGGCTGTTCTTAGAAAATTTCAGAGGGATGCCTTGAGCTTTGCAGAGGGGTCAGCTCGAGGTTATGTCAGCACACAGCCTTCACAGAGGGCAAACGTATAGATCAGGCTTAAGTCGAAGCAGTGGTCAGTGCTTGCCAAAATTTAAACAAAATAGCCAAAAGGAACAGACCATTTTTTGCCTTTCATTATTCAAATCTGTTCCAATGCAATTCTTCTGATCTATACGTTTGCCCTCTGACAACCTGTTCTAATTTTTCAAGTGCGAGCTTGTATAACGTTGCTTGTGTGTGAGGAGCACCACACTGTGACCTACCTACCACAATATCATGACTTTACCAACCCATTGTGAAGATGCTACTGGACTGTTGCTGTCTTTGGTTAAAGAAAAAGAAACAAAAAAGACTGTTCAAAAGTATTTAATACTGATCTACATTTTAGATACCTCTACAATCAAACTAAAGTTAAATATAGTTAAATTAATTTTTAAATATATAAAAGTTATATATATATATATATATATATATATATATATATATATATATATATATATATATATATATATATATATATATATATATATATATATATATATATATATATATGTATATATGTGTATATAAATATTAGTGCTGATGATCGATAAAAAAATGAACGAATTAATCGCACAAATTTTTAAAATGGATCACAATGACAAGAGTTAAACTGTTTTAAATCTATAAATGTAAATAATTAATGTAAATTGACGACTACTATTTAAAGTAACAATTTAAATTCAAAATACAATTGTTGATAAAAAAATGTGTTTAACTTGTGGCTCAGGTTTTGTCTTTTGTTTTTGCTTCTCTTCTTCGATGGCTGTTAGTTTGTGATCTCTTTAGACTCTTGTTGTCCAGGACTCTCTGCCATTAACAGATTGCTTAGTGAAGCCTCATTCCTTTCATCTTTGGGAAGAAACTTTAGGTCTTGGAACAATTGCAGTTGCGATCTTCAGCCATGCGATATTAGTGCTGTCCTTCCTTTTAGATAGTCTGAGGTAAAATCATGTTTGAATTTAACTATCGGCTGATCGTCCTATGCTGATTCCATAATTTGCAAGAGGAACAAGTTTGGCAATACCGCTGAGCAGGAGAGAATTTATTTTATTTACATTACATTGTTCAACAACATATTTGAGTTCTTCTTCAACTTTTTAATATTGTTTTAAACTACTCGCTTTTTCCATTCTCTCGCCACTTTGAGACAATTATCCACACACGCCTCCGCATTCTGTCTTCCTCAGTTTTAGGCACAGTTAGTGCAATTTAATGCTATTCGAGAAAGTCCCACTAGCCCACAGTTTCCACTTATACTTTGCATGTTCCGTTATTTACAAGTCAGAGGATAAAACTAAAATGACACTCGACTATTAAATTAATGTTTAATGAATAGTGCTAAATTAATTTAATATACAACCATTTTCTTGTCGGCTTTCTTTCCTTTCGGAGTCGCCACAGCAGAGTGTACAGCCAACTCTTCTGGCATATGTTTTATGCGGCCGATGTCCTTCCAGCTGCAACCCATCGCTGGGAAACATCTACACAAATTCACATGGACAATTGTTTTTACCCAATTGACTTATACCACATGTCTTTAGACTTGTGGGGGAAAACCAGACCACCCGGATTAAACCCACACTATCACGAGAACCCACACAGAAATGCCAACTGACCCAGCTGAGGCTCGAACCAGCAACCTTCTTGCTGTGAGACGACTGTTCTACCCACTGCGCCACCGTGGCACCCTCTTCATTTCTTATAGAACATGTCTCTAGAATATAGAAACTAGAACCTAAGTTTTCCAATATATTTATACTTACTGTAAGTATTTCTAAATTGAGTTCATTTCTGAGTGTCAATGTTCATGGTAATATTTTGACATCAAATGACGAACCTGGAAAGTTAGTGAAAATCCAAAAAAGGCAACTTTACCATAACATAATCACCACATTTCATAAAGTCCTCACAAAGTCGTCACAGACTTAGTGTGACCAACTGATGATGTTGTCATAACGTTCCATGTTAGCTGGGTGGTTTGTCAATCTGCATGTCTTTGCTTAACAATTGCTTTGTTAAAGTTAAGCAATTTCATGGCTGTCAAAAGCTAAAAATCAGTCTAATTCAGTTTGAAACATTTGGCTGTTTTGAGTGTGTTACAGGTTGATGCTATTAGGACCCTGAAAACTTTAAAGATACAAACGCAAAGATCTCCGGATTATGAACGCTCCATGCAGCAGGTCAATAGAACGTGAACGAAAGACATCCCTGCTTTCACCATCTGAATAGCAGTTAATCACTTGGGCTCCTTTCTCTCTTGAGCTTGACTCAGGCTCCTGGAAAATCTCATTGTGTTGATGGGAGTGTGTAGTGGGTGCGTGTTGTTTTCCCAGCTTGAGTGACTGAGGTGTGAAGTTTTACAGGTTGTTATGACAGCAGTATGGTGGAATTCAGACTTTTAGCCCTCCTTGTCCTCCTCAAGTTGAGACTGGTTGAGTTCAAAGATTTGAGAGCACTCTTATCGGAGAGAGTGTGTCATGGGTGTGTATGGGAGTGGCTGTATTAGACTTTGACCTGTTGATACTTGCAATAGTGGAGATGATGAAAGTGTCACACACTTGCACACCCTATTGTTTCTAATTCTCCAAATTCCAATTTAAGAGATCGTAGCCATTAGTTCTACTAAACACACACACACACAAGTTCATCCAAGCCACATATGTCCAAGAAAAGGCCATATTTTTGTGATGCAACAAACTTGTTCAAAATAACTTACTTTGAGTTTACACTTTAAAAATCCTTGTGGCCAGGATCATTTATACTGTGAATGGCACCAACACAAGAGGAAACTTCTAGCTTTTTTCTCTCGATGCGTATTGGAAGTTCATAATTTGAGCTCTAGAGTTTTACTTCAGAAGTGAGCAGGTTTCCATTGACGGCAATGTTTCAAAATTAATCTCTGCCTTCATTTGGTTTTGTTAATGCAGATTGTTTGATTTGACCTTCACGACAACTTTAAGGGTGTGCAAAGCGGTGTATTTACAGGTAAATCAGATGAACTTACTCTACACTGTATGATTTCTAATGTAGACATACAGTTTTATGTTTTTTTTGTTATAGATGTTTTTGTGTAAAATGCCAATACAAGATCAGGTCGTGATCTTTACTTTTTGATGCGTGAGTTTTACATGTTACATTAGTAACATCCCTGTAACAGTGCGTTCCACACGATTGACTGTGGTAGTGAGTGCAGGGTTATAATTGTAGGGAAGTTATAAGGTTATACAAGTCATGTGTTAAAAAAACATTCAGGGAATGTGTCGAATGGCTGAGTTAATGGTACCTTGTTCCTGAATGTGTGCTTTCGCATGGTTGCACAGACAGTTCATCTGCACATTAAAGAGGTTGTCTGGACATATGAAACAGTTTAGTTCTTTGTTGTTGATTTTAAGATATATTTTTTTTGCTGACAAAAATTGTAAAGTTACTTTCTTTTTATTAAAAAAGAGGTTTTCCCTCTGAGAAAAGAAAACAAGCCCAAACACATAGGCAATCACATTTACTTTCAAATATGTATGGTGATAGAATGACTAAAAAAAAGTTTTAATAGTCATAAGTTTATTATTCCAAAAAAATAAATACCAATTTCATACGATCATTGTGTTTGTTTCATTGCTCCCTGGAATACCTGGCAACACAGGACTCACTCTCACACAGTGAGGGTTAAACAGAGCACATATTGTCTCTGGATCAGGAAGGAGAGGGGGGTGAAACAGGGAGTGTCTGTTGCAGAAACAGCACAAGACAAAAGCAGCGCAAGTACATGTCTCGGGTGGAAACCGGTTTGTACTGGTTTCAAGAGGATTTATGCTTATCTGCCCAAAATGAATTCCTGACATTCCACTAGACTTATCTAAACCAACACTTCACTCCTTCTCAGAACATTTATCAAGTTTTCTGATGTTACATAATAGAATTAGTGTGAGAACGAGCAACTTAAAGAGACAGTGCATTCAAATAACGGATACTTGAAGATAACACTTTTCTTTCTTGGTTCTTGTTCTGTATTAAAAGAAACATTATATACACGTTAAAATTGATTATTGGTTAGTTTAAAAAAAATGTTTTTCTGAACTCTATATCCTTTATTTTGTACCTTAGATGACCTCATAGGATGTTTTTCCAGCCAAGCGTATAAATGCCATTCGTTATTACTTTAAGTTGCGCTTTAAAAAGCAGGCATTTACAAAAACCCACTTGACACTTTACAGCTGAACTATCAATGCGGAAACTTTTATTTGTGGGAGAGATGTCGCTGTAACTCTCCCCTGATGTTAATTATTAATCACTGCCACCTAGAGGAGATGAATGAGTAGGCTGTAAGTCACATTAAATATTAACTGTGCTCCACCATTTGTTTGCTTTTGCTTTTATAAGCGCAGGAAAATATCACACTACAATTAGATGATTACTTTGATGTGGTAATAAGCAATATATTTGAACTTGTGTACAAAAAAACTATGTTTTTTTTATAGTGAGCAACATGTGACGAAACATATACTTCAAAGAAGGAGGCCAACGGCAATAAAAATAGACAAACAATATTGACCAATATTTCCACAAGAATGAGCAGTAGGAAGTTAATTTGTTGGTAAATGTTTGGTGAAGGAAAATGCTCTCCAAACTCTTTTTCAGGTGGCTTTTTTTTTAGTTGATTCAACAAGCTCAAGCTCACATGTTTCCACCAGCAGCAGCTTCAATCTATCCCACCTTCAAATAAGTTCATGAGTTAATGAAAACCTGTGAGCTGTTTAAATACAAGGTTATCAAACACATCAGGGTCGGTCCTGGCTGAAATGCAGCTCTGCTGGAGTCAGATTGAAATCTAACCTCAAAAGAAATCTTTCTAAACATCTTAAGCAGCAGTAACTTTTTAAAGGAATCTTTTCTAGAAGAGGAGCTGAGGTTTAAAGTGACAGTTATAAATAAATGGGATCAATATTGAAAAAGGATGTCTACAGTTAAAAAAGGTAAATAGTCAGCAAAGTTGCAAAAAGCTACCATTAATTAACTATACCATACAAAATAGTATTGTAATATTTTCTGCATGACAGAGCAGGAAAATTGCCAGAAGAATGTCTATCAGGTTATACTCTATATGAGCCTGCGAGGGACTGAAAGCAAAAGAACTCAAATAAAGGGCAAACAAACAAATAAAAAAGAGAAACCAGGTGAAAGTGTGGAGTGTCTAAAGGCTAGTTTATACTCGAAAATAGAAGCTGCATATTGCCTGAGGTGAACCCTCCACATTGACATGACCCTGCTCTAAGCCCTGAGAGAGACTTGAAATGCAACTCAAAATTTTAACCTTACGCCACAGCATGCAATCCAGGCTGCAAGGGTTCTGATTAATGTGGTGTGGAACCTGTATTTTCAAGTCTCATGACAACAAAATGCAGAAATGGGTAAACTATCACAAGTGACTGATTGAAGAAGCGTACAATTGTGTACTTTTTTCCATGGATTAGATGATAAACAGATTAATTTTTGATACAGAATGTATTTAATTTGCTGAATTTGTTTTTCTGTATTGTAGAGGCTTATTGAAACAGCACCCTTTGCTGAAGATGTGGAGACCATTGGTCAGCAAATTCTAAATCACAATCAGTTTCAAAGCTCAATCCAGAGAAGCCAGGAGGTGGACCGAGCCCGAGAGGAGCTGGTGAGACATTTAAAAACTCTGCGGTTTGCTTATTCATAAAAGGGAAAACAAGGATATTTCAGATCAAATTTGTACTGTGTACAAAAATTGTTCTGTGCGTAAATGTGTGTTTTAGGTACAGAACAGAGAAAAAGGAGGACTGCATGCTCTGGACCAAGAATGGGACAGCCTACAGGTCAGTGAAAAAATTCATGAAGGTTCTTAAATTCAAAATACTATGACAACATTTATTCTGAATACCAGCTGTGTGGTCTCTCATTCTGTGTGTAAAACATAAATTAATACTTCTATAGTTTTAGAAACCTTACACCTTCTTTCACCAATTGTTTGGGGGAAAAGGACTTATGAAAGTCATTATTACTCCATCTAACTAAAATTAGTTTTTATATATCTCCAATTAGGTTAAAGCAAAAGCATCCTGTGGAATGCTATGTCTATAAATACATATTTTTATATATAATAAATATTTATTTTTGAATACAGATTGGATTATTTTTCCAAATAAAGTTTATTGCTGTCAATCATAGTTTAATGCAACCTTAGTCTTGTTTTTAAAGTTAGCTGATGATTGCCTCCTATATAAAGTTTTTTCATGTCACAGTTTTTTCCTACAACTACAAAGTCTCAGTTATTGAACAAGATTTACATTTAGAAATGTTTTAAAATGTTTTTTGGGGACTGACTTGGGCTGGCTTGTCGGAGTATGTTGATTTCAATACTTGCACAGAGAATTTCATAGATAAGACAAGACATGATGTCTAAGCCAGTTGAACTTTGTGAATCAAACATTTTACAGAATTATCAGTTTATATCCCCATCCAAACACCTCCTCAGGGGTACAAGCTCAACATAAAAGTCCTGACCATGTTTTCTAGCGCGTATCCAGATTTGATCACATACTGAGGAGGGGCAAAGTTTCCCAAGAGGCCATAAACTTTAGTTGTATTTAGAAGTTGTTTTAAATACAGAACATTTCAAATATTGTCATGTTTTAATTAAAAGCAGATCCAAAATCATGTCTTGATTAAAATATTACAAAATGTTTACTCCTAATAATTTGATATAATCTATAGTCCCTGAAATAAATGTTTGGCATATACACTCAAACAGCACTACTTGTTACCGAATGCAAACATGGCCAAAAATAGTTACGTTTTATAAACTCCTGTTAACTACTTGTCATGCGCATATTCTTCAGAAATAGTTGTATGATTGTTAGAATTAGCGCAATTACTGATAGATATGGTTTAGTTACTGTTACAGTTGAAATATTGTATATTTTATTATGTATAGTTAAAAATGTTTCTTAGTTGGGTTACTTTACGTTTGTGATCTCTGTTATGAAGAAACTGTCCCACGCTCGTGGGGCGCAGCTCAGAGAACTTCAGAACATCATTGAGGAAATTTCTCGAGCCATCATGTGGGTCAATGACAGAGAGGAAGAGGAACTTGTGTTCGACTGGGGTGACAAGAACATTGACCAATACATCCCTCAAAAACAAGAGAGCTACTCGGTGAGGACACAGACACAGTCAGTCTAACTATTCACTACTAATGCAAGCACATTTCTAGAAGTTTTTTACCAAAATGATTATAATTAAAATCCTTCCCCTGTCTGTCAATGTTTTGTATGTTTGTTTGTTTTTTTGGAGAACAGTATATAGATTTTTCATGTTTATAAAATACACATTGAAACATGTGAACAAACAATGTGAGAAAGCACAACACTTTTTTTGTAAGTGTGTTTAAAAATCCTGATTATCTGATGCAATTGGACAACTGGAAATTTGAAACCATCTTTTCAATTTACCATTTTTGAACTTACATTTTGACCTTTTTAAATTTTTACTTATCGGGACAACAAACAACAGTCCTATTAACAAGAAATATCAGATTTCTCTGTTTTAGATTCATTCATTAGTTCCAGATGTTTCTCTACCATTATTGTTCACAGGATAGGATTGGTCAAAATGACCAAAAAATAACCAACTTCCTTTGATCGTTTTTTTTTTTGCTGATTGATTTCTTGCAGAAACTGATGAGTGCCCTAGAAGAGAAAGAGAAAGAGCTTAACAAACTAAAAACAAAGGTAGATGGTCTCCTGAAAAACCAGCACCCAGCATCGGATAAGATAGAGGTGAGGGAAAATATTCTCCTTTGTGTATTACAGAAACTCCACAGACAAGATATTTGAATAAATGAGCAAAACATATTTTTACTTATCCCAGCTTTTTTTTATTAAAGAAATTTTGCTTAGCTCCAATAACACAATAGCTATGTAATTTTTTAGTACCAATCAGTGTCGTTTTTGGCAGCCATCTAAATTTCACTCTTAGTCTTTTTGACGAAAAATGATTTTAGTTTTAGTCACATTTTAGTAATTTCAAAATGAAATAGTTTTAGTCACGTTTTAGTCGACGGAAATCAAAAAAGTTTTAGTCTAGTTTTAGTCACCTAAAAATAAAACGTTTTAGTCAAGTTTTAGTCAACGTAGATAAATATATTTGATTAAAAATATTTTTTAATAAGTTAATTTACCCCTTTAAATATTAGAAATTGTGTATTTAAATGTATTTAATGTATTAAGGCTTCATTTCACATTGTGAGATTGTTGGTAAGCTTTTCATTAATAAAAACAATGATACATATGCATTATCAAGTAAGGATTATGCAAAAAAAAAGCTTTATCACAATGAAATTTATCTACAAAAGCCAAGAATTTATTTTTTTATCTTTTGAAACTCAATGCACTGATATGTAGATTCAATGGGGCGCACATCACTCTTGACACCCAGAACCAGTCTGTTGGCTCCATGCATTGTCACCCAAATGTTTGAGTCAAGCTGTGTGGTCACTCTCGGCTCTGTTGCAAAAGGACAGCTCATTTATTTAATTCGCATGACAATGTCAGAGAAATCTCAGAAGCATCGTTCTGCCTGATATGCCTGTGAAAAGGTGGGCCATCCTTGTTGGTTCCTGCGTTCAATGCAAATAGCCAGGTCTTCTCAAGCAGATCACACAGAGACATAATTCAGTTTCTTACAGGACAGAAATAGGAACGTAATACGAATGATGAAAGTGTCAACCTCGTCAGATATCACGCGATTGAGGAGGCAGCGCAGAAAGCGCCTGCATGAGAGAGTGCGAGAAAAAGTGAAGATAGACGGTTGGATAAAAAGTTGGATGAGTTATTAGGAAAGTGTCAAATAAATGAAGCAGGAGAAGAAACAGTGTGTTTATCTGGGCTTTTATTCAGCAACCTGCTGTTGCAGTCTATTAGCTTGCAAGTTGGTTATTACCACAGCTGTGAATGACTGCCTGAAACTTAGATGCAAACACAGAACTTTAATTAGGCCTGTTTTCTGTTCCCCAGATGTGTAGATGAACAGCAGAATTTAATTGTGTTCCTAGCAGCAGAACCACATGTTGCTGGTGTTCTGTTAAAACAGGCTTCTGTACCTTCAGCACTCATATTTTGGCCATACAGCATGTTTATTGCACTGTTAAAAATAAACTCACAGTTGCCAAAATGTTTTTGTTCTTGGATTTTGTAGATAAATTCCATTCTGATGACATAACCCTTACTTGATAATGCATATGTATCATTGTTTTTATTAATGAAAATCCTATCAACAACCTCACAATGTGAACTAAAGCCTTAATACACTAAATAAAATTAAATAAACAGTTTCTAATATTTAAAGAGTTAAATGAACTTATTATAATATATGTTTAATCAAATATATTTATCTACATTGACTAAAATTGGACTAAAACCTTTTGTTTTTAGGTGACTAAAACTAGATCAAAACGTTTTTGATTTTCGTAGACTAAAATTTGACTAAAACTATTACATTTTGAAATTACTAAAATGTGACTAAACTGTAATGGTTACTTTCGTAAACCTTGAATACACAGAGACTTATGTCGGTGCCGACTATGGGAACTCTGCTAGGAGCGTTCTACTCTCTCCATACTCTTTTTAAGGCGCCATCGCGAGTGCACCGGGGAGCGGGAAGTGCGCGTGGCAGTACCCGGCGTGCGTGACCCTGCTTGACTCCTCTGGACGCTGAGGACATGCACTCGTCGATCCTTGTGGGCGGGAACTACAAAGCTCCAAGTGCATTGCCGGACAGAACTGTGCAATCCACACAGTCTGATCCCTCAATCGCTGCCTCAGCATGTCTAAGCCCAAGACAACCGAGACAATGATCGTGGCTATACGTCAATGCAATCGATCCTCCTCATCCAACACACTTGCACGGTCGGGACATGTTTGGAACACGCTACAAACAGTCAATCGGCAAAACATGTGCTCTAATAAGAAAAAAGTCTTACTTGTTGGTGGAAGGCAGCAGTGAAAGAGCTGAAGTTTGGGGCGTGCAGCGGTTTCAGCCTCTGGATTTGTCCGAAAAACCTTGCTGGTTTCCGTCGACTCACCAGATCTCCAATAATCCACACAAGGAATAATCCAACTGTTCTTTGTGGTTGTCTGGATGACATGTGGAGAGTCACGCTTGTATCCGCTTTATGCGGGACAACGTGATCATGTGACCATCAGCGCGTTAGCTGACTGGCATTTTGAAATAATGTGGAGAGAGTAAAGCACTCCTAGCAGAGCTTCTCATAGTCGCCACCAACATAAGTCGTAGTGACTGACTGATGGGGAACTACAAATGCAATGCCCCATGTTTTGTGCCACATTAAACACAACGTCACCTCTAGCAATGTGTGACCAGAGTATAGCAAGGATATGAACAAGAATCTTATCAGGAGAACATGCAAGAAAACTAGGGGAAAATAGAGCCAGAATCTGACTCCATTAAGTGGTTACAAAATAAGTTATTTTTCATAAAACATTTTTATTTTTGTAAATATTTGGTAACAAAGAAAAATATAGAAAAAAATTGGAATTTACTTTCAGATTGAAAAAAAACATTTAAGTGTCTATTGTAAGCAAAGGAACTTTTAAAACTTTTAAAAGCAGGATCATAAAAAGCTTTCTCTGGTTCTTGTAGGCTTACATGGATACTCTTCAAACTCAATGGAGCTGGCTACTGCAGATCACCAAGTGCATACATGTTCACCTCAAGGAAAATGCTGCTTACAGTCAGGTATACAGTTCTTCATAATGTGGATAATATGGATAAACCATGATATCACCATGTTTAAGTGTGAAGTCTGGACTGATGCCTATTTATGTTTTTATGTTCTCAGAACGTATATATTCTTACTATGGTACATTGTTGTGTGTGTACTTTCCTACACACCATCCAGCTTACTGTTATCCTAAAAAGTATCCAACTTTCCTTAATTCTAATACAAAAATATAATTTTGTTCACATTTGTTTCAGTTGAGATTTATTTGTTAAACAGTGGTTTAACACCGTTCATACAGATGTGACCATATTTGTATTCTTTAATTGGATGAGCTAAATTGCCTCCACTTTCTCATTGTGAGGATTGATTCTTTTGACATTAACCTAATATTTTAACAGTACATTTCAATCAGCATATTGTATCAGTAAGTGATGAGTTCTCATCCCACGCAATGGGCCAGAGTGGAGTGCAACAAGGCTCAGTACTGGGGCCACTCCTTTTGATTGTGTTTATGCTACATCTGATACATGTAACTATAAAATTGAATTAACTGTTATTGTCAAGTTTATAACACACGATTGCCAAAAGCTTTGTTCGGTACTGAAATTAAACATGAATGTACTTTTCATTTTTTGTTGCATAGTTTTTCAAGCAGGCCAATGAGACATACAGCAGACTCCAAAAAGATCATGACAGCATCCGGAAGAAATTCAACTGTGACAAGACCACAACTTTGGAGAACCTCACGGAAATGCTGAAAAACCTGGAGGTGAATTTAACATTACTGTTCACAAAATGCATATAAAATCATTACATTTCTCCGAAACTCATTTAACTAAGGGCACACAAGTTTTACTTTATGATAGATAGTGTTCATCTTTGCCAGTTTGTGTAACTGAAGAACTGAAGTTAAATAACTTAATTTTAGATTATGAAAAAGAGATTAACTAAGTTTAACATGCAAAGTTTACATGTTCGTGTCAAGGTAGTTCAAAATTCAGTTTTATTCTGTGAAAGGTGTCTGTATGTAAGTTGTCTCATAATTTGTACTGCATAAACATAAAAAAAATGTTGCTTAATAAGCCTAAACCCAGACAATTAACATCAACATTTGTTCAGAGTTTTAACTTAGCTTTTCAAATGTGAAAGTTCTTACTGAACCTCTATTTTCATTAAAACCAGGGCTTAAAAATATTTTTTAATTTCTCTTGACATATCAAAACCATTTTTATCTTTGAGTTGCATTTTCCACATACTGCACCATGAAATAAAAAAGTAAATAAGGTTGTTAACTGACAGTCTTTGAATTCCATACCCATTGACCAAAAGACACCAATTTAAGTTGTTACAATTACCAACAATCAAGCGTCCATAAGATAAATAACTTCATAACAAGAGAGGAATGGAACTAACGAAGCTAACAACATAATTTATATATGTTTTAAATGAAAGGATGTGCTTGTATGGACTGCCTATAGAGGGAGTGACTGCATGGCAGTAGCAGAAATGTGCTGTTTTATAACGTACGAGTGTATTTGTATTTTTGCAGAAGGAGAAAGAGCAAATTGTGGAAAGTAAACGGCAAGTTCAGACACTGGTCAGTAAGTCCAAGAGCATTGTCTGTCTGAAACCTCGTAACCCAGAAGAGAAGAGCAGCACTCAGGTCATCGTAAAAGCACTATGTGACTTTAAACAGGATCAGGTGACTCAATCTCATCTCCATATTTTTATTTCACTGGAAATTATAAAAAGATATACAAAAGTATTGAATACATCTTTAAATTTCCAGAAAGAAATTAAAAAAGGGAATGAAGGGATCCTGAAAGACAACTCGCAGCGCAGTAAATGGCAAGTGACCGGCCCTGGAGGTTTAGATATGCTCATCCCATCAGTGTGTCTGATCATCCCTCCACCAAACCCTCTGAGCGTCAGCCTCGCTAACAAGTATGACTCACACACTCTTTGGTTGAAACACTTATAATTGAACACATCCTAGGCCAGTGGTTCTCAAATAGTGGGGCTCTGTCAAGGGGGGCGCGTTTGATCTCGGGGAACATGCTTTTTTATTTTTCAATTTTTTTTTTACTCTTCTAGAATAAAGTGCAATACAACTCCACTACATTAGGGGGCAGTGGTGCTCTCATTGGCAGAGTATGAAGTGTAGACACGAAGTGTAGAAGACAGGCGGAGGGAGAAGGAGATAGAGACAAACGAAAGTCTCCCGAAAGCTAAGACGAGGAAATATGACGACGCGTTTGTAGCGCTTGGCTTCACTGTGACTGCGGTGGGAGACGAGGAGTGACAGGTGTGCTTACTGAGTCTAAAAATGTTGGCAGCAGACAGCATGAAGTCTAATACATTAAGGCGTAACTTAAAGACATTACACCGCTTGAGTTTTTTCAGCGAAAACGTGCCGAATATTGGCAGCAATCGTGATCAGTCAAACAATGTTTATAGTTTTATTAAGGATTACATTTTTTTTTTACATTTCATATGCGTGAGATGTCTTTTTCTTCCTAGGGGGGGCGCGACAGAAAATAATTGAGAAACACTGTCCTAGGCCAAAGCAAAGCCTCAAGCAATTTAGGAAACCTCAGAGATTTTTTTGTGATTTGGGTGTTTGATCTGCATAGGACATCCAACATTTTTGCTCAAACTTGCCACAACATCTCCTTTTGGATATTGTAGCAGCAGCTGAATTAACGTTGTATTCACCAACTTAAAAAAAATTAAGGACTCCTCTCCTACTGCACAACAAGCTTGCTCTGCAACAAGATTTCACTTCTGTGTATAACCACAATGATGGCTCTGATGGTGATAACTGGCTCTTCTTCAGGCTGAATTCTGTTTTGCTTGGGTTAGACCCAACATTCTAAACATTTAAGTCCTCATTGCAGCCCTGGATCTAAAAGAACGGTTATGGACTGCCATAAAAGTAGTGTAGAAAAAGAATGACCTTGCATCTAAACATATATCCTAACCTGACCCTTCCAGAAAACTTAAAGCTGTGTTCACACCAAAACTGGGTAAATATGGAGAATGTCCCTAAATCGATTGAAGAAAATCTCAAACCACTCGATTCCCCAACACGCTCAATCTGCCATTTTTGTTGTTTTCCCTCATGGGGGAACTAAGCTTTGGGTTGGAATTCTGTGGTAGTTGTGTAGACCAGAATTCTAGCATTGTCCGAGCTGTCATGGCACACTATCTGCAGCATGGTACTCATGATACCTGCTCCATTTTTTCCTCAACAGATTCAACAATGCATCTTTGGATGGATTTAACAAATAAATCATCAGCAAGTCAGACAACTTACTGTGATTATGCAGTAATACTTTTAGTTTTGTTTTTATTATATTATTTAGGTTAATTATTGGAGTAATTGGTAGCTCTTAGTATATTGGTTACCATATATATTACAGAATTCAATTACAGAACACAAGAATATATGGACTATATGTCCCAATAATGACATACTGGTGGTCACAAACACAAGCAAATCACACAACATTTGTGGCCAGTCTGCTTCTGGCATACATGATGCTTTGACTAATATCTTCACTGATACATAGATCAATCTATTAATTGACTCATCTGTTTACAGGAACGAACAGTACTATGAAGCCATCATGGCTATCTGGAGTCAGCTGTACATCAACATCAAGAGTCTGATCTCATGGCAGTTCTGTATGAGGGACATTCAGCACATCAACTCCCTCACACTCTCTATGGTATGGTTACCATACATGTGCAAGTACATAACAAAGAAAAATCCACTACATTAAACACTCATAAACTCAAATACACTGCAGGCAATCGAACTAAAAAACAAAACAGTAGTAAAATATAGCTCGTCAAGCACTTTATGGCAACAACCCCATAAACAACTCATACAACACTTTAGAAAAATAAACAAACAGATAAAAAAGCTATAAACAGTCATAAAAACAGATATTTCTTCATAAACCTTGATCTCCCAACTAGATGAAAACACAATTAAAAACGATTGCACCGTTAGCCCTTAGACACTGAGGGTAAACAACAACAAAAAAACAATAGCAATGATAGCTCTTCAAACACTACAGAGAAACAAACACATTAACAAACAGTTAATAGTTCTGTTAGCTCGTAAAACACTATAAGCAAACAAACAAATAAAAACAGTTGCAAAGATAGCTTTTTCATCGCGTTATGCAACCAACCATCCAAACAAACATACATGAACAGTGTACATGAATGCTTGGAACAAGCAAATAAATAGCAAAGGTAGCCCTTAAATAACTCTCTTTGCTCTCTTTCAGCTCTCTCAAATGAGGCCAGAAGAGTACCGGCAGACCATCAAGAACCTGGAGATCCATTACCAGGAGTTTCTACGCCACAGTCTTGGATCAGAGATGTTTGGGGATGAAGACAAGAGGAAGATGGAGATGCAGTATGCAGGAGCCCAGTCCCATTATGACCAGCTGATCGTTCAGCTTCCTGGATATAGCAGTAAGATTCATTCTCAGATTAAAACTCCAAACACACTATGACTTAAATCCCGTCAAGAATGGATGCTTTTGGAAGTTAAAATTAAACAGATTTCTTACCTCTGAATTGTTCGCAGTTATGTTTATGGTCATTTCGAAAGACTTGAGCATAAACAAAAACATGACAGATTTTTTTAAAATCTTAAAAATTTACTCTGAAAACAATGAATTATAGACAAACTGAAACTACAAGAAAATATTTTTAAAAACTCTTTCAGGGAACAATGGTATGATCCAAGAAGTGGTGATGGTTGAGACGGATGGGGCGAAAGTGATGGTGAATGGGCAGCAGACATCCAGTAGCACTGTTTCGACGTTGAATGTGACTCTACTGACTGAACTGAGTGCTCTCAGAAGAAGACTCGAGGCAGCAGAAGGAGGGATGATTCGACACCTTCACATTCCTCTGAAAGAGAACAGTGTACAGGACTGCACGCAGAGACTTACACAGCTGCAGGTACTACACTTACTCAAATCTCAACCTTAGAGAAGCCTATAGCCCACACGCTCACACAACTCTGCTAAATATACTAAGACATTAGACAGGAAGAAAAAATTAAAAAGCCAAGGAATTTATAAACATCTTCTACGTTTAAAAATACTCAAAAAGTGTGTAGTCCTTTCTCCTGCCATGTTTAGAATTTTTTTGTAACAAAGCTTGGCAGGAAAGTTTGCTTATCCCTTTAACAAACATAACAATGTGTGTAAGCAAACTTCTGTGGACGTTCGGAGTGAGTGGCGACACCTACAGGAACTGTTAGACTCACATTTGGTTTGTGTCTGACAAACTTGTATGACTTTTAAATCATACACTGGCTCTTTACAGGCACTTCCTTTGTGCTCTCCTCACATGCACATAGAATACAATGCATTTCAGCATTCAGTGTTCTCAGAGGGAAGTGTTGTTTGACTAAAAGACTTTGTTGAATTGAGTTTGAGACTGTTGCAAATGCAGAGTTTGCATTTGTTTTATTTAGGGCTGTTATATCTCACAGCAAGAAGGTCACTGGTTCTAGCCTCGGCTGGGTCGGTTGGCATTTCTGTGTGGAGTTCTCATGTTCTCCCCGTGATCGCGTGGGTTTTCTCCGGGTGCTCCGGTTTCCCCACAAGAACAAAGACATGCGGTATAAGTGAATTGAATAAGAACAATTGTCCATAGTGTTAAAGTGTGAATGTGTGTGTGAATGTTTCCCAGCGATGGGTTGCGGCTGGAAGGGCATCCGCCGCGTAAAACATATGCCAGAGAGTTGGCGGTTCATTCCGCTGTGGCGACCCCGAAAGGGAATAAAGCCGACATGAAGATGAATGAATGAATAATTATCTTGAGGTTGGGGAATCCAAATCCTAAGGAAAGCCCGCTTACTTCTCCATGTTACCCTAACAGGCATTCAGAGATGGCTTCAGATGAAAACCCTTCTGCACATATTTCTCAAACGTTGACTGTTTTAAACCATTAGTTCTGTTGTCAGGTCTTAGAAGTAAGAGTCAGCACATTGAGATCGACTGGTGTCAACAACATTTGGTTTCTCACAAGAACGACTCCTTAATTTTTGTGCCCTTGCCTGCTTCTTTTTTTGATACTCAAAAAATAACTTCATTTTTTAATTTTAAGTTTCAATTTAAAAATCTCTTCGATTTCCATATTTGTTTTGTTTCAGTTTCTACGGCAAAAATGTAAATACATAAAAGTTCACCGATCGGTATGTTCAGGGAATTTATTGTTTCATTAGTATATTGTATATATACATATAATATTTTTTAATATTTCATCAAATATATCCAAAGCACAGTTGCTTTTGATTTCTCAGATTTTTATTTGATTTAAATAAATTGGATTAATTTGGAATTAGTGGTTTTATGCATGAAATATATATTTCTCCAAAGTAAATTCCATCATGAAATAAAACACCTTCTCAATGTATGCGATTGTGTAAAGTGGATAATTTACTGATGTCTACTGTAACTGCTTCTCTACTATCATCGCCTTATCCTTACTCATATGAGGTGGATTTCCATGACTTTTGTGGGGTTTCAGGGTGTTCACCGTGATCTGGACTCCATTCGAGATGACTACTTGCTTCTGAGAGAAAAGATTTTGAGAGAACTGGAAGGAAACAAAAAGTCTGATCAAGCGCAATATCTGCGCACCGAACTGGATCTGGTTAACCAGAAACTGGGAGGTCTGCAAGGATTTTCCACTGCATACATCCAGAGGCAAGATTTCTTTTTATTAAATAACTGTGTTAAAATAGCACCTTTTATTTGAACAAAGACTTAAATCTATAGCATGTGCAGTAAATTAAGTTATGGCCTATCAATGTGGCTTAATTTGGAAAATAAACTATATTAAGATGTTATTAGTTTAAATAAAGAAAAGAAAGGCAATGGAAAAAGATTAGATTACTCTGAGTGTCAACAAGAGCCCAGCCTTATTTATTGAAGCAATTTTAAAAATATAAATGTATATTATATTAAATCAATAGATTTTTCCTCTGTCACAAACACAAGAGGACTAACGGATCATCCTGTGCCTTTAAGGTTTTGTCTGATTTTGTCAGGTGTATTTAAAAAAGACGATTCTAAATGTTTTGTTTATTGCTGTGTGTCTATGCAGGCTCAGTGCACTGCACGCTCTGCTCCAGAATCTTTTTCAAGCTGAGGATGTGATTAAAGTCCATGAAGCTCGTCTGACAGAGAAAGAAACGTCTTCTCTTGACCTCAGTGAACTTGACAACTATCGCATGACTCTCAAGGTAAGCTACTATCTGATTAGGGATAGATCATGATTTCAGTCCAAGTTGTACCTTTCAGTTTATACACCAGAATGCAAAGTACAATCATTTTACTGTTATTGTATGTGTTGCAGAGCATGAAAGCTGAGCTGGAGCAGAAAAAGGGGGTTTTGAAGGCCATGGAAACAGGGCTGTCAAAAGCAATACACTGGAATGGTCAGATGGAGCAGTCTTTTCATCAGTGTGATGTAGATCTATCCAGGTACTCAGAGCTGGTAGGACAGCTGACTGATCGCTGGTCCCGAATCCTGACTCAGATCGATTCCAGGTATGGAAACCCAATGACCTAAGAAGAGTTAAGAAAGGAATTAGTTAAGAAAATAGTGTAAGTAAAGCTAAATGTGCTTTTAGTTGTTTTAAATGTGTCAATGCATCAAATGAGAATTTTAATTAAAAGGGGAACAAAGCATGCTCTAGCTTTTACCAATCTTGACCTTGTTTTACAAACAGTGTAAAAGGACCGACAACTTTTTTTTTCTGTAAATAATAAGCCCTAGCCATTAGAAGAGCTGTAGAAACACTGTAGGCATACCAAGCAACTATCATAGGCTAAGAGCATGATGGGGGCTCCAGACAGATAGTCAGACAATTCAGTCATAAATGTTCATTTTTAGCACCTTTAAATGTGAGTGATAATAAATATATTGATATTAGAAAAACCAAAATAAATTGAGATTCCCATTGTGTCCTTCTTGCCCAGGGCCTCTATAGGTTCTTGCAACAGCCCTGGCTGAGCAAATTTCAGCTCTAGATTCCTCAAAACTTTATAAAAATATTTTTTCAGTGTTTTGAGCTCATCAAAATGAGTAAACCAGTTTACCAGTTTTAATTAGTAAATTAGTAAAGTTATTCTTAAAATACTTTGTTTTCTTTAAACCTAGATATTTTTATTGTGATTTCTTTAAACCTAGATTTTTTTATTGTTATACAAAGCCATGGGCCAATCAGGGACTGAAACATGAACTGTGGGATTTGTGATTTTCAGTCCCTTCTCAAAGTTACATTTAGTGGAGAAAAACTACTTCCAGTTAGGTGTGTGATCCTCGTCAATGAAACATGTTTTATTAACATTTGAACTAACAGTCAATTCCGTAATTTTTGAAGGCGGTCTTCCAAAGGGTCTAGGAACCGTATAAAAGTGGCTTACTCTGAAACCAAAAGCTGCATAAAACACCCACTTATCATGTACTGATCCTGATTTCTGGTTGCTTGGTCAGGACATGGGACCTGGAGAAGCAAGATAAACAGCTCAATCACTACAAGCAAAGCAGCACATCAATGACCCGATGGATTCAGGACACCCGTCAGCGCCAGGATGCCCTGCAGATCACCAAATTCTCTAGTGTGGAAAATCTCATGGACCACCTGAACAAACAAAAAGTTAGTGCGCAAATATTCCACAACAATTTTCAAACATGATTCAAACTTACTGATGTTACATGTTTATATGCCATTCTAAAAACAAATAGCTTATATAGATCATCTTGGATTTTGCTGAACATCGTTGACTAATAATGGCATTATATCACAGGTTTCTAAAAGTTAAGTTTTTAAATCTCCCATTTTCTTCCATTATTATAGAACAGCAATATCCCTTTAGCGTTAAGCAAATATTGGTATTCAACACAATAAAGCAGATAAAGAGAATTAGATGTTTTAGTTGAATTATAATTTAGCCTTTATAATTCATCTTGAACAAAATGTGTTTAACCCAAATGTTTTGTTTTGTGTGCGCAGGCGTTGTATTCTGAGATAAAAGGGAAGAAAGAAAAATTGAATGATGTGGTCAAAGACGCAGACACCTGTGCTGCCTCCATAAAGGTGAGCCTAAAGTTCTTTGCTTCTGATAAATGAAGATTAAAAAGCAACCTTTGCAAAGGGATGAGTTCATCTGAACCTTTTCTTATAGGACTATGAGCTGCAGCTAGCCTCTTACAGTGCGGGTCTGGAAACGCTGCTCAACATTCCCATCAAGAAGACTATGCTGCAGTCTCCAGCCACGGAACTCAGGGAAGAGGTAATTAAAGACCATTTACAGCTGCTTTTACAAACAGTCAAACAGAATAAAAAGAACAATAGATACAATAATACAAACATTAATTTAATAAGAAAAATAAAGAAAACATTGGTTATCAGTCCCAACTGATTTCCGTTATAAGTCAAACCTGTTTTATTAATTTTTCTCAAAATAGCAGAAGATTTTCCACAAAGAGGATCAATATGTTGACAAAATATAGCAACAACTTGTACCTCTTCCCCTACAGGCCACAGATCTGCAGTCACACTACATTGAGCTCTTGACTCGTTCAAATGACTACTACAAATTCCTTGGAGAAATGCTGAAAAACATGGAGGAGTTAAAGGTAAAAAAGTGTTTTTAGGAGATGAGTGGTACAAATATACACTATATTTGTAGCTTTCCAAAGAGTAAATGCATTTTTTAATAATACTTGTAAAATACATGCAAGTGTATATAATTTCTGGCAATGTATAAACAAAGTATGAAATGTTAGCTTCCATGCATACTCTGCCTAGGTATTATATAGAATGTTGAGGTACTGTTTTAGTTAAAGGGTTAAACACCTAGATTGGAAAGGTCTCAGAGAACAAGAAAACTGTGAAAGGGGAAATGCAAAATCAATAGCAGGATTTGCTTGGGGGAAAAACACATGTGAAGCATCATTACTTGCTATTTGGTTGGTTATTGTCAAATGCAATACTTGTTGGGGTTAGGGAAAGGTGTTTCTTAAAAATGAGCTTTTAGCTAGATAAAAGACAAACTTAAGCTTCTTTTTTCGGCAGTTCCCTGCTCCACTACTCGAGTTGTTCTTGAATAAGGGGTGCATTATCTGTAAAAGAAGGTTCCTCATTGCAAGTGGAATTAGTACTGGTGAAGGTATAACAGGTCTAATGATTGTTTAACACCAGACATTAAATAATTAAACACTTGTAAAACCAGTATAGATTGGAATAAATTTAAGGAGACATATCCGATAGGTCAATGACCAGGTTTCCAGCATTCTCATAGTTTGTGCTTAATATACTTTCTTACAAGTTTAGAAAAAACAGTAAAGGATACTTTGTAAGGATGATACTTTGTGGGAACCAAACCATAAAAGCTAAATATTTAAGAAATCAAAATATCCTATAAATATTGGTTCTTGAATGCAGGGAAAAACATAGTATTGTTACAGATCTTTGGCTTCAATTGATAACTTCTTGTTTTCACTGATTATCTCCATTTCTCTTTCGATTCAGATAAGGAACACAAAAATTGAGCTATTGGAGGAGGAACTAAGGCGCTTAAAGGACAATCTCAAAGATCAAACACAAAAGAACAAATCACTGGAGGACAATCTGGCTCATTTCCGCATAGAGCTAACCCAGTCTAAAGAAAAGCTGATAACAATGGAAGAGGAGAAGCGAAGCCAGGCCAGACAATACAGCATTACCCAGGATAACCTTGACAGCACCCAGACTCAGCTGAAGAACTTGCAAGATGAAATGTCCCGTCTCAAATTCCTCATTGAGGATGAAAAGCGCAAACAAAGTTTGGCTAAGGATCGATACACCACCCAGCAGGAAGAGTATGAGATCACCATTCGCAAGAGACAGAAAGAGCTAGATGAGCTCAGTTTGTCCAAAAGCCAATTTGAAAGGGCCATCAAAGAAAAAGAGCGGGAAATCGAGCGGCTTAAATTACAGCTGGAAGATGAAGCCTCTCGGCGCTCTGCAGCAGAACTTGAGACCTCAAAGGTAAGAACAAAGTTGAACCAGGAGATTACTAGCCTAAAGCAAACATATGAATCAGAGATCCACATCACAAAGACTACAGTGCTCCAGTCAACACAGCAGAAGGAGGAGGAGTCATCGAATCTGAGGCTTCAGTTGGAGAGACTGGCTTCTGAGAAAAGAGGTTTGGAAGAGGAACTCAGAAAATTACAGTTGTCTTTCTCTCAAACTGAAGCAGCACGAAGGAAAGCAGAAGAGGAGGCACTTCAGAAAAAGTCTTTAGCTGTAGAGGAAAACCGGTCCAAGAGAGAAATGGAGTCACATATCCAGATCATAATGCACCAAAGGGAAGAGATTGAAACAAGATACAAAGTGGAACTGGCTGACATCAACAGAGTTGCCCAGGAAAAAACCCGTGAGATTGCATCTTTAATGGCAAATCTTCAGGATGAGACCAGGAGAAGAAAGGCATTGGAGGTTGAAAATCAAAGTCTCAGACATTCTCAGGCAGAAATTCTTGCTAAGCAGTCATCAACAACAGAGGTCATCAACAAGTTAAGGATATCGGAGCAAGACCTACTGATTGTGAGGAGAGATGTAGAGGTCCAAAAGAGTGAGAAGATCAAATTGGAACAGAATGCCAACAAGCTGCAGAGCCGCATCAATGAACTCCAATCCAAAGTGAATGAGCTGCAGGTCGAACTGGAGAAAGAGAGAAGGAACAACCAGGATGAGCTCACAAGGAGGAAAAGGGTAGAAATGGAGTTGGATCGTGTGAATCAGCTTTGCCGTGAATATACCACAACCATCAACAGTATGCGGGCCCAACGTGATCAAGAAAATGTTTCTGGTAGAAGATTTGAGCAGGAGCTTCGAGGTTATAAAGATGATTTGGAAAAAAGCCAGAAGGAGTATAAAATTACCATAGAAAGTCTAACAACAGTGAATATGGAATTGAAGGCTTTACAGCAGCAACTAAATCGAGAACAGGGACTTGTTCGTGAGGGCAATCAGCGAAATGAATCCCTCTACAAGACTATTGAGGACAAAAGTAGACTTCTAAATGAAGCAACCTGTGAGATTGAAAAGTTGCAGACCCTAACTCAGGATCTAACCAAAGAACATATTCGCCTCGAGGAGGAGCTAAGGAACATTCGCCTAGAACGAGATGATCATAAAAGAAGCCTGAGCACCATTGAGAGCGAGAGTGCTTCCAGACTATCTGCCATTCAGTTTCAGTTACAAACAAGCAATAATCGAACCCTGGAACTGCAGGAGCTAATCAATGAAGTTACAAAAGAGAGGGAAAGTTTAAGGGTGGAAATTGCCCAAATCCAAAAGCAGTTCATGGAGGTATTTTCGTCCGAACAATACAACCTTCTTAATCATTTAGGATGAATAATATAAAACATCACCATTTTCAGCTTTGCTGGAGCACTCTTTCCTGCACAGTGTTTTGTGTTCTTCGTTAAACAAGTGTTCTGCATAACAATGCATGGTGGCTTTCTGTGAAATCTTTTCTAACATTTTCTTCATTTTTTCCAGCGTCTCATGTGCACTTTGCTCAAAAACATATTTTATAACCCTATGAAAAATGTTCTAAAACTATAACCTTTTATTTTTCAGACATCCATGATGATCCAGCGATCAGATGCCAACTACAAAGAAATTGTCCAAGAGAGAGACAGTCTTTTAATCAAATTAAAGCTTTTGCAACAAGACAAAGACAAACAACATCGTTTTGAAGAAGAGCTCAGGCTCATTAAAATTTCTTTGGAATCTGAAACAAAACAAAAGCAACACCTACAAGATGAAGTTGATAAAATTACTAAAGATTTCAAGTACTGGAAAAGCCAATATGAGTTAAAGGAAGGCCAAATCAGACAAAGTGAGATGGATAGAGACAGAGTAGACAGAGATAGGGCTTCACTGAAGAGTGAGATCCAAAGACTTACTACTGAACTGAGAAGTGTAGAAGAACGGTACAAGACTCGTCTTCAGAGCACAGACAAGGAAATCTCACACCTCATGCAGAAGAAGGAAGCCTTGGAAATTGAACTAAGGAGACTGCAACAGCGTCCAGTCGCATCATGTAAGCAAACCCAGACAGATGAGATTCCCAAGCATGTGACACAACAGAAAGTGACTGTTCAAGGTCTTCGTGGAGAGGTCTCCCTTACTGAGCTAGTTGAATCTAACTTGCTTGATGAAACTGATCTGGAAAAGGTAAACAAAGGCCAACTAAGTAGCAAAGACATTGAGCATAGGCTAAGAACCTACCTTGGTGGTTCCGATTGTATCGCTGGGGTTTATGATGAGGCTAAGAGTAGGGTCATGCCTTTTTTCCAAGCCATGAAAGAAGGTCTCCTCAGACGTGGAACCACACTCGAGCTGTTGGAGGCCCAGGCTGCTTCTGGATTCATTATTGACCCAGTCAACAATGTCTGCATGACCGTCGAAGAAGCATGGAAGAGAGCTCTTGTGGGAAAGGAGTTTAAAGACAAACTTATATCTGCTGAAAAAGCAGTGACAGGATACAAAGATCCTTCGACTGGAAAAATCATCTCTCTCTTTCAAGCTATTGAAAAAGAGATCATAGAAAAGGGCCATGGAATTAGACTGCTGGAAGCTCAGATTGCCAGTGGGGGAATCATTGATCCTAAAGGGAGCCATCGTATAGATGTAGATGTGGCTTACAGGAAGGGTTACTTTGATCGTGAAATGAACGAAATTTTGTCCTACGAGGGTGATGACACCAAAGGATTCTTTGATCCCAACACTCATGAAAACCTTACATATCTTGAGCTGAAAAAGAGATGTATCAAGGATCCCAATACAGGCCTTATGCTTTTGCCTTTAAAGGACAAACAAAAGTCAAAGCAGACTACCACTCAAAAGAACACACTGCGCAAAAGAAGGGTGGTGATTGTAGACCCTGACACAGGCAAAGAAATGACTGTACGAGAAGCGTATCACAGAGAATTAATCGACTATGACACTTTCCTAGAGCTCTCTGAACAAGAGTGTGAGTGGGAAGAAATCACCATTGAAACTTCTGATGGAAGCAAGCGTTTACTCATTGTCGACCGTAAAACTGGAACCCAGTATGACATTCAAGAGTCACTTGAGAGGGGGATTATTGATAAGACGGCTTTGGAGAAGTACCGTGCAGGCACTTTGACTCTCACCGAGTTTGCAGGAATGATAACAAGCAAAACCAGCAGTTCAGAGCTTGCAATCTTCTCCAGCAGTCCTGAAGATCTCGCTACCTGCAGCAGCCCCACACAGCTTGCACCCTCATCTCCAACTGTGCGCAAACGTTTTGCTAGTGTCTCGATCACACTCTCTCCCCCGTGTGATATTTTTGATGACCAAGGGCCGGTGGGCGCCATTTTTGATACTGAAACACTTGAGAAGATAACAATCTCAGAGGCCCAGCGGCGAGGAATTGTGGATAACATCACTGCACAGCGACTGCTGGAAGCCCAGGTTTGCACTGGAGGAATCATCAACCCTGCCACGGGCCAGAGACTCTCCTTGAATGATGCTGTCCAGCAAAGCCTCATCGATGAAGACATGAGCATGAAGTTAAAACCAGCACAAAAGGCTTTTCTGGGATTTGAGGATGTTAAGGCCAAGAGGAAACTATCTGCTGCCGAAGCCATAAAGGAAAAATGGTTGCCCTATGAGGCAGGGCAAAGGTTTTTGGAGTTCCAGTACCTCACCGGTGGACTTATGGAGCCAGAAAGTGGGGGTCGGGTGAGCATTGAAGAGGCCATACGAAGAGGGTGGCTTGACGGTAAGGGAGCCCAGAAGCTTCAGGAGACAAGGAACTATCCTAAGAACCTAACCTGTCCAAAAACCAAACTTAAAATCTCTTACAAAGAAGCAATGGATAACTGCATGGTGGAGGAGAACAACGGCATGAAGATGCTACAGGCTACATCCATGTCTACAAAGGGCATAAGCAGCCCATACAATGTGTCATCAGGACCAAGTTCCAGAAGTGGATCACGAGCAGGCTCGCGCACTGGCTCCCGAACTGGGTCACGGAGAGGAAGTGTTGACTACAGCTCCTCTTCGGTTTCTTACAGCTTCTTCTCATCCTCACAATGCAGTTAAACTTTGCAGGACGAGAAGGGAGTATACAAAAAACAATTGAAGTTGTCCAGTTGTTATACCAGTTTTAAAACCTTAATAAAAAATTAGTGAAATCCTTTAACACCAGGCTACACTATGAATGATTTGGTTATTGGTGAACACTTTTCACTTTTGTTAATGGTTTTGGGATATAGATGTAGATCTTGTATTGTTTTAAATGTCTTATCTTACATTGTTCAGTACTGATCATTTATCTCCGGGTGTTTAATATGTTGTTTTTTAGATTAAGAGTTGTTTTTGGATTGATTACAGGTAGTTGACTTCACTGGGGATTAAACTTTGAGATGTATCATGGGATTCTGTTTAACATTCCTTAATTGGTTAGTTTTCAGTACAAATATTTTAGTTTAGATTGTATATTTACTTTTTACATATCCATGAACATTTACTTAGAATAATACTTATGAAATAGTAGTTTGAAAGAGTTACTACAGAGAGATTGTAAAGACTTTTATATGAATGAATTACTGATGTGATAGCTGTGTATTTTATTATTCAAAAGTGCAATTTTGATTCTCAGTTTGCCATTTACTATTAATGAGCAGAATTTTAATGTTTGTAATGAAAAATGTAACAAATAAATTGGATGTTGTGAATTATAAGTAGTGTATGTTTTTTTAGATATATACTACCAAACAAATCGACTGGAAATGTATAATGTTAATTTCACCCTATATCAGGAAAATGACCCTACCCTACAATAAAACAAAACAAAATAAAATAAAATAAAGCAGGGGTTCAGTCGAAGATCATACTGCAATAGAGTTGACAGTCTCTGGATTTGAACTGTTTTGTAGCTATTTGTGATGATTAAATGCATCTCATCTGCGATGCTCCAGAAACATTGAGGACCGCGGGGCCTCTTTTATTAGTAAAATTATGGAAAAGATTGTGGCAAAACAACTGATTGAATTCCTGACCCAAAATGAATACATGGATTGTTATCAGTCTGGTTTCAGAGCTCATCACAGCACAGAGACTGCACTACTGAAAATAGTAAATGAAGTCCGGTTAAACACTGATTCAGGAAAAGTGACTGTCTTGGTTCTACTTGATCTGAGCGCTGCCTTCGACACAGTTGATCACAAAATCCTTCTCGATAGATTAGAAAACTATGTTGGTCTTACAGGAACTGTGATAAAATGGTTCAGATCATACTTAGAAGGAAGAGGCTTCTTTGTAAACATAGGTGATTACATGTCAAAGTGGACTGCAGTGTCGTGTGGAGTCCCTTAAGGCTCAATCCTTGCTCCTTTACTATTTAACCTGTACATGCTTCCACTGGGCCAAATTATGAGAAGGAACCAGATATCATACCATAGTTATGCTGATGATACACAAATTTATCTAGCTATCTCCCCAAATGACTACAACCCCATAAACTCTCTCTGCCAATGTCTTGAGATTAAAAACTGGATGGAAAACAACTTTCTTCAATTAAACAAGGACAAAACTGAAGTCATTGCATTCGGAAGCAAAAGCGAGGTTGTTAAGGTTAACACGTATCTCAATGCAAAGGGCCTAACAACTACAAATCAAGTCAGGAATCTTGAAGTGATTCTGGACTCTGATCTTAGTTTAAATAGCCACGTCAAAGCAATGACAAAATCCGCTTATTACCATCTTAGAAACATCACAAGAATCAGATGCTTTGTTTCCAGACGAGATTTAGAGAAACTGATTCATGCTTTCATCTCCAGCAGGATGGACTCCTGTAACGCTCTTCTCACTGGTCTTCCCAAAAACACCATTAAACATCTCCAGCTCGTTCAGAATGCAGCGGCTCGAATTCTAACCAGAACTAGAAAGTCAGAACACATTTCTCCAGTTCTTAAATCTCTGCACTGGCTGCTGGTCTCCTTCAGAATAGATTTTAAAGTTCTGCTGCTCGTAAATAAGTCCAAACATAACTTAGCACCAAAATACTTAACAGACATGATCAGTGAATACACACCAAACAGAGAGCTGAGATCCCACAGATCTAATAAATTAGATCTACCCTGGGTAAATTCCAAACAGGGAAAATACTCCTTTAGTTACCATGCGGCCCACAGATGAAACCAACTTCCAGAGGAGATCAAGGGTGCCAACACTTTAGTCACGTTTAAATCCAGGCTAAAGACTCATCTGTTTAGTTGCGCTTTTGTCGACTGAGCACCAACGTCCGAACAACTCTTTTACCTCTGCACTTCAAATCTTAATCTTTGTTTTAATCGATGTTTTAAATTTCAGTGTTTTAAATCAGTTTGATTTTATATGACTTTTTTATGCTTGATTTTAATGTATGCACTTTCTTTTTACTCTTTATTTCCAATGTAAAGCACTTGGAATTACCCTGTGTACGAAATGTGCTATACAAATAAACTTGCCTTGCCTTGCCTTGCCTTCCTGATCAGGCAGAATGTAGTTGTTAGAGTTAAAGTTTGACACTATTTTTTGTGAAAAGAAAATTATGATGAAATTTTTGATATTTGCTATCAAACATGTTTCTTAATTAAAAGTTATATTTGCAAATGTTATTTTATTTAAGCATTACTATATAATTTGTGTAATAATTATATGGTTCTAAATATTTTAAATAGTACAGTATATTAATGTTGTTTTTTACTATCGAATAAAACAAAAGAAATGTTTCAGAGTTTAGCAAAGTCAGAAATCAAAATACTGTATAAATATTTTAGCTTTTTTCTAAAACTAACTTTGTATTATGATTCCTATATGAAGTTATGTCCAGATGGCAGGGGATAACTGGTATATTCATATTTACGTCAAGTTCCCCTGCACTTACAAAAATAAAAAAGGACTCAAATACAAGGAAACTTCTATAAGTTCATGACAAAAAGTTTGGAGATTTAAAAAGTTTTTTCGTTTTTTGACAGACTTCTAGAAAATTTAACAAATGCAGTTTTATTTGAAAAGCCCGTTTTCATACACCTTGGGGATTCAAAGTGCTTTATACTGAAGATGGAGTCAGCACACCTACAGTAACTATTCACAGACAAATGTTGTGAATGTCAACATTTTCATGTTATTCAATTGTGTTAGATTACTCTCTGGGTAAGGACATCCTCAGATATGGCTGCGCAAAATTTTTTAAATCATATAGTTCTCAAAACATCTTTTTTTGAAATGGAATCAAACTTAGGATTTGAATGAAAGTCACAAAATACACGCTTTAAGAATAACGTTTTTTAAACCTCATATACTATTCATACTTTGTATGATTTTATTGGTTGCAGTAATCTTCACATTTTCAGAAAGCACGTTCTTGTATTTAAAAGTTTAGTTCTTTCAAAAAGGAGTTTCATCATTTAATACCGGTGTACCCAGAAGGAAACTAGCATGAAATATGCACAGCAGATGAAATGGTCCTTTCTAACGACATATCTAATCAATGCTATAGATAAAATTGTCATTTTCAATGGCATATGTAATCTTTACATTTTTCATTTAAATTATGTTTATTTATTATTAATAAGGTTTATTTTAGATCAAGTATTGTCATAATGATTCGGCTAAATAGTAAGTCTTGCATTTACTCACTAAAATATCTTTTTTTATCCAGTCCATTGAAAGTAAATACATATTTGTTCATATTTGAGTTTAATTAAGATAAACAGCAATTGACACATTTTGTCATCTGGATGTTCTCTTTATTTAACAAAAATAGAACTTTCAAGTGAGATTAAAAGAATGAACTCGAAATTTAGATCAAGTTGACAACCATTAGATATCTAAAGACAGTCGGTTAAATACAGCCAGTCATCTTGACCTTAGCACTCTAAGTAGAATTCACTAGACGGAACAGGCATAAACGCTCTTCCTGCATCTAAAAAAGATCAATTTTACAAAAGAAAAAAGATCCAGATGAGAAAATCAACTTAACTGACCTCGCATGCATGTAAGAGGGTATGCCCCGCCCAGAGCCCAGAACAGCGATCCTGCCAATTGTTAAAATACAAATCATATAATATCTTTATTTTAAAAACAGCTATACAGGATCGCTTCTCTGACTCAGAGCTTTTTCACATCAAGAACACATCAAGAACGAATAAAAAGATTTTCTCCCAAGATGTGCAGAGACTTTTATTTTAAAATCGAAAAGCATAAAGATCACGTCACTTTGACGTTTTCTTGTTACATCACGTTCTCTCTGGGAGGAAAGCCATTAGAAGACAGTAGCACGGCGCCGCAGCTGTAGAAGAGAAAAATACCTTCTTCTGTCCACTAAAGACTACGACATAGGTGTGTTGCTCTTTAATAAATTAACCCGTTTTTAGTTTTATGATTAAATTCTGCCAATTAACAATGTTGTTTAAAACGACTGAACTTGTGTGGACTTTGGCCTTGTAGGTATGTGTCCTAACGTTATGTCCTTTTTGGTGTTTCTTAACCTTAGGGGGGCGTCGTAGAAAGTGTCGAGGTAGAAAAATATATGAAGAATCTTGTAATTTTTGCTCAGCATAAACTTTATCAATGACGCCAATTAATTTATTTTTTTTATACCGCTACAATCTTTTATCTGTAGGTCAACGTGCTCTGATTGAAATCTGTACTTGTTGTAAGAAACTTAACCAGGAAGATTTCCCCCTTGTCATGTTTATCCCTGTAAAAACTTTTCATAAAGCTAACCTCAGCTATCAGTTGTTCCTTAAAGAGAACGCTAGTCTCTAGCTTATATACAATATTTCCTATTTTAAATCCTCCTTAAAAAATATCAAGAGTTGCTAACTTCTTAATAAATTATTCTTAATTAATTTTCCTTTTCAAATATCAGAACAAAACAATGATGTAAACGGGATGTTTTTGTAGTAAGTGGATAATTTGCATAATGATCGAATGTCTTGTGCTAAAACTTTTTTTTTAATAAAATTTGATGTTGGCAAATATTTTATTATGTGGGGGAAATGTATACAAGCAACTAATATTGTAGCGTTTAGCAATTGTAAATTGTAAATTTAATTTTCTTCATCTTTAAACTATTGACCTAGAGCAGTGCTCACAACATCTCGCGACTGCAAATAGTGTAATTTGTCTATAAAATTGTTATAAGTTCACCTCTGCATAACACCGTATCCTTATTAACGTTTAAATATGTTAAATATTTTTTCATGATGTCACTTGAGGGTCTGCTACTCTTAGCGTCTACTCTTCATTCTCGTACTCTGTACAGTGTGCAAAGCAGAGCGAATGATCCCTGCGGACACTCTGCCAATGAGAGCACCACTGCCCCTAATGTAGTGGAGGGATATTGCACTTTACTCTGGAACAGTAAAAAAATAAAAATAGAACAAAATAAAAAAGCATGTCCGCGAGGTCAAACGCGCCCTGCTTGACGGAGCCTCGCACCCCCCTGTTTGAGAAGCGCCGCCCTAGAGTGACACATTAGACACTTCAACACCCCTTGCTGTCACTTGTTTTTATGTAATGTTTACCTGTAGTTGTGCAAGTAATGATTAACATTTTTGCCAAATATTAAGTAACAATTTAGTCCCCAAAGTTAAATAAAGTCTTTATGATATTTTTGTTATTATTTATGTAAAATAGTTACTAACTATTAGGTTTTTGCTTGATGTTCAGTTGTCAAACTGCCAAGCCAGATGTAAAAATTTTATGAACTGTTTTGTTTATAATACAAGGACCATATTATAGTGATGAACCTGACGATGATGTGGATATAATCTTTTGAAATAATACATGCAATGGAAAAGATTGGCACATGGAATTGTGATCTGATATATGGCGATAATATGTATTTTATTTTTTTGCTTTGCAGCCAAGATGACTGACTACGGATATCCAAGTGAATCAAGGCTTATGAGAAAAATCAAAGAGAATCCATTTGTCCCCATTGGTAAAGTGTTTCATAATAGTAATAGAGTAAAAAAAATGACTTTAGCACAATCAATGTGTTTGTTATTTTAATGTAGGCAGTTTTTAACCTTGCATGAAGTATAATTATGAAAACCCTAAGGTTTTGTTGAGGACCTTTCTTTCTTTTGATAAATTGAATGAATATTGAGCACATGGATAAGATAAAATATAAATATATTATAGTTTCTATTCTGTGAATTTGAAGTTTTTTCCTGTTAAGGGAACAGTCTCCATTTTTGGGAAAGAGACTCATTCTCCATTTCCCACAGAGTAGGGGTGGGCCCTCAACTGGTATAAACGTGAATACCATTTATAAATTTCATGAATTCAGTGTGATGTTTCGCTTGCACACACTCAATTTATTTGATGTTTAGATGAGGAGAGGCATCATCTCCTACCCTCCGTAATAGCTGATGTAACGTGAGCGCTTGTTCTGAGAAGAGCGGGGGAAGCTAGTCAGGTAGCTTACAGAGATTGCATCAGCGCAGCTCTGAGAAGCCCGTCTAGCAAAAAAATTTCACTAGATTTGTCGATATTAGCTAGATTTAAATAAAAGTCGTTAGGTGGTCTGAAAAGTCACAAAATCCTACAGTTGGCGAGCCGTATGGACGGATGGCCGGGGCGTTCTCTGTGTCTCACAGCATGCACTCTCCTACTCCCTCAGCAAGTAAACCTGATAGAAATGATTAAAACTACTTTTCATATTTAACTGTGGCAAAACCGTTTTAAGTTCTCTGTCTAATCTCGCACATTAAATAAGGTTAAAATGCTAATTTTGCCTCTAATGTTATTAAGGTCTACTAAAATGTGACGTCTAATTTTTTTCTGTCGTATCGCAGTACAATACCGATACCGTCTGGACAGTGGAAAATACCGTGGTATTAATTTTAACCCATATCGCCCACCCCTACTACAGAGTAAAGGTCTTCAGACACTTAAGCACACTTGTGTAAAAAAACAAATCACTTGATGAGGAACAACTCTTTTTGGAAAGTGAAATGTTTATTTACTCTATGTGGATTACACTGTTGATAATTAGAAGTTACAGGTAAGAAATTTACCTAGATAATTTTTGCGTCCAGATAATTGCAGAAATCCGTAATTGGTTTTTAAAAAATAGCTTGAAGGGATTATTAAAAATATACATTTTATTTAGTTAGCCAAGTTGCATGTTTAAATGTGAAAACATATGGCCATACTCGTCTTAACTCCACCCTAGTCTGGAGCCGGACATGACATTGCCCCCAATGACAATGCCCCCAATTGCCCCCAAAATGAGTTTTTACCATGTAATTCTGAAAGACCTGAAATGTTTTTTTTTTTACCGAAACATCACATTCAGGAAAGTCATACAGTTGAAATCACATCATGTCAAAAGGGCATAATCTGGCTGCTTTATGTTTTATTTGATTAAAATGTCATAAATTGTTTGACTCTAAATCAAGGCACTACAACATGTCCTATTGCTGACTTTTGGTCTTGTGTAGTAAGTAAGCAATTTGTTTTAGCATTTTTACCACATTTTAATGTTTTTATCTTATTTACTTGTTAGGCTTGGCTGGAGGTCTTGTCATTGCAGCAATTGGAGTGTTCAGATCGGGTAAAAGAGGAGACAAAAAGCTGTCTGTTCACCTCATCAACACGCGTCTGGCAGCACATGGATTTGTGGTGGGCTGCATGCTTGCCGGTAAAGTATATTCTTATTATTATTATGATCAGTAATATTATTAATTTAATTAGGTAATTTCCTAACTAAAACATATTTTGATGAAGATTATTGTTGAGCCGATAATTTTGAATCACAAAAAAGTTATTCATGACCTGAATGATCCTTCAGTGTGATGCCTTGAAGAAGGGAAGACATCTTTTCACTTTAATAATTGCTAAACATTTCCAGAAACCAAAGTGTAACTGATGGCAACACTGGGATGGACCATGATGCTCATTGAATGGGGAGCTGTTGACATAGTGCTGTTTAATAGCTGAGGTTAATAAAATCAACGTTAAATAAACAAAGGAAAGATTTTTATCTACAGTGTTAGCTAGACATTGGACTGTTTGCTTTTATAAATAAACTAATCCAGCCTGATTTGAGAAGTTAAGAAAAAACAACAGGTCCACATAACACTTCCTTGATCTTCTATTGTTGAGCAACTCACAACTACATAGAATAGGAATTCCTTAAATGGGCAAAATCAATTATGTAGAGAAGGGCGACATAATAATTAATGATGTCTTTTCCTGACACTCGCATAATGCAATTTCCATCTCAAGGTGATCCCATCTAGACTTCACTCTCTTGACAGGTAGCTTGCAGATCGAGAGTCTCATACTCAATTCCTAGAGGGCCGCAGCCCCTGCGGATTTTTGTTTCAAGAGACACCATTAGCTTCAAACAAAACCAGAAGAGCCTGATCAGTGTAGTCAGGTGTGTTCAGTTGAGGTTGGAGGACTGTGGCCCTCCAGTAATGGCGTTTGAGACCCCTGCTGCAGATGGGTCAACCACTCACTGAGACCCCTTTTTACCACCACAGATCGGTAGATCAACCACATTTCTAATCTGTCAACCTTGTGCTCCATCCTTCCCTTAGTTTACAGCTGGTTTAACTGAACTACTGGTGGCAAAATCTTTGTTCACTTTTTTGCCGTTTTATAGAGCTTTCCTTCTATTGTAGGCCGAACATGGCAGACTGTCAATTAGACATGGAACCAATCGATGTGAAAACTCCTTCACCAGCCTAAATTCATCCAAATGCTCTCTGGACCCAATGGTTTCATGCACCATAGCTTGTCTTTTGCTGTTTTCCTTCTCTTGAAGATTCGCACCAGCTGTTGTGTATGGGACACATACATTTTTGATTATGAATGGACCCTTACCTTCTAGGCTCCTTTTAGAAATTTGATAACTCCACCCTTTTTAATTTGAGAAGGGTGTAGCGCAGACTCACCGCGGTATATTCCATAGACACCCTCGGCTTCTTGGAAAGGAACATCACTGTAAAGTTTTTTTCCAAAAGAGGGTTGTTTTCTTAAAGAAAAAAGCAGCCTTTGCAGTCTATTGATGTTAGTGGAGCTACCCATACTGCTAGTCTATCTGCTGGCTGTAATGCAAGTAAGCTTGTTTACACACATGTATTAGTTGTGCTCATTCCAATGGCTTCTCTGTAGTTTAATGTTGGTGCAGTAACGTTCCTTGTCCTTGGATGGCGCTCAGGGAACAACAGTGACATGCCCAGCCATCGTCCAATCTTTGTTTATTTTAACAAACAACTCTTAATGGTCATACACCAATAAGATCAGTCGAATGTCCATGTCTCTCATTCACCATGATTTCTTCAAGTTGTTTTTCTTCGATGTTTCCTGTTGTGAAGTCAACACAAGAGTGTGTAAAAAGCACCACCAAGCTGATCTTTCATGTCTAAACAAGTCATCAAAAGAACCAACATTCATTGGTCGAGTGCTAGATTTCTCTTCCCATCGGCACTTACAGTTTCGGATCTTTTTCAGACCAAAAATTGTCTAGATGTGTGATATGCAAACTTGATATGCAAACTGCCATGAACGCCACAAAAGACTTTCATCTGTGTGTAAACAGGCTGCTATAAAATGTAAAGAAAGATGGTGTGTAGCAGGTACATTTTTGCTTCTTTTTAATCTTAACCTTCAAAATTTTGCTATAGCAAATAGCATCAAATAAGAAGAATAAATGTGACTATAATTTTATTATACAAATGTGCATTTTGAGAATTGCTTAATAACAGAAACTAAACTGAAAAAACATAAGCAAACGTACTCAAGTGAAACTAAACTGAACTGAGACAAGCATGGGTAGCGATATACTACCATGCCTTCTTGTTAATCTGTGAGCGTATTTGTAAAGCAAGACATTGGTTGAATAAGTGCCATGATTTCATTTGAATGTTCAAGAAATGAAAATATTACACATCCACATTAAAACACCCGCAGACAGCCACTGGTGTAAAGTGTCAGTAAATAAAATTTACTTTGTCCTGAAGAACTTTATATGGCAAAAACTGATAAAGCGTTTTTAACTTTAAAACCTTAGATAAAACCTGCTAAATGGGATTCTTCTTCAACCTCACACGTTTGATGTCATTTAAGTTTAATGAGTTTTTTTTTCTGCTCTTATGTGCAGGAGTGATGTATTCCATATACCAGGAAAGCTTTCAGAAATCAGAACAACAGAAAGCTAAGGAAAATGAATGAGGAGAAGTGTGTGCGTGTGTGCGCGTGCGTACTCTGCCTCAAGTTAAGATTTTCCTTTGTATTTATTGTACACACAATGTTTAATCCGATTCCTATCGAACTTCAGCATAAGAGGGTTTAGGATTTACTGCACCTTTGAGGAATATCATACATGGTTAAAAAACTATTATTTATAATGCTTTTAAAAATAAGTACTGAATACATCACATAATTATTGTGTGTTTTAACAACTATAGTTTGTATTTTTATGAATACCAAGCTACAGGAAAACGTGATACATCTGTTAATTTTGTGATTGAATAAGTTTGGATAATTATCTACTGGGATTGTGGTTCCCAATGTTGTTACCATTGTCAGAAATAAAACAGCTATTCAGGAGTGTGTTTTTGTGTGTAAGGGACTGAGAAAGTGCTTGCTCATCTGAAGCTCGAAGAAATGTGTAACTGTGTCTAACCTTATTGCAACTTTTACAAAGACAATGCAAATATCACAGTTTTTGTCTGCAGTGGCCTGATGTATGTTCTGCCAAAACACTGTAATTTCATACAATAAAAATGTTAATATGAACCCAACAAGGAAATGTTTTAAGTGTGCTCTGTGTTGTTGTTCTCAGGGATTAGATTTGTTTAAGGTTATTAGTGCATACTGTCATGAGGAAGTAGGTAACAGAGAGGCCAATTATCAGAAGATTAGGTACAATCTTTACCATGTAGGTAATTAATTAGCCAATCAGAATTTACATTTTCTGTGTAAACAAGTTGAGGGAATGACTTTCTCTTTATTACTTCTATTTATTGCTCCACCATTGGGATTTTTGTTTTGTTGATGTGTGGGCAGTTAATATACTGTTTTGTTCAACAACATGAATGCTTCTTTCTATAGATTTTTTAGATTTATAAAGGAACATCGATAATCGTTGTTTTTTAAGTGTTTGCTCACAACACAAAAAGCTAGAAATGAACGATGTTGTTGAAAATGAAATTTATTTAAAAAAAAACTTTTTATGGCATATTTCATGCATTCTCAGGTTTCATACAGTTAAGAATCAGGGGGAAAGAGTCTACCTTTAGCGAAAACTGATTTCATGAAGCTATTTTGGAAGTGTGGACGAACACATTTTTTGTCTTTGCTCTCCTCACGTTTGCAACACTTTTACCATACGCTGGTGTTTCTCCTAGGTCTACAGTGTCTTGCCTTTTGGGGTTATTTTAAGTGCCTTTACTAACTAATAGTGATAACTTATGATTAATGTCTCTTTGCTGGAGCTATGGGTAAAACAATTATAATAATTAAGCATTGATTTTATGTGTTTATTTTTTTCAAAAAAATTGTAATTTCTGTTTTTATGGTCTTTAATTAAATCAGTTTTTACATATTTTATATTAGACATTTAAATTAAAATGTCTCAACTGGAAAGGATGTTTACTAAAATGTGTTTTAAATGTGTGCTAGAAACATACAATGATTAGTTTTAAAGGCACCCAGATCAGTTTTTTTCTTCAGAACATACCTCACAAATTTACCTATGTTATGGGTTTCTTTCTTCTTCTTTTTTTTTCACTTTTTTATTCTTTTACTTTTTAAGCTTAGTTAACTTCTGTTTGGTCAAAGCCTATTTTTGTAAAGCCTATTTATTTAATTGCGTATTGAAGCTGTCACTTGAGCAGCTATAGATGTAGATGATTTTGCACAAAAGCTTGTGCTAAATGAACAGAAATTGTTGGATCGAAGTTTCCAAAACCAGAAACTCAAATTCAAAATCAATACAATTAAATGTAAAGGTTGCAAGAGGATTATATTGTTTCTGCAGACATTCCCTGCTGGTTCAAGGCTTATTCACTGGAGGAATTCCTTTAAATTGGGCTGAAGTGGGTTGAGGAGCAGAACGTTACTCACCATGTCTTTGTGGTGATTGAAGATGTTTGATGGTTTGACAGTCTAGCGATGCTGTTTGTTCACAGCCTTTCTGCCCTAACCACCTCTTCATTGAAATCAGGTTCATTTTTTAGTCCAAGTATGCAGTGTTCAGGTTAAGCATGTACAAGCTTGCTCTGGATTTGACCCCCTCGTATGCAGGTAAGTTATAGGTAAGTGATTTAAGCTTAGTGTCTCAGACTGCAGAGTTTAAACATAGCCTGTCCAAGAATGTCCTTGGTTATTGAATATCTTTAATATTAGTTATAGTCCAGTCATTGAATTTGGTGATTAGTTATTGTCCAAAATCTTTTGTTGCTGTGATACCAGTTTGATTTTAGTGTGCTGATAAACTCTCGCTGGCTCTAGTTAAAGACATAATCTGCTGTTTTTTTTTAATTTTACTGCTTCTATTTTGACTGCGGTTGTCAGTGGTGTCTTTGTTCCTCATGGTGAAAGAGTTAAATGAGCCAGAAGCCGGCTTTGTAATTTGTTAATGGCTGAGTTCGTTGAGTTCAGTATTTCAAGCAAAAATGTATAAAGGCACTACATTAAAAGTAAAGAAAACATCATATGTTGTAGGAAGCTTACTCACTGGGTCATTTAGTATGTCACAGGTCAATTTACTTCTCTTTCCTTGTTTAAATTGTTAGAAAAGCCTTCCTTATACTGTATTTCATCTGGAAATAAACAGATTGAAGTTGGTTTTAGGGTGTTCAAATAAAATGTTTTGATGTTTGTGCAAGTAAAGTTTTTCTCTCCATCTGCTGGACAAAGTGAGGAGCACAGGTGATTTTAACTACAAAAGATTGAACCTCTGCTAGTGTGAAGTTTTGTGAAATTCAATTGTGGCTAATGCTAAAAAAAGGCCTATTCGACAAAAATGTTAAGCGTCATGGAGTCATTGGTCACGCGCATTCACTCGTATCCTACCCGCGGCACCTAACCTCCCTCCGGCAGCATGTTTCCATGGCGACCGATGGAATACAAACCCACCCAGCATTAAGCTGAGCGTATTTTCATATCTGTTTCTCTGCAAAATTGTTAACGGTGTTTTTCTCTCAAGGACGTGACAAAGAGACGTTTATAAACCTCTCTTGGGTAAGTTTATGCTCTGAATACTGTTCGAAAACACCTGAATGTTGTGTTTGCTAAAATTGGCTAACCTTATAGCAAGCTGTTTACTATAAGCCTAATGACAACAGACTAAAAATAATGTAGATTAAATCTGAAAACGTTCAGAATCTTTTAAAAAGCCAGGTTTAACTTTAATAGGACATCAATTGAAAGGGTTTTTAACTTGTAAGACTGTTACAGCTAATTTTAACATTTTGATTAATTTATATTTAATTAAAAGTGTAAAACATTAATAGAAAATAAGGGAAAAACCTGATGGACTGACGGTTTTAAGCTTTTAAGACATAAAATACTTTGTTTTAAAATAATTAAAACACACATTGGTGAGTGGATATGATTTGTCTGAACATTTAAAGAAAATTTGAATAAATTACAAGTATCTTGTTAAAGAATTCTGTCATAACCAACTAGTCACTTAGATACTGTAACATTAATGTACCACGCATTACCTCTCTTACAAACACAGAGCTCAATGATAACATAGTATAGCGCTCTTGTATTTTATCTTGCTTGTTGAATGCTTCTTTGACATTTGTCTTTTCTCTCTTCTCTACTAACATTAATTGTCACTCAAAAAGTGTGCCTGGCATTTCTGTTCATATGTTGTCTTTGATCCCTCAGTGATGGATGGTGACAGTGATGAAATAAAGCAGAATCTGAGGCTTCAGTTTCAGACTCTTCAAGAGCTGCAAGTTCAGCGTGTGCAGAGACAACAGAAGCTGAAAAAGATGAGAGGAGAGGAAACAGGCTCCAGTGCTGTTTGTTGCAGCAGTCTTGATAAGATAAATCTCACAGATGAGGATGAGGAGGATGAAGGAAATTTGGATCTTGACAGTGCAAGGTGACACATGAAACAATAAGAACAAGAAAACACCACAGATGTTTACGCAATGCTTTTATCCATCTTCCATTTATGAATAATTTACCCAAATTAGGGGGGATTGTCAGCAAAAGGCAGTGATTAAAAATGATTTTTAGTTTGTTCATTATTCCTGCAGAGGAGAGTCCAGGGACAGAGCCATTATCAGTTTTGTCTTTCAGGGTTTTGTATGATATAAGCCATACGTTTGATCCCGATTCACACCAACAGCCACTCATTCTTTTGGAAGTCTCATGAAACAGTACTCCCTATGATATAATTACTCTGCAATCATCTCAATCAATTGCTGCAATATATTGCATTTAAACAGTCTTTTTGTGGATTCATGTTCTTGAGTTGGGTTTTATTATTAATAACATGTTCATTAGATGTACCCTCATGCTTTAGCGTGATTCAGAATGATCGGCTGAGAGAGCTGAGGGATGAGAACGGCAGACTTTATAAACTTCTCAGCGAGAGAGAGTTTGAGATTAAACACCTGAAAAAGAAGAGAGAGGAGGAGCGCTTGGCTTTAGTTGGTAAGCATTCTTTTTCGTGTGAGGAACTGAGAATGATGCATCATACTACAAAATGGTTTATCTATTTTATCTATATTATAGGTTGTTATGTTATTTAATACATTTTTGTATAATTTAACTTATAAACATTTTTCAGAGCTGCACTTTTTTTTGTTTATATTTTTTAGTTTTGGTCTGATTGTTTTAGTGTGCGAAGCTGTCTCGTTTGACCGAGTGCCTTTCTTTGAATGTTGGGAATTATTGTTTACAGGAGCCCTTTAAAGTCACCTTCTTATCAAAACAGAACAAAACTTGTCTAGACATTAACATGGCTTTCTTTTGTGATTTCACTTTTTTTTTTATGTTGTTAGTCACTCCTGTTGAGCTTTTTCCAGCAGTTGATCACATGATTGTTCACGGGACTTAATTTTCACAAAAGGTTTTGCTGATTTTAATTATTGATTATTTCTTATTGATATTTTTACATTCACAACCACTCAGTGTTTAAGTAATGTCTATATGTATTTAATGTCTATGAGTTTTTTTTTTATAAATCCTGTTTGAGCGCAAGTTGACATTTTTCCGAGGACAACAAACAAATATTGAAATGCAGCGAGGGAGCCATTTTCCTGACATGAAACACAACGTGACAAAAAGAGGCGTGAGGTGTTTGCCGCATTTTTGCTTCTTCTATAGTTGTGGGGTGACAGGGAGGAGGCACAATGCTCAATTCTATTTTTATTTATGATTGCAGTACCTGTTTTGGCCACAATCTTTTGCAAAGATATTGCACTTTTTAAGCAATCATGTTTAGTTTAAATACTGATTTCACTGACTGTACTTTCAACTGACAGAATAAAAATGCTTAAGGTAATATTATATTTTTGCAAATGTTATATTTAGCTTATCGTTGAAAGTACAGTCAGTGAAATCAGTATGTCATTGACATATTATAGTGTCATGGCATGAGAAGTCGTTAGTCAGTGGTGGACCCCTGATACCCTTTTTATGATTTATAACAATACATTTATGTCTCGTTTCTTCTTCTTCATGGGAAGGTACTGCAGGTCTGGCAGGAGATGCAGCTGCAACTAAAATTGTGGAACTGTCAAAAAAAGCTCGTGAACTGTCCTCTGATATAGAACGAGAGAAAACCAAAACCAAGCAAGCAAACAATCGTGTCAAAGAACTGGAGAAAGAGGTAACGTCCAGTCCAGAACTGTTTGTGTGGAAAAAGAGCTGTTTATTTGGAATCTTTGGTGGGAAATTATGAAACAAAGGTTAAGGTGTTGAATTAAAACATTTATGTCTGGTTAGCTCCATGCTACATTATTGCTAACTCCTGGAAAGACAACAAACAAGAAGCAGACCTTGAGGATTGTAAATGAACTGCCTGAGGTAAAACTGAGTTCTTGCTTTCTGTGTTTATTTTTGACATGAAAGGACATGAGTGTGACTCATAAGTTACATGTTTTCATGCAGATCAACCCAGTAGTAAAGTCACTACAGGAGAAACTGTCCACAGCTCAGCTCAAAATGGCTGAATACCGCAACCAGATCCAAACATTCAAACAAGAATTAAAAATAGCCCACAAGGTATGTTTTTAAACACATGTGGTAGTTGAAAGAGAGTAAGCAATGTTGTCAGTGTCAAACACATGTGTGTTGTCAGGTATTGAGCTGTGAGGTGGGTGAGGAGGTCAATATTCAGCAGCTTCTGTGTAGCCCAGGAGGCTGGAGGGGGCGATCACAGCAGATCCTTTCCCTTCAGAATAGAGTGAGTCTGAACTTTTCTACAATCTTTAATAAATCCGATTTTTGTTCTTGAGGTTACCTAATTTCTACAAAATCCTGTATGCCTCAGATTGGGTTATCTGCTGCATAGTGAAATTGTTGAAACATTGAAATAGTTTGAAGCAATCAGCAGCTGCTCTTTTACCTTTCCTGGAGTTTTTGAATAAACCCCATTTGTGAGTTGATGTGGATGCTGATCACAAAAAGATGTGAAGATTACAGTGGTTTGAGACTCATCAATTTAACAATGTTCAAAATAAATCTATACACAAGTAAAAAAAAACTGCTTTATCCTGGCAAACCTTTCAAGGTTTACAACTTGTTTTAAAGTCTCTTTAACTAGCTATTAAAAACTATTAAATTCCCCGTGGAGTAGAGTCACTAGATTGGAGAAACTAGAAGATGAACTGACAAAGATCAAGTTTCCAGATTTTAGTAGGAATTCGATGTTGATGTAAAGTAGATTAGAGTGAAACCTTTTACCGTTTGGATTATTAAAGTTTCAACTTTGTATTTTAAAAACACACTGCCATGTCTTTGAACTGCATAGATTTTTGAATCTCTCAAAAACAGTATTACCCTCTAGCTCTCTGGCTGACTGGATTATTTCATGTCCATAATCTTAATCACTGTTTTTATCCAGCAAGTCTGAACACTCATCAGATCCTGAAGCTCTCCAGTAAAAGCTCTCTCACTCTATGGACATTCAGAATATCATCTTGTTGGTGTATGACCATCAAGAGTTGTTTGAGAATTATGGAAATAATTACTCAAGAGACATGAAGTATGCATCACAGCAGGAGTTTTCCTAGAAAATACAGGTTTAAAAGAAAATACAAAATTAAAGCTGCACGCAGCGATGCGCGGGCCCTCGCATAATGTGTGCACCGCCTACTGGCCTTTCAAGTTTTTTCACTTCTTGTTGTCAAGAGCTCGAAACAATGTAAAAAGGCACTTAACAAAGTACTTAACAAATTCAAAGCTTTAAATGTAAAGATGATCTATATTGTTAAACAAACAACTCATAAAAAACAAGATTGGGTTTTATAAGATTAGCATATCATTCTTTTCAGAATCCCAAGATTATCATGCTTCATTTTTTTTATATACACTGGATGAAGTATGTGGGAGATACAGCCATAAATATACACAAGCAGTAGGTGGCACTTAAAGTGTATCATAACTTAAGCTTAGAAGTTTGATCAGAATGGTAGGCTTATCATTCCGAAATGTTTTGTATGTGAGTGCTACAGTAAGAAATCCATTTAGCCCTATACATGTAAAAAAGATCAAATTCGTTATAGCGCCACAGCAAGACCGTGTGACAAACTGCTGTGTTTTTCATAACTTTTGGTCCCAAATGTTTTAAGAGTCACACGACTAAAATTCAGCTCGATCTGGAAATTTTCCTGGGAGAAATTTGTTAAAAGTTTGAAAAGCTGTCATCCAAAGTACAATTGAAGTGACACTGTTAGATTGCTAAACTTATTGAACATGACCTTTTGAAGGATGAAATTTGCTGGAGCGCCACCCCAAGACCATTTAACGTATTTGTGTGCTTTTGATAATTTTTTACCTCATGCCTTATGAGTAACATCACCAATTTTCAATTGGATAGGACAGCAGCAGGAGTCCTCCACTAGCAGGAGTTTATTAAAGTGCAAAGTGATGTTTTTCAAAAAAAAGCAGGGTATTTTCAAAATGAAGGACTTCCTGTACATTTTGGCGAAAGCCTTCCAGAGACCTTTTTTCTTATATAAGGTGATGCATATGTGTACCGTTTTTTTGTGACTTTAGATCAAACTGCCAAGCCGACCTAATTTTTCCAATGCTCGCTGCAGAGTGGTTTTAATGCTACGAAATTTTTGGTGAGCTTGACTTTACATAAAAGTTTAGTGAGTTTTTCGAGCATGTCTAGGGGGTCATTTTTGCGATTAATGACGTGGATTAACAATAATAATAACCATTATCATTACAATTACAATAGGGGTTCGCCGCACACCTTCGGTGGCGTGCTCGGACCCTAATGATAAATACTTGATACACCTCACCCATGCTCGCTGCCCATAGAACGGCTGAGAAGTGCTCAGATAGGGAGGGGAAACCAGAAGAGAAAACTTCCTCTCAGGCCGCTAGTTTTAACATCCACCCAATAAGATGGGCCTATTACATCAGTTCAGTGGGTGTGGCAGCTCTCTCTCTCCATCTGGGTTACCCGACAATCAACACATAACTTCTTAAATTGATGTTAATATTACTATTATATTAATTACCGTAATAATTACATTTTACCCCTCACAATGGCCAGGAGTCACTGCTGTTCCCTGAGTGCCATCCAAGAGTAAAGAGGGTTACTGCATCAACACTAAATAGCCGAGTAGTGAAGCTAGCAAAAAAGCCACAAGAGCGTAAATTGAGTACATGACTAAATTAGTACATTTCAATTCGTCTAGGTGTGTGATGGCCACAGCATAGCTTATAGTCATGGAAGCCAGAGGTTTTAAACAAAAATCAAACTAATTGGCCAATGAGAGTTGAAGAAGAAAGCATTGATGTACAAACTTTAATGAAAATCCACACCCCTAACAATGCAGCGCTACAGAACATCAACCAAGATATACTGTGTTTTTATTCTAAACTACACTGTTTATGGATGTAATTGCTTCATAAAAATGACTCTCCATTTATATATTTCTTTTAATTGTATACATTTAATGTTATAAAGATTTCTTTTTTATACATTTAAGGTGCGGGACCTGGAGCAACAGCTGAGCCAATCCTCTTCCAAAAAGCATCACAGTGAGTTTGAAGATGAGGTGGAGATGAGTTTGCAAGAGTATCCAAAAACACAAGATCGAAATGTCATCCACATTCGGCATTTAGAGAAGGAGAGAAAGGAGACCCTAGAGGTACTGCTGAGATAAAAAAAAAACATACAATAAAGCTTCGGCAAAGGATCTGCAGTTCATGTTGCCTGTGTGACAGAACACAACAGTTAAACAATGAAACACTGAAAATGTAGATTGTTTTATACCCACATCCTCCTTAGAGAGGCTAAATGTATTTCCAATTTTCTCAATGCTTTTTCAGAAGATTACAGTTGAATATGAGGTTCTGCTTGAAGAGCATGCAGACATGAGGAAGAAGCTTGAGGCGACAAAAGCCAGGAATAAAGTGTTAAGCACTGAAATAAAAGCCCTCAAGACTCAGATCAGCATTCTGTTGGATAAAGGCAAACATGATGATGAGCTGGTCGATGCCTTAATGGTGAGACATAATGTGGTTCTCTCAAATGCCCTATTTCTTATTTTGGGCAGTCTTTTCCCAATCATAAAGCCTTCATGCACCCCAAAACAGGAACCAGCCTAAAAATAGCATATCAAGAAATTAATTTCTGAATGCATCAATTGCTTATTAAAGCTAAGTGTGACGAATGGCAGGCGGGACAAATTACCTTTGAGTTATACGATTAAAAATAATAATAGTAATATGATTTAGTCTGCAAATGTTTACAGCTTACTGATTAAAAAACAAAACATGCTTTATTCAACAAAACTCAAAACAAGTTTGAAGTTATAGTAAACCTGTCATTACAAAAATATTACTGCAGATTAGTGAGATTGGAGGTGTAAAAGGCAATTCAATTTTGCATTTAAAAACCCCCCAAAAAAGACATTTGCCAACATTAATAGTGATGTTTTGATTGCTCCTTCTGTTTGAATGTTTTTTGTTACCTAACCCGTTGGCCTTACTAAGCTATCGTTAAGCACTTTAAAATAGTGCATACAGGACATTTACCGGTAGGTTAATAACTAGAGAAGAAGACACTTATCAAGATTTGATCCACTCAGCTCTGTCTCTGTCAGGATCATCATAATTCACAATTTTCAACCTAAAAAAAAAAAAATAAAAAAATAAAAAATATATATATATATATATATATATATATATATATATATATATAAACGTTTTACCATAACATATAACAACTGTATACAAAGTGGCACTGCTTTACACAATCGCATAACTTTTTTGTTTACTATTTTATTTTTGAATGTTTTTAAGAGCATTTATTTTGACAAAACAAGATTACCTTTCTATACAAACAAAATTGTTTTCTGTATAGAAATTCAGCAAGATGTATTAAACACAAACTCATATTCCGTTCTTGCAAGCCATCTTTCTCTATTGTTTTTTAAACAATATTTTATATTTTATATGATTTAATAATTTTAACTACCATTAAATGTAATCTTATTAATCAATTGTCATATTCTCAAGGAGGTGGAGTGAAAATGTAAACTCTACTCAAACAAACACAAAAACAAGATCTCAGCTATATATTTTTTCTCTATGTACTTCTATATTTTATTTGCCCAATTTAGCGTGTTTAAAAAGAAATGATATCTTTGTCAATTGATCTTTACTCAAACATTCATGAATCAAATATTTGACAGAATTCGGGATCTTTCAGCTGCCCACACCAAGACACTGTCTGCCCCAGATAGGAATTTCTGAGTTTTTAACATCACTTTTTTATAGGCTGTTTCCAAATGTGTGTTGACTGAATATTTTCCACAAAAATCATGCTCAAGACACCTTTTACACATTCTAAGATTTAATGTAATAACTGTGCTTTGTAGAATAGAGATGTTTTTTTCAAGTAATACCAAAAAATAATGAAATTATGACGGAAATCTTATTAATACATTTAAAAATGTTGGAAATATTTAATATAACATATTATTTGTGAAATATAAAGGAAAAATTAATTGTTCTTTACTTGAACATTGCTGTGGTGAATTTATGATCATGGCTATGCTCCTAATAAAACTAAGACAAAAACATTATTAGCCCCTGCCCTGACTAAAAAGACTTTCACTGGGTAAAATCAAATGAGCTAATTTATTTCATTTTATTTCAGACATATGAATCTTAAGTTGACTAGTTTGCTCAGTGTTACTTAATAATAATAAGCCTGTAATAGTAATGCCTGAAAATATTTTCCAAGTTGACAATTTGTCGATGTTCTTTGTATGTTCTCACCCCCTTATGCCATAACAAGATCCTGTTGCTAAGCAGAATATGATCTTTATTAATGTTTTAATTTCTTAAATGGTGTTTTTAAAACAGGTTGTAACGGACACATTATTTCTAAATAATACATTTCTAATTCACAAAACACAACACTAGATTTGAGCTCTGTTTGGTCTGTTGTAATACTTATATTATTTATCATATAGTTACATTAAAATTATGTAATAATTGTTTACACTTGCTCTACACCACCATCAAGTTGATTTCAGAGTTCAAGGATATTTTATGTGTAGAACACTTTTTGGCTGTTAAAGTAAACTAGCATAACAAATAGTCTACCAAATAGTAAAAATTAAACACCTAGAAGATGTATTACATCTGTGCTTATCTTGTCGTAACCCACATTTGACAACAAAATGTATCTCCAGCTGTGCACCATGGAAAACGTTGTCAGAAAAAATGATGAAATGTAAATCCTCTGAAGAAGCTCTGCGATTTGTGTATGTGTGTGGAGAGCAGAAGCAGCAGTCTCGGTGGCAGCAGATGCTAGCTCAGCTCGGCTCAGCCAGAGAAGCTCAGCCAAGCCTGGAACAGCACCTGCACAGTGAGGTCCAGCAGCATTCCTCGCTCGCTCAGCAGCTCCAGCTCATGTTGAGAGAGAAAGAGAGCACGGTCCGAGAGCTGCAGGAGGAGATACGACAGGTAGCCCTCAAGGTAACTAACTTGTGCAATGACAGAAAGAAGTACTTGACCCCTTGTTGATATCTTTTACGGTAATGGTTTGTTTATTTCAACAGCTAGAGACAGAATTACAACAAAATTTAGGGGAAAAAACACATTTGAGAAAAGTATATACTCATTTGTTTTTATATGCTTGAAAATTATTTTCCCCTATTTTTCAGCAAGATTTCTTCTTAATTGCTCATGCTTTTTGTTTGCCCTTTAATGAGACAGGAGGAAAACTTTTGCACAGTGCAATTGAGACACAGACACTGGGTTGACACAGACACACGTTTTTAAGTGTAGCTTTTATTAAATGAGTTTAACTAATCAATTCACATGCGCTTGATTGAAGCTTTTCATATATTTGACTGATAACCAGGTCTTTCCATTTAAATTGATCCTGGAGGGCCATATCCTTGCACAGATTAGCTTCAACCAACTCCTTAGTATGCATACTATACAAGAATTTCAATTAAAATGTGTAGGGCTAGGGTGTCTAGGCCCATGACTTCTAGACTTCTTGCTCCATTGTATTCAAAGTTAACACTGGAGGTTCCACAGCATTGCACAGATTAGCTTCAAACAACACGTAAAACACCTGATCACACTAATTAATGGCATCTTTGTCTAAAGTCAGATTAGTATGCATACTACAACAGGGTTGCAACTAAAATGTATAGTGCTGTGGGTGTCCTATGTCGAGACTTCTTACTTTAGGGGTATCCAAAGTTGATCCTGGAGGTTCAACAGCCTTGCACAGATTAACTTTAAACAACACATAAATTATCACACTAAATAAAGCCCTCTTTGTCTAAAAGAGATTAGTTTGCATAGTATACCAGGGTTGCAACTAAAATATGTAGGGCTTGGGTGTCTTATGTCTAGACTTCTTTCTCCAAGGGTTTCTAAAGTTAATCCTGGAGGTTCCACATCCTTGCACAGAATAGCTTTAACTAACATTAAACACACCTAATCACAATAATTAAAGCCATTTTTGTCAGAGTGTGTGTCAAAACATCACCAGTCCACCATGGGTTTTCAATCCAGAGAGAGCCATCCTCCCCAATATGTTCTCAAAGCTGGAGGTCGCTCATGAAGACGCCAAGAACAGATAACATCCTCTTACTCCTTTTCGAGGGAGCTTGCTGGATCATGTCTCAACAAACTTTCTAAGTGTTACATAAATTAAAAGTATAGTTTTAGATTTAAACCAAGACAAACAAAGGATATTTGGGGGCAATTGATCAATCTTCTTTCTTTCTCCCTCCCCCTCTTTCCTTTCATCCATTGTCCTTTCCTTACTTCCTCTCTGTTTCTTTCTTTCTAGAATTCACATAGAGGGAGCTAGCTGAGTAGGATTAAAAAAACAAAGTATGTTTTTTTTTTAAATATGACAAGTTAGTCAAAAGTTTGTGGTCCATTGAAAACGAACAAGATTGAGGTGGAAGTCCACATTTTAATACTGGGATATATTTCTGTGATATTGTGTGTTTAAAGAGACCACCAGGGGATGCTCACCCTGCAGTAAATGTGTGCTCTTTTTCCTGATGAATTGTTCTGCAAGAAGCTCAATTGGCCAAATAAGAATGTCCACTGTGGACTTCTAGAAAGTAGCTCCACTGTGTGTAGTGTGTGTTATATTTTTTTAAATAAGCAACAGCAGTTTTTTCTCATTCTTTTTTGGTGTTTCTGTGTGTGCCTCTTTAGCAGAAACAATCCGAAAGTAAGAATCAGAGTAACAGCAGACCTTCAACGAGACAGGGGAAGCACAGAGACTCACAGTCGTCCAGGTGACAACAGTGCAACCAACATTCTGCTGAGGATGCCGATTAAATATAAATGCCTTCAACTAACTTACTAAAGGTTTTGTTTTTATTTTATCTTTCTGGTCAAAGAGAGCCTTTAATCAGAGACATGACATTACTGTTCAAGCAAAATCTTTGAGAAGATTTCAGAATAGAGAGAAAATGAGACCCTGCAGGTACTAAATTAAAAATAATGTCTCAAGAAAGTACATCAAGCTTTAACTGAGCCACTGAAGAAACTCCATAAAGAGTGTGAAATGCTATCATTGGGAAAACAGACAATCAATGTTGATATGAGTCATTTTTAAAGAGGCTTTAGCTGGTAAAAGTGTCCCAGTAGCTATAAATGTGCTATTCAGAAGCAGAATGTCAGTAATCATATTTTTTATTAATTTGATTAAATTGAGATCTAATGTTGTGCTCAGCAGTACAAATAGAAATGGAACAAAATTCACCTTTGTTGTTATAATGTTCAACATTCTTCAATATTTATAGTCTTGGCTGAAAGTATGGAGAAAACCCCACAAACCCTTTTTAGAACAAGTGGTAGAATTTTTGGATTTGCTATATTTTAAAAATATATAAAAAAATACAGGCTCAGTATGATGAATATAAAGCTCTCTACCAGAGCACAAGTGTAAAGAGAGATAGACTGCTGGAGCTGACTCAACTGCAGCAAACCAGGTGGAACAAATTTAAAGCTACAGCATCCTTATTTTAGTGTCATTGCTTAATGAATGCTTAACTGGATACTTAGTAATCTTTTTCCTTTTAAATTCTTTTTTTAAAGACTGTTGGAAATCGATAACCATTCACATGTAAAGTGAAGTGAAGTGAAAGTGAAAGCGACTAGTTGGCCATATATGGAGTGACTCATACCCGGAAAATGTGCTCTGCATGTAACCCATCCCAGTGTACACACACACACACACACACACACACACAGCAGTGAACAAACACACCGTGACCACTCACCCGGAGCAGTGGGAGCCATGGGTGCAGCGCTCAGGGGCAGTAGGGAAACACGTGCCTTACTCAAGGAGACCACAGTTTTGGTTGTTGAAGATGGAGAGCAAGTGTTTCGCCACTCACACTACCTTCAACTCGGTGGATCTGGGAATCGAACCAGCGACCTTCCAATCACAAGTCAGTGGGCGCACGGACATAAGCATGACATTCTTCTTGTTGTGAAGCTGCAGCCATACTCACCCCCTAGGCAACCAGACTTACTGTTTTATAGTGTTCAATTAATCCTTTAATATTTTACACCTTCAACCTTTTTATTTATTATTCTTAGGCTATACAACAGGTTATTCTCAGGTTATTCTTGAAGTTATACAACATCATGACCATATGGTGGCTGGAGGACATAAGTCCCTATTTGGGGAATGGGGTTACGAAAGTAATCAGTTCAGATCAGTCGGGGTACTGAAAGTACTCCAACCTCACCTTAAGTGCACTGCCGGACAGAACTGTGCAATCCACAAAGTCTGATCCCTCAATCGCTGCCTCAGCATGTCTACGCCCAAGAAAACCGAGACAATGATCGTAGCTATACGTCAATGCAATCGATCCACCGCATCTAACAGATTTGCACGGTTACAACATGTTTGGAACTACAAACAGTCGACTGGCAAAACAATTGCTCTACTAAGAAAAGGAGTCTTACTTGTTGGTGGAAGGCGGTGAAAGAGCTGAAGTCTGGGGCGTGTAGCGGTTTCAACCTTCCGGCCGGCCGAAATACCTTGTTGGTTGCCGTTCGAATCACCAGATCTCCAAACTCCACGCTCAAGGTAATAAACTAACTGTTTTTTTTTGTGGTGTCTTTCACAAAGTTGCTTGCGTGTCAGAGTATGGCTCCAAAGGAAACACAGGAAGAGTGTCACGCTCGCGTCCGGTTTATGTGGGACGGCGTGATCAAGTGACCATCAGTGCGTTCATACAATGCAATCAAAGAAGAAATTGTAGAATTAGGTCAAAGATCAGATGCTTTGGAATGGCTGAACAACAGGCTCAACAAAATGGAGATTTCTACACAGACTAATGACGAATATTATGACATCGGCATGTGTATGTCTATGGATGATCTATTCAGCATGGTTGGGAGATTGTTTGACATGTGTTTTTTATTTTGAGAGAACAATAGGGATGAATTATGCAAGGGACGTCTGATCGTGAGGTTTCTTGGTTCATTGCCTACCTCTATGCAAGTTATAGCACATGTTCCACATAGAATGTGAAAAACACAAGAAAACAAAGCGGTTTGTATGTGTTATTTAGATTTTTTCCAACGTTTTTGTAGAAAGATTAAACATTACCAAATTTATTTAAATGAGTGTTCAGATATGGTGTGTCAGCTTGAACATCTGATTAAAGCCAATGCTCTGACAATATGTGAAAGTTTAGAACGAATACATGTTGAACATACTAATTCCTTACCACCACCATCATCATCATCATCATCACCATCTCAGGATTAAAGAACGTTCAATTCTTGGAGCTGTTGCTATCAGGTGAAAAATTGTTTAAGAGAATTGGTGACACAAACCACCCGGAATGTGTTAATATCTAATTCTGATACCCCTGAAAAGGTAATTAATGTGTGTCTGGGTGTATGATCTGTAAATTAACATGCACTGGATGAAATTGATCATCTCACAACTTCTTTGATCTGTAATGGGGTGAAGTGAACACTGGTATCTAATGGTGAAAGCTTAATCCATCAGACCCAACACACCCCTCTGGTGGTCAAAATGTATGTGATATTCTGAATGGATCATCAGACCCCTCTGGTGGTCAAAATGCAGAAGACCAAACACAGTGGAGTAGAAATATTCAGCATTACACTCTGGATGAAAACCTCACAATGGCTTTACAGATACTTCTACTGATTATACTGTTCAAAGAGAAGATGAGGCAGGGCAAGTCCTTGGTGGAATTGAAAATGAGTCTTTGTTTTCAAATCCTCCTTTCTCTGAAAAGAATGATGTGGTAAATAGGGTGACACAAAGAATTCAAAACAGTAATGAGTTTGATGCAGAAACATTACCTATCCAAGCTGGTGAACACCACCCTGCTGACAATGGTTCTGAATCAGATGAGAGTTTGTTTTGCAAGGATTAGGAAAGAAAGGGGTGAAAATCAATATCAAATTTGGCAGAGATTGTGATTCAATAGTGTTGAGCTGCGGAGATCATTTCACGCATCGTAAGATCAACAGATTTTGCTGATTTTCACAACACAGTGTACAACATTTTGAATGAGGCGACCAACGATGTTAGAGAGGCAGGGGCGGAAAGGCGTGTGATTAGTGTCGGACTTAGAAGCGCTTGTCTTTCAACCGATATCAATGTTGTTTTGACAGAAAAAGTGGTCTCGATCCAAACTAGTGCAGGCTTTGGACTACATGATCCAAATCAAAAGGGGCATGAATGTCAGCCTTTTAATTGTGAGTTTTACAGAGAAGAAATTTTTGATGGATGAATCCATCAGTGCTTTATTCAACCTACCAGATTGAAACCAACCTGCACAAAATATATTTTCTATGATTGTGAAACTATGCAGCTTGAGGGTAAACACGTGGCTAATATTGTCTGCCATCACATTTGATGGTGAACAATTCAGAGCATAAGGTTCATGATGAATAATTTCAGACAGCCAAAATATAATGATTACGGCTTTATAGGGCATTATGCTTCTCGATTTTTATTCATTTCTAATCCTCAAGTATTTTTGAAATGCTGGTATTTTGCTGGATATCCCAATGCAGGGTTTTAAATTAATTTTCATGCACCTGATGCCTTAGGCTTAACTTGTCAGGGTATTTTCCACATGGTTTCAACACATTTGAGAATTTAACTTGTCAGGCCCTGAGCCCAGAGCTTTATTATTATTATTATATAAAAATTATTTTTAAAAACCCTCGAGATGCTAATCAGGTAGCTGTTTTGGGACATCAAGTGCATCCAGGAAATGCTAAATATTTTATCATATCAAGATGCAACGAGGCAACCTTATGGATATCTCTTAGTTGACTATAAAGCAAAAACACCAGAGGGATTTAGACTCAGAAGCAGTTTGCTTTTAGACAGACCAGTTGTCTATCTCCAGAAGAAAACATTCATAAAATGTCGAGCCGGTTGTATGGTCATCTACCTCTTTTAAAGATTCTATATAAACCACGACCTAAAGAACATTGTCCTATTCTCCAGTCAGTCTCCGACAAGCTCATCTTAACCCTCTATAAAGTAGCTCTTAATATTCCGTACGTGACAATTTCAATCAGCAAGGGGCAGCTGGGGAAACTTAAAAGAAGAAAGGCTGAAATAAAAATTTTTTGCAAACAGACTGGTGGTTTTCTACTTCCTCTTTTAAGCGTTGCAAGCATTGAGAAAATGTTTTTAGCCCCACAGCATCACCTGCAGACGTTAACATCATCCCCTTGTGAGAAAATTCATTATGTTGTAGAATACAATCAGGACACCTCAATGTGGAATATTTTACAAAGGGAAAAGATGGATGATTATTAAAAGCTTTAGAGTACTTAACAGGTTTTTTATAATCGTGAAAAAATGTGGTCAAGAGAGTAACCTTTTAACAGTTTCTTAAGAACAGGATCAAACTATTCATGATTCTGCAGAAATTGGTGGTGATGATGGCAGTGAGAATGTAGAGACTAATGTTTCTGTGAGAAATGTTAAAGACACAATACATTTTGGAGAAAATGTTGAAAGCAAAAGATGTATCAACATGGAAGGACTGGTGAGTTTGTGTTTAAAGGCAGAGTCATACACGGTTCGCATCATGTAGATGGTGCGAGATGGCCTACAGGGTGGAAAGAGTTTTTACAAGCATTTGAAGAAAACATTCCGGCTTCAACAGTGCCTAATCATCACATTAGGAAAGTCATTCCTGCTTTAAGAAGTAAACGAGTCACGAGTTTTGATGATGATGATGGTGGTGTTGATGTGTAGTAAATCTCTCTCATAACCTCACTCATGTAGACAAACCAAGAATATTGAAAAAATTATACTTTGAAGTTTAATCACACAGCGTTTTATTGCAATTTAGACAACACATCCAGAAAAAAAACGAGTACAATAGTTATTGTAAAAATTGTTATAGAATATTTAATCATTGTAATTAATTATCCAATAAGATTGAGTTTGTATGTGCCTATGTTTACTTGGGATGGAACAGGAAGTGACATAGAGGGGCGGGATTTATACTGGCAGGAATCTCAAGGGAGGCCCGTTGTGGGCCTCTTCTCTCCCGAGTCTGCTCGCAGAAGGGTTGCCCACTTTCTCTCTCTCCTCTCTTCTTTCCCTATTTCCCTTCTTTTTCTCTCTTCTCCCTCCATGATACTTGCAATGTGATCACATGCTTCATTGATATCAAGGTATGAGCTTAATTCGTGTATGGAATAAGTAATAAATTGCTGTTTGCGATTGTGTTCATAAATCTCGAGTGTTCATTTTCCAAAACAAAATTGATATAGCGACTCTATCATTTTCTAAACGCAGTACTGGTAAAACATCAGCCACATGGGCAGCCATAGTGAGGCTATCGGCAGGTTTAATTTCTTCAGAGTTTTTACAGATTGCTTAAAAACTACATATAGCTTAGCTTCATTAGATTCAATAACCACATTAATCATCTCCACCCATGAATTTGACAGAGACCAAACCTCTTTAATAAAATATAAGAAATTTGTTACAGGTCTTGACAGAATTTTCATCACATCGTCATCATCACAGATAACTTGACATATCAGACAATTCAATTGTTTTTTGTAAGTTTTAAACAGATATTATTCAGACAGCAGATGTTTCCCAATCTGAATTAAACTGAGCTTTTCCAAGAATTGACAGCATTGTAGATTTTTTTTTCAGTTTTTTAATCCAGGAGATTCTTTCTGATCTCTTCCAGCTTTTCAACATTGTATGGCTCGTCTTTCAACTCCTGCAATATAGCTCCAGCAGTCCCGTGGATGCTCTGCGGATGCGTCTTTAAACAACACTCGCTCAGAGCATTTGTGATGATGGTTTGGAATTTAGGCTTGAATAGTTTCAGACACAGATCATCAAAGTGTGTACTGAAGAAGCATGGAGGAGGTTAGAAAAGGCAGGAATGTTGGAGTTGACTGGAGTGGTTGATCTCACACCCGTTGCACACAGCCTTCTGCTTAGTTTCGACGATTCCCTGTAGCAGCACGATGATCACGTCTTTAAAAATTTTGAAGCCAGCATCATCGAAACATACATTGGTGGTGTCAAAAGCAGTAGCATATGCAGGTTTCCACAACTCCATCAGATAAGTCAGGTTTCGATAACCCAGCTCTATGCAGAATTTGTCCAACCATGTAGTAGTAGTAGTAGTAGCAGTGGTAGTTTTATCAGCTTCTTGTCTCATAATATGATCAGTAGCATTTTCATCAGCATTAATATCGAACAGGGTGGTGAGCGGTGGTGAGTGCTTGGCCGATCTCTTTTCAGCCATTTGGCAAAAATACATTGTAAAAGTTCCACTTGGTTTAATACTTGTACTGAATGGGTGGAGCTGGACCCACACCCACTTTTTGTGAATCTTTCAGGGTGATAGAGTTTGTATTTTACTTTGTTGTAACCATCATGCATGTCACACCGTCCAAACAGTTTATCGATGGATGAAAAAACAACATCGACCAGATCCAGATTAAATTTAATAGTCATCAGCCATCTTTGTCTTATTTTTACAGAAAAATATATAGATGCACACATCAGGATTCTTCTTTGAATGATCGGTAACCACACGGTATCTGGTGTTAGGAATCACATCATTCCAATCAGCAACAAATAACAGATTCTCTCTGAAACCATGTAAATCCCCCCAGACAGTCGAATAAAATAACTTCCAGTCTTTTTTATGGGTGTTTTTCTCGGGTAAAAAGACATCCTTGACACGATTGTGTAGTGACTACTCGATCCATCTTGTTAGACAAATATCCTAAAATCCAACCGCCTGATGAAGAGAATTCCTTCTTCACAAAGGTCATATCATCATGTCGAAATTTTGTCAGGGTAAGATAAGCCATTGGTTTTCTAGGTGCCAACAGGAGTTGGAGGAGGTAACGCTTTTGCTGAGCTAAACTATGACATCTCTCTGAAGAGTTTTTCACAAAACACATTGAAATAAAACTCCATTTTATACTCATCCCTAAAAGTGACATCACTTCTCTTTCCCTTGATGGGAGGAGTGGAAGTAGTACAGGATGGTAAGGTAATGGGGTCATAGAGGTCACTAAAGGTCATGAACTGGACATTTCACTAGGGTCATAAAACACTCATCAGATTTTGACATAAACATTATTTCATTCTCCCTGGGGTTAGATTGACGTGAGATGGAATTGTCATTGATTGCTTTGTTTTTTTTGGTGATTAGGTTTGCAGTTAAACAAAAACGTTTTATATTTGTAGCCTTCATGAATGAGGAGAACGTGCCTTGACTAGAACATGCACTGGTTCCATGCCGCTCTTCTGCTGCTTGGGAAACTACGTGCAGCTCAGCGCAGCACCCCTATGAGATTTGACCCCAAATGCTGATTTGAAAACGCTGCAATCGAAAAAACTTGCAAGCAATGTGCCTCTGCCGTCAGTATTCAGCCTTCAGATATGAAATTTGACGTGTAGAACTGCGTTCAAACCGCAAGGTAACATAGCAGACAAACATAGCAAAAAGGATGTTTTTTGCATTTTCATGTGGCAAATGTACGTAAGGTTAATTGTGAGACAAACATACGTGCGGCTGAATGTTTGCTTATGATGTTGGATTGAGAAAGCCAACATACTGTTCTTCAAAACTTTTTTCCTTTTCATGAATGATATGATATTTGGTTCTCATAATTTGACCCACTGGAAGCATGTACAGGTTAAATAGTAAAGGAGCGAGGATTGAGCCTTGAGGGACTCCACACGACACTGCAGTCCACTTCAATATGTAATCACCTATGTTTACATAGAAGCCTCTTCCTTCTAAGTACGATTGGAACCATTTTATCACAGTACCTGAAAGACCAACATAGTTTTCTAGTCTATCAAGAAGGATTTTGTGGTCAACTGTGTCGAAAGCAGGGCTCAGATCGAGTAGAACCAGGACAGTCACTTTTCCTGAATCAGTGTTTAACCGGATGTCATTGACTATCTTCAGTAGAGCTGTCTCTGAGCTCTGAAACCTGAGTGATAACAATCCATGTATTTATTTAGGATCAGGAATTCAATCAGTTGTTTTGCCACAATCTTTTCCATAATTTTACTAATAAAAGGGAGATTTGAGATGGGCCTGTATTTGCTCAGTACAGTATTGTCTAAGTTTGTCTTTTTTCAGTAGTGACTTTACCACTGCGGTTTTAAGAGATTTTTGAAAGAACCGGAGCACAGGGGGAAGCACTAATGCCTTTTTAAATGTTAACTGATTTTATTGATGAAAAATGAAGCAAACTCATTGCATTTATCCTCAGACAGAAGCTCACTTGGAGTCTACATTGGTGGGTTGGTAGGTTGGTTTACTGAAAAGTGCTTTATTTAAATGTTAAAATTTAATTAAATTTTGGTGTATTTTAATATCCTTATTTTATAAACTTATATTACAAAAGATTTGGCTTTTGCTTTACAACAGGTTGCCTCAACTTCTGATGACTTCTGCGGTTAATACAGGAGTAACCAACACCAGCATACCTATAAGCTATTTTTCACCTGATCATTTGATACAAATTAAACTAATTCAAAGCCTAAACTGAACTGATATTTTGATTCAACTTACTGAACATAAATATGCCAACATTATTTTTTTATTTTGAATATTATTCCTGCTTATGAAGTATAAAAATGTTTTTGTACTTTTTTTATTTGACTTTTTTTTCTTACAACATCCTTAACACTGTTGGTGCATGTTTCAGTAATCAAAAAAATCAGGGGGATAATAAATAAATAAAAACTATAGCTTTCAGACACAAGTCAAACTTGATCACACTGAATGCAAAAGTTTACTATTGGCCTACTAATTGACAGGAATTGTATTGTTTAAACTGACAGTTTCTGATTAAAATTATGAACCTATATAAGTCTTATAGTCTCCATATACTAAAATAAATTAACAAAACGTTTATTAGATTAGTTATATCAGAAACGTAACTAAATTATAAATTCACAGAAGTTAATCCATCAATACGAGAAATACTAATAACGTTCTTAACGCTCTTAAACTTTACGAACAAAAACACTTTTTTTCTTAATATAGCTTAGTCCGTCTCTACCGTATCTGCTTTAACATTTAGTAGCATTAGCACATTGCAACTCTTCCTCATTTATAAATCACTCTTTTCTCCTCCCTGTGTCAAGGGGTCACTAGCAAGTGTATACAAGGACTCTATCGTTCAGACCCACTCAGCATGAGTGCCATAAACTATGGACTACACATTCATTGATATTGTCATTTGAAGTTATTTTATAATGATTTAAGGCTTTAATGCTGCTTTTCAAAGTCAGCGTTGATTAATGTAGTTACACAACAATACCAACGCTTGTTTTATAATCTAGACAATTTTGAGTGCAGTTACTTTGTCACAAAAATTTATGCAATTTATGCATTATTAAAGAAAAAGACTGCATATTAAAATAAAAAAGTAAAGCCAAAATTCTTTAAACACAAAATTAAAAATGTCCGCTTTTTATTTTATGTTCTACAAAATTTTATTTATTTAATTGACAATTGTTTTAATCAGAAAGAAATAATTCCGGTCTGAAGGCGTTTAAAAAAAAAGGTTATGCAACGTTCTATTCTAATAGCTTCACTGTGTATGTTTGAAACAATTATTTATGTTGAAGAAATATATTCTGAGGCCTAATGTCTTTCTCGATTATCTGTATATTTTAAGTTTTTAATCCATTTGTTAATCAAATAAGATTAATTGTGATAATTTAAATAAGATGATGGAATTCAATGTTCATGAACATGTTTATTTCCTTTTAGCCATTTTATTAAAGTCTAATATAAAGTTTAATAAAAAGATCAATCCATTTTTCCTTCCCAAAAGTGTGAGAATAAAAGTAAATGTTCTCTTTGCCTAACAGTATTATCTATCGCTCACTTAATTTCAAAATATTTTTTGAACATTACACATTTTCTATACATCAACACCAATAGATCAAAATACCTCTTTATTTTTATATTTTGTCTCAATACTTGATCTTTTGGCAACCCATATCTTGACAATAGTGTTACTGACAAGAATCACACTTAAAATTTTAATCAAGTAATTTAATTAGAATAATTAACATATTCAAAATACATAAGTGTAATCTCAAGTATGGGCAACATTAAATAATAAACAGGTAAGCCAGTCAAAAGAATTACTATAAAAGAATATATATGTATGTATATATATATATATATATATATATATATATATATATATATATATATATATATATATAGTGTTAATTATTTGTAGAAATTATGTACAGTATTTATAATGAGAAACAGGTTAAAGTTGTATATAAATAATTGTATACAAGACAAAGAGGATGAGTATGAGCAGAGCCATTGGGGTCCTTGCAGCTGCTGAGGAAACACAGGCAAAGAGAGTTATTAAAAACAAAGATTGTGCAAATATTTTATATGTAAAAGCACATATTGTAGAGATATTGGACCCACATTTATCACTCAACAAAAATTGTTTTTATATCATCAATATATTAAATGTTTAATATTCAGATTACTTTAAACACAACACGACAAGGGCTTTACATTATAAAGTTAGCATAAACTATAAAACTAAAGGCTTTTAATTATTTAAGTGAATTTATTGTTAACAAAAACTTAAACACTTATAATCTGTGTGGTCTTGAGTGACCATGTTGACTAAGCACAAAAACAGTGCTGCACTGTAAGAGAATTTATGATTACAAACAAACATGTCAAATCCACAATCAGCAACACAAATATGTCTCACACAGTTCATAATTATTTAATGACAAAAAGCTAAAATCATAACCATAATGATCAAAAATCATAATTCAAATAATTCAGGTTTATGCATACGTGTATAAATTATTACTCAGTCACACTAGAAAAACAGCTGCATTACTTGAATGTGATTGCAAAAGCAGTTTAAACAAGGCTTTTATAGAAAGTCAGAAATTACTGGCCAGCTTATCAACAATTCCCTCATACTAATAAACTTTAAATTGTAATCCATTAGGTAGCAATAGAAATTCCTATTTAACCCAACTTAATCCACACTGGGCCTTTATGAAGCTTCTTTAACGCAACTGTCAAAAAAAGCTCTACATAAACATTTTGATTTATCTAAGTGAAATAGTTTTTATGGGCTTCTGATCTCCACAAATCTTCTTAAAGCGTTGATGATGCTAGATTTTTAAAGTGACTCAATGATTTTATTATTTATACCTTTTGTCACATGAACATAACTGCTCAATGTTTGTTTTCCAGCACTCCGCCCTTCTAGGACATACGCAGATGCTCCATAAACTGAACACATCCACTCCAATATTTGTATAAGGGGGGGGGGGGGGGGGCTAGTTGACATGCTCAGCTGGTAAGTCAGCCTTGTTCTGCTGCTCCATCATTCCTCGATGACAAGTCTCACAACTGTGAATGACACTTGAGACAAGTCTTCTTCCTTCAAGAACCCACAGTCCTGCAGACCTGATAGCTCCTTCTGTAAGATGTCTACATCTTCTACCTGTTCATTGTAGTAGTGAACCAAAAAAGAGAATAAGATGGTTTTTATTTTTGGATTTACTAAACTTTTTGTTCATAGGATGTTTCTACAGCAGACAACCTTTCTCTTATACTCATCTAGTCCTCTAATCAAAGATGAGTTTTCTATTTTAAGGAGCACTGAATTTAGCCAAGCAATGCCCCAAAACAATGCAGTTTTTTTTTTTCAAAAAGCTCCTTTTTGTGCATCTTACCCTCTCATTTTTTTAAATATAAAAATTTCAAATTGAATTTTGCCAATAACTCCTCATTTGCAGCATTAACTCTTCATATGCTGCCAACTTGAAGCAAAAGTCACAACCCCTTACCTGTTTTAAAAAATCCTCTTTATGTAAAGACAGTGATCACCTTTTTGAATGATTGTGTTTATTCTAGGGTAGGTGCAGATATCAACAAACTTCACATCCTTTCATAAGGGTGAGAGTGGTCTTTACAAAGACACTAATACCAATGTAAGACATTGTATTATTTAACCTTTTGTTTATGCTATAGTAACCCCGTATGTTTCTCTAGACCCCCCAATTGTAAGGACGTGGAGGCTGAAGCTGTGTTGAAATCCTTTTGCTGAAGTTTATCGAGAAAACAGATCAGTAAACTTAATAACGAATCCAACCAACAATAACACACATGGGTTAATCCAAAATGCAAAACTAGAGAGGCAGGCAAAAAGGTCATACACGTGGTAATCCAAACAAGTCAATATGGAACGCTCGGTAAGGAAGCATAACTGGCAATACTTCGCAAAGTCTCTTTAGCCCTGGCCATGCTTTAATGGCCGCCAAACAGGAAGTGATAGCAGAAGAAGCAGAGGGAGTGTGGCCAGTCAATATTCAGGTTAGGGCTCACTCTGCTGGCATGGTGTTACCACAATGTCCAAAATTTCTTTGAAGCTGACAACATCCCCTATCTCCAACTTGGACTGGACAATTTGCCATTTTTTCGGTTGAAGTATGGAAAGATATTTTTGAAGCCATCGTTTTCAAAATGAATTGACAATAATTTGTACTTACTTATACTGTTTACTGTGGATGTTTTTCAGATCACAATCCCCAAGAGGAGCAAACACCGTGCACCTGGAGTCAATAGACCAGGGGCCTCATGTATAAACGTTGCGTACACACAAAATGGGCATAGAAATATGAGTACGCATTTTTCCACGCACATATCGGGATTTATAAAAAGTAAACTTGGCGTAAATAAGTGCGCACCATACGGATGCTCTTGACCGTGCGTACGCACTCTTTTAGAAGAGTATGTGTTTTGGCGACACCAACTGTCCCAAATAGCAATAGCTATTTAAAATGAAAAACTTCTAAATTATCCTATTACATCACCCAATAAATCAAATTGTATCAACCTGAATTGTCATTATTAGCATTCTTAACCAGGTGCAAATACTTCGAATTTACTAATTTGTTTTAGTGAATGGGCTATAAAAAGGTATGTGCGTATATAGCTTATCATCATAATGGATGCTCTAGCGCTGTTAGAAGACCTTGCTAATGACGCTCTACTGAGGGAGCGTGTTTTCAGAGACCGTGAAGATTTCCTTGCTTATGATGATGATTGGCTCAAGAGCCATCCTCTTGGAATTGTGTTCTGAATTACGGACAGTATTGGAAAGACCCTCGCGGAGAAACCATGCGCTGTGTGTTCCTGTGCAAGTATTGACCACATTAGGCCACTGGTGCTTTCCAGCGAGAGTTGGCAGACCGATCGGGTATGTCGCAGTCATCCCTGAGCCGTGTCATGCCATATGTATGGGATGCCATAGTGGGGATGGCCCCCGATACATCCGTTTTCCTTACACGCAAGCTGAACAGGCCAACATCAAAATGCAATTTGCAGCAATCGCCAGTTTCCCCAATCTAATCGGTGCTATGGACTGCACTCATGTTGCAATAAAGGCACCATTTGAGAATGAATTTGCTTTTGTTAACCAAATTATTGGTGGTAATAATATGCAGGGAGTTCATACATATTCAAAATGGGCGGTCTTGACCTCCAAATATGGTTATTTCGGGAGGAGATTGGGGTAAGCAATAAGTACGTGCACCTGCGCAAAATATTCAGATAATTTTGATTTATAAAGCGAACCTTGCGCAGGTTCTGGCGCAGGTACAGACACTTTAAGGATTACATCTACGCAAAGTTTTATACATGAGGCCCCTGGTCTTTCTGAACAAGATGAAATGGGTAGTAACGGTTTGCCATCTATAATAGTGGTGACTTCTGTCATGAGAGTAAAGAATGCCTCATGAGAAAGGAAAAATGAACGTACATTGAGTAGCACTGCATCTAGTATGCGTCTGGTAACGCTAATGGCAATGCATTATATCGTAAAAAAAATCGATATATTATATATTCACAGAATCTTTATAATATATATGAATCTTTTTTTTTTATCAAACTGTCCGAAAGAACCAGATCATGGAATAGAACTAGATTTCCCATACACATAGCAAGTGTAAGCATAATGTAAGCAGCATGTACACGGAGTGGAAGCACAGTGCAGCTGTTTTGCTTTCACACTGCAGCGTTAGTTGTGCGCACATGTACCGTGTCTTTTGTAGAAGCTTCGTTACAGAATAAAGTAATGCAAAAACAGAATTGTGTTTTCTATCTGAGGTCAACACAAATTAATTGTGGTGTGTTACACCTGCTCCTCATTTAGTTCACGTGTTCCTAATTTTCCTCATTATTCTCCTTATTTATTCTATTCTCTTTCCTTTTTTATTATTGGTGAATCGTTTATTGTATGGTCAGTGAGTAAGAGTCTACGTTCCTTCTCGTTCCTTCTTGTTCCTCCCAGAGAACTGAGTGTGAGTTCTTGTTAAGAAGAAGAATAAAGAAGTCTACCTCTGCACTTGGGTCCGCGTCTGCCTTTGCCTAACAGGGTGAGCATTGCATTTTAGTACAGGACAGTGCTTGCCAACTTAAAATTTTAAATATTATCTTATAGAAATAAGATTGATTTGTAAAATACATTGATAAAAAAACATATACACTCACCTAAAGAATTAATAGGAACACTTGTCCAAATTCTCATTAAAGCAAATATCTAAATCAACCAATCACATGGCAGTTGCTTCAATGCATTTAGGGGTGTGGTCCTGGTCAAGACAATCTCCTGAACTCCAAACTGAATGTCAGAATGGGAAAAAAAGGTGAATTAAGCAATTTTGAGCGTGGAATTGTTGGTACCAGACGGGTCAGTCTGAGTATTTCACAATCTGCTCAGTTACTGGGATTTTCACGGACAATCATTTCTAGCATTTACAAAGAAAAGGAAAAACATCCAGTATGCAGCAGTCCTGTGAGAGAAAAGGCCTTGTTGATGCGAGGTCAGAGGAGAATGGGCTGACTGATTCAAGCTGATAGAAGAGCAACTTTGACTGAAATAACCACTCCTTACAACCGAGGTATGCAGCAAAGCATTTCTGAAGCCACAACACGCACAACCTTGAGGCGGATGTGTAGCATCAGAAAACATCAGGAAAGAATAATTACAATTGTTTTGTAAGTTTGAGGAACAAAAATATTATTTTTAAAATCTTGTTAATTACATAATAATGTATTTACAACATGGTAAATCATGAATGTACTATTTTGGTTAAAACTATAAGTTTTTCCTGTGTATTATGTCCATATTTAACGCATTGGCACTGAAAGCGAGTGAAAGCAGCGTGTAAAAAATAGACCCGGCACTGAAACGATCGCTGCACTGAAGTTCCTGCGCCGCTCCTGTTACACGCTGAAGTGCCGCTACTGCAGGCAGTATAAAATAGGGGCGGTGAAAAGGCCATGATAACCAGGAGAGGGCGATAGACGTCTAAATTTACATCTGAGAATGGAAACTCGTAGAGAAGCTCGTCGTCGCAAGATATCGTAGTTTAAATTTGCAATCATGCCAATTGTTTTGAAATAAACAGAGAAAAGGCTAAAAAAATTATAGCACCCTCTGGTGGATTAATAGGCACAGTCTCCAGTTATACTGTATATACTTTTAGGTCTTTTATCTCGCAATCTCATTGTAGGAAATTTGATTGTCAATATTTTCTGTTTTTCAAATTAAAGTAATGCATATTGTTTTATAATGTTCAATGAATCCTTTACTCTTTTGCACCTTCAACCTATTTTTTTTTTATTCTCAGGTTAGGTAAATTAAGTCGAAGCTGCCCTAAATTCCAAGCTTTAAACGCTTAGAGCTTGCTCATTCATCATCAGCTGTCTTTCTCTGGCTCCGGAGACGGCCGCCTTCCTCTGGCACGTCTGTCTGCTCAGTGTATGTCTTTTTTTTATCCCCGTTAGGACGAATTCTCTTTGTGTCCGGCTCGTGTCATGTTCATGATAATACGCACTACCTCTTTTGTCCACCAGGCAGACTCACAGATGTCCAGAGCTAACATTTGCTCTACTTATTTCACCTTTCGCCTACATCTCTCTTTGGATGCAGAATGCAGCTCAAGAATTCCTCTCTTGCAAGACAACTCCATCACATCCTTATTTAGTATAATAATTCATGTAATGTCTTTAAATTAGGCATGAGAATGAAGTTATAAAAGGAAGAACAATTGCACATTCTTGAAGTTATACAACAATATAAGAATACATAATGCAGTGTATCGAATAATCATATATGGTAAATAAAGGTCGTCATCTTGAAGACGGCGTGCTTATCAGACGGCAGGTTAGACTACATCTTTGTTGGACGTACATTTTTTTACACTTAATTCTCACTTACATTATCATCCCTTTGCCGTCAATCCCGTGCTCTCACATGCATCGCCGCGTTGTTGACGTGGGCTTTTCATCTGCCACCTCATTAAACCCCATTCACGTAAGGTTAGACTGTTTGGTTCGGCTTCCAGATGACACATTTTACTGCTCATATTTCAACAACATGGGCGCCGCTTACATTTCGCTTACACATGCTATGTGAAACAGGCGTAATCACTGATCTTCAGAAGAAAAGACAATAAAAATGTCCTTGTACCAGCTAACTAGAACTCCTTCAAGCTTCACATTTGAAAGCAAGAGAATTGTAACAGTTCTTAGTGTAAACATGTGTTGTTTTAAAGTTCTACTTTACATTTTTAACTTTTTTTCAGATTTTTCTAATTTTTGACTAACAGTTAAATTGACTAACCTGCTCTCCTGTGAGGTGACGTGTGTAGTCTATCTTCCATTTTCTGAATCCTGAGCATTCTCAACTCTGATGGGCTCAACTAGCTTCCCATATGACAGAGCCATCATAATCTATCCACATCAAGAAAAAACACTATGAGGTAAATCTTTCATTTATATATGTCTTAAGAGAATGATAAATGCCAGAAATTGTTTTGTTGTAATAGACATTTTTTTTTAACTTAACAATATCCAAAAGCACTGAATGCAATCATAAACAAAGGAGTCACAAGGTGTTATAAGTTAAGATGAAACAATCTGGTGATGGTACAGCTTCAGTCATGATGCCTGTTTACTCACCATAATAAGAATCAATAGGAGCATCATCATTGCCAGCATCACATATAAGTTTCCTATTAGGCCTCCCGCCCACAGGGGACCTAGAATGGTTGCAAGGCCCCCCACTGAGCGTCGAACACCCTGGCTGAACCCTGAAGACACAATCAAGACATTTTGTTTGCATTAACCAGCAGCTTTGGTAATTTTACCAGGTACAAAATGTGATATAAATCTGAGGTAAATATTTTCTGTTTGATTTTGATATTTTTTTGTACCTTGTGTTTTCTCAGCTGTAACCTTTGAAAAGAGTGACACCTGAGACACAGCAACAAAAGGGAGACCCAGTAACTGCAGGAACACTCCGACTATGAACTCAACCAACTCAAACACAAAACCACCTGAAGGAGAGGAAGGCACAAAGAATGCAGTTAAAAAAAGGTCAAAATATATGTTTTACTTGTAATAGTGGATTCTTTTCAAATGAATTTTAAAAAAATCTACTGTTACAATCATTGAGGGATCATTTCTTCATCTGTTGAACAATCACCATTCCCCTTCTGTAGATGTAAGGTTTGATGGATGGATAGACAGGGAACTGCAGGGAAGGCTCTTTTATGTTATATGGTGGGTGGGCAGTCGACTAAAAAAAGTATTAAAATAAAAATCATTGAGAATTTTTTTTGGTATTGGCAAAAGACGTTGCTTAATTTAACAATAATAATAATAAACTTTATTTTTTTAAAGCGCCTTTAAAGCTGGCTTCACAAACAATTACAAAGAGAAAAACAATTAAAAAAGTAAAAAAATTACAGAAAATGTCAACAATCATAAGCCAGTTTAAAAAGTGCGTTTTAAGATGATATTTAAAAATGGTGTAGCTTTGTGCCTCCCTGAGCTCGGGGAGAGAGTTCGACAGTGTTGGTGCATAGACAGAAAAATCTCTGTTTCCCATAGTTTTAGTGCGAGTGCCTGGAACAGAACGAAGCTTAGACAGAGAGGCGCAAAGTAGTTGTAAGTGATTAAAAGAGACACAAAATACTCAGGGGCCAGAACATGTAGTGCTTTATATGTGAGGGTTAAAACTGTAAAATCAACACGAAAGCAGACTGGCAGCCAGTGCAGTGGTTTAAGAACAGGTATGATGTGATCATGTTTTCTGGTCGCTCGTGTTTTCTGACACGAGCAGCTGATTTCTGAACATACTGCAACTTGTCCAGTGTAGACAATGTTCCAAAGATGAAAAGTGCAAGTCTTAGTAATGTTCTGTTCTGATATCATAAGTATTTTCCAGTCTTATCCATATGCTGGAACAATAATAACACACGTTTTCTGTCCTACCTTGGTCCTTTATTCTAATAAATCCCCCTTGTTACATTCCACTCGCTTATATGGTTTCTACCTAATAAGAAATATGGTTTTAGTTTAGTCGGTCACTTGCCATATATGACATACGACCATTCACTCCACACACTTGGAAAAGGCTGTAGGGGAATCGCTTATCTCCAGAGCCTACACGTTTCTCTACTTTGTATTATGAACAAAAGAACCCTGAGGGATGTAAGAAGAGGTAAGTCATCTCAAGCTACCAGTTTCCTTACATTGTATTAGAAAAGGAAACGTTAGAAACATTCTTTTAAGTCACAGAGGGCAAAAAACTATGTAATGTTGCATCAGTTTGCTCAGAAAGAACTTTAATATCATGAGGATAATGAATAACCATCTTTATTTCTGAACTCACTTAATTAAATAAATAAAGATACAGCGACTACTTTGGACCCATCATATGAGATACACATGATTAGAAACTAATTCAAGCAACCTATTAGAGAAATCATAACAAATCTATATGTTATAAGTATATTATTTATATTCTGGATTTTTACACCCCCTGTAACTTTAAAATACTTTATGCATTATTTTAAACATGTAACATTTATTAGTGAGTCAGCCAGATGAATGAGAGAATGAATGAATGAGCTAATGCTCTGTAGCTTCGTATTACATCGTATTTAATATAAAAAAATTGTCTGAATTTGTTACCTGAACCATGATGAGTGTTCGACACAAAGACTTAATAAATATCTTTTTTTATAGTAGGCTAATTTAGACTAATTTAAAGATTAGCTGAAGATTCCGTGTCATGTGATGGAGGTTTCCCTTTGAAGTCTCATGTGACCCTAGGGCTGAAACTTTGAAAAGGGTGACTCCCTTGAGCTCTCTGATTGGTCAAACGTTTGGTTATTTATAACTTGACACAGCTCACAAACTTTGCTCCGAGGTTTAAAAAGTAACCGGAGTCCAAACTTTCAGTCTAAGAAGCTGCTCCACAATGCATTCCAGGCTTCCAGAATATTCAAATATTCTGGTATTTTATTTATTTAATATTCTTCTAAACTTTATGCTAATGACTAATTTTATTACTTTTGGTGGACAAAACTCACACAGGGCTCTCAATAGTCACAGGTTAGTCTGTGAATTCATCCCTTTTATTGCTAATAAATACCTTCCAAATTTAAATCTAGTTAGAATTATTAGTTTATTACAATTATTAATCAATTGTAAATATTAATTAATTATATAATATGTAGGAGGGATCAACCTTCCTCAAGTGCCACAACAGAATATGGAGCGACTGGAAAAGTCCACATCAGAGTCCTGTTGCCAGTGTTGTGCTAGTTACTAAAAAAATACTAATTAGTTACAGTTACTAGTTACTTGACTCAAAAAGCAACTTTACTACTTACTTGTGTTAAAAGTAATGAGTTACTGTTAATAGTAACTAATTAGTTACTTTTTTAAATATTGTCAATAAACGCACAAAACAAAAAATATACAAAATAAAAAAAAATTAATAAATCATTTAAAATAAGAAAGAATCACAGTTTATATTTGGAAAAATATTATTATTAAATAAAATATAATTTGAAGGGCGTCACGGTGGCGCAGTGGGTAGCACGGTCGTCTCAAAACAAAAAGGTAGAGCCTCGGCTGGGGCAAGTAGCATTTCTGTGTGGAGTTCTCATGTTCTCCCCGTGATCGCGTGGGTTTTCTCCGGGTGCTCCGGTTTCCCCACAAGAACAAAGACATGCGGAATAAGTGAATTGAGTAAGAACGATTGTCAGTAGTGTTTGAGTGTGAATGTGTGTGTTGTGACATCTGCTGCATAAAACTAATGCCAGAAGAGTTGGTGGTTAATTATGCTGTGGCAACCCCAAAAGGGAAGAAAGTCGACAAGAAAATGCATGGATGGATGAAAATATTATTTGAAATATATATTATCTTACAATAAAACTGTGCATTTTTTATCAAATACAAATCTAGTAGTGATGTAAGTGAGATGTTTTTTTCTTTAATCTCCACTTAGGTAAAATAATGTGTGTATGTCTACTTTGAAAAACAAGTTTTTCTCAAGGGACAACCCCTGCTCTCAGTGCTCCAGTGCAATAGGAAGTGACAGAACTGCAGTACCTCGTCTCGACTGGCCGCAAGGGGGGCTGGGTCAGAAGTGAGCAGGTTGTCATTCATGCCAATGTTAAAACTGCCCAGCTTTGGAGCTGAAAAAAACCTGTTTCCACTCCTGGAGCTGTAATATTTTTTATTCAGATCGTTAGTTTTACCTTCATGAACACTCTGAGGAAGGTGAATTTTTTTAAATTACTTTGTTTAAGATTTATTACATTTAAACATTCAGCCAATCATATGTATCCGCTACGCCGGTGTCCCGCCTTTCTGGACCCATTTTTGGTAATCAGGAAGTGATGCAGTCCCGTGCTAGTGAAGACTTGCTATGCCCATGTTTCACTCTTCTCTTGTTCACACAAAGTTTATTTATAAAGTGCTGCATTAGAGTATTATTTACTGCCAATAGTGATGCCATTACAGTAAGACTTTTTAATAATGTGTTACTATCCAACACTGCCTGTTGCTACTGCAATATTTCATGGGAAATTGTTGGTGAGGATAGTTATGGGTTCAGGAGTTGAATGGCCTGAGGAAAGAAACTGTGTTTGTGCAGGGCTGTCCTAGTTTTTAGGGCTCTGAAGCGCCAACCAGAAGGTAAGAAATGGAGGTGGTTACCTGGGTGAGCAGCATTCAGAGTGATTTTGAGAGCCCTTATTCTCATTCTGGAGTGTATAGTTTTTATGGGAGGATAGGGGAACTCCAATTATTTTTTTCAGAAGTCTGGAGTCTCCGGATGTATAATTTAGATGCTGAGGTGCACAGAACAGACTCTGACCGCTGGGTGGAACTTGGTCAGCAGCATCTGTGGAAGGTTGACCTTCTTCAGCTGGAACAGAAATTTGCTGGGTCTTCTTCGCAATGGAGCCAATGGGGACACAATGGGGAGGGTTAGGGTTAGGGTTAGGGGAGTGGGTGGAGAATCTTCATCCCAACCTGTGATCCCAACCATCTCCATTGTTTTGAGCATATTAAGCTCCAGGTTGTTCCCACCACATCAGAGAGCCAGCCGCTCCACTTCTGGTCTGTATGCAGACTCCTCGCCATCCTGGATGAGAGAGTGTGTTATCATCAAACTTCAGGAGCTTCACCGAGGAGTCATGGGAGGTGCAGTCATTGGTGTAGAGGGAAAAGAATAGTGGGAGAGAACACACCCCTGGGGAGCGCCAATTCTGATGGTGCGGGTGTCAGAAGTAATTTTCCCCAGTCTCACTAGCTGTTGTCTACCAGTCAGGAAGCTATTGATCCAATCACAGATAGAGTCAGGAACTGAGAGCTTGCGGAGTCTATTCTGGAGGAGTTATGAGATGATGGTGTTAAACACTGAGCTGAAGTCCCTGGTTTGTCCAGATTTTGCAAAATGACTGCATCATCCGCAGACCAATTGGGTCAAGTGGTGTTCTTCAGGTAAGCCAACACCAGTCTCTCAATTGACAACAGATGTCAGGGCAATTAGTCTGTAGTTGAGTCTTGATGCTTCTTTTGGTATGGGGATGATGGTGATGTGCTTGAAGCACGCATGAACTTTACACAGCTCCAGTGATCTGTTGAAGATGTTTGTGTAGTTGGGTGCCAGCTGGTCAGTACAGGTTCTGAGGTATATTGGTGAGACCCCGTCAGAACCTGGTGCTTTCCTCCTCTTCTGTTGTCTGAAGAGTCAACCCACACCAACTTCCCTGATCTAAAGTGCAGGGGTGGGGGCTCTGATCTCCTTATTCAGTGTGTTCCTGCCCTGATTGTACAGAACAGACTCCACTCCTGAAGGCATCCTCTTTGGCATGGCGAAGCTGTCTGACTTTTCCAGAAAACCATGGTTTATCATTATTGAATGCTAAAAAAAAGCACATTGAATGCACATGTGCACAGAAACTGACTTGTGATGTTACAGATTCAGTGAGCTCGTCCAGGTCTGAGGCAGCAGTTTCAAAAACACTCCAATCGGTGCAGTCGAAGCAGACTTCTCTGTTTCTCGAAGTAGATCTCCCTCTGTTTCACTGGTCCACCATTTAACAGTTCTCACTACAGGTTTAGCTGCTTTAAGATGTTGCTTATGATAGAATAAGATGCTGCTCGGGGGACTACAGGGATGCATGGCATGGTGTGCATCCTTGATTGTGGTGTAGCAGTGATCTAGAGTATTCCCCTCACTGGTGGGGCACCTGATGTGCCGCTTGAATTTAGGCAGTTTGTGGTTTAAGTGTGCTTTGTGCTTAATTAAAGTCCCCAAGAATAATAAAAAGCAGAATCCAGATGCTGTTGCTCTGTATTTGTAATCCCTTCAGCCAGCTGATGCCTGAAGTGGTATATGCACGCTTATATGCATGCATAACAGTACTTTTAGTTTTGTCCCTAACAAAAAAATGCTACCTGAATGACAGTCTTCATTAACAGAATCATAATAAATTTTTTATTACACAGGATACTCTGAGACGGCAGTTTTTTGAGACTGTTGAGCAAATTGCAATCTGCAATAAATACACAACCATTAAACATCAATAACTTGGAGTTAATTTGCCACCATGAACTTGTTAAAGAAGACTCCATCTGATTGGCTGGAATTAAGTTTGTAACTGTGGTCTGGTCAACTTTTGCAGTCTAGCAGATCTGGGATTGCTTGGTATAGCAGAGGTAGGATTTATTGCCAACCCAGATAATGCACAGTGCTGGCTGTTTTTATGTTCGCCCAGGCTCCTCTCGGAAATGTGAAAGACTATAATCATTATACTAATTATTATATGCACTTCCTCCTGTGTGCTTGCAGTCATACACTCTAAGTATTATAATCAGCTTAATCATTTAGAAGTAATGATCGTGTATTAATCAGTAGAGTTGATGATGAGTTTTTATTCATAGTGATATTTGATATTATTCCTTTTGCTTATTGAATAAGGCTTCATTGGTCACTAAACTGTTACATGCAGCGAAATTGGACCCCTCAGACAGGTCGTCGAGAGGTAGTAAATGAAATAAGGAAATATACAACAGGAAGGGTGGCTGAAAATAATGCCCCTCCTAAACTGTACTTCAGTTAGAGCGGTGTGAGATCAGGGGGGAGAAAAGCAATAGCAACAAGCACATTCAACATATTTACAGAGACATAACATCGTATCAGGATGGGAACAGGGAAAGTGGAGACAGATCCAGTCACAAGCAAGCAGACATCAGGATCTACAGCTGAAAGCGCAATTGACGAAACCTGCCCACTAGGTCTGGGGGTAAAAGCACAAGATTTCAAAAAACAAGATTTCTGATTGAATTTGGGTCGTAATCTACCAATTGCACAGACTTCTAATGTCCAGCACTGGCGTCCATTTTGGTCAAAATCTGCTGCACAGCCATTACCGTCTTCCTGTTCTCGTCCAACGTATTTTTTTATACCAACAGTCTGATTACTGATGGCTCTGCTTACTGCCATTTCATTTTCGTTTTGAGCTTCACTGACCGCTTTTAACAATTGCTGATCCCCGAGGGCTACACATAATCCCCCCAGAAGAAACCCTGTCATCATAGCTCCAAATAAGTTGATATCCTTAATGTTCCCCAGAAACACGAGGCGCTGCTTCTCCCATCCGTCCATTGTGTAGCCAGCTGCAAACGTTCCCGCAGGGCTGGTGGGTTCCCTGAACCCGAACTTCTTGTTGAGATGATGGTGTCAATTGCTTTCAGAGACCAGTTCCTCATTTAGAGAGCAGGGCAAGGAGAGTCTCAGACAGCACTAGACAGAGGAAGTCAGCAGGAGAGGTACGGGGTACGGAAAAGGGGAGAGAGATAGATGCGACTGCCTTCGTCGAGAGCAAAGAGTGGATGCTATGAATCATCCTTTTGGAATAAAGGATCGTGAACTCTTATGTGTGCTTCTAAGCTCATATGCGCTCCTGAATGAGGAAACGGGAAATGTTTGTGTCTGCAACCACTCTCATCCTTAGGACTTAAAGACCCTGCAAGCACTCAAGAGGATAGAGGATTTTTGAAAGATGAGTAATAGGGCTACAAATTAATGAAGAATGAATATTGTAGAAGCAAAAGCAAATCCTGACACAGTGAAATGGGGAGGATTGTAAGGCCTCTTGTCAAATTGAATAAGAAGGAGACAATGTGCTTGCTATTTTGAACATAGCATCATATGACAGATCAAGACATACATCTTGTGACTCTTCTGAAAACTGCCAACATAAGAACAGCATCATACCCATTTGATGTGCCAATAATTAATTTGAGGAGCAGAATCAGCAGCTGGAAAAGTCCCAGTTTGAGCTGGAACTTCCTCCCCACCACTTTCTCGGGTATTGGAGAAGTTGGTGATGGGGAGAGAACATCCAAAAAGGAGAAAAAACCTATTAAAATGGAGGCTCCACGACGGACCCGCCGTGGCTGGAGACAAAGATATCATTCTTCTGATTCTTCTGATTTTGTCTTGAGTGGATCAGCTCAGGGGCCCGAGAACAAAGCTCCCTCACCCCTGTAAAAAATAAAATCTTCATTTAAACTTGGTTTCTGTCTGAGGCTCGATCACTGTACAGGGTGAAGAGAATGCCTGTATGGGGTTTCCCCAGTGAGCCAAGGCCTACAGAACCTCCATGTTTGGCACCTCAAAGTACAGAGGACCTTCGGTTAAAACCTTTGTTCATACACTTTTTCTTGCCTTTTCTCTCTGTACTAAGGCTTGTTATGATGGGTTGAATTGTTGACTGGGTTCACTGTCACCAAGTAGACATGAGAAGCTGCCCTGTTGAACCCATGGTAACCTTTCTACTAGAGGGCTTGAACTAAAGACTGTCTCTGACATCCCTGAAGTTATATGTCATAGCAATTTCTGCCTATCTCCATCTGGTTGAAGGCAACACACTAGGCTGACACGAGTAAGCAGTCTGATTCCTTAGAGGAGCAAAAAGAGAGCGCTCCTGGTTGTTTAGCCTCGATCAAGAGACGAGGACTGTTTACAGTTTGGGCCTGGTGACAATCTTTTTATTTTAGCCCATGCCTGGAAATGTGCTCCAAGTTCCCGCCAACCCCTTTAAATCACAGGTGGCTAACCTCCAAGCTCTGCCTTGGGAGGAGGGAGCTCCAACCCCTGGTACTATGACAATTGCCCAGTCCAACCACTAAGGATTATGTTGAGATGATTATCCTGGAACCTTAGAAGTTCTAATCAACTCTTTGTATGCGTTGAAGGACAGCAGACGGTAAGGAAGGCTGTCTCCAAACAGAGGTTTGCTCCACTGACTAGTGGAGTCCATCTCTACCACATTTTCAGTGTCCAAGGTACACATTTTAACAAACTCATAGAAACCCTCTGTATGCAGCTGCACTTACATTTTCTAGGAGTCTTCACAACGGGGTGTGAGAATTGATGTGGGGTGGAGGCCTTTCAAATGATAATGACTTCAGTGAGAGAATCTCAGGTGTAGGCATTCAAAAGTAAAAAAGGAACCTTTTTTGTATAAGATGTAAAAGTCAATTATAAAATGTAATTGCTAATAATGTAAATAACAATGTAAAAAATATTATCACTAAAGATTATAATATAACTTTAAATGTGAGACCACAATAGTAAATAGCATTCTTTTATCTGTGGTGTTGCTTGGTGAAGGCGAGCAGGTAGAGTCGATAGTCTCTACTCAAAAAGTCTTCACAGGAGGAGGATGAACCCTTTCGCTGATGCTCTCTGACATGTCCGCTGGCTGATATTAGCGATGCACAATGCACAAGATTTCTCTGCTGACTGATGTTGGCAATGTACAATCTCTGTAAAGCTTTCTGTACAGACTTCACGTGATGTTAACTTGTTAAAAACTCTCCACAGGACGTCTTTTAATATATACGCCTGCAAAACCACAGCTGCGCTCAGATAAATATTTAGCTGTGCCAAAATGGTAGAACAAAAGAAGCGCGGTCCGTGTTTAAATGGATTTTTTCATGACACAAAACAATGAAAGTGATTTCATAGTAAGCAGTAGTGTATTTGATTGGCAAAGAATAAGATATGATAGCTCACAATAATGTAGTTATAATTTGGACAACAAACTGCAGCTCTTTTCACATGTTGTTATTCCTTTTGTAACTAAAATAGTTTTTTCATGCTGATGTACAACTGTAAGTGTAACTGATTAGCTATATGCAAAGTTTCTTAGCACTCTTCAGAATGCTGGTGAAAAACCTTCTTCATATATCTTCACAGACTACAAACAGACCTCACGATGGCAGTGAAGCGAGGAGGAGTCAAGGATATTCAACCAGATCGCTTGTAACTTAAACAGTTCTGTTGTGGATGCTGGGACGATGTTCTCATAGCAGAGTTACAGTTAGAGCAGAAAATAAATAATCCACCATCCTTCTCAGAGCTGTTGTAACTTTTGCGTACAGAAGAAGACAGATTGGCTGCTAAATCAAAACGAATGAAGCAGCATCTTGGTACATCCAAGACCAGAGTCATGTCTGGTTCACAGCTGACCTACACATGTCCTAAAGATCAGGATGATTCTGGGGAAAAACAAGCGAAACCCAGAAGCTTAAGAAGCAAGTAGAAGAATTACACGCACAGTTGGCAAGGTTGACCAAAAACAGAAGAAAGCTCCAGCAAAACCTAAACATTCAAGTGAGTCTGGAGGAGAAATATCAAAACATAGAAAGGGACATGCAGATACAAAAAGCCATGAGAAGCTCAAAACAAGACCAAAGCCATGGTATTGTTTCTTCTGTGGAGAAAATGGTCATATTCCAAAAGGCTGTGAGAATGATCCTTCTTTAGTGAAGTTGAAGAGAAAGGAGCTGAAGGAGAAGCAGCGGATATGGGAAAGTCAGAGTGCTACTTCTGAGCCACATATGTTAAACTAGATGCAGTTTCTACCAAGGGAACAGTCAACAGTGAAAGCTGGGAAAAGTCATGAGTGCCCTCAAGAAAGTGAACAGAATGTTTATCTCAACAAAGGTGCATGGAAGTTTCCTCCCCAAAGGGTTAATAGGTACAAAATGTACAGCTCAAGCTCAAATTCCAGGTAAAACATGTAACTGCTTGCTTGATATAGGATCACAGGATACCACCCTCCCTTGGCCCTTTTATCAAAACCATTTGTCAGAGCAAAAGGGATTTCCTTTCGTCAATATTCTTGAGGTTGAGGGAGCAAATGGACAATGCGTTCCATATGAAGGATATGTGTAAATCAATGTATTATTTCACGAAGTGCTTTGTGGAATTGAAATGTCCATTAATACCTTAGCACTAGTCCCTGACTGGAAGTCATCAAATCAGTCCCAGGTATTAGTTGGAACCAACACTCTTGATGTTTGTAAAGTAAAATAAAGTCAATGATACCAACCCAAGCCTCTTATGGTTATAAGGCTGTTCTGAAAACTCTAGAGTTAAGGGAAAAACAGTTAACCAGTGGAAATATTTGGTTTGTGTGGTTAAAAGGCAAGGAGCCTGAAGTTATTCCGTCTGGGAAAAAAATTGTACTTCAGACGTATGCGCAAGTGAATAACATCAACACTGACAGAGTTGCAGTTATTGATCCATTGCCTGGTGGAGTCTTTATGTAAAGTTGTGCTGTCACTCTACCTCGTAATCAACCAAATAAAGTTACTGTGATCGTAAGAAATTAAACAGATAATGACGTTCTCATTCCTGGAAATTGTGTGATTGCAGGAAAAAAAATCCATCTGGAGCGTAAAGGATATCAATGACCAAGGTGGAATGAGTAACAGGAAACCCGAACAGACTAACAACCTTATTAACCTTACCTTTGACTTTAGGGAATCCTGTCCAGACGAGTGCAAGGCAAAACTCACCAGGAAACTAAATGGTATGCCAGAGGTGTTTGCACATCATGATCTGGATTTTGGTCATACTAAACAGGTAAAACATCAAATCAAACTAAGTAATGAGGCATCCTTCAAGTTGCGAGCAAGACCAATACATCCTGATGACTTGGAAGCTGTAAGGAAACACCTTCAAGAGTTGACTGATGCAGCAGTTATAAGAGAGTCATCCTATTGTGGTTGTGCAGAAAAAAATGTCAGTTGGTATTAACCAACTTACTACTTTCTAAATTTTGATTCAAAAACTGAGGAGTTAAATAAGGAAAGACTCTTGAAGGTTTGTGTGTCTGAAGGCAATTAGCACATCCTGTTTTTAAGTAAAGAAACATCTGGACTCAGCAGATAAGAGGAAAGCCCCTGTTGCAACAGAACGGAAAACCCCCGATTTCAGAAAAAAGGAACCATCCTGTACCAATCGCGAAGGGGAGCATCCCACTCCAAAGGAGGAGGAAAAAACACGTGGTTTCGTTTCACCAGAAAGAGAAACATTGTCTTGTGAGCAGATAAAAGCTATGGGTTTTTCAGAAGAGAGTCAGAAGATGTTAGATCTTCTTCAGCGCGCTGTGACTGCTGTTGATTTCTTTTTGCTGAAGTCTTCCTTTAAAACTTGATCAGTTGGCAATCTGTCTCTTGGTCATTTTGAACATGCATTGGACGCCTTAAAGTCCAACAAACAGTCCTTCCAAATTTAGAAGAAACATTTACAGCCCTTAATGGATTGAACCGGTTTTCTATTTTGGATTTAAAAACAGGGTATTATCAAAGGAAAGTTGAGGAGTCTGACCAATTTAAGACTGCATTTGTGTGTCCGTTGGGTTTCTGGGAAATTAATCAAGTGCCTCAAAGAGTTACTAACACTCCCAGTACCTTTCAAAGGTTGATGAAGAGATGTATGGGTGATTTGAACTCGAAAGAAGTTGTTGTTTTCCTAGACAACCTGATTATTTTTGCAGACACTCTTGAAGTTCATGAGGGAAGACTTATGAAGGTTTTAAGTCGTCTCATGGAGTATGGTCTGAAACTATCTCCTGAGAAGTGTAAATTCACCCAGAGATCTGTTCTTTATTTAGGTCACATCATGTCTGAACACGGAGTAGAGACTGATCCCGAAACGATATCTGCCTTAAAGACATGGCCATCTCCGGAAACCGTTAAAGAGCTGAGATCATTTCTTGGGTTTGCTGGATATTACAGGCGTTTGTGAAGGATTATTCAAAGATTGTGAAGCCTTTGAATGATTTGCTGACTGGATACCCACCATTAAAGAAAGGTGTAAAGAAAAAACATAAGAGAGAACATACCTGAATCCCAAAGAGCCATTTTTTGACCGATGGAATCCTGGGTGTAAACTTGCATTTGACTGCATTATTGAAAAATGAACAACAGCTCCAGTACTTGCCTTTGCTAACCCCAGACTCCCGTATGTTCTGCATACAGACGCAAGTACCACTGGTCTGGGTGCTGCCCTTTATCAAGTTCAAGAGGGACAGAGAAAAGTAGTTGCTTATGCGAGTATAAGGTCTGTCTCACAGTGAGGCTAGATAGCCTGCTCACAAATTAGAAGTACTCTCTTTAAAACAGGAAGTTACTGAAAATTCAGTGATTACCTGTTTGGTACTGATTTTACTGTGATTACTGACAGTAATCCTTTGACTTATATTCTTACCTCTGCCAAACTTGATGCTACCAGCTACCGATGGCTTTCAGCACTATCGACTTTTACTTTCAATCTTCAGTATCGAGCAGGAAAACAAAACCTTGATGCTGATGGCCTTTCTCGACGACCACAACAAAAAAATAAAAGATGATCTTGTTTCCTTAAAGGAAAAAGAACACATGACAAAGTTTGCTCTTCATCACCTCGTTGGAAGTGATACAAAGGAGATGAGCCTTGGCAAAGATGTTGTTCAAGCTCTGATTGTGAAAGAATCTGGAATTTCTTGTGTAGAATCTCTTGCTGTTAAAACACAAGCAAGACCTGAATGTTTTGTAACCCATAGAATGTTCATTTATTCCAAACCTTACCAAAACAGATTTGTTGGAATCTCAATGTTCTGACCCAACTTTGAGAGAAGTCATAACATGTTTTTGAAACTGGAGAGAGTGTACTTCCAGCAGAAAAACTTTCATTTGCTGAAATTCTTCTATATTTCATAGAGTGGAAACGGTTGTAAATTAAGGAAGGGATTCTTTATAGATGCAGACAGAATGGCGATAAAGTAAAATACCAATTTGTTTTACCGGCAAAGTTTAGATCTGTTGTCATAAGGTGTTTGCATGATGACATGGGACATTTTGGTGTAGAGCGTACTTTAGATCTTGTTCGCACACTTTTCTATTGACCAAGAATGGCAGCAGAGATTGAGGAAAAGATTAAAGATCTAAGCGGTGTGTAACGAGGAAGACCTTGTCTGAGAAAGCTGCACCCCTTGTTAATATAACCACAAGCAGACCCTTTGAGTTGTTATGCATTGATTTTCTGTCAATAGAGTTTGACAAACAGAACATCAAAGACGTGCTCATAATGACTGATCATTTAACGGTGTATGCAATTGCAATTCCAACTGTTGTGGGTGTCAGGATTTTTGTCCATTATCGTGCGTCTCTGTTCCCTTGTGCCGGTTCCGGGTTCTCCCTTCACCTCGTGGATTGTTACGTCAATGTTCGTCCCGTGTCTAATTTGTCGTTAGTTCCTTCAGCTGTCTTCCCGCACGTCGTCACTGATTAGTCTCCCTTCTTATACCCCTGTGTTTGTGTTATCGTCACGGGTTTATTATTTGTATGAGTGTGCGTTACCGATGCGCCACGTTGTGACGTCTGGCAGGTTATTTTGTAGTTGCTTATTTTCCACTCTAGAAAGTTATTTATGTTCATGTTTTGCCCCCTCGTGGGTCTTTTGTTTTAGTCATCTCTTTTCTCCTTGCTTTATTCTTTAATAAAGGAGTGTCTCAGGTCAAGCTGTCTCTGCGATTGAGATCTTTCCTTCCACGCACACCCCCAATCGTGACAGTGGGGCTGTTGTGAACAAACCGGCAGCTGTGTGATGGGCCATGGATCCCAAAGAGAAAAAGAAAAATAACTGAGAAGAACAGAGGATTCAACTCTTCTTGGACCGAATCATTTGCATTCATTTCCAATGCAGAAGGATTGCCTGAATGTTTGCTCTGTAGGAGAGAAGTTGTCAAATAACAAGAAGAGTAACATGGAAAGACATTTTCAGGGAAGGCATTCACGTATTTAGTAAATTTATTTATTTATTTATGTAAGATTGACATTAGTCTCCTCATCAGAGCGCACACACTTTTCTGGGGGACCTAGAATACTCTGATCTTTTCGAACATTCCTAAATTTATCCCTTGTGGCCGATGCAGGGAGAAGAAACACTACTATCACCGATGGTGACTGGCAGCACGAAAAGTCAAAGGAACACGATTATTTAAAGAACTTTGGAGAGATAGGAGGACAAATGATATTGTCCAGGCACACTCCCTAGCCTGGAGTTGCCCTCACCCTCGTTGGGTCAAAGACTGTTTTTGTTTTGATGTTACCAATTAGCATCGTTACACCATTGGCCTGTTCCAAGTGTGTGGAGTGAATGATTGCATGGGGGTTATGCATAGGCCATAGGCTTAGTTGGATAAGAGTTGAATGGTTAAGTATCTGCAAGTAGATGTCTAATAAATGGATGGCTGTTTGTAAAAAAATCTGGATGGATGGATTGCTAGGTTGTTAGGTGTTTGACAATTCTAGCTTTATAAAGCCTCTCATCAAGTTGGCACTGATTTTAACGGACATATTGTGTCTGTCCTTTGCTAGGTGAATGTATTTTTCTGGATGACTGCCATAGTCATACACCTAGATGATCACATATGATAATACACACATACATACCCTGTGGATTGGCCAAGAAGATGAGACACCAGACACATGCAGCACTACAGATGAGCAGGCCAACAGCCAGCACCATCCGGTCCTCCAGAACACGGCTCAGCCAGCGCACAAGGAAGAACCCTAAGATCACCTCCACCCCACACAAGCTGTACATCACACTGTTTCCCAGTTCTCCCAGGCCAAAGTACTTCTGTGTCAGAGGGGTCACCATTGTCTGTGGAACAGAAAACATTCAATCCTATAGAATCATGATGAAAGGGATTGCAGCTTGAGATACTAAATGAGAAAAATCCTTTAACATGTAAAAACTGACGGAACAACCAAATACTGAGGATTCAAACCTCAAGAAGACAACTGGAAAACATCCACATTTGTAAATGAACAGTGGAATTCCCAAAGATACCGACAGATGATCAAACTGCTCTTTGTGCACTCATGCCTGATATGGCTTAACATAGTTCACTCAGATTTGTTATTGGATAATTTCACAGGGTTGACATTATTTCTATATGCTGTTAACTTAGAAACTATATCGTTCGTTTTAAAATCAAGAAATTTATTCTTGTTCAGCCAATGGGGGAACATTTGTTAACATAATAAAGTGTAATCACCAACTTACTATTCAAAGCTAGTTTAGCATAATTTTGTGGCAAAATAAAGTATCCAATTCACTTACTTTTAAAAAATTGAGAACTTGGAGCAAAAAAATTAAACAAAAAACACACATGCAGACAACAAGAGCTCCCCAGTGAAGAGCCCCTATTTGGGCTCAGTTTATCGGTGCTAATCACCTCACCAGCAAGCTAAATCACATCAAAACAGCAAAAAGCGGTTAAAACAACAGGTGATTGACATCGGGGGCAGCAGAGGTATAGATTCGAGTAATGAATTTATGTCATTTTAACTTGGCAATATTGCAAAACAATTATGACTGGGGCTTGAACTTGGTCTTCAAAGACTCATGACCTGACTTGACTTGTCTTTACCCCGTTTACAAAAAAAAATTGTGTCCACACAAGCATGGGTAAAAATAATACATCCACTTAAACGGTTAAAAACACTTATCAGCAGTAGAGGGAAGCAGACTCCTCAACCATGAAGATATTTTGACCAATCTGAAGCTTTTTTCAGTTCTGAGGCACATCTGTTCTTCTTTTTAATAAGTGGGAATTACAGCTCACACAAAGACAAGAAGAACATCTGTTACAAATGAAAATGTTTTTTTTAAAGATTTAAAAAAGATTTGTAAAAATCTGATTATGGTGGAACACTGCTCTGTATAAGTGTGAATGCACAGTGTAACCACGTCAAAAATTTAGTTTTGAATATAGCACTATGGTTTAGACCAAGCATTTTTGTGCCATGGACTGATATAATGTCTGACAATGTTATCTGGGATCAGCCTTTGATGTTTTGAGAGCTTCGTTGCCTTATTACAGAGCCGGTTGTCCATTCATCTTCATGTCAGCTTTTTCCCTTTCGGGGTCGCCACAGCGAAATGAACCGCCGACTCTCTGGCATATGTTTTACGTGGCCGCAACCCATCGCTGGGAAAAATTCACACACACTCATTCACACTCTAACACTACGGACAATTGTTTTTCTCCCAATTCACTTTTACCGCATGTCTTTGGACTCCGGAGCACCCGGAGTAAACCCACGCGATCACGGGGAGAACATGCAAACTCCACACAGAAATGCCAACTGACCCTAGCCGAGGCTAGAACCAGCGACCTTCTTACTGTGAGACGACCGTGCTACCCTCTGCGCCACCGTGACGCCAGAGCCGGTTGTAAGAAACTGAATTATGCCTGACTTATGATCTGCTTGAGAAGGTCTGGCCATTTGATTTGAACGCAGGAACCAACAGAGACGGCCACCCTTTTCAGATGCATGTTATGCAGAGGGCACAGATTGAGCTGAGATGCCACTCACATGATTATGCAAACTAAATAAACGAGCTGTTCTTTTGGAAACGAACAGAGAGTGATCTCACAGCTTGACTCAGTGATCAACGTCTCACTGTGTATTGAATCTACATATGAGTTTATTTAACTAACCAAACCTTCTATTGTTTTGTTCCCCACCAAAATGTCTAGTCTCTCACCATTCTCTCAGTGAACCAATCACACACACAAACAACTTTTAAATTAAAGGGTTTTCACAGAAGGATAGCCTTCCAAAGTCAAAGAACCAATCAGTGTAATGATGTAATTTGATATTGATATCTCGTGTATTTGAAGGGACTTGTCCCGAAGCTCGAGGAGTCTCTGCAATCAGAGCTCCCGCACCAGATCATGTGGTGCGCAGCCTCTCTCTCGATGATCAGGTAAATAATGATTAAGTTTTCTCCTTGTTATTTAGTCTGTCAGAATAAATTTGGTTGGAAACTCATTCTTCTTATGATTGATTTGTACTGTACTGAACTGAATGTATTTAATGATTGCATCTTAACTGGAGTTGGATTTATTTATGATTTACCTGGTAAATAAATTTACATAATCGTTTGTTTTGAAGTTTGTCCGGAAATCGTTATTTATAATTACTTCGGATGTATTGTTTCTGTTACCTCGAGTGACATCACACAGATAGTTGTATTGTTCATTGTTTGTATCTGGATGCAGTTACCTGGAGTAAAAGTTCAAATTAGTGAAGAAGGCTTTTGTTATATTCAGATACACTGATCAGTAAGAGCCCGTCTGATCAACTCATTCTCTGAATGTATTATTCTGCAACTCCTGAGTTTTCATAATTCCTATCCTCTTGCCCGTTGGGAACTCAACTCCGAAATGAGAAGTCCCAAGAAGCGACTGCATATTTGTGAATCCTTGAACGATTATAATACACTTCTGAGACGGCTCTTGATCGTCGAAGGCTTATGAAAAATTGAGACCTTTGGAAAGCGGCTGTATTCAGAACCTTAAGATGTGAATAAATAATGATAAGTGGATGTCTTCAAAGACTTAATAATACTTTTGAACTATTGGAAGCAGTTATTTCAGTAACTTTGTTGGTACAAGATCATGGGATCATAATCTCAGCAGGACTTCCAGCAAATGCGCTAAAACCTCTGCAGATGATCCAGAACTCTGCAAAGAAGCGAAAACGAGCTCATGTTTCTCTTCATCACTCTTCACTGGCTCCCCATTTGTGTCAGCTTGTGTTAAATTCAAATTACTGATGCTGGCTTACGGAACCATCTTCAGATCAGCCCATGTTTACCTCTGTAGCTGCCAATGAGGGCATTTGCTGGTTGCACTGTTTTCAAGATTATTTATTTATTTCAGTGATTATAATTACAATTTATGTTCATTGAAACAGTCCCGGATCATTACTATAAGTTAAGCGTTAATAGTTGATTTATAATTTAATGGAACTTTAAGTTGATGTTGTTTCCGTCAGGACTGGTATTATTGTAACACGTTATACATCCAGCGCATTTTACCGTGAACAAAGAAGCATGGAGTTAATTGTTTGGTTCAAGTAGCAAGACTCGGTTTGAACTCCTTTTGGTATTGCGGCCAACAAGGTATGTCCGTTTATGTTGTATGTGTGATATATTTGAGTTATGTCGTTCTCTGTGAGAATGTTTATATGTATATATTTATTTACATGTTTGTACAGTTCTCACGGCATGTTTGATAGCATCAGTCTGCAAATAAATGCCCGTCAAAAAGAACACCTGGTGTCGTTAAATGTCCAGAGGGAGTTACAACCTCCACAACCTCAAACACTCCTACATGTCTACCTGCGCTCAGAGAAGGAACAGCATCCTGTTGTAACATCCCATAAAGGTAGAAAATGTCTTAGCAAAACCTTCTCTCTCACTGTCCCTGGCTGGTGGAACAAACAGCAACACCAACAGTTTTAAAAAGCAGCACTTCTCTTCGGGGAACACTTATTATAAAAAAATAAAAATGTTCCCATTTTTCCTCTTTTCTCTTTATTTCCTTCCTGCTATGGTTTATTGATCAGTTGATACAACTTCTACTACGAGTGATCTGAGTTAGACTTTGACTGTGTAACAAATTGAATAATGCCTCTTTCTCTTCTTCCTATAATACTAATTTGGCCCCTGTGGATTTAACAAAAATAAATATATTTTCTTATTTTAAAAACTAATCGAATGGTTCTTGATCAATGGTACAGTATATCGTTATTGTGTTTTTACTCCATGAAATTTGCTAATATGAATTTTTGATTTATAGTAGGCCTCTTACCTATAAATATGTTGCTGTAAGATATGTGTCATCATTGTTAATACAAATCCTCATTTCATATTTTATGATGGAGGGGAAGAATACATCCATTCCAACAGAGGACTGGCCAGTTAAAGTGAATGGAGTTTGATGAGTCCAATTTAAGTGTTTCCCATTGCCTTGATTCAACATCCGCATCCTACTCTGAGAATGTGGGTTGCACACATAACAATATAATGATATACACATGTAGTTTCAGTTGTTCGGTAATTTCATTAGGAATAATTGTAGAATTAATCATTCATAAAGAAAGTATAAGTCTCCAGTTTTCAGATGAGGTTTTGTCAGAAAGCCTATGTAAATGCAGTATGTTGGTTGCTTAGATTCTATATTCATGAAATATGATTTTAGAACAGATGGTCACATTTTTCTAATCTGGCAACAAGTCAAAACCAAAATGGTTACCTCTAGAGCTGTCTGATTGAACAGTGTGATGAACTGAGCTGTTAAGAGAACCACCACCTCCTCCCTCAGAAATTCTAGAAAAACAAAGAGAGCTACATTTATCAAATTTGCTAAGACAGGACTCAGACACAAAATTTAACTGAAAAAAAGCAATGCAGCTCCAAGCTGTTAAAAGGAAACCAATTTGAAGATGCAATATAATAATTACAATCAGAAATGTGGCACTGTGTAAAAACCCTCTTAAAATGGCAAATGGCATCAAAATCCCACGCTGATTTCAGACTCAGCAGTTAATAATTTGAGAAGCTGCTCTCCCCTGCTGGCCTGGGGTGCGCATACCACTAGTGGTACTTGGAAACCTCTTGACGGAACGCGAAGCCAGCGGCTGTCATTTGTTTGGGTATCAAACTAAAATTATCGGCCATGGGTATCTGAGTCATTAATCGTTGCCCATTGGTTGACACTGGGCTAGTTCAATGAAATCACAGGCCCCTCTTTCCAGCCTCTGGCTAAACCTGCGGTTTGACCTTTCGGAGTAACGATAATGAATTTGATCGTGTTTGATAACGGCGTAATGCAATGCAGTCTCGGTAGCGTGCTAGTGTGCTTTGCCTCAGTACAATCTCACATCGAGTTTCATTTTAAACAGGAAAAAATGGAGTAAATGCAGTTAAAATACAAAATTTCCAAGTCTGTTGCCACTATTTCTGCACAGGTAAATCATAAGTTTCCTAGAGACATTCTCACACATTCTACCTCTCTGTGGGGGCCCGTGCCTGTCATAGCAGGAAGATGTTCTCTTTAAAGTTAATCAAAATTTAGCTTAACACTTCATTTATCTTTAACATAACAATATTAAAACTCTTGAAAGGTCTTATGATACAAAAAAAACTAACAAATTCTATAGCATTTACGTGTGCCAAATTTAAAGAGAGATTTTAAAAAGCGGTTCCTTCACTGCCACTGTCATTCATAACAGCCACTATTTAAAGTGTATACAATTTGTCAGTCTATTGTTATTTACTGATGACCCCCACAAAGTTAAATGACAATACTTCAGACTGTTTATAAGATAACATTTTAGATTTAGAACATGGTACACATTTAGGACAAAATTGCAATGAATTTGAACAATAAACATAAACACTGCTTCTTTTAAACAACTAGTGCCAGAAGTAGAGCAGAATCACCTTGTTGTGATTTTACCAATTTGAGGGGAAATGTTTTTGCTGCATACTGCTGCTTATCATCAGTGAAAAATACTTTGCTTTTTATTGTTAGTACTCTCCAGTATGTTTTGCACTTGACATTCACATTAAAACCAATAAACTGTGCACTTTACCTTGACTGGTGCTGAAGTTTGTAAAAGGGTCTGGTATCTCTAGCGAAGAAGACTCTGATGAGAGTAGAATGCCAGATGAGAGCTGGCTCTCAGTCTGTTCTGGATCGACTGAGCGATATGGATCCAACACTTCTGTTCTGTCTTCATCCTCCAAATTCATTAGGGGCTCCTCTTCTTCACTCCTGACACCTCTGAGTGGCATGTGCTGCTCATTGAAGGAGTCCAGGGGTGGAATATCCCAGTAAAGCACAATGACCACAAACTGCATAAGGATCCACATGCCACACATGAAGAGCTGTGTTAAAAAATATATTCACATTTTAATTATTAAATAAAATCAAAATACCTTTTGAATCAAGACAGACTGAAAATAATGTGCCTCACAAAGTCTACACATATTTATTTTCATCCTGTTTCCTATCTCTCTTCATTTGTTTCAGTTTTTTTCCATGACTTGCTCATTAACGTTTGGTCTTCTCACCATTGTCTGAGGAATCTCACTTGATCATGCTTCATAACCATGAAGCCTATGTAGATGTTCTTCAAGTCTTGCACACCATTAAACCTGCATACTGTTTTAATCCCTTCTAGTGATGTCCTATTTCTCTCTATTCTTATGTCTCTATTTTCAGCTCACCTGATTAGTTTGGAAAAACACCATTAATAAACTCTGCACTTCTGGAATTTTTACCTTGTCCTTATGACCTGTTATTTTAAATGGTTAAGCAAGAGTCGCGAGCCTTGCCTCATCTTGAACTAAATCAAACCATTTACTATTTTCCCCATTGTAATGCTGTCAGTGCTTCTCAGGCTATTCTTAGCTATTCATTTGAGTTTCATTTTCTTATTTGTATTACCAGATTTTAAAATAATTTGCGAAGCTTTGCAATGTAATTTTAAAGTAAAATGTTGTTTTATTACATTTCAAGAAGATTTCTGTACAGTTGTTAACAAGCTCATTATTCAATGCCTTCAATTGGCAATACCAATGTTGGGGGGAAAATGTTTTTCTTTATACTTTTACATTTACATTTATGCATTTGGCATATGCTTTTGTCAAAGCAACTTACAGTAGGGGAGAGACAATATTCAATTTGTTACACAGTCAAAATCTATCTCAGCTTGCTCATAATAGAAGTTGTGTCAACTGATTAATAAACCATAGCAGGAAGAAAATAAAGATTTTTTTTTAGCAGGTGTTCCCTGAAGAGAAGAGTTTTCAGTTGCTTTTTGAAAGCTGTTAGTGTTGTTGCTTTCCTGACTGGATCAGGGAGTTTGTTCCACCAGCCAGTGACAGTGAGAGAGAAGGTTCTGCTGAGAGATCTTCTGTCTTTGTGGGAAGGAACCATGAGTCGCTGTTCCTTCTCTGAGCAGTAACCTCTGTGGAGGTAAACAGGGGCTGATTTGGAGATCGTTTTGTATGCCACCATCAGTCTTTTGAATTTAACTCGAGCTGCAATGGGGAGCCAGTGAAGAGTGATGAAGAGGGGAGTAACATGAGCTGGCTTTGGTTCCTTGAAGATAAGACGAGCTGCAAAAATCTGAATCATCTGCAGAGGTTTGAGCGCATTTGCTGGAAGTCCTGCTAGGAGAGCGTTGCAGTAGTCCAGACGTGAGAGGACCAGAGCCTGAACCAGGAGTTGAGTTGCATGATCAGTTAAGAAGGGCCTGATCTTTCGATTGTTGTGCAGTGCAAATCTACACGCTCGAGTTGTCTTTGTGATGTGGTCTTTGAAGGACAGCTGTTTCTCCAAAATCACTCCAAGATTCCTGACTGAAGGGGTGTTGTTGAGGATTCCAACTGGATGAAGAGGTCGTGATGAACAGAAGGATTGGCCGAGATTACAAGAAGTTTTGTCTTGCCATGTTGAGCTGTAGGTGATGGTTCTTTATCCAAGTTTAGATGCCATTTAGGCAGTCAGTTATATGGGTAGTTACTGATTGGTCATGGGTGGGCCTCACCCCACCCCACCCCTTTACCCGACACTGAAAGATCTACCAGTGAGAGAGGACTCAAGTCAATCGAGTACCGTGGCATTGATGCCCATCGCAGAAAGAGTGGAGAGAAGGATCTGATGGTTGACTGTGAGAAATGATCTGTAGTTATCCCTTGCATGTCGCAGAGCTGCAGTGTGGAAAAATTTTTGATTATCTAAAAAGATAGTGCTGTGAGGTTTTTAAAAAAACGTCAGCATCGACTAGAGAGCCAAACTTTGTTTAAACAACATCTTGTTGTTCAGCTGAGATGAGACTGTTTTGGGTAAAATGTAAAAAAAAAAGTTATAAAATGCAAAAGTTCAAATGTTAACAAAAACTTTTCTTTAGACTAAAAAAGAAAATGAGTTGTAGAACTAGACGAAAATACTTGCAGAAAAATAGTATGTTTAATTTAAGGAGGGAGTAATTAAAAATGTTAAACTTTTTCAGAACCACACTCTGGATATCACACATCTAAACATTTAGCCCTGCATAGACGGGTTGGACCGTGTGGGGTCTTTAGCCTCCTCGTCGCTCCTCACCTGTGCTGGTGTGTTTGGTTGTGTTTGTTTGACGATTCTGAGACCAATTCGCTGAAATGTGAAGTAAAATAGTTTGATGTTTCACGTTTAAACAGTTTTTGATCTTTAAGAAAGAACATAATGTGTGAATTGACCCCAAGTCTTTTAGTAAAACTCGATAATATATCATTAGAGGAAAAAGTCGTAACTGATACGCTGGAGAAGTAGTTGCGCATATAAAGAGAAAATGTGTAACATAATGTGTTCAAAACATCATCTAACGTTTTTTGTCATCATGTTAATGAGGTGAGTAAAAAGTTGAAGGAAGATAGCAATGTTTCTTATGCGATTTGAAAACACTGTTTCAAATTAAAGATTAGTGGTAAAACCAAGTTGTGAAGAATATTGATGTTAAATATTTGTATTTATAACCTCATGATTGTTCAACATATGTACAAAATCTCCAAAGACCATTAGTTGTTCAAAAAGAATGTGCATGTTTGATGTGATTAATAAAAAGTTGTTTAGTGGTATACTATGTTCTGATGTGACATATGTAAAACTAAAACTGTGTTAATAACAAAAATACATGGAATTTCATATTGAAAACATGTGTGAAAAGTCTGTTGCATCCTTTGATTTGAAAGAAAAACCTGTTCAGCAGTCTGTAGCAAAAACTCGATAGTTTGAGTGATAGAAAAAGCATGTATTGAGGAAAGCAGGTATCAAAGAATAAAATGTTTCACAAATAAATATTTTTTGTGATTTTGACAAAAATTGCATCAATTTGACATCTTTTGGTTTGAATGTAGTTAAAAAGATATATTGTAGACATCTTTTACCTATCGGCCTATCGGGTAATGGTTGGGTATTAGGGAAAAGCAGGTTCCGAGCACCCAATCGTTTGAGTCCACGCCACCCGTGTTCATATATTGGCTAATTTGTGTATCAAGAAAAAAGTTTAAGTGTTGATAACAGTTTGTGTAACTAGTCAATTGTGCACGGATGTGAGAAAAAATCTTTGCGCTTTGATCAGAGAATGAGCTATACAGTGGATCAGTGATTAGCTGCACGGTGTCTCAGATCATCTGAGCGAGAGGTCAGTCTCACATACCGGTGCTGAAAAAAAAGTGTTCCTGAAAAAGATGTGATGTACAAAGAGAGAAAAACAGGAAAAGAAAGCTGGGCTTGTCATCAAATGAGTGTTGGAAAAATCTAATTGTTCCTTGTTTAAACAAAAACAAACATTCCTACATTTGAAAAATAAAAATGTTGGCTGTGTGTCGTTTGTCACTAGACTCTGTGTGGCAGTCTGACCCTTGTTGAATGCTTTTGAGTTACCCCTGAAAAAAGTATCAGACTTTTACAGAAGTCTTAATGTATAGGGGGTAAAAAGTAAAAGAAATGTTTACACTGTACGTGAAAATTTAGCTTGAATACATTTAGAATGAAAAGGCTATTGCTTTTCTATGGTTTACAAAAATCATGTTCCATAGTCTTATGCTATTTTGAAAAATAAATATCTCTGTCAAAGTTGTACATATGTATAAAATTGGAGATAAAGTTAACCTGAAGAAAGTATCAGAAACATTTTGTGAAAGTGTAGTGTGTACAAAGTCAAAAAAGTTTATCATCTCACACTTGCTAAAACAATCTTTTGATGTGACATGCAAACTAAAAAAAAAAACTCGCTAGCAGTTGGTGAGAAGTTAATAAAGGTATGTACAAATTGAAGTTGACCGAACCAAATATTTGTGAAAGGTGTTAACTTAGAGGGGTAAAAAGCAAAAATATAATTATCTACACACACACACGCAAACACACACACACACGTTAAAGATTTGAATGTGACCTATGTAAATTAAAACAGTGGTGATAAAAAAAATTCCTTCATATAGAAAAGACTTTGTTTCAAGTGAAAAAAACATCTCCTATGTTTACAAAAAAAAGGTTTGACATCTGCAGAAAAAAAAACTAAAGGTGTGTGATACAAAAACACTAGTTTATCAGTGAAAAGATATGTTCTGAAAAGGTGAGTTCCATAATACAATGGGTGAAATCGGGATTGATGCTCATGTACATTCTGTTGAGTAGAAATCTGAGTTTTGTGTTGTGGTCTGAGACCTCTGTTGAAATCTGTATCTTATCCTTTTCTAACATCCTTTTGGTTGTGTTATTTTGAGGTAAACGTTTTCTTGTTCTAGGAGATGAACCTCTCTAATCACTGCTTATTCATGAACATAAAGATGTTGAGTAGTTGGTAAAAACTTTAGAGAATTCTTTGTTTACTGATGTTTATCTTGAAAAAATAAATATATTTTTTATTATTGTTAAATGGAAAGATCTTTAAGATAAAAGGATTTCATTTATTTGTGAAAAGGTTCTTTCAAATTTGTATTCATAAACATTAGAAGATGCATCATAACCAGTTCTTAAAAGATTTACAGAGATGTTTGTTAGTTAGAAAAGCACTGTAGCGTTGTTAGGATTAGTGGCTTGATAAAGTCTTGTGGATAGTTTGATGTGTTTTATGAACAACTATTGATGTTCAAAGTTGAAATCTACCTCGAGTTAAAACTTTTTTGTTAGTTTACACTTTGTACCCGCATATCCTCCTGAATGTGTTGTAATAGATAAGGGTAAGACGAGTAATTGGTGATATCTTTTAAATATCACACACTTTTCAGTTTAAAACGTTACTAGTCTAATCTACAATATTTTAAAATGATTAGTGTAAATTTAACAAAAACACCTCAAGTGCACCTCTAGTTTTACATTTTGGATTACCCGTGTGTGTTATTGCTAAAATGAACTAAAATTATACACAACACATTTTTTTTTTACATCTGCACAAATTTTATACTATTTTAAAGATCTCCTTATGCCTCAAGAACCATTGTCATCAGAAGCATTGTTAAGAAGATATGACTATTCATGTTCCTACTTACTTTTGCAAACTTGTCATAGTTTTAAAGTTCAATCTTCATGAAACAACTTAGTTGAGTTTTCTGCACTCTGAAGATATTAATTATAAAAATAGTTATCAGAGGTAATTTTGAACATGCCAAATGTCTAATCAAACCTAAATACCCACAAATTATTAAAACAAATATTGAAACTTTACCACACTTAAGGAAACATGCGAGACAGTATGCAAAGTTTCAAAACGTTCATAATAAATATGGTGCCCTATCGACCTATCGGCGATCCCGCCTGCCTCCTTTAGACGGGGACTCTCAGTTTTAATCACATAGGACACAGAACATCTCCAGGGCACCGGGTGGGCCTTCCTCCCGGAGCGGACAGAAGGCCAATCTCACCTGCCACTGCCTCGCTTCCGGGGCTGGGCAACCCCTGGGACCCTTACAACACTTGCAAGGAAACACTACATTTAGGCCTGGAGAGCTAGTCTCTATGTCTAAATCTTGGTGGGAGGAGGCTGCAGATCTGTGGCACCTCCCACAATATACGACGGAGAAGGCTACCCTCATTTTAAATACACATTAGATATGTAGGGCGGGGGGTGGTGCCTGGACATCATCCGCCAAACGACGGTAACACTCCTGGACACCATTCCCTCTTTTATTGCATTTTATCTCTCCAACACACCCACATATACCTGCATTACATGACAACTGGGAGCAGATGTTGGGGAATGGGTGGACGACTGCCCCCGTCTTCCCTCTTGGGGGGTACGGGCCCACCATCACGGGGGTGTGGGTGGCTGTGGGGGTGGGTGCGGGCTGCAGGTGAGCGGCTGGCTACTGCCCGGGACTGGAAGACTGAATGAGTGGGTAGATGGATGGATGGATGATTGGATGATGGGGTTGATTTAGTGGGGGGGGGGGGGTTGCTGGTAGGGGTGTGCGTGGGGTTAGGTTTGGGGGGCTGCTGGTAGGGGTGAGTGTGTGTTGGGGGACTGCTGGTTGATGTGTGCATGGGGTCGGGGTGTGGCCCGGGGGTGGTCCTGCCGCGTCTGGAGTGGTGTCCCTACCTGCCCCCTTCTGGTCCCTTGGCCGTCCTCCCTTTTTCCTGGCGGGTCCACGGAGGTGCCCGGGACTGGGGGCCTACCGCGGGGGAATGTGGGCATGGCGGTGCTTGTGGGTGGGGCCTCCCAGTCTCTGCCCGCACTGTCAGGGGCTGCATTCCCACCTAGCTTTGGGCTGGTCGTCCTCCTGCTGCAGCGGGCCCACCGGGGCCCCCGGGCATTGCTCTCTGGGGTTGCCGACTTTAACATGTGAGGTGGGGCGGGTCCAGCTCCGGGTCCCAGGCCCCAAAACTTGTCGTTCTGTGGGGGGTGGGCTGGATATCTGGGTAGTTCCTGACCATATATGGGACTTGGCCTGAGGCAGATCCCACGTTTCACTTGGGACATAGAATGTGTATATATATATATATATATATATATATATATATATATATATATATATATATATATATATATATATATATATATATATATATATATATATATATATGTATGTATATGTGTATATATGTATATGTGTATATATGTGTATGTATGTATGTATGTATATATATATATATATATATATATATACATATATGATTACTAATTCTATTTATTATTATTATTATTGTTTCTCTGCATGTATGTATGTATATTTATATTTGTATGCATATGTGTAGAAAGATGCGAACTACTTGGATGTACTAAAGTAGGTATCTAGTATTACTTATTTTACCTATTCTCATTTTCAACTCAATCTTGACTCCTTCCCCCACAATTACCTCTCACCTTCTCTTTCCCCCTCCAAAACTTCTCTGCTTCTGTTTCCCCCTCAATTACTTCTCTCCTCTTTCCCCTTTTTTTTTATTAACACCGTCCTGTCCTGATGTATGTTTATATGATTGATTAATGTAATTATTGTGATGTATGCGAATAAAATAAATTAAAAGCTTCTATCCAGAGGAATACTCAATATATAATATCTTCAATTCTCTGGAAAGAGCAAAACTGACCAACTCATACGAAGCACCTCCCTTCTCATGGGGCTGCTTTGAAGTAGGACAGGACAGGTAAAAAAAAATAAAAAATAAATATGGTGCTGTATTTGCTGAAATATGCCAATGACAAAATGGATTCTATTTGCATACCAACATTTATTCAATAACTTGAAGTCCTTTAGTACTAAAGTGCTTAATTTGCTTTAACCGACTAATAAACAACCCAAAAAGGTGCTTTTCTGCCAACTCATCAGTGCAAGATATAAAAAAACCCACATTGCTTCAATAATTCTTTTTTTCTAATACTTGTTGTGTTAATTTGGTGAGATCATAGCTCAATTGTTAAGACGTTGGTATCTTAAGTCAAAGGTTATGGGTTGTAGTTAGAGTTATAGTTGTTAAACTTTTTTTTCAGGCTTATTTTGGGAATGATACTGTTTTTAATCAATAACTGATTGTAAGACATCAGTTGTCAGTTGCCCAGTTGTAAGACATTTTGGGAAAAATTACATGAATCATTAACTGTTGTTAGTATTAATTAAAACAGTTACATTTTCTTAGAAAGATATTATGGCAACTTCTTTTAAAAATTGATTAGTAATTGATTTATGACCCTAAACAGGTATTTCTGTACTGTATATTAGAATTTATATTGACCTGAGGACAACACGGAAAAGGACATTGTTATAAACATTACATAGCGTTAATTGTAATATCATATCTTCTTCCACAGAACTATAGCATGTATAGTTGGCCCACTTCTCTTCTCCGTCTACACCACCTCCCTGGGCCCTATCATCCTCAGACACGGATTCTCCTACCACTGCTACGCTGACGACACTCAACTCTATCTGTCGTTCCCCCCTGATGACCTGTCAGTAACTACCCGCATAACTGACTGCCTGAACGACATCTCTACTTGGATGAAGAACCATCACCTACAGCTCAACATGGCCAAGACAGAACTTCTGGTAATCCCGGCCCATCCCTCTGTGGATCACAACTTCACCATCCAGCTGCAATCCTCTACAGTCACCCCTTCTCCTTCAGTCAGGAATCTTGGAATGATTTTGGATGAACAGCTGTCCTTCAAAGACCACATCACAAAGACAACTCGAGCGTGTAGATTTGCACTGCACAACATTCGAAAGATCAGGCCCTTCTTAACTGAGCATGCACCTCAACTCCTGGTTCAGGCTCTGGTCCTCTCACGTCTGGACTACTGCAACACTCTTCTAGCAGGACTTCCATCAAATACGCTCAAACCTCTGCAGATGATCCAGAACTCTGAAGCTCGTTTTATCTTCAAGGAACCGAAACGAGCTCATGTTACTCCCCTCTTCATCACTCTTCATTGACTCCCCATTGCAGCTCGGGTTAAATTCAAATCGCTAACGCTGGCATACAAAACTATCTCCAGATCAGCCCCTGTCTACCTCCATGAGCTCATACACTCCTACATGTCCTCCAGAAGCCTGCGCTCAGAGAAAAAACAGCGACTTGTGGTTCCATCCCACAAGGGCAGAAGATCTCTCAGCAGAACCTTCTCTTTCACTGTCCCTGGTTGGTGGAACAAACTCCCTGATCCAGTCAGGAAAGCAGCAACACGAACAGCTTTCAAAAAGCAACTGAAAACTCTTCTCTTCAGAGAACACCTACTGTAAAAAAATTTAAAAAAAACTACTACCTTCTTTTTCCCTCCTCTGTCTTTATCTTCTTCCCCTACTGCTTTGTTTTTTTGATCAGTTGATACAATTTCTATTGTGAGAAGTTGAGATAGACTTTGACGGTGTAACAAATTGCATATTGTCTCTCCCTAATGTAAGTCGCTTTGGACAAAAGCGTCTGCCAAATGCATAAATGTAAAATGTAAATGTATAGGAGATGGAGAAGACGAAAACGCGAGTGCACCTAAACAATTATTTAAACAATATGTTACAGAAATAATGTCTTTCACATGATTGGAAAGAGCAAAATTAACGTTAGGCACGTCCTGCAAGGTTAGGTTAGATTAAATGATTAAAAGTTCACCAGTGTGTCAGCTGCATACTGATCAGTGTTGTGTACTGCTAAACACTTTGTATATTTATGATAAAACATCAGATATTAATACTTCTAAACTCACTTGAAATATGTTACTCCCTTTAAAACTGCTGCTTCTATTGCAGAGCCTTGTTACTGAGTCAGTTTGAAATTGCACGGTGGACTCGTGCTGTTGGCGTCGTGGTCTCTGATTGGCTGGAGAAAATGCCCTGAGGACACTGTTCAAAATGTTGATCTCAGGACAACAACCACTTGGCAAAATCAGGATGTACATACATCCGCTGCTGATATAGAAGCACGGTCTCTAAACTGATCAGCATGGCATGCTAACAATGCTAACTCTTAGCTAGCCAAAATTCTAGCTTAGCTAGAAGATTTACTTCATCAACCAGTGTTTAACACGAAGTGCAAGCCAAGCAAGAGTGTGAAAGCTCCCTGTCTTGGAGCTCGCGCTTGACACGAGGTTAGAAATTCCTTTATTTCTTTGTTTTGGCTCATTACATCACAGATGAGCGAGGGATGAGCCTTCGGATAACTTTGTCATTTAAAAGATTGAAATACGGTCAAACAGAGGTTCTAACTATAAACAAAAAAACAAAGAAACTATTTATTTGAAATGTAAATTAAGCATATATATTTTAAAAAATTACATGAACTGAGGGAATCGGATCGGATTGTAAAGTACTTAAAGATTACTACCCCTAGCTCCAACAAACTGGAATAATCGAAAGAACCACAGCGTACTGCCATCGACTTCAGCTCACCAAGAAGCTTCTTCTTGCAGCATTGAAGCATTCATGCCTGTCACAGTATGGGGAGTGATCGGCTCCAGAAGCAAAACAGGAAGAAGGTATGTAAATTGCATCCCTGAGCATTTCACAATCACTCTGTCAAGTATATAAGGTTTGACTGGTCTGTGCAGAGGTGGTCACAGTCGTCTCATATGACATACGTTGTTGTTGTTGTTGTTTTTATAAACCAGATAAAATTATTAGTTATTTTCTGATGACATGGCATTAAAAACTGTGCTTAAACCACCTCTTTGCTTTGGTAATTATGCTGGAATTTCTAATTCTGATTAAACCGATTGTTGTCCTGTGCATAAGGAGCACTTATGTTTTCTGAGCATGACGAATTAGAGATTTTACACTCTATGGCTGATTGGTGAAGAAGCAGGGCATGAGCGCACATTTTTTTACTTAAATGATTTAAAAGTTCAGATCAAGTTTAATACGGCCAAATACATTCAAATTACGAGTTTGCAAGGGTCAATCACATTAGTATACAACAAAATTGCATTACCAGCCTAACCTTCTGTGACGCAATTATTGTTTTGAATAGTTATTGTTAACTAGGATAAAATAAAAACAGACTCACCCCTGGTGAGGTGTACTTATTAACAACCAATGGACCAAGTTTGAAATCCCACAGCCTTAAAAAGATATTGAAAGCAGGGCCTGCAAGTAAAAATGTACACAACATGTTTATTCATATTTATTATTAGCTCGACATAAATGTGATTTAATATACAGATATAGTTAATCAGATATAGTGGCCTCACCAATCAGAAGTCCAGCTTGCCGGCAAGCCATTATAGCAGCGAAGATTCTTGCACGCTCATCAGGTAAAGTTGTGCGAGTGAGGAATCCAAAAATGGAGGAACCTGCTCCAGCTCCAAAACCTGATGGAGACATAAATGGGTGTCATGTTTATTGTCACATAGCTACATTTCCCTCAGTGAAGCAGTTGAATGAAGTTCTGGTTGAATAAATCAAACTTTCAGGGAAGGGTTGTTGCCAAAATGCTTAACTACCCATCACCTTTGGCTATGTTCAGGCTGCATGTCTTATTCAAGTTCAAAGACTGAACTGCTTAAAAAAGATTTGTAAAAGTTTTAAAGGTTTTTAATGAGAGTTTTCATACAGCGATAGCACGTAAGCTTGTACGGTGCAAGAACAGGAGCGGTGCAAGAACTTCAGTGCAGCGATCATTTTGGTGACTGGTCTATTTTTCACGTGCTACTTATGCTTGCTTTCAGTGGCAATGTAATAAATATGACCACAATAAACTGGAAAAGCGTATCATTTTAACCCAAATAGTAGTTTGATGATCTGCCATGTTGTAAATACAGTATTATGTAATTAACTAAATAAAAAAATTATATTTTTTCCTCAACTTTACAAAAGAAAGTTTGAATATTTTATACAACTATTTTCTGATGTTACATATTAAACATATAATTATTATTAAAAATTATTACAATATTAAAACAATGTAAGAACAGTAGTAATGTTGACTTCATGATGGCACAAATGGAATTGTCACATGTGGCGAGGTCAGAGTTCAACCACCAGAGGACCCCATCATGGATGAAACTCGTCTCATTGTCGAAGTGGAGAAATATTTGATCATTTCGAAACACTTTCTGTATAAAGATTGCAGGTTAAGGAAAAAGCTTGGGAGGCTGTTGCAAAAAGATTTTGCGTTGATGGTAAGTAATATTTTGTTATTGAATTTACACTATCTAGCACACATTATGCACATCTATTTAATTGACTGTCTGTTTTTATGGTCTAGAAGTAGATCATTTTTTTAAATCTGAAAGAACTTTGATTTGTAGACAATTATTCATTCTTCTCAAGTTGATTCTGATGGGAATTGCATGGACATTTCTAGTTTATATTATATGTACTACACATTATGTTAGGTTTAGCTACAGATAATGTTTAATACATATATTTTGTATCAAATAGAGTTTTCTTTGTATTTTACAAAGAGCTGTTATTTTTAAAAGATAGTATTTAAAATTTTAAGTTGGCAAGAACTTCAGAAGTCCTGCACAAAAATGTAATGTTCACACAAAATAAGTTGTTTTGGCCTCAGGTAGATAACACAATTATGTTTCTACATTACTGTACATATCAAAGAAATGGCAATTTGATTTAATACAATCATTTATTTAGACTGCAACGTACACACAGAAAACAAAAATAACAGAAATAGGTCATGCATATATACAAAAGTAAATTAAGGTTTGATGTTAAGCAGAAAGCCAGGGTATAAGATGTTTTTGATTTTTATAATGTGGCGTTGTTAAATAATTTCTGCTTTGGTTAGTTTGCTTGCTAGCAGGCTCTACATCATGGTGTCTTGTCACTTTACTCTGCCTTCAGAGTGAAGAAAGTGCAGAACTTTTCACAGACGTTGTATGCTTCTCTCCTTTCCCTATTTCCACCCATGTTTTGAACAGATCGGAAGATCTCCCCTCTTTCTTCTTGCTCATCTTGCCACAACAACTTGCTTGGTAAGATAGTTGTGAAGGATGCATGTTGCAGTGACGATACAGTCTGCATTTTCTGGCTTTACGTTAAACCTGGTGTGGAAAACTCCATCTGGGAGACAGAATGCCTAAGGCACACTCCACAACCATCCTTGCCCATGAGAATTTGTAATTGAAGTCCCTTCTCCAGCGTGGAAGTCTGGTTCCTGGTAATGGTCTTATCGTATGGTTTTAGTGGGAATACAGCATCACCCCCCATGGTGTCCGATGTTGGGCCTTGTATAGCGGATCCTGGCAAAGGAAAGTCAGCAGGGACAGGCATCGCATTGGCCTCCAAGCCTCCCCTGAGTGCAGAACAACTGTATACGCCACCATCATTTTTTCTTCCAAAGTCTTCAACCTGAACAAATGTAAATCTGTAGTCTGCATCTACGAATGCTAGAAGGACAATTGAGAAGCTTCGCTTATAATTAAAAAAAACAAGCTACCAGAATGAGCAGAAGATACAATAGTAATATGAGTAATATGTATCGAAATCGAAAGCACCTATGCAGTTGAGAAAGTTCCATTTCTCCCAAAAATTTCAAAGCCTTTGCTCTCCACAAGTCCTCTGTTGGTCTGGGAAACTGTAATGACATCATTTGCTGTTCTATAGCGCGACAGGTCAGACTCAGAAAATGTACTTATTCCCAGACGGTACTGAATAGCTGGTGAAACTCTCACCTGTTGCCAGATATCTGTTGATGACAAAGAATATAACAGAACAATTCAGGGTGCAGAATATGCAAGGAAAAAAAATCCATATAAGACAAACTTGTGTTTTTTTTTGTTTGTTTGTTTTTATACAGTAGATGACTGCAAATGATGTTGGAAGGCACTGAAAGATGCTTTTGTTCAAAACATTAAGCAAAAAAAGAGAGTCAGGCACAGTCAGGGAATAGAGATATGAAAGAGTAATGTCATTTCTGCTGCCATACATGCAGCCTAGAGGGTTAACATGTGATCGTTTTTTCATGGATATAATTAATTTTATACGGTTTATGCTGTTTTGAGTTTTTTAGTTTTCATACCAACGTGTTAATACTATGAACCATAAATTAATTATATTAACACATTTTTTGTTCCAGAAGCACTTATGCAGAGTGAGCTGCACCCCTGGATATGTCCATGACTGAGGAGGATGTTGATCTGGAGTTAACGGAATACTCTCTCAGCCTCCTTCCTGCTACAGAGAGGACTCCTACACCACTAGAGCCATGTGAAAGATCAGATTCTCCCTTACCAGTGCCCAGTTACAACACACCACAAACAACAACTTCCAAACAAAAACAATAACTTTCCCATCTACTACTGAGAAACAGCTATTAGACATTATTAGGATAGGATAGGATAGGATAGACTTTATTAATCCCACAATGGGGAAATTTCTGTATATACAGCAAAATAAGGACAACTACAACAACAACAACAACAGAATGATCCATGGGATCGATAAGTGAAACAAGAGAAAACAAAAACGTGATATTGCACATGTTTAAAAAAAAAAACATATTGCACATAGTACACAATTTTTACATTTGACAGTTGCAAAAATCCTATAAACAAACATGTATATCTCCTGAACTGGGAATTTGTGTTGATCAGACCTGTGAGTTGTGTTTACTAACATAATGTGTTATTGTAATGATGTGTTATACAGTCTAATTGCTTTAGGTAGGAAAGAGCGACGGAAGCGCTCCTTCTTGCACCGGGGGTGTGCTCAGAGCCTCCACGGTGTGATGCAGGGGGTGGGAGTGGTTGTCAATAATGAATGTCAATTTTACTAACATCCTTCTGTCCGCCACCTCCTCGATGATGTCCAGTTTTCAGCCCAGGACAGAACCAGCTTTTTTTACAAGCTTATTTAGTCTCTTCCTGTCCCTGTCCGTGCTGCCACTTGCCCAGTGCAAAACAGCATAGAGAACTGCTGAGGCTTCTACCGTGTTGTAAAAAGTCCTTAATAATTTCCTGCACACACCGAAAGACCTCAGTCTCCTCAATAGATGGAGGCGGCTTTGGCCCTTTCTGTACAGGGCATCCGTACCCAGGTATTTAAAAGTGTCCACAATCTCAATGTCTAGGCCCTGGATGTTCACTGGTGTGTGTACTGGAGGGTGTCTTCTAAAGTCAAGCACCAACTCCTTTGCTTTTCTGGGGTTCAATATAAGGTGGTTACTCTCACACCAGTTCACAAAGTCCTCAATGACTGTCCTGACTGTGGTCAGAGTTAAAATACTTAAAATCAGCTGTGTACAGGGTGAACAGGCAAAGGGAAAGCACTGTCCCTTGAGGTGCCGCCGTACTGCAAACTACTACATCTGACACACAATCTAACAAATTGTGGCCTGTCAGTGAGGTATCAATGGTCCAAACAGCCAGATGTTGGTCCACGCCTGCCGCCTCCAGCTTCCCCCTCAGCAGTCCTGGCTGAATGGTATTGAAAGTGCTGGAGAAATCAAAGAACATGACCCTCACAGTGCTCCCCGGGGCCTCTAGATAACTTAGAGCTTGATGCAGCAGGTAGATGATGGTGTCTTCCACCCCGATGCCTGAATGATAGGCAAACTGCACCGGAGCTAGAGCTGAGCTCTCCGCTGGTTGCGGAAGTAGCCAAGGACGATTCTCTCCATGACTTTCATCAGATGGGAGGTTAAAGTGACAGGTCTGTAGTGGTTTAAGTCCCTGGGGTTTGAAGATTTGGGAACTGGGAACACACTGAGGGTCTTCCACAGCGCCGTGACTCTCTCCAGACGAAGACTCAGGTAGAACATGTGCAAAAGAACCTCAGAGAGCTGGTCTGCACACTCTCTGAGGAGTTTGGAGGAAATATTATCTGGGCTTGTGGCCATTCCTGCTTTGATCTTTTTTAGTTCCCTTCTAACCTGGTTTGTGGTGAGACAGAGGGGGGTAGGTGTTAACTGATAAGAAGCTGTGGGTTTTGTGAGCCCTCAGTGGCATCCAGAGGAAGGACATAGGGCTCAGCGAGGAGCGGAGGTGTGAATGACTGCAGCTGAGAGTAGACTGCTGATTCGGAGAGGTGTGAAGAGGGTGCGGGGCCTCGGCAGAGTCAAATTTGTTAAAGAACAGGTTTAGTTCCTTTGCCCCGGTCTGATCACCTGTTAACTGGTCAGCACCCCCCCCCCCCCCCACATGGCCCGAGATGTGTTTCAGACCTCTCCACACATCACAAAAGTTGTTTTGCTCCATCCCCAGCTCAAGTTTCTTCCCGTAGTCATCTTTGCACCTCCTGATTTTGTATTTCAGTTCACGATACACTGATCTTCACATCCCTGACCCTGGCTGCTGTTTCACCACTGGAATGTAGGCAGGTAGCAAGTGGACAAGATTGTGCTCTGAGCGATTTAGAGGAGCCAGGGGGGTAGAGGTATATGAATTTTTTTACATTAGCATATAGTAAGTCCAGAGTTTTAATGTTCCTTGTGCAGCATTTTACATACTGAATGAAGTTTGTAAGGGTGACAGAGAAAGAAATGGAGGCATGGTTAAAGTCCCCAGATATGACAATTAGGGCCTGAGGGTGTTGGGTCTGCAGCTGAGACACGGTACTGTGCGCGCGCTCACATGCAACAGCAGTGTCAGCCGAGGGGGGATGTAAACAGTCACAACTAAAATGTGTGAAAACTCCCAAGGAATGTAATATGGCCGAACGCTGATTGGTAGCAGTTCAATGTCCTTGCAACACAGTTTTTCTTTAACAGTGATATGTCCAGAGTTACACCATCTGTCGTTCTCAAACACCGCCAAACGCCCTCCTTTCTTCTTACCGCTCTTTAGCGCATTTCGGTCTGTCCGAATAAGTGTAAATCCAGACAGGGATACCACAGAGTCTGGTGTATCTTGATTGAGCCATGTCCCGGTGAAACACAGCAGGCTGCTTTCCAGGTATGTCCGCTCCATCTTCATTAGCGCCGCTAGTTCGTCCATCTTATTGGTGAGGTACCTGACATTTCCCATGACAACGTAAGGCACGCATGGTTTGTACCTCCATTTCCTCGCTCTGCATATAGCACCAGCTGTGCAGCCTCGTCGACTCTCCGCAGAAATCTCCGGTTTCCTTGCATGGAGAAGCTCAACCCGGCTAAGAGCTAGGAGCCGGTACCGAGTGTAAGCAATGAAGCCGCCACTTGAGGAGAACCCAGAGACAGGCTCAAAGAGCTTATTAAAAACTATATATATTAGTGCAAATGTCATAAAAATTGTGCCCCTAGGTGCACAAGTCCTAGAAGGTTTAAAAAAACTAAACAAAAGAAAAAAACTGAGAAGTAGACATTAAAACACGCAAAACAAAACAGTGAACAGGACAGAGCTGCTGTTACAGGCAGCCACACGTGAGGCGCCATCCCGGAACTCAACCCATTATTACTCAACCCACACACCAGCGGAACTAATAGTGCCCAGAGAGGAGGATGAAATTTATTATTTAGTCTCTAAACTGAATAGGCTGCTTCCAAGAAATCGTAACAAGTACAGAAATGCAAATATTGAACTACCCGGCTACGGTGAACAAGTATTGAACTACCTGGTGAACTACCTTACCACATTACATCTCCACCACCAATGTCTTATATACCTGAACGACATTCCTCTATGTACAGTCACCTATAGTTTTTATGTATTATTTTGTTAACATAAAAATAATTAGTGTTATAGTTCTGCTATTTCAGTGTTTATGCTATTGTTCTTGTAAACAAAAACTTGTTTATTGTTACAAATGTTTTATTCAAATTTGTGAATGCCTTTGAAGTGATACTTAATACTTAACTTAAAAAATAATATTTATAATATTTAATAAATGGTTTCTTTATTGTATCATGGCCAAACATATTGGCCAATCTACATATCTGTAGATTGAAAGGATTCAATCTACAGTAAATGAAAATATATAAAAGCTTTTAATAATTGTATTAAGCACACTTTCATTTTATTCACTGATAATTGTCATAACATTTATTATGATTATCTTACCTCAGTGTAACTGTGAGTTTTTTGAGTTCAATTGCCAGCAAGTAGGTTGTTGTTTGTCCAATGAGTGAAAAAATATGCTCCATTTGCTCAGAGCTCATCCTAAAATAGGTTCGATGCCGTTCTTGATGAAGACATACTTCAGCAACAAGATGGTAATAAGCAGATTCTGTCCTTCATTTGTTCACTGTGTGAACCCAATGTCTTTGTCTCTTTTTCGTATTCTTCCCAACAATACAAAAAGCGCGATTGCCTTCTGTCAACTCTCACTAAATACAAAACAAAGGAAAATAAGCATAGATGAAACGAGTTTAAAAAAATTATTTAATAATATAAACAATTCTTAATTACAATTATTTCAACTACATGGAAATAAAGTAATGCCAACTTACCCATTGTAATGAATCCTGTACAAAAGATGCAATACATGCGTGCGCAACGAACGCTGCAGTGAGAAAGCAAAATGGCTACGATGGCTTCCTTTCTGCTTACGTTAAGCTTGCTACGTTAGACTGTATAAAAAGAAATTAAATGAAATGAAAAAATAATTACGTTTTTCAGTATGTATTTTCAGCAATAGCCTAAAGTAATTGCAATTTAATAAGTATCATCAATCAAAACAACATCATTTTAGGATCTGTCCATTACAGTAACACAGGTTTAGAGAAGCTCTCAAAAACTTCCTTCAATAGCTCCAAACTTGCACCTGCGACAAGACGACTGGACAGAAGAAGCCATTTGGAATACCCCAAGAAATAAAGGAAGTTTCCTATAAGACAAATTAAGTGTAATTAGATCATAGAGGCACAAGTCAAATGTGATGGAATGACATTATGTAAATGAAGCATTTATGAGTACTAACCGACTATTTCAAATACATTGGAGAAGAGAATTATGGTCTTGGTTGTTCTTGTCTTGTCTGACCAGAAACCAAACATCGGACCTGACACCAAGCTACTGAAGCTGAAAGCAGATAAACCTAAGCCAAGAAAATAAGGTGGTGCTTCTAACAACTGCAGATATCTCCAGATTGTTGGCAAAATGACTGCTAGAAGAGAAAGAGAAGTCAATAAGAACTTAAAAACTTTCAAATAAATCTACATTTAAATCATTTAAGTGTTTAAAACCCATTTAAGCGAATAAAGCTGAGTGATGCATTTCAAGTTAAAAGAACTTACCATATTCAATGCCACTTAACAGAAATATAAATCCAATAGTTAGAAAAGAGAGTTTTCTTTTTTGTCTGTAATCCATTGCTGCTTTTGTGCAGGCTATTTCCTCAGATAATTCTTCTTCCTCATGATCCAATTACTGTAATAAGAGGCATGCTGTTTTCTAGTGGTGACTGGTATTTAACCAAGATAATCTGTTTGCTGTTCAAATCAACTTCTTCAACATGAGTTTAGAAAGGGCTAGCAGATCCACTTTCCTAAGATGTGATTGTTCCTGCTTTCCAATTAATCACTAGTTTTGTTCTTACAGATCAATGAAACTGTCCCCTACCATACTCCACATAGAACAAGTAGTGGAGATCTAGCATTACCTGTGGACTCTTGCATTATTTATTATGATTGGTTAAGATTACCTGTATTGCTACTCCCTTTCAGCTCTGTTTTTGGATAATTGAAGTAAAGCTTCTTGATTATGAGAAACAATATATCACAATTATCAATTTAAAGTACTTTATTCTATTGCATGAAAACCGTGATAAAAAGTAAAAATTGGCTGAACACATATGGGAATAATATTTATGGTTGACATGCTGGTGAACAATCAAATGCAAGCTGCTCAAGTAATTTCAGGAACCCACTCTTGAGGCAATTTATCTCGCACAAACACAACTTCTTCCCTTAGGCCAGGGGTGTCAAACTCAATTCCTGGAGGACCACAGCCCTGCACAGTTTGGCTCCAACCTTTACAGAACACACCTGATTCCTCTGATTGAGCTCCTCTGGGTTTGTTTGAAGTCACACTCCACATTTGTGTGTCTCCTGAAACAGGGTTGGAACAAAAACCTGCAGGGTCTGCGGCCCTCTAGGAATTGAGTTTAACACCCATGCCTTAGGCCATTCAGCTCCTGAACCCATGATTTTCACCACCAACACTCAAATATTTCCATTAAATATTTCACTAAGGGCGTCACGGTGGCGCAGTGGGTAGCACGGTCGTCTCACAGCAAAAAGAAAGGTCGCTGGTTCGAGCCTCGGCTGGGTCGGTTGGCATTTCTGTGGAGTTTGGATGTTCTCCTCGTGATCGCGTGGGTTAATTCCAGGTACTCCGGTTTCCCCCACAAAGTCCAAAAACATGTGGTATAAGGCAATTGGGTAAAAACAAGTGTCCATAGTGTTAAAATGTGTGTTTGTGGATTTTTCCCAGCAATGTGGAGAAAAAAACACATCAGCTTGATGAAAGATATGAAAGCTGTTTGACTCAACAACCCAACGAGACCATCAGGCTTTGGTCATTTTCACACGACACTCAAATTTGGGAAGGCTATATTTATCTATTTGTTTGTGATCTCATACTTACTTGTATAATTATTATTCACTAAAACAAGGACAGGAACCAAGCACCCGAACGTGGCACTATGAGTACTTTAGTACAGCGGATGTAGAGAGCATGCCTGCTAAGAACTACAAAAATAAAATCTATACTTATCACTGTAGCAGTAATGTTAGTTTATTTGGTTAAAATTCTAATTACACAGATAGAAAAATTTTATGTTTAACTGATTATTAGAAAGGAATTTATTTTTATTCTGTTTGTTCTGTATATTAAGGTGTAATGTGGGTTTTTATGCCAATAAAGTTCCTTATTGTGTAAGATTATAAGTTCTTGAAATTGATGAAAGATTTTTATGGAACAAAATATCAGCTAATATTAATATTGCCAAATATTGTGATAATATTTAAGGCCTATATCGCCCACCCCTACACGTATATTCTTTGATAATGTTGCGTTACGCTGCTGTTGTTCATTTTGTGGTTATTTTGTTAAGTGAGTGATTTAACTCAACAGTTGTTTAATTTATAACTTGTATTTAATTCTATGAAAATATTAGTCTGGCTCCTAAGAACAATCCTTTATCTCAAGAAGTGTCACGAGGAGGGAGAGAAGAACCCAAATACGAGGGGGGATGAACATAAAGTTGATCGAACAGGGAGAACTCAGGCAGCAGCAGTAGAAAAAAAGGAAATCAAGGCACGACTCTCCGGAGAGAAAAGTCAGTAGGGGTCAAGATTGGTTTCCCCAGAGGAGGGGAGGAGAGCTCACCGGCTCGGAGGTGGATGGCTGGAGCACCGAGGCACTCTGGGTCGAGTCAACAGTAGATCCTCACTCACACTGATCAGACAGAGAGAGAAGCAGAAAGATCCAAAAGAGGAGATAGACAGCACACGACAACATAGGGTGGAGAAAATTATAAACCAGCACCCTCTGACTGCAGATCAATAACTCACAAAGAGAGACGAGGGACGGGGTGCTTAAAACCCTGAGTGATGAGCAATTAACAGGAGAGAAGAAGACAGATGACAGCAGGAGAAGAGGGAAACAAGCTTAACGAGCAGACAAGACAGAGAAACAAACCTAACAAGAAGGTTTTGTACCTGGACTTCAAGATTGGCAGCATATCACTTGTGTCACTTACTGCGCGACAATCATGCAAACATGGTTTGCAAACTGCAGGTTTTGTCACTCCTGCACTGATATCACTCCTGTATAACTGCTCTCAGCTGTCACAAGCTGGACGGTTCTTAAGCTCCTTAAGATCCACAAGTAAAAGAAGTAAAAGTGAAAGTTTTTGTCTGTTTTTTTCTTTCTGAGTGTCTTCTTAAAATGCGGAAATAAAACACAGACAATTTCATTATGGAATTTTGCGTCAAAGCCAAGTCAAAACTGTTACAGGCCGATTTTGAAGATGAAATTGTCGTTCATGAATGATATCATCAATTCTTTTGTGTAAACTGTGCTTTTTTTTCATTTTTGTCTCTCCATCTTTTTTATTCACTTTTCACACATAAATACTTAATCTACTGTAATCTCAATGTACTTTACATGATGCATAAAGTTTTATAAATGGCAAAATTGTTTGTAAAACACTCGCTATCTGCCACAGAGAGTTATTGTAACATGTGCTGCTGGCATCTTCTGACGACTTCTGTGTGCTTAATAATGTAATCTTCACTGCTGCATCGGAGAGAGCCGGTGCATCTGCCGAAGGAAACAGTACATCACTCTTCCCCTCTGGGGGACGGCTGGTTGTACTGCCAGAGTTGACGAAGGAGCAGTCCTGTCCAGGGGGCCCCCCCAACATCATCAGTGGAAGAGGTCCACCTCCCTGCGCACTCCACCCACCTCTAAGTTCAAGGCCCCGCTTGGGAACTATCGGCAAAGTATGTATGCCACCATTAGTGAATTTAGGAAGCTTTGTGGGTACTCCCAATTATGTCTCTTGGCTCATACACACTTTTAGGCTCAGCTGTCGACTGCAGATGCGGTCAAGCAGCCCAGGTTCAACGAAGTCTTATGTGCTCTGTCTCACTCACAGAGGCTTCCGGCCTGGGTGAGGAGTTCGCTTTCCCTTATGCAGAGTGCAATCGAGCCGGTCCCTTCTGCCGACATGGAAAGAGGGTTACAGTCTATACTTTCTAGTTCCTTAACGCACAGGCAGGTTGCATCCAATCCTCAACCTGCATCATCTGAACCCTTGTCTCCTGAGACATTTCAAGATTATGTCTCCAAGCGCATGGCCCATTTAGTTCATCCAGAGGATCGGTTTGCCACAAGTGATCTAAAGAATGCGTACTTCACATGTGTATACTCCCTCGGCACAGGCCCCTTCGGTTGGCCTCGAAGGTCAAGTGTATCAGTACTGTGTCCTCCCCTTGACTTGTTCCTGTCCCCTAACACATCACAAAGTTGTTTGAGGTGGTGTAGTCCCGTTATACGGGAAAGGGTTCGAATCCTGGTGATCCTAAACTTGTTGAACATGCGAATACACCTCCCTGGAGGTGGTGCCCTGAGCCTCCTGAAGGCAGAACGCAGAGTCTGCACATATTGGTGGTCCCTCTGATAACTCCGGAGGCTCTTGGGCATATGTTTTCCGCAGTAGCGGTTATTCTGCATATGAGACCACTCCAGCTTGGATCGAAATTCCGAGTTCTGTCACCTATGCACAGACCTCTGGAACTCCATGTCTGGTACCGCTGATTGGCGTTTTAAAAAGTACTACTTTAGAAAGTAGAGCAATCCTAGCGAAGTTCCCTCGGTCGTCACTGACATAAGTCTCAGTTCCCTTTTCGGGGGAACGGTGGTTACAAAAGTAACCATTACGATTCTTATTTCCTGGAAAATAAAGAACATACAGAAGGGTTACAGGTGTGTAAACATCACAGAATAAATCAGTCTATAAATCCTATTTTTGAAGCACTTTAATAAATAATCGATTGTTTGGTTGTATTTGCTAGTGTTTATTTTGAGCATTATTAATGACAGATTTACTGGTAATATTTAACTGTCATAAATTATATTATGAAGATACATTAAAACATTCACGTTTTAGTGATGATTCATAAAGTTACCTTTGAGCTCAGTTTTCGTTCAGATGGAGGTTTGTAGTGGTTTTCTGGTGATCATGTTAGATGAGTCTGTGAGTACACTTTTTATCCATTACTATAGAACAAAATAAAAACAAACTTTTGTGATTCATAGAACATTACTTACTCTTGCAGTCAGTTTCAAATAACCCGAGACATTTATTAAATTTCTCATTCCCTTCAGAGGGCTCCAGGTGTTCACAGGTCGCTTGATCCTGCCATACTAACCCATCTTGGTGGGTGAAGGGGTCCACCGCTGCACGTTTCATGAGGCAGAAGTGCAGATTTTCACTGCCCAATCAGTGATCTCGGAGGGCTTCGTACGTCATGTTTGCTCATGCCAATCAGCGCGAATGGGGAGTTGGTTTTGGAACCAGCTCAAAGTAGGTACTGAAAATGGCATGGTTCCATGGTTCCAAAACACAATGAAAAAGCTCAAAATATGTGTAGAACTGTTCAGAACTGTGTCATGCCATGTAATGGAGAAACCCCATTAGACATTAGAGGGTTGACTTGGGAGGAAGTGAGAATTGACCTTTGTGTCTAAACAAGTCAAGAACAGGTTGGAGATGGGAAAGGGTTTGAATGGTTCTTATTTTACAATGGAATGCAAGAAGTTTCATGGTCAATAGACAGGAATTAAAAAGTTTATAAATGATTTGGCTCTTAAACTATGTGTGATATGTGTGCAAGAAACATGAATGAAACAATGCTTAGAAATCATTAGTGGGATGTCATGGCATTCGATGTGACAGGAAAGAGGGAACTGGGGATGGATGTGTCACTTTTATAAAAGAAGAAATAGTGTTTAGAAAGAGAAAATTAGGGAATTATGAAGAGTATGTGGTGGTAGAAATTGGAAGAGTAACACCAGTTGTAGAAATATAAAGAATTATTAAAAGTATGAGAGGAACTATGAAAGAACTTCAGTACCCAGTACTAATAAAAGAAGAGAAAGTAGCTGTCACTGATGAGGAGAAGGCTGTCCAGGTTAAAGTTGAAAATAATATGTCTGACAAATACACCGCAGTAAATGGAACACCTCATGAAGGAACAGAACTGACCAGCAGATAGGCGTCCAATCACAGCTGACTTCTAGGAAATGAGGGTCCTGTCCCATCTTGGACAAAAATCAATCTTGCGTGAGCGCAAGAATGAGTCTCGCGCAGGTTAAGATTGAGAGCGAGCAAGGGAGGGAGATTTAAGAGAGAGTGAGCATGTTAGCCCCTTGTGTTTTGCTCTCTTGTTCAGTGACGCGCCTGTGCGGGATGAAAAAAAGCTTGCGGTTTGTGTTTTTTCACTTGCGGATCTGTTTTTGTTCGCGCGCATGATTATCAAAAATACACACTCAAATAATGGCATGGATTTGCTGCCATATTTGCCTCCAAAGATGACGCCACTCTTTTTCTTAAAGACTGGTATCAGTGGTATTTTCCTCTCATGGCTCCCTTGCTTAGTTAATTAGTTCTTTCTCCAAAACCTCTGGCTTAAATCTTAATAACAGTAAATGTGAACTATTGGCTATCAAATCATTATCTGCGCTCTCTTTCTGTAACATTCCCATTTAATATGAAGTAACATATTTAGGAGTTCTAATAAGCAAAATCTGTAAAACAAGATGCACTTCTAACTTTTCAAAATTATAAACTAAACCCAAACTAAATTGAATTCCTGGCTCCAAAGATTTATCTCTAAAGGGAAGAATTCTGCTGACGAGACTGACATACACCGCTCTCTCAATAAATGTTGATAACCCCATAAGGGTAGCACGGTCGTTTCACAGCAAGAAGGTTGCTGGTTCAAGCCTCGGCTGGGTCAGTGTGGGTTTACTCCGGGTGCTCCGGTTTCCCCCACAAGTCCAAAGACATGTGAGATAAGTGAATTGAGAAAAAAACAAATGTCCATTGAATGTGTGCGTGTGAATGTTTCAAAGCGATGGGTTGTGGCTGGAAGGGCATCCGCAAAACATATGGCAGAATTGTTGGCGGTTTATTCCGCTGTGGTGATCCCGAAAGGGAAAAAGCCGGCAAGATAATGGATGGATGGATGGATGGATGTTCTTTTTGTGGTGAAGATTGTGAAACTCTGCCATCTCTTCTGGACTTGTAAATTCTCTGCACTCTTTTGGTCTGACTTATTTTCTTTTATTCAAAGCACTGTTCTTAACTGTTTTAACTTTGCATTAAAAGATGTTGTTTTTGGTATTCATGAGAACCATACAGAAGACAATGATAAATAGTGTTACATTTTCATTTATTCTTATGCTTGCAAAATTTCATATTCACAATATAAATTCAGTAACTCCAAACCCTACTTTGTCACTTTTAAAATTGAACCTCAAAACTATTATGAAAGTATCCAACACTCCCAGAACTGTAAAGCGTTTACGTTTAAATTGTTATATAATTCCTAAATCTGACCTTCTTCCTCCTTAAATCATTATGTATTTGCTCTGACTCTTATGTAATGTTTTCAGTGCTCAATGTAATAATGTACTGTCCCTGGCTGTAATGTGTGATCAATAAATAATAATAATAATCTGTTATAAACAGTCAATGAGGTGGACAGAATGCCATTAGCTTTGACAGTATAATGAGTTTTTAAAACTCAAGTGGTTGCAGAGTTTTATTAACCAATTTCAATCGTTTTGGTTTCATCTGCTTTGAAAAATGTTCCAGGATGTTGGTAGAATAACATTTTTGTTAGTGTGATTTCGAAATTAATAGGCGGCCAACTAAATTATCAACATTTAATGGATGAAATCTGTAAAAATACATATGCACACAAATTCATATTACTCGTCGTTCCTTATCACTATTTTGTTTACATTAGTCTTTCTGTTTAAATATGTTAATTAATTTATGCAAATGCATTTTAATGGTTTGTCTTTTTAATAACGTTAAAGGAAGAAAGACACCGAAGCCACACATTTACTGATTAACAAATACTGATTCAAAATATTTTGTATATTAAAACTCAAGCTGCCGTAATATAATCTTCTAGCTGCCGTAAATCAAGTCATTGAAAATGACCGGAAGCACGTGATTTGTGAGCATGCGCAAAACCAACTTTGTCGGCGGTAACAGTTTGTGAAGCCACAGGGACGTAGCGCCGGTGTCGCGTCCGAATTGAGCCCCATTGGAATGTACGTTGCCTAGTAAATGCGCATGTGCAGAGAAGCTCAGCTGCCGTGACGGAGAGCCAAACAGGACATGTTTCCTTTCGGTTCATTGAAATGTCGAAGTTGAGCTACGATAAAGTCCTTAAAAGAATCTTGTTTGTAATAGTTATTCGTTTTTACAGTTGTGTTTGTCTTAAAATTGTGCATGTCTTAACATTTTATCTTGTGTTAGCTTAAAACTTGTACAGCAAGATTAAAAACCGACCTCAATTTAACAAACTCACAATCCCATGCACACAATAATATATATAAAGTTCATCAATGCATACAGGTCTGTATGTCAATGCATATATCTCTGAAGCAGCACAATTTAACTGCTTCAAAAAAAAATTGTATTATGTGAACGCATTCGCATTCACTAACTTCTGGAATGAAAGGGTGGCTAAATTCAAGGTATGCGGATTGTGTGATTCTGTCTCTTTTCTGATTAGATACTAATATCTAAATTGTTCTACAAAACTTCTATTTTTCAGGTTGATCCATGTGACTATGATTTAATTATTGAAATGGTCAGTTCTGTACCCCTCACAAAAAAGACTCTTGTTCTTGATTCACTTGGAGAGTCAATTACAAGAAAGAAAAAGTGTTTGGAGAAGACCAGGGAGTGTTGTTAAATCTAACAATGATAATAAGTGAATTGGTAATCCTTTTTTCTAGAGCCTTGATGAGGAATCAGGGGTATTCCTGTTTCTCATTGGACATGTGAAACACTGCCTCACTTCAGAGAGACAGCACATCTTGTGGAGTTGCTTGTAACATCACTGATAAGCAGCTGACCATTTCTTCCCTACAGGTAGACCTCAAATTATGTTTTGCTTCAGTATGGCTAACATTAAAATATGGCTTAATAAGTATGGCTAACATTGAATATGCTATATATTTCAAAGTTAACCTGCTCTAAAAGACTTGAACCCATTTTGATTATTTTAAAGTCAATGTTTAAAACAATTAATATTTAAAATGTAAGTAAATAAATAATTGTATATTTTAATATAGACATTTTTAATAAAAGTGTCTGCATATAAACCAAGGCGAATAGAAAATAAAATATACTTTCAAGCTTTAATGTTTTTATTAACGTTCCGAAACTTTTTGAACTTTCTGACTCTCCGTACATACAGAAGTGATTTTGACGTATTCTAAGCGATTCACAAACAAAAGTACGTACGGTAGCTTAGCAACTCCGCACGATCTCTTGTTGTTGCGTAAAAGGAACGGAATTTCCTGAGGGGGACATCTTCTAGTGCGACACCGGTCTGCAGGCAGACGCTACTTTTACGACGTGTTTAACTTCTGAATCCCGTAAAGAGAAAGACTCGTTGAACGCACACTTTTCATACACGTTGTTTAAAAGGTAAGTTAAAATGAAACGGTAAATGAAAAAAATACACAATAGCTTAAGCTGCATAAGAGTAAGCACTATTTTGCGGACACACTAGAGTTGAATAGTTATTGTTGAGATGACGTTAATGTATTTCCTACTTAACGTATATTGGCGTTAATTGCTAACTAAACAATAAATGAAATACTATTGTTACGTATAGTGTTAGTGGTTTAGTCGTTGCTGAATATAATGAACGCTGTATTATTTGTAGACTAAAACTACACTAAAACTTTCAGTAACAAAATTGATAACATCATTTCTTGACAAATATTCTTATCCTGACCTTTTGTATTCTTTAAAGTTATTTTAATTTAATGGTATAAAAAATACTCACTTTTTGGTTTTCCTAACATAAATATACTCTTATGGGAATGTTTTGGGAAACATAAACTTACTTTTTATTTTCGTAAGGAAAATGGTTTAAACTCAAACAAACTCCCCGGGGTAGAAACATGTTTTTCAGCTCTCATTTTTGTTTCTGCTCAAACAGCTTTGTAGCTCGTTGACTTTTACACAGATCACAAAGACCTCTCATATGTTTATTTTCAGCGCTTATACCTGAAGATATAGAGCTGGGCAAAGAACAGTTGTGGATAAGTGTACAATTTTACTGAAGTAAAACAAATACAGTTTTGTAGTTCGCTGCTGAAAGTCATGCGAACAATTTTGAATATACAACGTACATTGTTAACACTAATTTTGGAAATTCCTGCAGAGAGCGAGTGCAAAACAAAGCCACGGCCATTGCCTTTCCTATAACCAGAAGGAACTGTAGGAAGGTACTAGACAGAACGTGGAAGAAGTTGTGCAAGTAGCCCTTAGATCTAGAGCAACTGTCCCACAGTTAGCAAACAGTTTAAACAAACACACTTAAACAAAACAAATGACACAATGAAGCAACAGTTTTTACTTACCCTACTGATTTTTCGGCATCTGAAATGGCTTTTACCGTGTTTTCGCTTAAGGTACTCGTGCGTCACTCTTGTGTTTCCATGGTATGAAAGTTCGGCCGGCATAGCATGCAGCTCATCTTCTTCTAAGGAGCGTTTAATGAGAAATTATTCCACAGTTTTTGGGTGCACACTTTTTCCTGAAGACTACACTTTCTCGATTTCGCCGGCGGCTGTGTAGCTAGGTTTGATCTGGACACACCTCTGTGACGTCACGTGATCAGGCCAAGTAAGTATTTAATTATTGGTTATTATCGATTTTATTGATTAGTTGTTGCAGCCCTAAAAAACATTTTTTCCTATAATTTTGTAATCAATTTCCCATTTGTTTTCAATGACTATTGTAAATCAAATACCTATTCAAGAAAGACCTCATGGATGCACTGGGACTTAATTATCAATTAAGTTTTCTTATGGTTTCAGGGTGTTTTGGGGTCTCGCAACATCATACACCAACATCATCTCCCAGTCGACCCAGCTGGTGCTGATCAAGCCCCAACTTGCGTTCCACAACAGCCCACGGATCTACCATATTCATTCAAAGCCATCGGGTGGCCTTCTCGGCGGCTTTACTTACGGAATTGATGGTCCCGTTCTTTGCTCTCCCCACGATGCTCAGGACCTTACACAGAGACCGTCCTGCAACTGGACTGTTGTCATCTGTTTGTTTGCTCTGGGTTTTTCTGACTGGATTTCCTGGAGCAGGATGGTTCTTCCTGGAGCTGATGGCTGTGGCTACGCCTTTGCGCCAGCAATAGCAACCATCTACCAGGACCTTCGGACAGCCACTGAGGATGTGTTCTAAAGAGCCTCTTCCAGAGCAAAGAGGGCATAAAAGTGTCTTGCTCTTCCCCCACACACCACAAAGTGATCCTGCACTGCAGTTCACTCTCCCAGCTTGTCCACACTCTCTGTTGCTGTAGCCTGACTCGCTCTTCCTCCACTCCTGCTCTGACTTCGTCCTGGATCAAATTATTTCTTTCCTTTACACAAGTCTGGCTGATGAGAATCTTTGGGAAGTATCCCAAGCCTGCTCTGCCTGTCACCAACATGCCCACCAATGCCTTTTGTGACTCTGCTAGCTCCCCTGCCTTCCTCACCTTTCACTTCCTTCCTGTCCTCACCTCGATGCCTATACCTTGCAGTCATTGGAGTCCATGTACTGTAGGGCTTCTCTGGTGTGGGCCATCATTAAATTTCTGTGATGCCGCTGTGAGGAAGCTGCAGGATGTTACTAATTCTATACAGGGTGCTAGTAAGGCCACAAGGAAGGCCAAGCCATTTTTTAAGAAAGCCACTTATCTTCCTCTCTAGGGACTCACGCAGTTCCAATGACGGCAGGTAAATCAACAAGGGCCACAGGATGTGGGGAAGGATTGAATGCTGGCAGATCCAGGCTTTAAACCTATCAGGCAGGCCAGACTTTCTTGAGCCAGGTTCCAAATTGTAATATGGCCTGAGTTTTTCAGGCTTGAGTTAAAGAGTTTCCCCAAGCTCTTGACTGCTTTCTCTGTGATGTTTGGAATGACAGTTCCTGAGATGGAAAAGCAAATCTTGTCAATTACTTTCCCTTTCTTCAGCACCATTGATCTTGATTTTGGAGGGCTTCTAATTCATCCTCGCCCAGTCATGAGGCTTTTGAGCCCTTGTGGGATCCACCTGCACCCTGGGAACAACATTGTTGTACAGTAAGGTCATCCATGTATGCTCTAATGGGAGGCTGTCATACACCTGACTTAGTTAGGAACCCTCTGCATTCAACCTTGGCTGACTTGACCACCATGTTCATGGCTAGGGTGAAAAGAACAACATAGATGGTACAGCCTGATTTCCTTTCTAAAGCTGATGTTTTTGACCTTGAATTAAATCTCATTCTGAAGTTGTTGTTGTAATAATCCAAAATTAGCCTTAATCTTGGCAAATTGGCGAGCTTAATTAGTTTGTGAGGTATTGACCCATAGGCATTTACCAGGTCCAGCCACAAAACAACTAAGTTGTGTCTGTTCCAAACAGCCTCTCCGATTAGTTATGTAAAGACTCATGTGCTCTAAACAGCCAGGTATGCTAGAGAACCCTCCCTTCTGTACCGATGGAGAAACTGTTCTTGAAGCTTGTTCTTGTTCTTGAGGAGAAACTCTGTCTTCAAGAGACAATGCTATAGAACACCTTCCTTTCCATGCTCAGCAGTGAAATGGATAGGGAACTGGCTGATGTTTCTAGAGTTCTCCTCTTTTGGGATCCAAACTCCCTCCGCACTCCTCCACCAGTCAGCAACTTTTCCCCTTCGTCAAATCACCTTCAGAACCCTCCACAGGGGCTGTAGTAGCTTAGGGCAGCACTTCTAGACCATATAATGAATGAGTCTGAGGCCTGGTGTCGATGCTGAGCGGCAGTCTTCATTCTTTAACAAACTCATCCTAGTGATTTTACACATTCATATTTAAACTCTGCTATAATAATCTTAAAGGATGTCCAATGTTAAATTGTGAAGGTTGCTTTGGATATAGTAAAGGGCATGGCTGTAGAGGCCAGGGAATGTCCAAATATAGGTTTGATACAGGAAGTTGTTATAGCTCAGCCATACAATGCCCAATCGGACCAAAATTGCTAGTTTGAACACATTCATATTACAATGCACTAAATCAGTCATAACGCCACCAATTTTTTTCCTCCAAAACTTTAAAAAGGAGATTGTTCTTAAAATTATTCTAGGATCAAAAACTTTTTTTAAATAATGAGCAGATGTGGAGTAAAGCCCTACGGATTGGCCACGAGGGTGAGGGCACCGAAGCTTGCAGCGTTAATGTTAATTGTTTTATTAGTTGTGTTGTACTTTACTTATTCTACTGTACTTTTGCTGTTTTTATTGTACTTATGTTGCTGCACTGACACGTGCACACACACACACACACACACACACACACACACACACACATAGCAATGAAGCTGATTCTGATATATCAGAGGGCATTAATGATCTTCATCAAAAGTTCACTCAGTTGTATTGAGTGGAATGCCATATAGTGCGCTAGTCTACTAAAACATAAATGAAAACACCTGAAGAGCCTTAAAATCCCAGCTTACTGGTTGTGACAGAAATTAGATGGGGTTTAAAAGATAAATAAATTATAGTTTAATACCAGTAGAGTAGAAGTGAAGTATGTGTTTTAACCAAACGAGATGGTAATGGCAGTGTTCTCTTTGTGTGCAGGGGTTATGAGACCTGAGACCAATGTGGAGCCCAGTAACTCACAGAAGAACATGGACAACTATCAAGCAGCTCATCCGCTCAAGCTCAGGTCAGACAATTTACTGTGTACCATGCACACATGTGTCTGTCACATCACTCATAGGTCTTACCTGAGAGGGTTTGAGGGTCACAGTTTCATTTGTTGTTTTTGCCCATGGCTTTCCTGACTGTAAAACAGCAAAAACTTTTTGTCCATTTTTGTCCAGAGTAGAAATAACAAGACCAGTTTTTAAAGCTGCACGAAAGCTTGTGATTCAGATTAGAAATTCATATAACTTATGGAAGTAGAGAGATTTAAAGTAAAGAAGTGTATGAGTAGTATGTCTGGCCTGGAATCGAGTGTAACTTTAGTTGAGTTTTCATGTATGTAAAGAAAGCTCAGTGATCGTACTCATAAAATGATTGCCCCCCTGTTTCAAGACGAGGTGATTGTTGTACATGTCGTTTTAACGTTGCTCGATGTTGGTAAGCCGATGAGTGTTATTTGTGTCGTTTACTAATGATTATAAATAGGATTAATAGAGTGAATGTGTTGTGTAGTTTTATAGAAGCCAGCCTTTATTTGTATTAATGCTAACCGCAGACACATTCACTGCTTATCCATCCCATCGTCCCAGACATGAGGTAGGCAATGGTAACTATTCAGTTGAAAACACATTCACATTAGAACACAAACACAAATCTGCCAATTTTAAGTAGTGGCAAAGCATTATCATTTTTAAAAATAAGAACCCGTCTCTAAAACCCCCCATGCAAGGAAAGATTCAGCTTCATCTACATTTTTGTGTCTGTGTGTGTGAGGAGGGTGTCCCCTCAGAGTGTGCTCACTTCCTCACTTTCTCTCAGCACTCTCGGTCTCTCTCTCTCGATTTAAGACTCGGGTTATTGGTCAGAATGTGTAAATAAAGACATACAGTCTGTATTGCTAGTGTTAGGTCTAGTTCCAGCTAACTTTGAGATCGAGAAATGCAGTAGAAAACAGCTGGAGTGGAGAGTAAAAACCGTGAGAGGGAAATTTGTTCATAACAAGGCGGAGAAAGTGTTAAGCAGTCATATTTGCAGTTTAGTATAAACTCTTACATCATGAAAATATTCTAACAGGCTCTAGGTAACAGACTTCACAACTAATGTACATGAGAACACCTCAGAATTAAACACCAAGTGCAGTTTCAGATGAAACTTCAGCAAGTAAACCTGGTAGAAATGAACAAAACTTCTTTTCATTTTTAACAGTGCCAAAAAACATTTTCAATTGTTTAATCTCGCATGTTCAATAAGGTTAAATATGTTAATAAGGTCTACTAAAATGTGACGCCCATTTTTTCCTTGTCATATCGCGATATAATATTGTCCAGTTATCATCTGGACAGTGGAAAATAGTGATAGAAAATTTAACTCATATCGCCCAATGCTATTTTGGTACAGTTAGAAAGCAACTAAGATGTGATCATATTAGTGCTGTCAAAATTAATGTGTTAATGCATTCGATTAATTTGAATTGTATAACGTGTTAAAAAATTAACGTAATTTACGCGGTTCCAGTTTTTCCTGTTGTGACCATCATGCTTTAAATGAAGTATGAAGAAGACGCATACACTTTGTATGACGATGAGAAGGCAAGGAGGATGAACACGCGACACACATCGCGCTCACAGGGGACCGTATTTCAGTTTTTCATTTTATAATGGTCTTTAAATAAATGAGAAAGTAATTGTAATTGTAGTCAAATTGCCTGTTTTAATGGTAGGCTTAAGCAAGGTAGCAGTTCTATGCTTTTAATATACATTTAAATGCATGTAAAATGACAGCAAAAACCTGCTATCGTAAACTCAATTACCTGTATTTTAGCGATAGAACTCTATAGGTTACTATCGTAAACTTAATTACCTGTGTTTTAGCGGTAGAACTCTATAGGTTACTATCGTAAACTTAATTACCTGTGTTTTAGCAGTAAAACTTTATAGGTTACTATCGTAAACTTAATTACCTGTGTTTTAGCGGTAGAACTCTATAGGTTACTATCGTAAACTTAATTACCTGTGTTTTAGCAGTAAAACTTTATAGGTTACTATCGTAAACTTAATTACCTGTGTTTTAGCGGTAGAACTCTATAGGTTACTATCGTAAACTTAATTACCTGTGTTTTAGCAGTAAAACTTTATAGGTTACTATAGTAAACTTAATTACCTGTGTTTTAGCAGTAAAACTTTATAGGTTACTATAGTAAACTTAATTACCTGTGTTTTAGCAGTAAAACTTTATAGGTTACTATCGTAAACTTAATTACCTGTGTTTTAGCAGTAGAACTCTATAGGTTACTATCGTACACTTAATTACCTGTGTTTTAGCGGTAGAACTCTATAGGTTACTATAGTAAACTTAATTACCTGTGTTTTAGCGGTAGAACTCTATAGGTTACTATCGTAAACTTAATTACCTGTGTTTTAGCAGTAAAACTTTATAGGTTACTATAGTAAACTTAATTACCTGTGTTTTAGCAGTAAAACTTTATAGGTTACTATAGTAAACTTAATTACCTGTGTTTTAGCGGTAGAACTCTATAGGTTACTATCGTAAACTTAATTACCTGTGTTTTAGCAGTAAAACTTTATAGGTTACTATAGTAAACTTAATTACCTGTGTTTTAGCGGTAGAACTCTATAGGTTACTATAGTAAACTTAATTACCTGTGTTTTAGCGGTAGAACTCTATAGGTTACTATAGTAAACTTAATTACCTGTGTTTTAGCGGTAGAACTTTATAGGTTACTATAGTAAACATAATTACCTGTGTTTTAGCAGTAGAACTCTATAGGTTACTATTGTAAACTTAATTACCTGTGTTTTAGCAGTAGAACTCTATAGGTTACTATCGTAAACTTAATTACCTGTGTTTTAGCGGTAGAACTCTATAGGTTACTATAGTAAACTTAATTACCTGTGTTTTAGCGGTAGAACTCTATAGGTTACTATAGTAAACTTAATTACCTGTGTTTTAGCGGTAGAACTCTAGGTTACTATCGTAAACTTAATTACCTGTGTTTTAGCAGTAGAACTTTATAGGTTACTATAGTAAACTTAATTACCTGTGTTTTAGCAGTAAAACTTTATAGGTTACTATAGTAAACTTAATTACCTGTGTTTTAGCGGTAGAACTCTATAGGTTACTATAGTAAACTTAATTACCTGTGTTTTAGCAGTAAAACTCTATAGGTTACTATAGTAAACTTAATTACCTGTGTTTTAGCGGTAGAACTCTATAGGTTACTATAGTAAACTTAATTACCTGTGTTTTAGCAGTAAAACTCCATAGGTTACTATCGTAAACTTAATTACCCGTGTTTTAGCAGTAAAACTTTATAGGTTACTATAGTAAACTTAATTACCCGTGTTTTAGCAGTAGAACTCTATAGGTTACCTCTTTTATGCTATTATAATACTAGATAATATCATTTAAAGGCAACATTTAACTGTAAGTTCACGGACAATTAACATTAAATTACTGAAATGTGCAATTACTCAGCGGTATTTTTCCAGTTTTAACATATTTAAGGCATCTTAAAAAAAACTTTAATTTTGCTGCAGTTTGACTGTAAAACGAAGCATGTGTGTTTATACTGAAAGGAACCGTTATTTTTAAATGAAATTCTACTGTGAAATAACTGTCCATTTATTTAACGTTAAATAACAGTAACTGTTTGACAACTTTGATGCCAGTTATTTTACAGGGATTTTTTTACAGTCTACCTTGCGAAGAAAAACATGCACTTCAACATGCGCAAAGTATAACATACAGTGCCTCTACGTGCTGTAAAAATAGTAACCCCATCCTAAAATTGCGTCTGCAAAGAAACCTGCATATGCTCTAGATATCAGTCAGGTGTTATTCGAGCTTTCGCTAACACGAAGGCTGGAATCATCACTGAACCCTTTTGTAGCGGTGAGCGCATTTTCACAGCCGCAACGATGGATGAGGAATTGACTAAACAGAAAGTGTATTCCTCTGTAAGTCACCTATTTAAAGTTAAAATGATTGTTATTATTAGATTGTGACAAAAGTAAGAAAGAGGAATTATTTATGACAGAGGAATTATTAAAACAATATGTTTATTGCTTTGTATTTGACATGTTTGAATTGAAAAATGTTGACATTGAAGTCATTTATTATTATTATTTAAATAATGTTTTAATATCAGTTTTTTTATGCTTAATGTGGCTTTTAATCCGGTGCACCCTATGTATGGATGAATACATGTTTATTGACACATGTTGACTGTGCGCCTTAAAATCTTTGTGTGCTTTAAAGTACACAAAAAATGGTATGTTGGCTAGCTGTTTAGCAATGCTGTTGCAAGGACAGCGTACTTCAACTTCATGTGTGTGTTCAATTATAGATGGTGTGTGCAGGATGTGCTGAATGACTTCGTTCTTAGCTGGCTGTTATCCTAGAAATATTCACCAAGAGCCTGCTTCACAATTTAAGCAGGACAAAAAGTAGCAGCTTATAGTTTCGGAATTTGTCTCCATTACAGTTTGGATTTTAGTAACTGAAAAGGTTAGATTTCCTTGTTCTTTTCTTAATGTGAAGGGTATTACATAATGTTTACTCTTTTAACTACACTCTGCTTGAAAGGGGGACAGCATCAACTTTATTATCCGTAGTTCATATGAGAATATTGAGTTTATACAAAGACATCAGAAGATTTGAGATTACAAGTTGTCATAAGAAATAATATGAAATGACAGGGGAATAAGTTGTCAACATGCCTTATTTAATGCAATTGATTAATCATTTTATTAATTGATTAAATACTGTGTATTTACGAAAGTGCTAATAGGGTAATTACGGTGTTACAGGGTAAATCTTGTGTTATTATTGTGTACTTAATGGGTAGTTTTTGTGTAGTTAAAATATACTTGTTATTTACAGCGAACAAGCTCCATTTTAGATTACAACCCTCATCAAGTGTGGTTACAGGGTAATTACAATGTAAATATTTATAAACCAGAATAAATAGAAATAACAACATAAAAGTATTGCAAGTTGTTACCATATAATTACAAATAAGGGGAAGTACACAGCTATTACTATTAATTACCCACTAATTACTAAGTAACTACCCTGTAGTCACACAGTAGTTACCCTATAATTACCGTACAGGTATACTGCATTTACACAGTACTTGCCATGTAAACACACCATATTTAATAAGTATGTAAACTGGACTTGCACTGTAATTACTCTGTAATTAGCATGCTGTAATCTAAAGTGTTACTAAAAATACAAGCATCATATTTTACAATAAGATGCTTGTATACAGTGTTCAATACAGGGTTAGATATTCAATCACCCATGGCTGAGAGTTCTTCAGTCTATGATCTCTGCTCTGCCTTCTCCTCATTGGGCTTGTTACTAGGTGCATTTGGGGCTTACTGGCATAACATCAAAGGGCACATCATATTTCCATTTCTTTCAAGTTGTTATGATTCTTTGATATATATGAATTCTGTAACATGCTAACCCTACACCCAGACAGAGACAAACAGTGAACAAGTTTAGGTGAGTTTAGCGACAATGAGGTATCATTTATCATTTTAGGTTCTTTATCAATTTTTAAGAGTTTACCTGAGTATCCCTGCAAGAGGACAATGTCCTCTCTTCTGTTAATTTCTGTTCTGAATTCATTTCAGTTTACCTTTACCCAAACTACATAAGATCACTTTTGTTGTCTCTTAAATCGCACACATTATTTGTTTATCTACATCTGCACCTGATACTAGTAAATATTCTCAGCACTTGAAAGACATTTTCTGATCCAGAAATTTCTGATGAAATTTGACTAACAAATAACAGTCAACATAACATAATGTTAAATCCATGAAATTCTGATGATGTTTACTTTACTAGTGTTGTCCATTAGAGATTGTGCAAGTGAGTGATCTTGTAATGAGTCAAACTGTGATTCTCTTCTGGTCTGGATAGATATGGCAGATTTTCGTGAGCTATTCTCAAAGGCGCGTCACATTACCATCATCACTGGAGCAGGAGTGAGCGTTGAGAGTGGCATTCCCAGCATCAGAGGAGCAGAGGGGCGCTGGAGAACATGGAGAACCCAGGTACATCACGCTGATATCCTTTACCAACACATCAAAAGCAGTCGCAGATGTTGACAAGATGGCTTCTCTGCAGGGGACATTTCGTTAGCTTCACACCACTGTTGTTTAGTTTTGGTGCAGTGATGCTCCTTGCTAAGAATATTTTGTTTCATGATACGAAAAAAATGTCAAGATACGATAAACGTACATGAGTAATAGATATTTGAAATTCGGGTGAAAGACAGCACTGGGCGTCACTGCATTCAATGCGCCTGCAAATATTCTGCTCTCCTATTGGTCAGTTCCAGCACTGATGCTGCATGCTAGTGCGTATTATCCTGTTCTCCTATTGGTCTCCTGACACCCCATGACGTCTTCCTAGAAAAGCTCTCCCTGTCTACATGCACGGTTTTGTTTTTGTGGTGGGTCTTAAATTTGTGAGTATTTTCATGTTGCTTTTTTGGCAAAGCGTATTTTTTTATGGTCATGGTTATCCTCAGCTACCATTCGTTCTCCCCTACCACCTTGTTAGGCAGTACAGACGCGAACCCAAACGCAGTGAGTTCAAACTTCTTTTATTTCAAAAAGACTACAGCCGTCACTGTCTTCAGGGTGAAGTTGCAGGGAAGCAGAACACTTTAGCTCACAATCGAGATAACCAAAGATTCACCAATAACATGAACAGAAAAGAGCAAGAATAAAAAGATAACTAATGACAAAATTAGGCACACGTGAGCATAAGGCAACACACCTCCCCCCAACACTTCACCATATTGCCCCACTCGAAAGGTAGGGGTTATTAGTTTTCATTTATTTTATTCTGTTTTTATTGTTTTATTATTATTTATTAGATGTATAATATGTACTTTTAAGGAATGAACAATACTAGTTTATTTTTCTCTAGTTTTCCATGTTATTTAAACATTTTAGTTATGTTTCTGTGTGGCTTGGAACATATTAGGAATTTTACATGTACAACTTGCTTCAACATACAAAAAATCAGCATAAGAAGGCCGCCCTGGAACAGATTATTTCGTATCTTTAGGTATTTGTATTTGCATCTGACACATATTTTTTCAGACCAATGTCCATAATCTCTTCTTTTTTTCTACTGCTTCTTTCTCATATTATTCTTTGGCTCTACCTTTTCTTTTTTTTTTTTTTTGGCTCTACTTTTTGAATTTCATCACAAAAATGACCCCCTAGGCATGCTCGAAAACTCGCGAAACAAAATTTTGCAGCAAGGTACAGCTAGTTAAAAATGGCGATTTTGCACTGTTGTTCATATCATGAAAAACAACTCTTCAGCGCCCCCTGGAAAATTGGAGTCGGCTTTCCAGTTTGACCTACAGTCACGAAAATCGGTACACATATGCATCATCTCTATACAACAACAAAAGCCTTGCCAAAATGTACAGGAAGTTCGCCATTTAAAAAAACCCGGCTTTTTAGCGAGATGCACTTTGCGCTGAACCCCTTTGCACTTTAACCGCCATCACTTTCCACTTTAACGAGGCAAAGTGTCTGATCCAGCTAAAAAATTGGTGTGATTACTTGTACCATGAGGGAAAAAAGTTATCAAAAGCACAGAAGTACGTCAAATGGTCTTGGGGAGGCGCCCCCACAAATTTCACCCTTCAAAAAAGGCCACAAAAAGGACATGCTTTTGTCTGGATGAACTTGAACAGAGATATAATGTCCACTAAAAAAGCCTTTCATGATGAGCCTGGCAGGCTGAACAAAAGGATATGCATCACTGTGACTGCACTCAAAGAATGGGCTCTACAGTGCCCCCTTAAATGTTACAAAAAGCTTTGTTTCAGCTTGAACATGTTTGAAAGCCCACCACATTTTATCCATAGGTCATCCTTGATAAATAAATGTTTTTAGGCTTTCTAACAAGTATAGTAATCAAACACTGTTAGCTAATGTTTTGGAGAACAGCTTGCAGTGCAAAGCAGGGATACAGTTTTTCAGCAGGGTAAGGTCCACCTTCTTGAGCGACAGAGTGAGGACAGCTCTTCGACAGCTCAGCGGGAAGTGATCCTCTCTGCAGGCCAATGATTAAAACCTTAAAAACTTTCTAATCTAACCATGTAGAGCATGTGGTCTCTTGCACGAAGCCATGTGTGTTGCCTCTTATTCTGACTAAATGATTTCGATATATCATTCAGCTCATGCGTCTCCACCTTCTCCTTCAGATGCTTACGGGAGGCCATTTGAGGTTCTGCATGGTTCCTATCGATAAATCTGTAGTACAATTAAAGTCTAACATTAAAAGCTCTGCAGGGTCACAGTCTACAGAACATTGCTCAACGTCTTTAAAAAAAAATCTTGCTACTGCACTGGTGGGAGTGTACACACAGATTAAAAACTAAAACCTCGTTCTCATAAAAAGCCCTCACTTTTAAAAGTCTCCCATGTAAAAACTCAACAGAATAAGAACAGGGAATGAAATAGTAAAAAGCAAGGGTCCACTACCAGTCAGCGTTTTTTTTTTTGCGGCTTAAAATCACCAACCCATCCCACTCCTTCACCCAGTCAGAAGCATTACTGGCATCGCTGTGTGTCTCCTGGAGCAGAGCTACATCAATGCGCTTCTGCTTTAAAATACTGAACAGCTTCACTTGCTTGGTCTGCTCTCTCGGTCCATTAATATAAAGCCTCGCTATATTGATCCCTGCCATTAAAATGATTCAGAGGGTTAAAACCACTCTAAAACTAATAGCAACACACATTAAGATACCTCTGTAAAGGCCAGCTCTCTCCTGATCATTATCAGAAATTTAGCTGACCTTTAGTTTTCTCTAAAACTGTTTAATCATTTTACCACTGTATTCAGTTTTGTCATTTCGTTCTTGCGAGTCACCTGGGAAAGGCAACTTTTACATCAGAACTTCATTCTCTTTTTCCTGATTCAGGGGGACACTGTGTATTTCCGATCCCCTCACCGGGTTAAATACATCACTTACAAAGGAATACACTATATTTTCAGTTAGTTCCTCATCCATCAAATCCTTCATCGCTGTCACAATTAAACTGTTGGGTGATTTCAGCATCAAGCTCACCAAACTTCCTATCATCCGAGTCCATCTAGTTGCAGTAAATGTTGCTATCATAAAACATATAATTGTTTTTATGTTTTCCATGGGATTCTCACAGTAAACAAAGAAAATTGCAACATTTGTGGAAATGTCAATATAAAGAGTTTAAGTAACTTTCAGTAAGTTAATCAAGCAGAGTCATTGTCAGCAACGGACAGACTTGATCTGGGCTGACTCTGTCTAAAGGAATCATGCCTGAAGTCTTTGACTGGAGCCACGCTGAGTGCTCGCGAGCACGCATCAACTAAGAGTCGGACAGAGATCAAAGCGCAGAGCTCGAGTCAGAGCTGAGAGCGCCGAGGGGCAGCCGAGCTCAGACAGAGCAGTCCTTGATATCTGGGAATCATAAACAGAATCAGAAAATCAATAAACTAGGAATGCATGTTTCACACACACAAGGAATTTGCTGAGGTACAGGAGTAATCTCCAGTATTGGAACATTAAATGACCCTTTACATTAAATGGCACAAATAACATTGAACGGTAAACACAGGTTAAGTAAGTAAATTGCTAAAGTTAAAAATGAATACAGTACGATGTATGGAGGAGGTAGTGGAGGTAGGAAAAATATAACTATAACTTTGTCAGAAGTCCAAGGTGCTTAAGAAATGTGCTTGGAGATAATGCGCAGACCAAAACATAACGTAAACTAAGAGTAAAGTGCAGCTAGAGAACAACAAAAAATGGAGGGACTGAATGTGTAAATAGTCCACCTAAGTGTCCCATTACTTAGTGCAATATTTAATAGAAATATTTGAGAGTGTTAGTGGTGAAAGTTATGGATTCAGAGACTGAATCTGACTTGTCTACTGTAAGCACTCAGTTGGTGAAAATCAAGACAACTTGTGTATACTCATGTTCATGACTCTTGTTTATTTATGAAGCCAAACTGCAAATGAAGCTTTACATGCAGAATTAATCTTGATCTGTCTGGTCTTTTAGCCACATTTTTGCTTACTCTCTTTCTTCAAACTGCAAGCACTGAACTGAACTACCCTCCCTCTTAGGATCTGGCAACACCACAATATTTCTCTCGTCACACCAGTCGTGTGTGGGAGTTCTACCACTACCGGCGGTCACTGGCTTTGAATGCTCGCCCCAGTGATGCTCACCTGGCGGTTGCAAGGGTGGAAGCTCGGTTGCGTTCACAGGGCAGAAGGTTGACCGTGATCACGCAGAACATTGATGAGCTGCATACTCGGGCCGGATCCAGAGCACTGCTGGAGGTGCACGGTCAGAAAGCTTAGCCTTGGTTTGTCTCAAGGTTTTTCACAATGTTTCTGCCAATGCACAGAGAAATCATGCACACACACACACACACACACAAACGCACACACACACACACGCACGCACTATAAAGCTAGCTGGAAATCAATATAATAGATTTGAACTGTGTGCATTTTTGTAAGATTTCACCAAGATCTTGTATCAAGACGAACAGGAATTCACAAATTAGTGTGCTTTACCTACAACCTGTTTACTAATCAAAGAGCAACAAATATTGGTCTCCCAAACTTTGAAAAAGCCAACATACTGATCTAGCTCTTAACCATTTAACCCCAATAATGATACTGTAATTGTAAGTTAATTTTCATTAAGTTTCTCTTCATAAACAACTATAAATGTAGATCAACAAGACTTTTGAGATTACAGAAATGAACCTCAACCTATTTTACATCAACTCAAACAGTTTTATTCGGATAGGGCTTTCTGTGTTTATTTCACTAGTTGTTTTATTCTCATAAGTTCAGGAGTTTTTTAGTGTCCCTAAAGCTTCGGTCTCAGACATCATCTCCAACCCTCAGGAGGATTCCCTTCATCAGGAGAATCTCTAGAAATATAAAGACATTACATGAGATTAGATAAGATTTGTCCAAAAAAATCTTGTGTTTCTACACAGAAATGAGCAAAAGATAAACTAAAAGTATATAATTATTAGTTAAAATACAAATAATGAAAGAAGCAATATGTTGTTTAATTGATGAGCATGAGCAGTAATAAAGCAATATTATATAATTTCAATTAGAAAAAAATACTGAATATATTGGAAAACATTATTGTTATATACTGGTCAATTTCACTAAAGCTGTGAATAAACCCTGTGTATAGAAACTATCACTTACTGTGGTTGGGATGGTGACAGAGCGCCCCCTGCCTGCTGCTGTTTATCCCCTTTCACAAATCTCACAGGGGCTTCTCCTCATGATCTTTTAACAAAAACTCTCAAACAAATCAACTTTGATGTCAAGATCTTCTTGACATCTTTCTCTACTATTTACAAATGTTTTGGCACTGAAATCTGTCATCAAATGTGCCAAAAAAACAAAGGAAGAATGCGAGGAACAAAAGAAGAAAAGATGTGCGTCAGCGCTAATGCAACAGAATGACAGACGCGACAGAATCACAGACACAGTAAATAAACCTGTACAATTTAACTCTTATAAGCCTATAACTACTGCGAAAACAATGCCTATACTATTATATGCCATAAAAATACAATATTTTAAATTAAATTGCCTCTAAAACAATGGTAAAGTATTGCTAAAGTCATTCACAATTAAACAATTACTCATCTGTCTCCGCTCGACAAACTTCCCGCCCCTGGAAAACGATATTGTCATTACCGTAATGTATTACATTTTTTTCAATAGTGTGAAAATAACCAGAGCTACATTAGTTTGAAGTGCGCAAGTCACTTTTTGTGTCGCCGGCGACACATCCGTTGTTAAAGTTTTAACATCTTAACTCTTGTGAAGAGTGGATGTTACCTTGATGTTTAATTTGCCTAAATAAATTAGGCCACGCTCTCCTTTCTACAGAAACCTCTAAGTCAAATATCTTGAACAATAAGACTTTAACAGTATGTCAAAATAAGCATTGCTTATATAAGCAACTGTACCACTTGCTACAGAAAACTACTCTTTCAGATCTTCTCACAGGTTCAAACTATAATTTTAATCAAACATAAAAAAAACTGTTCAAAGCTTTATCAAGTTGTAAAATACCTGTTTTCTCAAGCCAACAGAAAGTTTGCTTACTAAACTTTAACGTCTTGTTGTGTTCCTTTTCGTCTTGATGCAAGATCTGTATCTCAAGTTAGTTTCACTAATTAAGAGCATGCGATCCACAAATGTATCCAGCAAACCTGTATTTGTTGACATATATGGATTTCATTTTATTGAATTAATCTTGATTTATGGGCTTGTAACTCTCATTTGTTTTAGTGGATCTGACAGCACCATCTTCTCTGGGTTGAGTGTGTTTGTGTATGTGCAGGAAACCTGTTCCAGACTCGCTGTCTGAGCTGTGGCCATGTAGAAGTCAATTACAAGAACCCTATTTGCCCATCATTGGAGGGGAAAGGGTGAGAGCTTCTCCACACACTCACACAAGTGTAGTACGTTTTTATGGTTTAACACGAAACAGTATTTTTACACTTTCAAAATCAGCATGTTCAAATAGAAATGACAGATGATGAAGTCCAAGCCAAGCAATCTTTTTAATTCAAGTCTTTTTTGGATAGTTACATGCTCCCAAGTTTGCGGGAACTGTTTTTTTGGCAATACTTTTGGCAACAAAGTACTCATTGACCAACTATGGGGATAAACTTTGAGAGGTTACATAATAAAATTGTTCTGAAGGAATATAAATGACTCTAATAAAGTAACTAATAATTGTACTTCTGTAACTCTCTGCTCTCCCATTATGTTAGTTCAAACTGGTAGTAAACATTGCCATCCTCTTCTTATCAACTGCTACAGAGGAGCACACTTGCGACACTGGCACAGTTAATTATAGACTACTTGTGATATGCTTAGCACTTTGTTTTTTAATTGCCACAATGTTCATAAGCATAAAACGTGCACAAGCAATATTATTATAAAAAATATTTTTCTTGCATTTGATGATTGTTCATCCCAGAAACAACTGGCCATTGACAGTTTTTCATTGCTGTTCTTTTAGTTGTCCTGAGCCTGATTCTCCTGATGCATTTATTCCTGTCAGAGACCTCCCCAGGTACTCACTCTTAATTTTCCAGCATCTGTATCTCATCAACAGATTGTACTGAATTTGCGTGTGGCTGTGTGCTAGGTGTAAACAGAAGGGCTGTGATGGGCTGCTGCGTCCCCATGTCATCTGGTTTGGTGAAACTCTGGACTCACAGATTCTGACTCGAGTGGAGAATGAGCTGGACTCCTGTGATCTTTGCTTGGTGGTGAAGCACATTTACATATACTTTCTTGAAAAAAATCTAAACAATGGTATAGGGTTGGGCAATATGGGTCCAAATTCATATCACTCTATTTTCCACTGTCCAGACAGTATCAGTATAATATTGTGATTTGACGGGAAGAAATTGGAGATAACATTTTCTAGACCTTGATAACATTAGAGGCTAAATTTGCATTTTAACATTATTTAAAGTGTGAAATAAGACAGAGAACTGAAACTGTTTTTGCCTCTGATAATTATGACAAATATTCTTGCTGATGTTTCACCTCAAACTGCACTTTGTGTTTAATTCTCATGTAGATTAGTTGCAAAGTGAGAGAGAGTGCGCACGCACTGAGTGGACGCCCCAGACAGCCGTCCTTATTGACTGACTGTCAAGTGTTACCAACATTGTGTCTTTGTCGCTGATTTAGCGACTCTTCAGATCACCTAGCGCCTTTTTTTTTTATAATCCAGGGAATAGTGACAAATCTTTTGATAATTTCTGCTGTTCCTGGCGACTTTTAGCAAATAAGTTATTTCTGGCTGACGGGCTTTTTCAGAGCAGCGCTGATGCAATCTGTACCTGAGTAGCTTCCCCTTCTGCACTCGGAAGAACCACAATTCACTTTCGTATCGGTAGAGAGGTGTATTATATTTCAGATATTTTTAGATTCATCTGAGATATTGAAACAGCAATAAGGACTTAATAATTATCTAATTATTTTACCTGCTTCCCCTTTTTGCTGTAAAAATATCCCATTTCAAATTCTGCTTAATGATTTTTGTTTCAATATTGACAAGTTCAACACTACTTCAGTATGATTAGCTGAAGATAACGTGCATAATTTGATCCATTATTTATGTAATGCACAACTACCCTAGTTGATTATATGAATATAATAGAACATAACCATTATAATTATAAAATGTACATCCAGCATAACAGCTCTGGAGAAGTTGCTGATATGCTCACAATACACCCCTTATTGCTGCTTTCTCTAATAATGAAATTGGACAAATGTTGGAGTGGAATGGAATAATTGTTCATTTCTATTAAAATTTTCCCATACAGTTTTTTTACAGTTATTTTACAGTATTAATGTTACATTACACAATTAGATCAAATTACTCATTAATTGGTCTAATTTTACTTGATGTTCTATTATTCTACACTGGCTGAACCGCTAGGTTCACATGCTAGTTTCCTCCTCCAGAAATCCTTTGCCATACCCGGTCTCCAACACCCGGGTCAGTTCTGGCATCGCATCTCTTATCATTCACTGTCTGTGAACATGTGAATCCAAGCAATATCTATAGCTCGATACACAATCAAACTTCAATCTCACAACAGAAAATAGCATCAAAGAACTAAGAGATAAACCGCCGAGGAAGAGACCAGCAAATACAAACATTCAGAAGCTTGTATTGCTTGTGTCCGACCTTCAAGAGTTGTTCAATAAAGCCCACAAAGATTAAAACACAGCCAGCGGGTATCTGTTGTCCCCTGGGCAGTGATGCGATGTTTCACTCAACTTGGTGCTTCATTCTTTTGACACTTGCTCATTTAACAGAACAATTCATTTGAACAATTCATTTGTATCGTTCATACCGGGAAAAAGAATCTAATTGCAAACTGTTACGACAGACACAAAAATAGAGGAAAAAAAACACTAATCTGAGAAAATAAACATACTTATTGGTGTCTTATGATTATTATGTGTTATCCGCTCGCACCAAAGAAAATGATTTACTTTGTAAAAAGAGTTCTTACTAAAGAGTCAGATTCATTTTCAAGATCGTCACTGCATCTACTTTTAACACTAGCTTGCAAAATGCACCCCACTGAGAAGCCATCCAAAAATTTGTGTGAATCTCCGTTTCTCCTTTGTTTTAGAATCAGAGAGTGTGAAGATTCTATTTTTGTGGTAAAATATATATTTTTGTGATGTAATATAACCATTGCACTACACCCTCTAAAACATTTAAATTATAATAAACTTTAAATTGGAAAACTAAACATTTTTATGAACATGGCTGAACTAGTGAGAGATGTTTGGAGGTTTAACTTTGATAACTGGCCAACTCGTCACAATATTGGGGGGCTGTAAGCCTTTGATGCTGGAGATAAAGATTAAAGAGTAGACACCCTATTGTCTCATTATGTAAATGCACCCATACGCAGGTCTATAATTTCAGAATTAGCATTATTGCCCAGTGTGTGTGCACACAAGTAAATCTTTCTCACTCTGGCGAGGTGTGCAGGTCCTGGAGGGAAGGTAGGAGAGAAGCAATGATCTTCTCTGAAGTTTTCGAATGTCTGATTTAGAGGCAGAGTTTAACCAGACGATGATGGAGGGGCATAGAACAGACTCTATGATCACTGAATAGAACTGGGTTAGCAGCATCTGTGAGACGTTGAACTTTTTCAGCTGGCGCAGGAAGTACTGCCATTATTGGGCCTTCTTCACAATGGAGTCGATGTGTGTGCTCCAAAAAGATGATGGTGCAAAGGAACCTGAACGACTCTACTGATGACGCTACAGTGCTGTTCAGGATGATAAGGGGAGGGTGTGCTTCTAAAGTCCACTGCCATCTCCACCGTTTTGAGTGTGATATGTTCTAGAGAGTCCTGCATGAGTCAAATGATTGTGGATGATTTGCAAACTTAAGGAGCTTCACAGAGGATGTGCAGGGCGCAGTTGTTGGTGTAGAGTGAGAAGAGAAGTGAAAGTGACCAGTTCACCTGGGGAGCAGTCAGAAACTGGTGCCTTGCTCAAAGGCACCACAGCTGTGGTTGTTAAAGATGGAGAGCAAGTGTTTTATCACTCACACCACCTCGGTGGATCTAGGCATCGAACCGGCAACCGTCTGATAACAAGTTGATCTCCTTATCCACCAGACCACAATTGCTCTCAACTCTGAAAAGAGAACATGCCAGCTGTTGTATGTCTTCAGAAGGTTTATGATCAACTGACAGGTGTGGTCAGGAATGGAGAGCTGGGAGAGGTTTCTTTCAAATGTTGCAGGATGTAATGCAGCCCCATGTTGATCGCATCCTCCATGGACCAGTTAGATCAGTAAGAAAACTGTAGGTTGTCAAGTGATGGATTTCAGGTGGCCCAGCACCAGTTTCTCAAAGGACTTCATGATCCTAGATGTCAGGGCCACTGGTCTTTAGTCATTGTGACCTGTGATTTTTGGTTTCTTGGGGATGGGGATGACGGGTGAGCATTTGAAGCATGCAGGGACTTCACACAGCTCCTATGATCTGTTGAAGATCAAAGAGAAGATAGGAGCCAGTTGGTCAGCACAGGTTCTGAAGCATGCTGATGAGACCCCATCAGGTCCTGGTGATTTCCTCCTCTTCTACATCCTGAAGCACTGACAAACATCACCCTCACTGATCTGTAGAGCAGGACTGGGAGAATGGTGTGTGCTGGACGTTTTAATGGCTTCTCAGGGAGACAATCGAAGTCTCAAATCTGCAGTAGAACTCAATTAGCTCATTCATTAAGTTTCGATTGCCCAGTGATGAAGATGTTGGCGATGTAATTTGTGATTGTTTTAAATTTCCAACCTTACACACTTCACCATCACAAACAAACCTCACACTAAGATCACATCCCCCCACACCCCCCACACCCTACCTTTGTGGAATTGTTGAGGTGTCTTGGTTACCTACTGAGAAAACTCTTTCTATGTCTTTCAGGTGGGCACTGCAGCGGTAGTTTATCCTGCAGCGATGTTTGGTCCTCAGGTCGCATCTCGTGGGGTTGCGGTTGCAGAATTCAACACTCGCAGAACTGTCAATACATCATGTTACAAGTGAGGTGTTATGCTTGGAATTACAGTGCACAATGATAATCCTTTTGTCTATGTCAAGCCTGTACTCAACCTGGTTCTTTGTTTCAGGTTTCATTTCCCAGGTCCCTGTGCTCTAACTCTTCCAGAAGCTCTGACTCCACATGAATCTGAACTAATCAGCTAACTTTGATGAACTGAAATTATTCAGAAGAGGTCAGTTTGAATAAGACCGAGTTGAAACTAAGTTACTGATTTCAATGTTTTGGTCTAATTACAATTAAGAATAATTTAGGTTTATCACAGTTTAAACTATGTGTCTGATTCAAGAGTTAATTGTATTTAAACTGATCTTTTACCATAGGGCTCATTGGAGTTTAAATTTATTGTATCAGTCTGACTCAGCTCTTCTGAATCAATTGAGTTTAAGCTGAGATTGATATTGGCTTAGGTTAATCAGTGTCTTAACTGATTGTGTTTGACTCCCTTGATTCATCGGTTCACCAGATTCAGTTCGAGTCAAAAAGATCATTTTCTCAATCCGAGTATATTTGCTTCATTTCAAGCTTCTGAGTAACTACATCACTGATGTGTTTATATAGCTTGATCTGATGCACAGGACTAATCTACAGAGTATGATCATAATGAACTATGCTTAGCGTTATATACATTGATTTGCATGATGGATGTAGTTATGTTTTCAGACACTGGTTGGCTTTTACAAAAAGGATGAATTTCCCGGCAAGACACATTAGTGCTGATGAATGAACACATAAAGGGCAGAGCTTTTGAAGAATTTATTAAGCTTTAAGTTTGGGTATGTCTAAACATTCATTAATCACAATCCCTTTTAGTTCAGCTTGGTCTTTATGACTCTTTATAACGTTTTCTATATTTTGTGTTCTACATAAACTTGTTTTTCACTGATGATCTTATGCTGATATAAAAATGCTAAATGAGCATCAGCATTTCCTCTAACAGCTGCTTAATAAATACAGAAACAATCACCGCTCTTATTGTATACAGCTTGATTTATTTCAGTGGTTACATGAAACATAATGTATTTGAGTTCATCTGCCACTGTATTCATTCCTGCAAATCTGTCTAATAAAAGCATTTTCACTTTCACTATCTGGATTTATTTTCGCTCAAGGGATGGGTTGGGGCCTGTCTTTTTACCCTCTCTTAGCTGAAATAGGCTCAAGAAACATGAAGACTTGGCAGTACTCAAGCACAGCCCTTACATCCTTACATTCCCCTGTTTCCTGTGTAATAATGTTTGCTGTTTTTAGAACAAGACAGAAGACAATCTTTTTTTAATAATGCAAGTGTATCCTATCAAATTTGTTTAGCTTATAAGGTGAAGCAAGTAGACTGAAAAATGTTATTGTTAATATTATTATATGTTAAATATTACTCTTCTCAAGGCTTGCTTTAAGAAAAAAAAACACCTGTAGGCTGCTCAGTTTCTGAGACATTTGACTTCGACGTTAATGTGGAAAAGTGGTTGGGACCACGGTTATGCAAATATGGTGTTAGGTTAAATCCTCCTTGTCTCTAGGGTTAACAAAAGCAAGCACAGCATCTGTAGGTCGCTTTGTATTTGACTGAAGCTTTTGTAGAAAAATGGGTGTGCCTTGATTAATTTGTGTTATTTGGCATCATGTTAAACTCTTTTCTCCTTTAGGAATAAGATAATATAACCACCAAATCTGTAGGTTTAGGTTTTGCAATGTATTTAACTTTAAAGTTTCTACAGTGGGAGTGGCTTAACATCATTATGCTATTTCACAAGCATTGATAGGGTGGTGAGTTTGATATAATGTCTGCATGTCTTTTGCAAACCTTTGTACAATGTGTTGTGCAATGGGATTAATGGTCAGTGAGGCCTTTCCCGTTGACTTTCAGTGACCATTATAAATCAAATATAATCCTGTGTCCTATGCCCTGCACTACTGAAGCATACTTCTTAAAAATGATGTTTTAGGTATATTATTTATGTTCCATTCATTCTTTTGAAAGAAAGCATAAACTTAAGAAGAAAAAGTTACAGTGGTAAATTGAAATTAAGCATTTATGAGTTTAGGCCATTAAGCATTCAAAACCTTTAAAAAAATGTCCATGGTCCACTCTCGTAGTAATTATCTGCTATTATTAACAGTGGCATTCATTACCCATCTACTGTTCTAACACCGATTCTAGTGCTCAATCAATTGATCACTTTTTATTTTGGGTCTCAGAAAGTTAGTCACATAACATCTATCATCCTCTTTCTTTAGAAGATAGATCATGCTAAAGTTATCTAAAAATAAAATTGTCAAACAATTAGCAGCGTGATCATATTCTGCACAACATCCAATATCTAAATCTGCAGAGAACACTACGAAGTGGTGTCTTTATAAGCTCAACTCTAAGATGGTGGAATATTTAAATGAGGTTTCTCAGAGTGTTCTGATTGGTGGAATTGTGATGATGTCATCTGGTGTTATGAAGAGTGATATAATAAACTTAACGATAAAACATAAACTTTCGATGAAATAAGTTAAAGACATTCAAGTTAGGTGATCATGATTGCTTGATAGTGCCAGCTTCCTGCAACATTCCAAGGTGACAATTCCTCAACTACCAAAAGGATGAATTTATTAATTTAAAGATATCTGTGGAAATCTTTAATCTTTACTGAAACTAGTAACAGTGGCAGTCATAATCTATGAAATGTTAAATTCTATTTCGTGTTCTATTATGTAATCACCTGCATGTTGTGTTCTAGACTGTTAGTCATGTCATATTTTCGACTTTGGGCAATAAAGTTTATTTGGAAAAACCAACAGTGGTTTTCTTGGGATTTGAACCTGCAACCTTTTGATCCAAGGTATAGGTAAGCCACGCCCACTTTTTTCCAGCAAAACCTTCAAAGTCAAATATTTTTCAGACACAAAGTGACAAAGATGTGACGGTTGTTTTATTTTGACTCTAGAAGAAAGTGGTTTTTAACATGATGCCAAATTTGCAATTACGCTACATCCCTCTTCTAGACGGAAACTTCAAAGGCAAATATATCTGAAACAAAGCAACCGACAGATGTGGAGGTTGTGTTATTTTGACCCTAGTGGAGACTAGATTTTAACATGATGTTTAAGCTGCAAAATAGTTTAGGCCACGCCCACTTTCCCCCCTTTTTTCAGTTCATTTTGAACAAATAAACCTTTGTCTGGGTGAATTTTTCTTTGTACTGCCAGGATGCTGCTTGTAGAAAAAAAAGTTTTTATTATGTTAAAAGAAAAATGTTTTAATAATGTATATATTTTCTACCAGTGTAATAAAAATTCACTGTCGGAATATGTTGTATAAAATGTATATTTTCTCAATAATGCTACAGTAAAATATTCTGAAACTTGGTGACATTAAAGAGCAAAGAGTTACCTGATAGTTTGAATCAAAATACTAAACGCACCTATAAGAAATGTTTATAAAACTATATTTAAAATTGTGAAAAAAAATATTTTTGAAAATAAAATAAAATGAATTTAATATTTTGTCATTAATACCACAGTAAAATATTGTGAAGCTTGGTGACATTCCAGCTATCAGAGTGCCCTTTAGGCTATAATCAAAATACTAAACGCACCCGTAAGAAATTACTATAAAATTATATTTAATGTTGTGATAAAATTATTTTCAAAAAGTAAAATAAATAAATAAATATTTTCTTAATAATGCTACAGTAAATTATTCTGAAACTTCTAGCTCAAAGAGTGTCCTGATAGCTGGAATCAAAATACTAAACGGACCCATAAGAAATTATTATTAAAAAAAAATTTTATCAAATAAAATTGAAAGCTGGAATCAAAAAAGAAGAAATAAGAAATTATTTTCAAATAATACTTAAGATGGCTCCCTCCCTCGCCCCCACCCTCGCCCCCTCCCTCCCTCCCTCGCTCCCTCCCTCGCTCCCTGCCTCGCTCGCCCCCTCCCTCGTTCGCCCCCTCCCCTCCCTCCCTCGCCCTCTCCCTCCCTCGCCCCCCTCCCTCCCTCCCTCGCCCCTCCCTCCCTCGCCCCCTCCCTCCCTAGCTCGCTCCCTCGCTCCCTGCCTAGCTCGCTCGCTGCCTCCCTCCCTCCCTCCCTCCCTCCCTCGCTCGCCCCCTTCCTCGCGTCCTCCTCAAAGCAACGACACGCTTTCACGCTTGAACCCGAACCCCCGGGTGCGCGAGCGCGAGGAGCTCCCTGCCTCCCTCCCTCCTTCACTCGCTCCCTCCCTCGCCCGCTCCCTCCCCTCACCCGCTCGCTCCCTCCCTCCCCTCCCTCCCTCCCTCGCTCGCTCCCTGCCTCGCTCGCCCCCTCCCTCCCTCCCTCCCTCCCTCGCCCCCTCCCTCGCTCGCCCCCTCCCTCGCGTCCTCCTCAAAGCAACGACACGCTTTCACGCTTGAACCCGAACCCCCGGGAGCGCGAGGAGCTCCCCTGCCTCGCTCCCTCCCCTCGCTCGCCCCCTCCCTCGCTACCTCCCTTCTTTCCTCGCCCCCTCCCTCCCTCCCTCCCTCCCCTTGCCCCTCCCTCGCTCCCTCCCTCGCTCCCTCCCTCGCTCGCTCCCTCCCTCGCTCGCTCCCTGCCTCGCTCGCCCCCTTCCCCCCTCCCTCCCTCCCCTCCCTGCCTCGCTCGCCCCCCCTCCCTCCCTCGCCCCCTCCCTCGCTCGCCCCCTCCCTCCCTCGCCCCCTCCCTCGCTCGCTCCCTGCCTCGCTCGCTCCCTCCCTCGCCCCCTCCCTCGCTCGCCCCCTCCCTCGCTCGCCCGCTCCCTCGCTCGCTCCCTGCCTCGCTCGCTCCCTCCCTCGCCCCCTCCCTCGCTCGCTCGCTCCCCTCGCCCCCTCCCTCCCTGCCTCGCTCGCCCCCTCCCTCCCTCGCCCCCTCCCTCGCTCGCCCCCTCCCTCCCTCGCCCCCTCCCTCGCTCGCTCCCTGCCTCGCTCGCTCCCTGCCTCGCCCCTCCCTCGCTCGCTCCCTGCCTCGCCCCTCCCTCGCTCGCTCCCTCCCTCGCCCCCTCCCTCGCTCGCCCCCTCCCTCGCTCGCTCGCTCCCTCGCCCCCTCCCTCGCTCGCCCCCTCCCTCGCTCCCTCCCTCGCTCGCCCCCTCCCTCGCTCCCTCCCTCGCCCCCTCCGTCCCTCGCGTCCTCCTCAAAGCAACGACACGCTTGAACCCGAACCCCCGGGTGCGCGAGCGCGTGACATTCTCTTTTAGTTTTGTAACTGGTGACGTAGAACAAATCAGTTTACAGATATGCAGTATTTGTAATATACAAAAGGCAAAAATATCAAAAGAAAAAAAAAGAAAACAAAAATAAGACAAAAGTACAATAAAATAAAAACAAAGATTACAAGAATTTTCATATGGCACCATAAACAGATTCAAAATGTGTTGGAAGTACATTTTACATTTTTTTTATTTAAGAGACTTTATAAGAAGAGTAAGTTCCTTAGTAAACACATGGAAAAGAGGAAGATTTGTGGATGAAATATTTTCCATTCAGAATGATGATATTAACTCAACAATAATTATTTGTATCGTGCTATAGATGATTGGGCAACTGTTTGATCATGTGACCTGTAAAAGGGTCAATAGGTTGTTGGTTTTCAAATATTTGTACTGTTTTTATTTATCTATTTATGTAATAAAACGTAAAATCCACTTGCTGTTCATATTGCCATCATTTCTACTTTTCAAATAACTTTGGTACAGACACTACTTAAGGCAACAGTGGAACAATGGTCAACACTTGTTTTTCATGTGTTGTTAGTTTTGTGTTTTGTAAATTAAAAAAGTGAAATTACGAGGAGAAAAAATGGGCCAGGAATAATATAGACCAGGTTAGAATGAAGCTCACAGTTGACGTGCGCATGTAAACATTGTTTAAAAATTTAAATCTTTTTAACCTTTACTCTAAACTTGAAATAGCAACTGTGACCTATTATAAATGTGTATAGTTATTATACAGAACACTAAAAGATTGAAGTCATTTTCCATTTAGACAATGTTTTAACATCCCAATTATTAACAGTAAAAACCTAGAACAATTAAACATGATATATTATGTACATTAGGCAACCATGTCTTGTAAATATTTCACACGTACGTTTGTCTATGTCGTTGAATTTATATTTGTCAATCTACTCTCACAAGTTGTCGATTAAAAATGAACCTTAAGAATGTACCCTTAACTGACGCACCTGAGTCAGGTAAATGAGTTTCTACGTGACGTCACCATTTCCTGTATCGCGTGTGCTGTGCTTCTGGAGATGAACATTGTCTGCGTCTCGTACTTCTGGGCTTTTCGGGAGTTTTCGACGAACCTTGAAGATTTGCTGAATTGTATTTTCGCTTACGAAGCTGAACACGACAAGGAAACCTAATAAACTTTCCGCGTTTGAATATCTTTTCTATCCGTTCAGCCTTGTACTTCAAGTACCTCAGACGAACTTTTAGGCGGGTAGCTATGCCTTTGGGACTTCGGAAAAAGAAAAACAAATCGAAAGAAAACTCGAACTTGGTGGAAAACGAAGAAATCGGTGGACATGCAGCAGGCGTGAAGTCTCCCGCGAGCAGTGCGGGGCTACCTCCCCCGCCCGCAAGTCTGCGCCCGAGGCTGGTGTTCCACACTCAGCTCGCTCACGGGAGTCCCACCGGCAGAATCGAGGGCTTCACCAACGTCAAAGAGCTGTACAGCAAAATTGCACAAGTGTTCAATTTAAACCCGGACGAGGTAAGCTGTAATTCATAAACATACAATTGTTGATGGAAATTTTGATTGGCATTGTAAACGGCTTAAACAGTTCTAAACCAATGCACCAAGAAAGAGTGACCAAGGAAGCAATGAACAAATCTCCCTACAGATTCCACCTGAATAATAATGGTTTCACTTAATTAATTGATTTCCTTTACAATATTGACCTAATGAATAATGTTTAATTGTATTGAATAACGTTGATTTAATACAACGTGTTTGTCATATCAACTTAATGTAACCATTTAACTTATTTCCTCACTATTATTTAAAAAAAATATTTGTAAAAATTTTAAGCATATTTTTAAACAAAAAAAATCTGTAACTCATGTCATTCTTAGTAGAAGTAATCAGGGTTCGAAATTAACTTTTTTTGATCACCAGTCAAAGTGCCTGGTAACTTTCTAAAGTTACCGATCCGGATTTTAATTACGTACACAAATTTTTATGTGGTGAAAATAAGAGATTATGAATGCCACTGAATTAAAATTTAATCGATTTATTAACTTAGTTTATTTATTAATTAGTGCATGACTAAACCAACAGAAAGTGCAATATACACAACAAACTATAGTTATAAACTGTTATAACTATCTTAATTTCCAAGTTGGATGAAAACACCTCAAATATATTCAGAGCTGTCTGCACTCATTTCTTTCTCTGAATCTGAGCAGTCTTTCAGACGTGGCATCTGTTTTCTGTTTCCAAAAACGCTTGGCTCTGGTAACGGTTCATTGTAGCGTGTGTAAGCAATTGTTTTGTTTCCATGAACCATTTCCAAAAGTGCTTCAAGAGGTTGTCTCTGAAACGGTTCACGCATGCTAGCAGAGATATAAGTGGGACATGTGGATCAAAAGAGGAAGTTGTCTGCGCTCGACATGACGTAAAAACTCCTCGACTCATTCGCTTTTTAATGCGTAGATCAACATGGTTGGAAAAGGAAAGTTTGTGGAAGAGCGAGAAAATCCAATGTTCTTTCAAATTTGAGCAGAAGAAAGCATCCAGTCTATTAGCTTAACAGGATGCACACAGTGTTATTATGTACCGACAATTGTATATTTGGGTGACCAGTCCCAGACTGATGACGCGTGAGCTTTTGTCTTCTCTTCTTCCACCGTCCTCGCTACGTGTTTCCGGTGACGTATGTATGAAAACTCTGAAATGGATCGTTAAAATGGCTTGTGAACATAAAACTGTTGGGAATTGAGGAGGGGGGAGTGAATGCTGTTGGTAATGAAGCATTCTTGATTTTCCGAATCTGAAAGGCAACTGAAGTTCCGATCAGTCAGTCACTCCGACTTATGTCGGTACCAACTATGGGAAGCTCCACTAGGAACACTCTACTCTCCACACTTTTCTTTTGCAAATCAACGTATAAAGTGAATGCAAGCATGATTACTTTTCCTGTTTTTTTGCTGGAGCCTACTCTCGACACGCGAGCGACTCAGCGAGAGACAACCACAGAAATGAGTTTCCTTGTGTGGATTTTGGAGAGATCTGGTCAGTCGACGGCAACCAGTGTTGTTCTTCGGCTGAATCCAGAGTTTCTTGTCTTTCTCTGCTTTTCATCAAGAAGTAAAACTCCTTTATTGCTATTAGAGCACTTGTTTTGCCAGTCGACTGTTTGTAGCGTGTTCCAAACATATTGTGACCGTGCAAGTCTATTGGATGTGGTCGTTCGATCACATTGACGATGATTGCCAGGGTTGTCTTGGCCGTAGAAATGCTGAGGCAGCGAAGCGACTGAGGTATCAGACTGTGTTGATTTCATAGTTCTGTCTGGTCACGCATTTAGGACGAGTAACTCCTACCCATTAGGGTCAACAAATGCATGTCTCCTGCGTTCAGAGAAGTCGAACAGGGTTACCACTGTACGTCCGCTATCCAGCGCAGTGAGTTAACAAATGAAGCACTGCTTGCATCTTCTGAAGACTCCTATGCGCCTGATGATGTGATCTCTACTGCTGTTCATCGGCTGATGCGGAAGGACCTAGGTTGTGGCGTTTTGCAGGCTGTTCCCATAGTCGTTTCCTTAGTGACCGACTGATGGGGAATGTAATGGTTACTTTTATAACCCCTATTCTTCGAATAGGGAACAGGGACTTATGTCCCCCAGCCACAACCATAAGGTCATGAGTAAGTCTGGTTGCCTAGGGGACAGGATGGCTCCAGCTTCCCAACAGGAAGAAGATCCACTTTATACGTGTCAGTGTGATTACGTGACCATCAGCGCGCTCGCTGATTGGCATTTTGAAAAGAGTTTGGAGAGAGTTGAGCGCTCCTAGCAGAGCTTCCCATTTTCTGAGAATGTCTCTGTTCCCTGTTCTAGGAAAGGGGTTACGAAAGCAACCATTACTATTCTTCTGTCATGTTTTTGAGCACTAACTCAGATGCTAGTGTCAGATGCTAATGGCTTTGGTTGGATCAAGTCTGTGATGTTCAGGATAGTTAACCTTCTTAAAAGGAGCAGTCGCCGGCCACAGAACCGTGACATGCACACTTTAAACTACCGTAGCTCTGGTTATTTACGAAAAAATCTGGCTGTTTTGACTGATATTACATTTATTAGAGTAATGAAAACTTTAGTTGTGTTTTAGCAGAGATTTAATTGTAAATTTGGTTTCATTTGATCCTCAATGCAGAACAACCTCCTCCTCTCTGGACATCCAGGGGGAGGGCTAACAAGCCCCTCCTCTCTGGACGTCTAAGGGGGAGGGGCTAACATCTGTCCATAGGAGAGGAACTGCGTACATCACAAGATGAAGATGTGCCAGTCATGTGACTTCAGTTTGTCACGTTATGCAGAACATATATCAGAGGCCTGAATTTAGTTTTTATTTATTAAGGAATGGGCATTCATTAAAATTGTCTGATTTAATTGTCTACTGATTGTGATTTGTTATTTATCTTAATTACAAATTATATTTTAAATAAATAATATTTACAATAATACCAGTGTTTTTTGCTTTGAAACTGGCTTTGCCCTTACAGGCAGTAGTGGTGTCTGGAAAAGTTGGTTTACTCATTTTTTTATGTAGAATTTGGTTTAATCTATGCCAACTAAATAAAAAGTTGTTATACCCATAAACCAGTGTATACCCTCCACTAATATACACACTTGCTTGTCTATTAGTCATTTTACAATGACATTCTGGTTTATTAATTCTAACCATTTAGGCTTTTACTTTTTCAGGTTTGTGCTTGCAGAAGTGAGTGAAACCTAACAAGCTCTGCAAGGATTTCCTTTTGAGTTAGCGCTTAAAAACACATTTAGATGAAAGAAAATCGATTATCAACAGTAGTAGCTGTGCTCAACCAAAGCATTGATTTTGTTCATGGTGGAGGATGTGACTTGGCTTTTCTAACTTTCATGGAAACCCATTTCATTTTGTTTACATTTGCATACAGGTGCTGATGGCAGTGTATTGCATTTCCTACTTTCTAAAGCAGTATGCTATACTTTTTAGATCTTTCATTGTCAATTGAAATACACAGCAAATTAATTAATACAAAATAGTTAATCTTTTAATAGTTATAAGAGTTAAATAGCTAAACTAAGTCTTTTGTGAGTGTTGATGTGTTAAAGGGTTTTTTTTTTAACTCTAATATAGTTAACCACGTAACGCTTTTAAGAGTTAGTTTTAATCAAGTCTGGCTTGAGTGTTGAAAAGGAGCTAAGACATAAAAACTATCCCTTAGTTTTTATGTCTTAGCTGTCATTTACCCATCACAGCCTTCAGTAAATTATATTGAAATGTAAAGGGGGTCACATACATTCTATCTATCATGTGAGCACAAGACAATAATTTAACTAGTACTGAGTTGAAAGACAGCCTATAGTCATGACATTAATCTTTTTTATTGTTACATAACATTCATTCATTCATTCATCTTCATATCGGCTTTATTCCCTTTCGGGGTCGCCACAGCGGAATGAACCGCCAACTCTCTGGCATTTTGTTTTACGCAGCGGATGCCCTTCGCAGCCACAACCCATCGCTGGGAAATTGTTACATAACAAAATATGCCAAATAAACAATATCGGGTATTGATTGAGGTTGTTGCGATAAAACTCCCTGATCGCCTTGTAATGATCCAATAGGGTTAACCTTGTCCTCTTTTAAATGGTGTCTCGGGGGATTTCCTTGGACATTCATATATGTGTAATGCGGTGCATGTAACTCTTCTGCCTCTACTGCTGATGTGCCCGTCTGGATTAATCTTCTTTCTTTTATGACCGGAGCAAATCCTTTCTTCCCTTATTAAGCTTGGCAAAACATAATATTCAGCCAGTGTGTGAATTGACTTTCACTGTGAACCCGCGCCTCCTGCCGTCACAACCTTTCAACCTGCATGGCTTCAGGGGATATAAACTAGTCATTATTGTGACACACTGGTTTGTCACGTGATACGATGCATGATGCAATTTTTAAAAGTTGTTTAAAACTTAAAAAAATTAACACATTTACTCCGATTTCATGTTGTAGTCCATAAGATAGTTTTCTTTTTTTTACTTTTTGTGTTGAATTTAATTCAATGAATTTTAAGAGCATTGATTCCAGTTGTATTGTAGCATTTTAAAGCTAATGTAAAAGAAAGACAAAGATGTGAAAACTAAAAGTGTAATAGAATAAATTATTAATGTTGACTGTTGGTTTTTGTGAAGTCCACAAGGCCTGTGCATGTGCACTTCTAACAGTTAATATTACTTTAACAACGCTGACTACACAAAAAAGGTTGATAACAAGCACTATATTGTCACAATAAAAAAAAATCTCAATAATTATTATGTTTTTAAAATTGCCTTGAGCAAATATAAAGTCTTTTTTTACTGTAGTAAAATTATTTTAGTAAGGATAGTTAACATTTTCACAGACGTTTTCCACCCTAACAGTGCTTAGGCTTGTTTATCAATCACGGTTAATGTAAACATTCTCAAATAACATGCAGACATATAAAGTTAGTGTACTTCTCTTACATGCGCAAAAGTTTTTAGAGGCACATTGCTTGCTGTAACCTGAAAGGATCATGAGCAAAATATTGACCTTTAACAACTGACACAAATTATTAATATTAATAATGTTAACTTACATACCTTGAGAAGTAATCTAAACCAAGATACTCCCAAAATTCCAAGTGTGGTGGCGTGAGAAATGAGCATCACCAGCCGGTTTCTTCTGAGGCGTTAACCCTTGCTGTGTGGGGGGAGGTTTATGGAAAATTCCAGATTGGTACACTTCAAGAGTTTGGAGTTAAAATTTAGGAGTAATTGTTTGTATGACAAGTCTTTAGGAATGGAATTGAGGACTCTCAGTTTTTACTCCTCATTTTAACCAATACATTTTGTAAACTGGTAGTAACATTTATAGCATTAACTCCATTCAGAGTAAAATGAATTCTCATTTTAAGTAAAACTGACCAACACCAGGATTATAACTCTTTTCAATTTGCTATGTTCTTTGAGCTCTGTGAAACTGTGTTAAAAAGTTAAATGTTATAATAGAGATACAGAATTGGCTGGCCCCAAATAAAAATAGTATTTGCATTTATTTGGAAAATAGTTTGTGTGTGTTAGGGCTGCAGAAATCTACTTCATAAACTCATAAACTCCATTGACTGTATGTAAAACATATCATATATGTTTTCAAATACATTTAAAGATATTTGAGGTTTGATTGCTCCCAAAGCATCACAGCCCCTTTAACAGTACAGTTATTCCAAGCATGAATGTTGGGTTTTGCAGCACAGCATGATGATGCAGAATGTTTAATTTGAAGATTTTAATGAGTAAATTAAGAGAAACTATATTTTAAAGTTTGGATAGCAAACTTTATGTTGGCTTGAGAAAGCCGATCTTTCAAAGTTTGATGAAGCTTTAGGATAGGTTGAAAAACTCCACAGTTTAAAGCTGTTTAATTTTTTACTCAGTCTAAAAAGTATTTTCAAACTTTAAACAGCTTTAATTTTTTACCTTTTTCCAACTTGGTAAAGGTTCATCAAACTTTTAAAGAATGAGTAAGTATGTGTGAATTAAACCAACCCCCATGTTATAACGCCTAAGCTGAGATATAGAGCTTTGAAAATGAAGGTCTTTGTTACCAGTATGGTTGCTATGGAGGGGTCAGTGACATCTTATAATGTCCCTCTTGTCAATATGAGTAAAATAAACCAACCCCCATGTCTTAACCCTTTTTCTAAGCTGAGATATAGATCATTGAAAAGGTTGCCATGGTAACCAATATGGTTACTATGGAGGAGTCAGTGACATCCTATAATGTTCCCCTTGTCAATATGAGTCAAATAAACCAACCCCCATGTCTCAACTCTTTTCCTAAGTTGAGATAATAAATGTTGAATATGGTTGCCATGGTAACCAATAATGGTTCCTATGGAGGAGTAAGTGGCATCCTATAAGGTTCCACTTGTCAGTATGAGTCATATACAACAATCCCCATGTCTTAACTCTTTTCCTAAGCTGATATATGTAACTTTTAAAATGGCTGCCATGGTAACCAATATGGTTGCTATGGAAGAGTCAGTGACATTCTACTATGCCACTATGAGTAACATAGCTTTTTTCATTTTGGAGAAATTGTAGGACCATTTTCCAATTCATTGTTAATAGCTATGTTAAGTCAACAGTGACCGTTGACCCCATCTAGAGCCTAGAGGTTGAATAATTTTACACCTTGCTCAGACAAAAAAAATTATTTAAAAATGCACATATAGTTAAATGTACAAGCATATAAAACATTTAAATACATGAAGGATATTTCTTTGAAGAAAGATATGCAGCGTACACTGGAAAAGTTCTTAATTCCTGTCATTCATAAGCAGTGCAGAGACCAACTCGAGCCTTGTAGCTTGCAAGGGAAGCATGAGGAGGTGCCGGGCAGACAAGAGCTCCCACCTAGTTCCTCGGCCACATCGAGGACAATCACTGTTGTCTCGCTGAATAAAATGACAAGACATTTGTACAACGCGAAAGCGAATAAGCATTTAACATCTACAGAACATATGCATAATTAAAAATATAGTAAAAATACAATTTAACAGCACGAAAACAGCATTGGCACTAGGCTTCTTTTGTTTAAAGTCCGAGATGGGTAGAAAACTTTAAACTCACCTGAATCCGACTGTGTGCCTGCATTCTTCATTGGTTAGTTTGTAAAGAAATAAAGTTTATTAATGATACAAAGACATGTTTTTCAAACTTTCTAGCTTGTCCAAAATGTGCATCATCAGCAGACAAAGCTCCTGGTTGGTCGGCACAAATCCCGATATGAATATCTGCTGCGATGGGTGTCAAAAGTTCAGAAAAACTTTGCCAGCGTTGACGCCAGTTCCGCTTTTCACGTTGATGCCAAAGCGCACTTCAAGCAATGTTGTTTCCGTCGTTTCTGCAACGCAATTAACGCAGAAATCTTTTGCCTCGGCTAGCCATTGACTTAACACATGAATCAGAAGCCATCCATGCAAGTTTGAAAAAAAGGGTTAGGGTTAGGGTCAATAGTCAGTAGGTTTAAGTAGATGCACTTACAAATTTTGTTTAGAAAAAGATTGTCTACATTTTGAAGTTTGGTACCCAAACTTTGATATTTGCTTGAGCAAGTTCAGAGAAACAGTATTTAAAAAAGCTTTAAGTTTAATTGTGGGTTATGTTAAAATCCCTATTGGTTATTTTCAAGAAAACAACCCCTTAATATGTATGTCGCTTTGTTTCCAAGATATTTGAGTTTACATAATTTACATAGAAATGTGAGTGTGGCTTAACAAATTTATGCAACTGCATGACATATTCAATCTAATACTCCACTAGGTTCAAGATAAAACAACCTTTCTGAGATACTTCACTTTGAAGTTTCTCTGGAAAAGTGGGCATGGCCAACATAATCTTTACAAATCAGGCATCATGTTAAAATCTACTCTCCTCTAGGGTCAAGCTAAAACAACCATCACACCTGTAGGTTGTTTCGTGTCAGGGATATTTGATTTAGAAGTTTCTGTAGGAAAGTGGATGGGGCTTAACCATTATGCAAATAAAAAATCATGGTAAAATCCGGTCTCGACTAGGGTCAAAATAACACAACCCCCACATATGTAGGTCGCTTACTTTCACAGATATTTGGCTGTGAAGTTTCTGTAGAAAAGAGGACATGGCCTAATTCATTATGCAAATTAGTCATGGTGTTAAAATCCACTCTCCACCAGGGTTAAGATAAGACAACCCCCACATCTGTAGGTCGCTTCGTTTCAGAGATATTAGACATTGCAGTTTATGTGGAAAGTGGGTGTGGCCTAATTATGGAGCCAAATTTGGTAATATGTTACATTCCACTCTCCACTAGGGTTAAAATATAACAGCTGCTACATATGTATGGCGCTTTGTTTCAGCGATAATTGACTTTGACGTTTCAGTGTAGGGGGCATGGTCGAATTAATTTACGCAATTTTGTATCAGGTTAAAATTCACTCTCTTCTAGTGTCAAAATAAAACAATTGCCACATCTGTATGTCGCTTTGTGTCTGAGATAATTGACTTGAAAGTTTATGCAGGAAAGAAGTGGGCGTGGCTTAACATAACTATACTAGTCCATGAGCATTGATAGGCTGGTGAGTTTGATTAAGCTTGCTATGAAATCCACCAGAATGTCTTTCCTTGGTAAACCAGTTGCACAAAGTCTTTGTAAAGGGATTCCTAATGATTAATGTAAGTAAGTCAGTAAGGCCTCCTCATTCCTGTTAATTAGCCATTATAAATCAAAAATAATTTCATTACAAACCAAATTTAGACTTTCTGGGGAGCTCATGGGAGTAACTGATCGCCGATAATATGCAACAGCTCAGCAGCTTTGAATCACTTCATTTTTGAGATATTTGACTCAGTGATATTCAGTGAAAAGCGGGCGGGGCCTAATTCCTGATATGTGCATAGGTAGGGTATGTGACCTTTTTGTAATTAATCTTATGGCAAAGTTTTTTAATTAATCAATGCTATGTGTTTGTCGTTCAACACATCTTTAACCAGTTAAAGACATTAAAAAGCTCATCTCTAAAACCCTCTTAAACTGTCAGTCAAACTTTATAACTATTGCACTATTGCCAACTAGATTTAGCAACTTTTCAGAACGTCTAGCGAGTTTTTTTTTTGGATCCTAGCGACCAATCTAGCGACTTTTTTTGCTGTTCCTGGCGACTTTTAGCAAGTTTTTTCGTTCTGGCTGACGTGCTGTTTGGACGGAGGAATACAGCTGCAATGTCTGTGCTGTGCCTTTCTCTCGCTCACTGTCTTCACCTCCACCCTGAGCCCCCCGGTCAATGCCATTCACTTTAAATAGTGACGCCAGGTTCTTCTTCTTCGTCTGCTGTTTAAAGGCAGTTTGCAAGTCTTCTTAATGGTGCATTACCGCCACCAACTGGAAAGTAGTATGAACTATATATGAAGGAGGGAAAATTAACCTTTCCTATTATTATTAATTTATATTCTAAAATTATTCTTAGTCTTTTTAGGAAATAAAAGGATTGCCTTACACGTTTTTGTTTTCTTTAGGATTTTGATCATTGTTATAGGCTCTGTTATTATTTCCCTAATCTCTTTCATCATTTTCTTTCCATTTAACATATTTTATATTTAAGGATTACATGTTCTATTGTTTCTGCTGCTCCACAATTAGCAGTTTTTCCGGCGCAAAGTTTTTTTTTTTACATATTTGCGCATGAATAGTTGCCTATGAGGTTTAATATCATTTTCAGCATGTTTTGTCTTAATTTCAGAATGTGATTATAATAAATCTACAACAATTGTTTTGCTTTTTAATTATTTATTTATATTTTGGATACTTGAAGAAGTTTTACTGTTCCAAAACAAACTTTGTCTTTCAGTTAAATTTTAAAACTTCATAATTAAAGATAATTCAACTCTACATATGGCTTTTGCATGTTTAAAGTTTAATTTTATACATACATATTACCCTACACTGATTAATTTATAATATTATTTATAAGTAAAACATCAAATTAAAGAAGCGTTTAGTTTGTTATGACTAATAGAAAGATTATTGCCCAACTAATCGATAATAAAAATATTAATATATCAAGTTCAAATATATCACAATTGCACACTCAAGACAATACATAAGCATACTTGCCAAGATTTAGGATTCTATGCAACCTGGAGGAAGAAAAAATAGATACTGAAATTCTCATATTGATGGAGGAAATTGTTCATTAGGGTCAACGGTGAGATTGGTTTACATGTTGAAAATGAAAGTTTAAGATTATAAGGACAGTCATTCTGTGCAACGAGGAGGAACCCTTACTAGAGTCACTGATAGGATGAGTGATAAAGAATAGATGGAAAGTCAGATAAGGCACCCTTTGGTAAGGGCTGGTTGGGAGGTACCCTCCCTAAAATTAGAAACAAGGGGCTAAAGGCTTGCCCAAGCTAAAAAAAAATGAGGATGAAAAAGAAACAGAAATCCCTTCTTTAAAGCAGAGTTAAAAGGGGAAGGTGGGAAAAGGAGGATAGGTAATGTAAAGAGTGGAGGGGGGGGGCACTCATTACATTTGGCTGATGAGGGTGTGCTGGGCTTTTTTTTTGTTATGTTTGTGGTGCATCCTGATGTAGTTCTGGAAAGAATTAAAGGACCATCTTCCCAAGGGACAACCCTTTCTTGGCAGAAGATGTTGTTGCTTCTATACAAAAAGAAGTGGCTTGAACATTTTATTTTAAATAAAAATTAGGTGACCTCTTTATCAGTAAAGATATTGTTTCCTCTTCTCTAATGGGGTCAGCTATGGTGGGGTGGATTGATCAGTCAAAGCCATTTATTGTGGAGAATTCAGAATTTGTTTTAAAGTGAAAAAGGTATTTTTACGGAAAATACCCTCAATGGACATACGAATTTCTGGAAATACGAAGGTATGAAATGAATAAGGATTTTTTTTTAGAAAAGTTAGAGAAAAGGATGTTGTGAGGCATTAGTAATATTTTAAAGTCCACGAAGGGCTACAGTTTGGACGATGTTATTTAAGGATGCATCCACAAAGGATTTCGGGGGATGGCTTATGTGAATATAACCTCTAAAAGAGGATGAACTGGAGTCTGGTTCTTGCCTGCTTCAGGGGCCAATGTCCTGCATTTTTGAAAATGGCACAGGGAATCAGCGATTGACTTTTGCTTTCCTAATACTTTAACTTTAATAATGAATTTTTTAGAAGCAGAAATCCAAATCAGGTGTCTGACAACCCACACTAAAACTGGAACAGACACCATTCTCGTTGACTGCACAGAGCAAGCATGACCTACAGAGCCCTCTTTTTTGATAAGTGAGATTGATAAGTGAAAATCTGTGCTGCTGTGTCATGAAACTTAAGCCAGCTGACCTTTAACTGCCGAGAAGGCCCATAATGGCATCGGCACACGACCTGTAAACATTTCACAGTCCCCAGAAGGGAATGTGAAATTCAAACTGTGCGTCTCAGTGTTGTTTGAAATGTAATCTGATGGCGAAAATCTGAATAAATGTATGTTGTGTTTGGAATTAGAAAGAGAGAGAGAGGGAACAAATGAAAATGAAAGCTCACAAATAAAAGCTCATGCTGATGCGAAAAAAGCATCAGGCTTTGGCGACTGAGAGGGCATGTAAGTTTTGATGTCATCCTTATGCAACATGGCCTTCTTGTGGAAGGATTTCCCTGAAATTATTGAAGACTGCATTAATTTCAATGCATCATTTTGTTTGTTTTTTTCCTTCCCATGGAGAAAAATTTATGGAAACAATGGAGACAATTTATTTCTGAATGAAGATAAAGCAACCATCCCCAAAAAGTTGTGCTAGAATTGAGCCTTGCTTTGGGGGTGTATAAAAAGTGACAAAAATGTCCTTATTTTTTGCACAGTATAGACGCCTAAAGTTTAAACAAGTGACTTCGGATCAAACCATGGTAGATTCTTTGGGGAGCTTACCGAAAGTAACAGTTGACATTTTTATTATTCATATTTATTAAAAATTTCTCAAAAACGCACACTTTGAATATGCATTGGCAAAACAAATCAAACAAAGGCATATATAATAGTAAATAGCTGGTAATAGAAAATTCTGGTCTAAAAATTTTTTTATTTTTTGCTAAATATTAGACTCGTTGATTTTTCATTAAAATGTTTTGTTTTTCATTTAAAGTTAGTCAGATTCCACAGATTACTTTTCTTAAATGAATACACAATGGTCACTGCACATTGTTAGTGACTATAAATCCATTGACTAATGGCATAGACCAGCCTCCTAGTGTTATCCAAAAACTCTCTCTTGTGTTTTTAACCTGTGGTAACCAGGACATCAGTTTTACATGAACATCAGCAGACTAGAGTCCAAAGTTCTTCCAGTTTATGAAGGAGAAGGGAAATGATCCATCTCTGGTGAGTCTGAAACACCAAAGGTCATTCATAAACAACTGATTGTCTATAATCTCATCTGCAACACACAATAAATCAGCAAGCAATGCTTTTGTAGCAGACCCTTTGACCTGAGAGCTGCAAAGCGTCTGAAAAAGATGCTGTTTGTCCTGTAATTGAACTCTGTGCAAGAACTGACCAAGAAAATGTATAAATGTATTCATCTGCGGCGCAGTGGAGTTGGTTATCCTGTAACCGGAGGATTGCTTTGATCATTCTGTCCTGTATGGATGTATGTAAATGTTAGTGGTATTGGGCAGGAGGCCGTAGGTACAAATTGGCAGCCACATCTTATCAGACGCCCAGGGGGCAGCTGAGGGCTACAAAGGTAACTTATCCCCTGTGTGTGAATGTGAATTGAATGAATAAAGCTATGATAATTGTATGTCTTTGAGCATCTGAAAAAAAGAGGTATATAAATTGAAGGCATTATTATTGGTATTACTATTATATGTGTTGGTGTTTGAACAGTAGTGTGAATAAATAAATAAACTCATCAGAACTTGCAAATGAGCATAATAAATAAAAGAAAATGAATAAATGCGTTTTACATCTGTATTGTATATTGGTTGTTCAATATGTTTGTTTTCAAAATTAGTCTTATGTAATTTCTTGAAACTAGTTAAATTTCATGTTTTGATATGGTGTGCCAGTTATGCTTTTTTTGATTGTGTGAACTCTTCTAATCTGTGCCAGGCACAGACTCTCTCTCAGCAAGTTTTCCTTTGTTTACCTCTGTACCCACAACACTCTCTCTTCCTTGGCTTGATTCCACGAAACAACTCATCACCATAACGTGTGATTGCTAACAAAAATGCAGCCTAATTCAGAAACCAGATGCAATGCATGCTTTTTGATGCTTAAATGCAGTATGCTCTATAAACTGTTTAATGCTCTACATTTGCTTTGAATTTCACAACACTTAGACTTCTCATAGTCTCTGCCTTCCAATGTGATGCCAAATCTCGCTAAGCCTCAGGCCTACATAGTCTGCCGACATGAGTTACCATGCACACAAGAAGAAAAGGGTAAATCAGGGAACTAGGATGAAGGAGGTGAAAATGTGACCAAGACGAGGGTAGACCCAGATGCCAAGGGGGATTTGGACTAAGGCTGAGTTCAAAGCCAAAAAATTATTTTATTACTAGCTTTCTCTCCTCTCTTTCTCTCTCTCTCGTTGTGCAATAGCATAAAACATGTGTATAACACATGAATATATTCCTTTTTGTTGAAATTATGATAAAGTATGAAGTATACATTGCTTTTTTTTTTGCTTTTTATTGTTTTAAATGTCTTTTTTTTAAATTTCCTTGATTGAGGGGGTTGTTATTTGACCTCAGTGGATGGACAATAAATGGTCATGGATTTTGGCTCTCTTTCTGGTTTGTCTTGTACAATTTGGCCCTTGCGTAAAAGTAATTGGGGACCCCTGTACTATATGATGAACATTTATGGTTACTTGCGTAACTCCCATTCCTTGAACAGGGAATGGAGACATATGTCGATGACATATGACGATGACATATGTATGGGAGCACTGCCTATGGGCACCCAACTCTCCACACACATTGTAAAATCGACAGCAGTGTAGATGCTGCTGGTTACGTCATGGTGTAAACCATTATAAAGCAAGACACAGTGTAACTTCCTGTGATGCTTGGAGCTGTACTCGCTCCCTAGGCAAACAGAGACTTATGACAATTGTGGACATCGTTTCTGTGTTGCCATACATTTCGGTTTTCTATTCTCAGCACGGGAGTTTCGAAAGTAACCATAGGCATTCCCCTTCGGTCAGTCACTGAAGATGTATGTTGGTGATGACTATGGAAACACCCTTCCAAAATGCCACAACCTAAGTCCTTCCGAATCAGCCGATCCTCAGGCAAGCCAGGGAAATCAATAGTCCAACACCTAGTGGGTCCTCTTCCTCCATGGCCTCAGGTCGCACACTTAATTTTTATTGAACAGTCAGTCATTATATAAACCTCCCTAACAACATATACCAGAGGAGGGAGTGTATTGATCCATGATCAATGCAGGGAAATGCGCAGAGGTTATACTTATGACCTCAAAGGCTGGGTTTAGAACTCGGGCAATTTAACGCTCGTACGGTTTACGGGACTTGAGGTTATGTCGGAAGGTGACAGGAAGTGGTGTTGAGTCTGAACAGGAAGGCAGTGTGAGTTTGATTGAGACAATGAAGGGATCAGATGTGTGCAGAGGAACTGTGAGATGATGTGGAGAGTAGTTGCATGTGTAAATGAAATTTCCTGATTTGCGTGTGTCTGTGGTAGGGACAAGTTATGTCAAAGGAGGACCTGATTGAGTGGAAGTCAGTAGTTTATGGTTTATGAAGATGTACTTCTTCTTCTTCTTTCGGCTGTTCCCAGTTTAGGGGTCGCCACAGCAAATCATCTGTTTCCACCTAACTCTGGCCTCAGTATCCTATACTCTTGCACCAATTACCTTCATGTCCTCCTTCAGCACACCCATATAACTTGTCTTTGGCCTTCCTCTCGCCCTCTTGCCTGGCAGCTCCTTCTCCAACATCCTTCTACCAATATAACTACTATCCCTTCTCTGCACATGTCCAAACCATCTCAATATGGCTTCTCTGACTTTGTCTCCAAAACAACCAACCTGAGTTGTTCCTCTGATGTGCTCGTTCCTAATCTTGTCCATCCTTGTCACTCCTAAACTGAACTCAACATCCTCATCTCTGCTACTTCCATCTCTGCCTCGTGTGTATCTTCCTCACTGCTACAGTCTCTAACCCATACATCATAGCTGGTCACTACTGTTGTGTACACCTTTCCTTTGATTCTTGCTGTGACACTCTTCTGTCACACAACACCCCGACATTTTTCCACCACCACCCAACTGCTCAACTGCTCTTCACTATTTTTCCACCTCGTCGCACTGGACTGTGACCCCAAATACAAACTATACTCCACCTTCTTGACCTCAGCCCCTTGACCTCAGCCCCCTGTAACCTCACTGTTCTACTTCCCTCCCTCTCGTTCAAACACATGTATTCTGTCTTACTACGCCTGACTTTCATACCTCTTCTTTCTAGAGCAGACCTCCAAATTTCCAGGTGTCCTCCACCTGCTCTCTACTCTCACTACTGTTACAATGTCATCTGCAAACATCATTGTCCATGGAGATTCCTGTCTGACCTCATCTGTCAATCTGTCCATCACCATAGCAAACAAGAAGGGACTCAAAGCCGATCCTTGATGTAGCCCCACCTCCACCTTGAACTCCTCCGTCTGACCTGCAGCACATCTCACTGTTGTCATACTCCTCTCATACATATTCTGAGCTACTCTGACGTACTTCTCTGCCACTCCTGACATCCTCATACAGGACCATAGCTCCTCTCTCGGCACCCTGTCATACGCTTTCTCTAAGTCCACAAAGACGCAGTGCAGCTCCTTCTGACCATCTCTGTACTTCTCCATTAGCATTCTCAGAGCAAAAATTGCATCAGTAGTGCTCTTCCTGGGCATGAAGCCATACTGCTGCTCGCAAATATCCACTTCCCTTCTTAGCCTAGCTTCCACTACTCTTTCCCAGAGTTTCATTGTGTGGCTCATCAACTTTATACCTCTGTAGTTGTTACAACTCTGCACATCACCCTTGTTCTTAAAGATTGGCACTAGGACACTTCTCCTCCATTCCTCAGGCATCTTCTCACTCTCTAGAATCCTGTTGAATAACCTAGATAGGAACTCCACTGCTGTCTCTCCTAGACACTTCCACACCTCCACAGGGATGTCATCTGGACCAACAGCCTTTCCACTCTTCATTCTCCTCAGAGCCTTCCTCACCTCATCCTTTCTAATCTTTTCAACTTCCTGCTCTACAATGTTCACCTCTTCCCCCTTCTTTCCCTCTCATTCTCCTCATTCATCAACTCCTCAAAATACTCCTTCCATCTTCTCTGCACACTCTCCTCACTTGTTAGAACCCTTCCATCTCTATCTTTAATCACCCTTATCTGTTGCACATCCTTCCCATCTCTGTCTCTCTGTCTCGCTAATCTGTACAATTCCTTCTCACCTTCCCTCGTGTCTAACCTGGCATACAACTCATCATATGCCTTCTGTTTGGCCTTTGCCACCTCCCTCTTCACCCTGCGCTGTGATTCCTTGTAGTCCTGTCTACTTTCTTCAGTCCTTTCGATGTCCCACTTCTTTTTAGCTAGCCTCTTCCTCTGGATGATGTCCTGTACTTCCTCATTCCACCACCATGTTTCCTTATCTTCTTTCCTTCTTCCTGCTGACACACCTAGCACCTTCCTACCTGTCTCCCTGATCACTTTGCTGTAGTTTCCCAGTCCTCTGGAAGCTCTTCCTGCCACCCAAAGCCTGTCTCAGCTTCTGTCTGAATTCCTCACAACCGTCTTCCTTTTTCAACTTCCACCACTTGGTCTTCTTTTCCATCTTTCCTCCCCTCTTCTTCCTGACCACCAGAAACATCCTACACATCACCATCCGATGCTGTCTGGCTACACTCTCTCCTACCACTACTTTGCAGTCAGTGATCTCTCTCAGATTGGCTCGTCTACTTAGGATGTAGTCCACCTGCGTACTCCTACCACCACTCTTGTAGGTAACTCTATGTTCCTCCCTCTTCTGGAAATAAGTGTTAACTACAGCCATTTCCATCCTCTTGGCAAAGTCCACCACCATCTGTCCTTCTGGGTTCCTTTCCTTAACACCAAACCTGCCCATCACTTCCTCATCACCTCTGTTGCCCTCGCCCACATGACCGTTGAAGTCTGCTCCCACCACTACTCTCTCCCCTCTGGGAATACTCTCCATCACCTCATCTAACTCACTCCAGAATCTCTCCTTTTCTTCCAGCTTACAGCCTACTTGTGGAGCATAACCACTCACTACATTCAACATCACCCCTTCAATCTCTAACTTCAAACTGATCACCCTGTCAGACACTCTTTTCACCTCTAAAACATTCCTCACAAACTCCTCCTTCAGGATCACTCCTACCCCATTTCTCTTCCTATCCTCACCATAGTAAAACAGTTTGTATCCCCCTCCAATACTACGCGCTTTGCTACCCTTCCACCTGGTCTCCTGCACACACAGAATATCTACCTTCCTTCTCTCAATCATGTCCGCCAGCTCTCTACCTTTCCCGGTCATTGTACCAACGTTGAGAGTCCCTATTCTCAGACCTATACTCTTGCCTTTCCTCTTCTCTCGCTGCCTACGAATCCTTCTCCCTCCTCTCCTTCTTTGACCAACAGTAGTCCAATTTCCACCGGCACCCTGTAGGTCAACAGCACCGGTGGCGGTCGTTGTTAACCCGGGCCTCGACCGATCCGGTATGGAAATCGAATTGATGACTTGCATATTTGGTTTTGGCATGTTTTACGCCGTATGCCCTTCCTGACGCAACCCTCTCTATTTATCCGGGCTCGGGACCGGCACAGAAGTCACTGGCTAGAAACCCCTGTGGCTAGATTCCCCTGTGGCTAGATTTTTATAAAGGTGTACAGTGAGGAAATAAAGTATTTGCACACCCTTCTGTTTTCTCCTCCTGTGTTCTCCTACTTAGAAATCATGGAGGGGTCTGAAATTTTCAGCGTAGGTGCATGTCCACTGTGAGAGACATGATGTAAAAAGAAAAATCGAGAAATCACAATGTATGACTTTTTAACTATTTATTTGTTTGATACAGCTACAAATAAGTATTTGAACACCTGTATATCAACTAGATTTCTGACCCTCAAAGACCTGTTAGTCCACCTTTAAAAAAAATCCACCTCCACTCCATTTATTATCCTAAATTAGGTGCACCTGTTTGAGATTGTTGAGGTGATAAAAACACCTGTTCACCCCATACAATCAGTAAGACTCCAACTACTACCATAGCCAAGACCAAAGAGCTGTCCAAAGACATCAGAGACAAAATCGTTCACCTCCACAAGGATGGAAAGGGCTACGGGGAAATTGCCAAGCAGCTTGGTGAAAAAAGGTCCACTGTTGGAGCAGTCATTAGAAAATGGAAGAAGCTAAACATGACTGTCAATCTCCCTTGGACTGGGGCTCCACGCAAGATCTCACCTTGTGGCGTCTCAATGATCCTAAGTAAGGTGAGGATTCAGCCCAGAACTACACAGGAGGAGCTGGTCAATGACCTGAAAAGAGCTGGGACCATCGTTACCAAGGTTACTGTTGGTAATACACTAAGACGCCATGGTTTGAAATCATGCATGGCACGGAAGGTTCCCCTACTTAAACCAGCACATGTCCAGGTCCGTCTTAAGTTTGCCAACGACCATTTGGATGATCCAGAGGAGTCATGGGAGAAAGTCATGTGGTCAGTCGAGACAAGAATAGAAGTCTTTTGTCATAAATCCACTAAGCGTGTTTGGAGGAAGAAGAATGATCAATACCATCCAAACACCATCCCTACTGTGAAGCATGGGGGAGGTAGCATCATGTGTTGGGGGTGTTTCCACATGGGACAGGGCGACTGCACTGTATTAAGGAGAGGATGACCGGGGCCATGCATTACCAGATTTTGGGGAACAACCTCCTTCCCTCAGTCACTGAAGATGGGTCGAGGCTGGGTCTTCCAACATGACAATGACCCGAAGCACACAGCCAGGATAACAAAAGGAGTGGCTTCGTAAGAAGCATATCAAGGTTCTGGCATGGCCTAGCCAGTCTCCAGACCTAAACCCAATTGAAAACCTTTGAAGGGAGCTCAAACTCCGTGTGTCTCAGCCACAGCCCAGAAACCTCAATGATCTGGAGAAGATCTGTGTGGAGGAGTGGGCCAAAATCCCTCCTGCAGTGTGTGCAAACCTGGTGAGACACTACAGGAAGCGTTTGACCTCTGTAATCACAAACAAAGGCTACTGTACCAAGTATTAACATTGATTTTCTCAGGTGTTCAAATACTTATTTGCTGCTGTATTATACAAAAAAATAGTTAAAAATCATACATTGTGATTTCTGGATTTTTCTTTTTAGATCATGTGTCTCACAGTGGACATGCAACTACGCTGAAAATTTCAGACTCCTCCATGATTTCTAAGTGGGAGAACCTGCAAAACAGCAGGGTGTTCAAATACTTTTTTTCCTCACTGTATATTAAAGTCTCGAAACACAATGAGTAGGCTGACATCATCCTCAAGAAAAGAGGAGAACAGACCATCAAGCTCCTTCGGAAATTTGCACAAGGAATTTCCTGTGGTACAATTGAGCCATCACTGCAAACAACTTAAGTACAATACAAACCACATAAGTACAGTAAAGTGCAACAAAACAAGCAATTAACATAAGGCTATGAGGTAGAATGAAGGATTGATGAAATGTAAACAGTTGAACAAAGTCTATAAAGTACAGTGTGCTCAAGTGCGCGTGTGAAATTGGCAAAATGTGTGAGTCTCCCTGTAATTACTTAATACAGGACAACGACTGGGCAAAATAGAGGACTCTTGACTGGTATGTGTTGGATGCGCTCGTGTGATCCTTCTGCTCTTGTTAACAGATAAACACACGAATAGCTTGACTTTAGCACTGACAGCCTCATTGACTCGATCCCAAAGCTCTGTCCTCGGTTAACAAGTCTTTATAAAAAGCCTTTTAGGGATCAAAATTACTTTTTGTTTCTGAGTGTTTCATCCATCACAGCTGTTAGTAACATCTGTTTGGGGTCACTAATTAGAGTTAGATTAATCTAGATTAAAAGTAAATCTATACCCACTTCTAATATATACATACAACATTATAAAATAAAATAAAATATTGAAACCAAGTCCTGTTAGCGAGGCAACATCCGATTCGGATCGAGTCTGAAATTATGTGATCGAGCCCGATTTTTGATCACGTGATCGGATTGGGACATCCTAATTTGCCAAAAGCAAATAAGACTGCCACTAAATTAAACATATTAAATCTGTTAATAAATCAATATGAATGAATACATTAAAGAAAATGTAGAATTTTTATGTTGGAATTGTTCATTGTTTTCAAACTTGTAATTGTGTAAAATGGAAATGAGAAACCACTGTGACCTTCCTTTTCTGTTATGTTTATTTAGAGAGTGGTGAATAAAGATTAAAGATTAAATAAAATTAAATCAGTTGTTTTAAAAATTTCTCTGGAAACGACATATCAATAAATGGAGTATATTTAGACAAAGATTAACCACTTAAAATAATTGTGATTTCAACTACCTACATTTTATTTAATATTATTTTATTTCAATTACCTAAATAAAAGTGATTATCATTTTCCTTTTAATCGAGCCAGTTTAATAAACGTTATATTATGTGTGTACGTGTATTTTGTACTCACTTGCACACTAACAAGAGAATGCATGACAAAGGCAATGCATAAATATTCACAAATGGTGGCCAATGATAGAGCAGTCCTGGAAAAAATGATACTCGCTACATTTTCTACTTCACAACTAATGCCACAACTTTTTTAATATACTTCTTGCCCTAATATTTCTAACTAACAAACATTTCTAACTTCATGCTTGAGCTTAATTAGAAAATCGATTCATTAGAAATCTATAAAATGCAGTAAGTAGTGAAGTTTACAGTACCCTGAAAATTCCCTGCAATCAACACTTTGAAAATCGATGTTACTATTTTTTCATTCACAGATCCTTTTTTGCACACTAAACAGCCACAAAATTGATATGGACAAGCTTCTCGGAGGGCAGATTGGGCTGGAGGACTTCATCTTTGCTCACATTAAAGGGATCAAAAAGGAAGTGGATGTGATCAAATCTGAGGAAGCCCTTGGACTCACAATCACTGACAATGGAGCAGGATTTGCTTTCATAAAGGTACTGCAGATTCTAGCTTAAATTTGATCTTGCACAGCTTTGTCAAGGAATTTGAACTTTTAAGTGGAAAAATTGTAACAAATATTCTGACATTGATTTGAAATTGTAAAAAATGCCATTCATTGTATATAACAATCAATGCTCCCGCCCGGCGCAAGGTTCTTTTTCTTCGTCTGCTGTTTAAAGGCAGTTTGCAAGTCTTCTTAATGGTGCATTACAGCCACCAACTGGGAAATAGTATGAACAATATATGAAGAAGGGAAAATTAAAATTTCCTATTATTATTATTATTATTAATTTATAATCTAAAATTAGACGAATAAACAAATTGCCTTATGAGATTTTGTTTTCTTTAGGATTTTGATCATTGTTATAGGCTCTGTTATTATTTCCCTAATCTCATTCATCATTTCTTTTCTTTCCATTTCATATGTTTTACATTTACGAAAAGAGTACTTATTGGTTAAAATAATTGAAGATGCTTCCACACCTCCAGCTTGGTTTATTTTATTGTAGCCTTATATGAAGTGACTGAATTTGTAATTTTACAACTGAGCACTTGAGATCGGTCCCAGAAGTGAGCAATCGCTCTGTCACACCTATGTTAAAATTTGTATTTATATGTCCAAAATTGATTTACTGCCTGCTCACTAGAGGTTTTTTCTAATTCATATCACTAATTTTGACCTTTAAGATAACTCTTGAGGGACTGGATTCTTTATTGCGGTTTTGTTATATTATATTTAAAGTTTTGTATAACTACTCGAGTGAAGCCACTTATTGCTGAGGTTTCGATTTCGTTAGGTATGTCTCTATAAGATTTTTTTGTTCCCAATCCGATTTGTTTTTGAGTATCTACCAATCACAATATTTCCATTCCGATCACTTTTTTTTCCTTTACAGATACAATTTCCGTTCAATTCCTACATTTACTGTTTCTAGATCAGATACATTTTGGCAATGCAATAAGAAAATAACTAATTGAAGCTGACACAAGTTTCTATTTTATTATCCATTCATAAACAGACATTTATATATTTCTTTTTTCACTGCCATTTAAAAAAAAAAGGTTATACAAAAAATACAGTATAAACAACGTAATTGAAACTATTTAAATGCAGACTCAAAAACAACAATAGTGTGATAACAAAACATAAAAAGTTAATTATCTTAAAAAAAAGGTAGTTCAACTAGATATTATGGCATTTAAGTCAAAAACTCAGAAACACAAAAAATACATACAATTTTGGCTTTGTTTGCTAAATTCTATAGTGAAATGATCAGCTGCAGCTTAATGCAACATTAACAAAGAATATACATCTAGGAGTGGGCAAAATGGAAATTATATAAGATCACAAAATTTTAGGGAAATATAGTGATAACGATTAGCTGATATTTTGTATGAAAAATTTTCCATGAGGAATATTTCATCAATTTCTAAAATATCAAATTTGTGCACATTAAGTAACTTTATTGACATACAATACACACATTGCACCTTAAAATACTGAACATATCAGAATAAAAGGATTTCCTTTAAATATTCATGTAAATATCAAATGAATGTCTTCAAACTCAAGGAAATTATATATTTTTCTATCTGTATAATTAGATTTTTAGTGAAAACAACTAACAGTATTGCTATAGTGCTACAGCACATGCTTGATTACTGTCCTTGCTTTAGCGATTAATACATATACTAACATGAATATGATAATATGATCATAAACTAATAGATGAATATAAAAGTGAAGATGACCGAAGTGGGATGGTCTCGTCCTCTTGTTCAGTCAAATAGCTTAGATAACAATCGCCTCTCTGTCTGTAGTCATGCACACATGTTTGTTTTAATTGAATGTATGTTATTTTCCTCTGAGTGGTCTGCTGTATCTGCTTTTTTGAATCCAAATCAATTCTACACCACCGAATTCGATCCATTTTTGGGGTTAACTTTTCCTCTAAACTTTCTAAAACCATGCTAGCTTTCTCAGCGGTGTGTATGTTTAGCCATTTCTTTCGAGTTGCTCAAGCAAGCTTTGTAGGTGTCATCACGCATGGTTGGTCGAGGGTGCGATGACCATCAAATTTTTAGCGTATAATGTTCAATGAGTTAAACCATCCTTAGTTATTTTAGTTATTTATCTTATTATGTTCAATTGTGTGAGTGTGTTCACGTTCCTTTTATCCTGCATTTTAGAAGGATTTTTTTGTTCACAATTTAGGATGGTGTTGTGTTGGATCCCATACAATGCATACAAGTGATTAAATGGAGTCTGTTTAAGAAAGTCACTTTGACTGTTATTATGTTGTAATGTTGCTTAAAATAAACGCAATTCTGAGCAAATCTGATTTGCAAATTTCATTTTGTCTAATATATTTTTCCTGATTCCAATCATTTGAAAATCACATGATTGGATGCGATCAGTCGGTAGAACCCTAGTTTTCACCATTTCTTATCCACCAAAAAATCTCTATTTTTTTGGTAATGACTTTCTTGTAGTAATGTTTTTCCTGGAGGAAGTGGCTGATTTATCACAATGTCTAAGTGAATGGCTCCTTTAAAATAGCACAAATAAAACTAGTACCAGTGAATTGCATTAGAAAGTTACTGTTTGTTATTAATAACTTGCTATTTAAATATTTAATTCAACTGTTGTATTTTTCTTTAAACAGTTTTTAAACAATACTTTACCATTGTATTTTTTTGGCAGCGCATCAAAGAAGGGAGTGTGGTGGATGGGGTAAAGGTGATCTGTGTCGGAGATCATATTGAGTGTATCAATGGAAAGAGCATTTTGGGGTTGCGGCACTATGAGGTTGCACGAATGCTGAAAGAGCTGCCCAAAGATCAGCCCTTCACCGTCAAACTGGTGGAACCCATGAAGGCCTTTGGTTTGTCTAGTTTTGTTATTCTTGGCTTTGAACAATGCATACAGTTTAACATTTTGATGAAATATCACGAGAAATTTAACAGGATGATTATAGCAGGCTTTGGCAGTTTAGAATGTCACAATTGAGAGCTCCTTTTGTGGAACCAGTAGAGTTTCCAAAGTCTAGGAAGTGTGTTAAAGGTAATTCCCTCATTCCTGCCTCTAGGTTCTCTCTCCCTGTAGACCATCAACCACTAGTGATGTACTTCAAAGTTTGGTAGAAGCTACCTAGTGTATCAAGGTGTGTTAATTTGACCATCTGGCATGGTTATGAAATTCAGTTTGAATACTGGCCATCCAGGTTTAGGGATGTGTACAAAATGACCAACAATTGCAGGAAGAGGAATTAAGTGATTTATTAATTAAGAGGAGGAAGAGATTAAAAGGAAGCAAGAACTTGATCCAGTCTCTCCAGGTAACATGCTATTTACAACATGCACTTTTTATTTTCTAAACATAGTGGCAGGTCCAGATTCTAGACATCGCAGCGAAGCACCTTTACCACTTAGAGAAAATGATAAAAATATAATATAAAATGAGTTAATTGAACATCTATGCACCTTCTCAAGAGAATACTATGCTAGTCTCCCTGTCAGCACTTTGTAGAGTGTGTTTGAATCAAGTGGTCCCTCTGTCTGTTTACACAAGAAATGGACGACATTGTGAGTGATTCATATTCTAAACCAAAGGGAAGACAATATATTGTTTTAATGCAGACAACAAAGATTGGATTTTAGTATTTGAGCAATGCAAATATTGTAGGAAAAAATTTAGGTTTTATCCAATTGGTCTCGTAACTATTAGTAGTTGTTGATTTATAGTGAAAAATTTAGAGGAAGTCCATGACTGTTGAGGGACACCATCATGATAAAACTTTGCAACATAATTGTTTAATCAAAGGTTCATGATATTGTGTTCTAAATCAGCTTTAATAAATGGATGGGAGCAAAATGACATGCTCATGTTTATGTTCATTAACAGACTCGTGTAAAAATTTCAATATTGGTTTCACTGCAGGTCACCAGAGCAATCGTATTGGCCTAAACAAATTAGGCCAATACGATTGAGAAATTAACTAAATGTATCTCTAACTTTGCAGAAATGCTTGAACCAAGGTCAAGGGGAGGTGGAGGCAAAAACCCAGAAGAGGGCAAAATAGCCACTGGAAGAGAGACCCTCAGGTTGCGTTCTAAGGGTCCTGCAACAGTTCAAGAGAAGGTAACTATGCTGAAATTACAACTTGGTCTCAAATTAGCTCAACAATTTTCAGTCAAAGCAATAATTGTGTTTATGACATTACAGCCTACAGAGTTTGAAGAGAATGCAGTGAAAAAAGTTGACGACCTTCTAGAGAGTTACATGGGCATTCGCGACACTGAATTGGGTAACATTATTGTTTAGTGTTTTTAAAGAGCTTATTATGACATCCTGTACAACAAAACACTTATTTTTGCTCAGGAAAAACTAATCTTGAAGTTGGACCATCAATTTGATTTCTAACTTTTGTAATAATTTTTAATTTTGTAGTATTTCACAAATTACATTTTAATACATTCATAATACATTCAAAATTGTCTTTCTTAAGTGAAGGGGAGTTTTTTTTAACATAGGCTGCACAGCCCCTAACCCCCCCATACTCATATATTGGATTTAGGAAAAAGAAACCCAAATGTTACAAGAAAACTGCTGCTTTAAAACAAAGTATTGAAAATTACCTGGTGACCTCTAATTATCATTTTTTGTGCATGTCCTGAAAATATTGATATTTTTTTAAATACATATTGATAAACTAGACAGGATACAAACCATTGGCATTATCTAAACCCAAAACCTAGAGAATAAGCAGTAAGAGAGAAGACATAGACTCATTGTCAGGCAAGTAAAGATAAACTCTGTTCAGGAAGGTGCTTAGATCAAGGCTGGCTTTTGTTCAGGCTGCTGCCAAGAGTGTTGCTGCCATAGAAGGCTCGGCACAAGCGAGTCTGAGGCCCTGTCCACACGTATGTGGTTATTTGTTTTTTATGTTTTTTTATTTTTTTATTTACAAAAATAACTGCATCCACACGAAACTGGGTAAAACAATCTAAAAACGTTGCAGAGAGTGTGACTACCAAGTAGAGGGCAGGAGACTCTTACCCCATTGAGGTTAAATCAACCAATAAGAAGCTTCTTTTTCCGAGCTGAAGCTCCTCAGAGTTCAGCGCTTCCTTTTAATGCCAGAGAAATACAGCTCACACAAAGATAACAACTTCATCTCATATAAACGAAAATTCTTTACCAACAACTGTTTTACTCTCTAAATGTTATCATTTATCTAAGAATGAACCAGTAGTTTTGCGCGTCTGTAGCAATAACATACACACTGCTGTGGTTTGACACATTTGTTCTGTGATTAAACACGTGATTTAATATCTTGTGTGCTTATGTAGTCCTGTACATCTAAGAAGATCTGACTTTGTACTGCAGGCAAAAAAGCTTGCTTGGCTGCACAATGTCCACAATTGTTGTCCAATGCAAAAGTGTTTTAGAGCGTTGTTTCCATACTCTGCATTCGACATAAAACGAAGTAACAGACTGAAGCGGAAAATCTATGGCAGGGGTCCCCAATTATTTTATACCTAAGGGCCAAATAACACAGCAAAATGGATATTTTAATGTATATTATTTAATCTTTAATCATTATTCAAAGTAAATTAACATATTTATGTTATGCACATGTTTTATGTGATTACATAACGATATACAAAGAGAGAGAGAAAGAGAAACAGAGTGAGTGGAGATAATGGAAAGAGGGAGTAGAGAGAGAAATATAGAGGAAATAAGAGAGAGATGAGGAAGAGAGAAGAAAGAGAAGGTAAGAGAGAGGAGAGCGATATTGAGAGAAGAAAAAGACGAGATAGAAAAGAGAGAGGTAAGAGAGAGTGTAGATATGGAGAGAGAGGAGAGAAAGAGAGGATATAGAAGAAAGAGAGGAGTGGGTGTAGAATACTGGGGACAAAGATGGAGGGGTTATAAAAATGAGCTAAACACACTAATTGTCATTGTGAAAAGAGGGTATTCTCTATGTTACCTATCTTTTACCATAGTTTACTCTACAATTAATGTGGGAAATGACACTAAATGGAATTTATGGAACATGCAAAGATGCAGCTGTGTCTCTTTTCGTGCGGTTACTGATCTGCTTTCATCTGAAAAGATTACTTTTCAGATTAGTCTTATTTTAAAAAATGCTAAAAGATTTGAACAAAAGCTGCTTGGCAAAGATCTCATAGATAAATAGATCTGAAAGTTTGAATAGCAAACTTTACGTAGGCTTGAGAAAGCCGATTTTTAAAAGTTTGATGAAACTTTACGAAGTTTGGAAAAGTTCAAAGCTGTTTAAAGAGTAAAAAATAGGGGTGGGAGTTTCTTGGTACGATTCAATCTGATTCTGAGATCCACAATCTGATTCCAAAGCGATTCTTCATATATATATTTTAAAAAATTAATTTACGTTTCAAATAAATAGTTTATATGTTTTTTGTTCACTGTTAGATTTGGTTGTGATTTGGTTTGCTTTCTTAGCACGCCAAGACAATGCTTCTGCAGCAGCAGCGAATGTATGTAAGAAGTTGTATTTCATTCATTCATTCATCTTCATGTCGGCTTTCTTCCCTTTCGGGGTCGCCACAGCGGAATGAACCGATATGTTTTACGCGGCGGATGCCCTTCCAGCCGCAACCCATCGCTTGGAAACATTCACACACACATTCACACTTCACTCAATTCACTTATACCGCATGTCTTTGGACTTGTGGGGAAACCGGAGAAAACACGGAGAACCCGGAGAAAACCCACGCGATCACGGGGAGAACATGCAAACTCCATACAGAAATGCCACCTGCCCCAGCCGAGCCTAGAACCAGCGACCTTCTTGCTGTGAGACGACCGTGCTACCCTCTGCGCCACCGTGTTAGCATCTATGTTGAGTTTTGCTAGCAGTTGGCATTCTTATCACCGCAATATTCATCAGAACACAGACAGAGCAGGACGAAGCACACAACTATGAATGGTTTGTTGACAAATGTGTGCATTGGGAGCCTTTCAAAACGGGCAGTCATAGGCTTAACAAACTATAAATCTGGCTTGAGTGCAGAATTCGGCTTTGCTACTTGCTCGAGGGTCCTTTGAGTGAAGCTGGCACCTGAAGTGATCGGGACAGAAAGCTGTTTCTCCAGTTTGTTATAGAAAGTATTAAACTCTCGTAGAAATCCCTCCGGAGGCAGGGTACAGAACAGCAGCACGCTTAACCCGGACTCTACCTTTTGGACCCCCCTGTAGTAACACTGATGTCCCTGTAGATAATAAAGCAGCGTAACAACATTCACACCATTTTTGGGGAAGCATATGATATGCTCGTGTGCCACACAACCACACCGCAGCTGGAGCCGTTTCTAATGATGAGAATGGACAATAAAAGTTAACCATTATTCCATCCTTCTTCAGAATTGCACATTTCCTCGTATTGTTCCTCACAGTTATTTTAGTGCCACATTGTGAAAATCCTACATCATAATTACCTTCCATTGAACAAATACAAACTTCGGCTTTTGTTGTCATTACCTCAAAACGTAGTTTTGAATACATAGGTTAATCAGTAGAGCAACTTGTTTGTATTTTGTCTGGTATTAGATAATTTTTCATCACTTCCGCCATTAAAGTAATAATAGCCATAGCTTTAGGAATCTTACATTGAATTCGGAAAACAAGATCAATAGTAATTTGTTCAGTATGCCATTCCTGATTTATTTATAAACATATCCAACAATGCATAATTTTCAAACTTTCATGTTGTAATAATGCTAAGGCACATTTGCTATTTTAACTTGTTTAACTTCCTCTGTTAAATTTATTGTCTCCATAACTACCACTTCTTCCAATATATCAGTGTCGGGGTTCAGGACTAGATCTATTAAATTCTCGGACACTGGGGGAGGGGCTGGCTTCACCAAGATGTTTACCATCATCTCGTATGAATCTGATGAATTTCCTTCATCCTCTTCGATTATCCATGCTAGAAAGAACGTGACAGAGCTGCCATTTTTGCTCCAAGAACACCCCCCTCACCTATGGCCAGGCAGCAGCAGTGAAGATGTGCTGCACCAAACAGATCCCCAAAGTTTTGATTCACAGGGGTATTTGCAGAGGACCCAGGACCGCACATTTCCCTTGTTACCATACCTGGTAACACACTCTACTTTTCCTTCAGAACCCTCCTGAATGTGATGATCAAGTAGGAACACCCCTGCTCCGAACCATAGGAAAAAAAGCTCCGGCAGATGTTTTCTATCTCCTCTGCTGATGATTACGCCTGCTGTGCACTTCTTGGTACCCCTTCAACAGGCTGTGGAACTCTGCGTGGATCCAAGTGGATCTCTCTGCTACTTCAACTGCCTTCTGCGTAGTGAGAAGAACTTGGAATGGACCCTGCTAGCATTTTGTCAGACACTTCCTTCTCTGCAAATCCTTCACCACCACCCAGTCTCCAGGTCTCAGGTCTTGAAGGTACAGCTGGGTTCCGGTAACGCGTCCTTCACCCACCTGCAAAGATTACACGTAGCTGAAGAAAGGTTTGAGCAATATGCCAACATATAATCATCACATTCACTTGTCAACTTTCTAGGAAGACCCGGAGGCCCAATACCAGTATTAGCTGGTCTCCCCATCAGTATTTCAAATCATTACTCAACTGTGCTCTTCCCCTTATTCTCGTTCTCATATACATAAGTACTAGTGGAAGAGGCTTGACCCAATTTACCCCAGTTTCTTCACTGCATTTTGTCAGCTTGTTTTTCAGGGTTCCATTCTCCCTTTTAACCTGCTCCTGCGCTAGCAGAATGAAAAGCACAATATTGTCTCAAATCGATACCAAGATACTCACCCAGCTTTTGGAGAACGTACAAAAGGCGTTCCGTTATCACTGGAAATCTGGTTTGGTATCCCTCATCTGGAGATCACTTCAGTGAGCAAAGCTTTCGCCACTGCACTGGAATTCTGTTCAGCTGTAGGAAAAGCTTCAACTAATTTTGAAAACATGTCCACTATTACTAAACAAAACTTTTTCCCTTCACATAGAGTTATCTCAATGAAATCCATCTGCAAGTGCTCAAAAAGTCCACTCAGCGGTGGATGAGCAGCACTCACAGTCTTGATTCCTCTTCCAACATTATTTGTTACACAAATAATACATCGTTCACAAAAGGTCTGCGAATAGCTAGCAGAACCTTTAGTGAACCAGAGTTGGTTTATGCTGTTTATCATCCCCATCTTTGACACATGATCTTTACCGTGTACCAATTTTCCATAAAAAGGAAGCAACATTTTTGTTAAACAAGGCTTATCATCTGGACCCATCCATATGACATTCACCAATGTACAACCTGCTTCCTTCCATGCCTTATTCTCCTCCTGGGGAACCCCACTCTGCAACTCTGCTATGTTTACTGTGGGAGTGCACATCTTTGTTAGAATCCGTAACACAGCTACTACTCCTTTAGCCGCCCTTTTAGCTGCAGAGTCGGCTCTAGCATTTCCCTGTGAAACAAGATCTTTTCCACCAGTGTGTCCATCACATTTACAGACTGCTATTTCCTTAGATAGCGAAATTCACTGCTTTCTCTGCCGCTGCCACTGAACATAAACACAAAGGAAGTCCTGCAGCAGCTGGATCTAATTTTGCTGAAAAATAAGCCACTGGCCACAGCTTACCTCCATGATCTTGCAACAACACAGATGTCATGCATCCCTGCTTCTCATCTATGGATGGAAAAATGGTCTAGTTGCATCAGGAATTCAAAGCGTCGGCGTGGTCTGCAAAGCTCTTTTCAGCCCTTCAAAAGCTTGTTCCGTTTCCAATGTCCAGGAGAGGGCACCATTGGCCCCAAGAACTTGTCCATGGCAAATTTCACTCAGAGGTGCTTCCAAACAGGAATAGTTAATGATGAATTGTCTGCAGTATGAATCCATACCAAGAAAAGATAACAGCTGTTTCTTAGTCCTGGGCTTCGGAATGTCCTGTATGGCCTTGATTCTACTCACCTCCAGTCGTTTATCCTGTTTTGAAATTAGATGACCCAAAACTGTATCTTCCCGTTGAACAAATTGTAGTTTAGACATACTTGCCTTGTGCCCATCTTGTGCTAGATGTTTCAACAGTTTAATGGCGTCTTCTTCACATTGTTCTTTGCTTGGACTAGAAAGCAAACAATCATCCATGTATTGCATTAAGACTTATCCAGAACCTAACTCTAAACTCTCTAAGCTATTTCTAAGAGCCTCATTATAGATGGTTGGAAATTCACAGTACCCTTGACACAATCATGTGAAGGTGTAAGGTTTGCTATCAAAGAGGAAAGCAAACCAAAACTGACTGTCAGGATGGGCCGGCACACTGAAAAACGCATTAGCCAAATCCACCATTGAAAACGATTCACAGTGCTGTGGAACCTGTGTGAGGAAGGTATATGGATTAGGTAAATTAGGCACTCTTGAAACAACTGAATCATTACAAGGCAAAATTTACCACCGCTTTTAACAACGCATTGAAAACTGGAGTAATTCCTTTCACAGCCTCAGCTGTATTTTTAAGGGATATTGTGTTTTGCATGGTCTATGATTACTTTTTCTTGTGATTTGAACGAGCGAACAACTTTTAATTAGGCGTACGTCATTCTTGTCTTTAACCCACAAGCTTTGTGGAACGTCCTTTAACCCATCATCAGTTAAGACAAAGTTTGTACCCCCAATTTGTTCGGTCAAAGTCTCATCACCTGGCATCAATAATAAGTTCAATATTTCTCCTTGAATCAACATTCAAATTCAATGGCATATGCTCCCTTGCTACTGTTATACAAAACTGTTTGATCAGGGGTAGCTTCCCAGTTACAGATAACATCCAAGAACCTAATGAATGCCATGAATCATTTTAAAGGTTTTATCAATGAGACATATGGAACTGAGCCCTCTAACAGGAAAGGACGTGGTTCACTTTCTAAAAACCCTGCGGTTTAAGGTTTAACTTCCACACATCTATTTTTATCCCAAAACATTCGTTTGAACACTAATTGCTCTGGTTTGTCAACCCCTCTTAATCACTCAGCCTCAAAATTGACATCATATCCCTCATGTATATGTACTATACAAAATAAGTCCTCAGAGTTAGTTATGTCAGTTTGATTAGTCAACTGCATTGCCTTTCTCATAGGTGTTCGGCTCACTGCCAATCCATCTGAATTATCAAATCGCCATTATCAATCTCCTCCCTAGGGCCAAGGTTTTCACCAAATTAGATCTGCGAGACCCTTAACACTTTGTTCGCATAAAGGAGGGGGATGAGCGGAAGAAGACGTTTAACACCCTGCTCGGTCACTACGAGTATGGGGTTTTGCCTTTTGGACTCATAATTCTCCCTCGTATTCCAGGCATTCATTAATAATGTCCTCCGTGACATGATTAATGTACATGCCGACGTCTACCTTGACGACATCCTTATTTTTTCCTCAAAACAAGCAGACACACACTTTTCATATGCGCAACCTTCTCCAACGGCTGCTGGAGAATTGTTTGTATTTTAAGCCAGAGAAATCAGTGCCGTTCCTGGGGTACATTGTCTGTTCTAAGGGCCTCCAAATGGATCCTGTCAAGGTGTGCGCAGTAACTGACTGGCCCGTTCTCACTTCTCTCACCGCTCTGCAGCGGTTTTTGGGCTTTTCCAATTTTTATAGGCATTTTATTTGCAATTATAGCCAAATCGCTGCTCCCTTTACTGCTCTCACTTCATTAAAGGTGCCTATTGTCTGGTCTCAGTCTGCTCAAGTGCAGTGCAGTGTAAATCCAGTACTGCGTCTCCCACTGGTTTACCATGCTCTCTCACTATTTCCTCTCGTCTGTGGTCGCACATTGCCATCGACTTCGTTACGGGTCTCCCGGCGTCTAAGAGTTATACCACCATCCTCACCGTGGTGTACCGCTTCTCCAAAGCAGTCTATATAGTGCCTTTGCCAGGTCTTCCCTCCGCCTTAGTCATTTTTACAAATCATGCTTGGTCAGGAGTTGCCCTGCGGCGTGGGTCGACCAACTACCCTGGGCTGAATACGCCCATAATTTTCTACCCTCATCTGCAACTGGGGTTTTTTCATTCAAGGCATGTCTGGGATATCAGTCACCTCTCTGGTCCTGTTTCACCTGCTCTTCATTTCGCTCACATGTTCCTAGTTTCCCTCATTACATATGTCTCCTTATTTATTCTGTTCTCTATCCTTTCGCGTTACTGTTGAATCTTTTGTTATATTGTCTGTGAGCAAGACTTTATGTTTCTTCTCGTTCCTCACTGAAGACATGAGTTTGTGTTCATGTAAATTAAAAGAATAAAGAAATCTACCTCTTGTACTACGTCTGCTACTGCCTAACACGATAACCATTTACTACTATTAAAATGCAATATGTAATCCAGACATGGAAAGATTTTAAATATTCATTTTTTTATAATAAAAATGACCTCACATCAAGTGTGATAAAATGTCAGCAGTGGCTCTTGCAAATGGTCTGCTTGAACATTATCTATGGCATTTAAATGGTTCCTACAGTTTTCTAAAGCAGCGGTTCCAAAACGTTTTTCACCAAGTACCACCTTAATGAGCGACATTAGAAAACATGACTCCAGTATAGCCACAGTGTATAAGCTGTGTTGCAGTTTTCTAACCGTTGTTTCTTCATTTGTTAGTTTCTGTTTGTCCTTGTTTGTTTTTTTCAGGTGATGTCCAGCTAACCGTTTGTCGATGGATCTTAAGTTTGTATATTCTTTATGCTGGGGAGGTGATTAGCACCTGCCTCAGTCAGCGAGAGTCCCCTCACACAGGGAACTCCTGTCTGCTCTGCCTGATCCTCACGAGGACTTTATGAAGCTGCTTTAAAAGCAATTGCTAAAGAAGCGCTATATAAAAACTTGATCGATTGATTGATTGATTGAGGCCCTCCTGTTCAGCTATAGTTAAGCACAGTTCAAATAAGAGGCTATATTTTTGCTAATAAAACAAAATATATTAATTTTAGCACCAGTAAGCAGCCTGAACATTAGTAATGTAATGATTAAAATGTCTAAAACTTTCTAGTTTGATGGCAAAATTATATCTGCTTTTTTATTCTCCCTCTCTCCCTCCTTCCTCTTTCTATCTCTCTCTCTCCCCCCTTTCTCATTCTGTCTCCTCCTCTCTCTCTCTCTCCTATCTCTGTATCTCCCTTTTTAACCCTTTCCCTTTTTTTCTCTCTCTCTCCCTCCCTTTTCTCTCTGTCAGTCTCCCTCTCTAACCATCTCCCTCTTTCTCTCTCTGTAAATTAGACATGTGTAAAATGTTGCTTTTGTTTTATATTTTTGTGTTAGCTCTGCTTTCAGGTGCTCTCATTAAGAGTTTTCAAGAGTTTAAATGATCTTTCAAGAGTTTAAATATTGTTATGAAAGATGATGTGTTCATATGACCTCGGACCTATCTTCCGTTGAATGTTCGGTTTCTTCAGATCAGCAGCGGGTTAAAAGCAGACATTTTTGGGATAAAACATCTTTCTTCATTCCAGCTGCAGACATTAATGATAAATGAAGTATTAAGGTAATTTTCGATTTACTTTAAAGCAAACGTCTCCCTGCTATGACAGGTGTGCCCCACCCAGAGAGGCAGAATGCAAGTGCGTGGCAAAACAACCTCACAAGTAACTTTATATGACTTACCAGCGCATGAATAGTGCCAGACTGTGAAATTTCATATTTTAACTGAAATTACTTCAATTTCTCCTCTTTAAAATGCTACTCGAATAAGAGAATGGACTAACAGAGCTCTAGTGTGGTTCCGAGGTTGCAGCAGCATCACAATTAAACTAATTTTTGCTAGTCTGAGGGTCAAACATAAAAACACATTTATTGCAAACCCCTCTGGTGATCCCAGATCTAATTGTTAAGAAATTGTGCAATGAGACTTGAAAACTGGACAAGACCTATCTTAAAACATTCACAGCAAAAAAAAAACTCCCTTTTAGATTCTTACCATGATCGCCTTATTTTCTTACTAACTTCACCTTATTTTTTTAATCTAGCGGCCACAATGGTGGAAGTAGGCAGAGAGAAGAAGAACCCTGATGATTTTGCCATGGCTCTGGATGAGGCTCTTGGTGATTTCGCTTTCCCTGATGAGTTTGTGTTTGACGTCTGGGGAGCCATTGGTGATGCCAAAAATGGACGATTTTAATCCTCACACACGCACCCACAACTACATTCCTTTTATTTCCCATTTTGAAATAAATTTGTCTTAGAATTTGTCTAGGCCGCTTGTAAGAGAAACTAGTAGTACGACATTTTCTTCTAGCCAAGTAAAATCTGCTATTCATACCGTATAAAATGATAAATATGTATCTATTGCATTTTAGAATATAAGAATTTAAATGTATTTATAAATTTTTAAACATAAAAAAATAACTTGCACTAAAAAAACCTTTTGATTACTCAACTTTATTTATTGTTGATTTTACTGCTAAAAAATAACTTCTTTACTTTTACAACCTTTTATGTTAAGGGCTAACGTGTGTTAAACTTGCATTAAAACAAACAAACAAAATATCCCAACAGTGTGGTTTATTTACAATGAATGAGCATCATGTTCAGTAAAAGTGAAAAAAAAAACAAAAAAACAGAACGACTCAGCTACAGATGAGGCCTACCTCACATGCCACAACTCAAGACTTTTCATCCTAGGGCCATTTGCTCTGAAAGTTGAAGTCTTGTTCACGTTGAGAAAACAGCATTTGAAAAAAAAAATAACCCAGAAACCTGGTTCAATTTTTTTTGTTTTATATATTACTGAATTACAAAAATCACCTGTATTTTCGCTCTATATGTACACCAGAAATAGAAAAATGTTTGTATTTTCCTCTACTTATTTCATCATCATAAGTGAAGTAATCAAAAACTACCTAAAACTAAAATGCTGTAATGTTTGATATTTTTTCATTTGTTAACCTTATCTTTAAGTAGCTTGACAATTGAAATCAAACTCACGTTCGAACCTTTTGTGCACATTATTTATAACTTATTTAATAAATATTAGCAGCAAGGCTGTGTGAGCTGACATTAATGGTGACAATGTGAGGTGATTGTGACACTCTGAACAGATAAACAAAACAAAAAAAAACATATCAACTGTTTTGCAACGTCCCACAAAAAGTAAACCAGGATTTTTAATTGTTCATGAAACAGTAAAGAAAGCTCTCATACTGTAAATGAAGTGGAAACTTCTACCATTTCAGCTCCGCTTAGGTAATATCAACTGTTTGAGCATCCACCAGCCTGCACTTCAAAAAAAAGTATTATGAATTTAACATTTTATTATTATTTTGGACAAATAAAATCTTATTTCGATTATTGGTATAGGACAGATCAGATAGAGAGCTGCACTTGTAATTTAGAATACTTCTTTTTTTAGTTACAATGATACCTTCCAAAAGCTTTCTGTTCAGTAATGCTATGAAAGGAAAGCTAGACCTTGCATCCAGGTTGACATTCACGTATTGACGTGCACTATCATTAATTATATGGGTGCAAAATGAAAATAGTGTGTCCCAACCATAGTATACATAAAAAGTTTAAAAGCAGTGCCCGAATATGTCCTTTTCCCGGGTCAATCTTAAAATGCAGATCAATCATTGACGTTACTGTAGTTACGCAGTGGGGAACTTAACTGCCACTAGCAGACACTATTGACCTAACTAACACTTTGCCAGCCAGTAGAGCATTGCATAACCTACAGACTTGCAGATTGTGAAATTAAGTGTAAGAATGATTATGAAATGTGATTTCATTATTCCTCGTGGAACACTGGACCAGCTCTATACCCTCTGCAGGGTCCTCGAGGGGTCATGGGAGTTCGCCCAACCGGTCCACATGTGCTTTGTGGATTTGGAGAAGGCGTTCGACCGTGTCCCTCGTGGTGTCCTGTGGGAGGTGCTCTGGGAGTATGGGGTCCGGGGCGCTCTGCTAAGGGCTGTCCGGTCCTTGTACAACCAGAGCAGGAGCTTGGTCTGCATTGCCGGCACAAAGTCAGACCTGTTCCCAGTGCGCGTTGGCCTCCGGCAGGGCTGCCCTTTATCACCAGTTCTGTTCATAGTTTTTATGGACAGAATCTCAAGGCGCAGCCTGGGGGCCGGAGGGGGTCCGGTTCGGGGACCTCAGGATTTCATCGCTGCTGTTTGCGGATGATGTTGTCCTGTTGGCTTCTTCGGGCCTGGACCTGCAGCGTGCGTTGGGGCGGTTTGCAGCCGAGTGCGAAGCGGCTGGGATGAGGATCAGCACCTCCAAGTCTGAGGCCATGGTTCTCAATCGGAAAAAGGTGGCCTGCCCTCTCCAGGTCAGTGGAGTGCTCCTGCCTCAGGTGGAGGAGTTCAAGTATCTCGGGGTCCTGTTCACGAGTGAGGGGAGGATGGAGCGCGAGATCGACAGGCGGATCGGTGCAGCATCTGCAGTGATGCGGTCGCTGTATCGGTCTGTTGTGGTGAAAAGGGAGCTGAGCCGAAAGGCGAAGCTCTCGATTTACCGGCCGATCTACGTCCCTACTCTCACCTATGGTCATGAGCTCTGGGTCATGACCGAAAGGACAAGATCCCGGATACAAGCGGCCGAAATGAGCTTCCTTCGCCGGGTGGCTGGGCGCTCCCTTAGAGATAGGGTGAGAAGCTCCGTCACCCGGGGGGAGCTCCGAGTAGAGCCTCTGCTCCTCCACATCGAGAGGAGTCAGCTGAGGTGGCTTGGGCATCTGTTCCGGATGCCTCCTGGACGCCTCCCAGGGGAGGTGTTCCGGCCATGTCCCACTGGGAGGAGGCCCCGGGGAAGACCCAGGACGCGCTGGAGGGACTATGTCTCCCAGCTGGCCTGGGAACGCCTCGGGATCCCTCCCGGGGAGTTGGAAGAAGTGTCTGTGGAGAGGGAAGTCTGGGCATCCCTGCTTAGACTGCTGCCCCCGCGACCCGGCCCCGGATAAGCGGGAGAAGATGGATGGATGGATGGATTTCATTATTCCAGGATATGTAGATACGAAATGTAAGATCTATGAAATGCATTTATAACTGTTCTGTTCATACTCTGTGTACTTGTTCATTCTCATTCCTTACTGATCAATTGTAACCTTTTGATTAAGATATGTACGCTGCTCTTTACCTTGAGGTGAGGCACTGTGATATTTTGCTTGGACTTAGCTTTTGTTATTCTCTTATTCTCTTTTCCTTTATTATGACTTGGGCCCTGTGGGACTTTTGGAAATGGTCTTTTTCTCTCTCTTTCTATGATAATAATGTCTTCAATTTATAAAGTGTTTTCAGCATTCGTATTAAATACACTCAAATTTTCATAGCATTATTCACTCACTCCACATTCATTCTCTCACTGCATGAAAATATCAAAATATGGGAAAAACAGCTAGGAGGAACTTTTGGACGATCCTTGTGTGTTGAAAGGATCAGGACTTCAGTTTGAGAATCAAATAACAGAGGTGTTCTCTGCAACATGCCACATCTACATAGTGTTTACAAACATTTATACTTGAGCACCTCGTTCCTCATCTGATCGACGTTCCTCGAGAGAGAGCAGTGAGGACCACATGGGCAGTGTAGTCCGTTCCTCCTGTTTCAGTTACGCTATTTCTGAGAACAGAAATGTGGCTCGAGAAGCCCCCACCCTAACCTTCAACTGAACTTTCAGATCCTCTGCTATCTATTCATATCAGGGACTTTCCTGTCCTGCTTCTAACGATCCATTACCCACACCTGGATTTGCTCAATGATAACAGAATGTTCTTGAACACCAACAGTGAGTTCTGCGTGCAGGCTTTCACTGGGGATACTTTAGTTTTGGCTTAATTCTTCTACTTCTGACTATTCTAATACACACATCAAAACACCTATTATTTCTAATACAATATAATTATCATTACTGGCCAACTAATGTAAAACCCTTAAACAAGAATCCCTTAAACCCCCACCCATCAAATCAACAATCCCATAATGGGTAGAGAAAGACTGAAAAGAAATGTTTCTTTTGATTAAGCTGTAAAAAAGTTCTGTTAGCAGTTGATTAAATTTCTAAGTTGATCACTGAATTATCTTGTTTGTTTGAAGATGAACCTTCTCAGACAGCATGATATTGAAGTGCCCACTGTTTTGTTGGAGTGAAGCTTGCCATCACGCTTTTGAAAGTGTCAAGATGCTTTTGAGTAGTGCCACAGTTTTGGTTGCTCCCGACTTTAGCTCACCATTTAAGTTAGAGGTAGATGCTAGTGATATTGGAACGGGAGCTGTACTCTTACAAGAGGATGCAAAAGGTGTGGATCATCCAATAAGCTATTTTTCCAGAAAGTTCAATAAACATCAGTTGAATTATTCTACGATAGAGAAGGAGACTTTAGCTTTATTGTTTGCATTTTTTTGAGTCTATGTTGGTTCCAGGAGCTTGCCTATTGTGGTACACACTGATCACAATCCCTTGGTTTTCTTTTGATGGTTTAAAATTATAATTTGTATATTCTCTATAAATAGGGTGTTGAGATTGTGTTGGCTGATGTGTTATGGTCAGGTGTTAAATTTTATTGGGGGGGTGGGGTTACTCTCATCACTCTCACTCTCATCAGCGCTCTGGTCCCAATCAGAACGCTCCAAAACTGGCTCAGTTTTGTAATTTGATAAAAGTCTCCACACAAACCATCGTCGACTAGCTCTGATCAAGACCCTGCCGTGTTGTGTGCTTTATGAGTCGAGTTGTAAATTACTGTAAGCGTTGAGTGTGGTCGTGCTGCCAGTTGTTTTGTTATATCTGGTTATCCAGAAATATTGGCTCGGTCTTTCTAAACCTCTGAAGGGAGCGAAAGACAGATGTCACGTAACTTATATTCTGGGACATGACACTCAGATAACCCTTTGTTAGTACACTAGATCGATGATGAGCACATCTGTAATTAAGAATAGAGTAGATTAAAGGTTAAGCAATAGGTTATGGTAGTTTAGAGATATTATTTTCCTGGGAGTATTGCAGGGAACCGGCGCCATCAAGGGGAGGGACTCTCTCTTCAGGTTGGTTGGGTTTTGTTTTATCTGTTCTTGTTTGTTTGTTCAATAGTTTTTTTCTATGTAAATAGTCTGTAAACAAATCACTCTGTTTAGCAATTCATTGTGCTGTTTTCTCTTTTGCTTTCTCTACTCCCTTGAACGTTTTTTTATTATTTTCTTTGCAAAACAAATGTTACGGCCAGAATCATTTGTCAACATAAAAGAAACGTAACACACATGGAACACGAAATATCAGGAGCAGTCAGCAAGAGGACGGACTGCAATGTCCAAACAGCGATAGGTGTGACCTCACTTATTTACTTATCTTAAAGCCTTGAAGATCAACGGCGTGCTGATTATATGAAACCTCTTGGACCGTCTTGGACCTTGGAGACCTCTCACACTGTCTCAGACTTTGGAGCCCTTCTGGACCCCTCTCGGAGACCTTTCCCTGAGCTCTCCTGACCAGGCATTAACTCTTACAGAACTGGAATTTCAAAAGGTGACTTGAGCAATAAAACGTTTGGATGAGACCACTAGGAATCGCATTAAACGCTATTGCCAATCTTTTGGGCGTAATTGGAACCTTACAACGGTTAAGAAATTAACACAGACTAAATAGATGTCCATAATCTTTAAAGAATATTCTACCGTGACTGTACAGGTCTCTGAAAAAAAAAATGTCTTTTCAAAAGCTATATATCTGTTGTTAAAAATAATACATTCATGTGGAAGAAAAGTTACGCTTATAAATATGCATCCATGATAGACACACCACTTTGCGATTTAGTCAGTAAAGAGAAGCAAGTCCACCGATGCAAGGAAAAACATTGCGGAAGCACTGTAACTTTCAACAACTTCACTTTATTTTGAACACCCGAATAAAAACAATGTACTTGCATAGACAACAACAAAAAGTGCAATTAACAATAAACATTAACAGGTAAGTTTTTCAGGGAGGGGATGTGGATGACTCAGTGGGAGGAGACAAGTCCTCAGGACGTTCGGCCGGAGAAGGCCTGAGAACTGATGAGTTGCCCTCTGTTGCCCTGGACGGGTGGGGGCCAGCTGCATCGGGCTGCCAGTGGATGTGCCTCAAGTTGTACGGCCGACACCTCACTGCCGACCGCAGACCGGAGCCAATCTCTATAGGCCGGTGGCTGGGTATATGCCGCCAGCAATGGCGAAGTTCCCCTGGACGGGTGGGAGCCAGCTTCATCGGGCTGCAAGGATGTGGGCCTCCGATGACAGAGCCGACGCCTCGCCACAGGTTGTCTTCCCGAGGGGCAGTTAGCCTGCAACCCCTCCAGTGCCCCTTCAATTAAAATTAGAGATGATATACTTTGCGCTGCATTGTTTTCAGAGAAGGGCAGCAAGCCAAAGTTTTCTGCCTTTGTCAAAGTGAAGAAACCTACAGTGTCTTGGGGGACCTCTGAAATCTCTTCTCGCTCCATAGTTTCCTGGCTGGTTGCGTGAAAGATAAAAAAAGACACATTAAAACACATGGATTAGGATACCATTTTTCTGTCTGTTTTGATTGGAAGATATTACTTTCAAATAAAAAGCTACATATAATAAAATTTATAAAGACACTCTGGCAAAAGCAAGGGCCGAGAAACACAATAAATTAAATGGTCAACGAAAAAAAAAAGAGTTCTTAAAGTAATTTGTTTATTAAGTGCTTATTACCCAATGTTGCGTATCCCTTGCTTTATTTTTTACAACTTCTAATTCTTCATATTCATGTCATTCAATTGCTACAATTATAAAATGTTTAATTAATTAATAAATTTTTATAATATACATATAACTACAATTGTTTTGCCAGCCGTAATTTTGTAACAATTACAAATCATTTAAAACAACATTAGTAACGTATGCAGTGCTTTAACATTACTTCTAGCAGTAAAGTTAGCGTCATACGTATTACCCGTCAATGTACTGTGATGTAATGTATGAATAATTTGTTATTTCATCACTCAAACGATAATATTAGTATTACTCATTAACAGTAATATGGCTTTGTTTTAAAGCTTTGTTAAGTCAAGAAAGTTTAACATAGGTTAACGATTTCAACACAAAAGTAAGGGTTTGCTAGAGTTAAATGATATACATTTGTAAAACTTGACAAAGAAGTTAGACCGAATAATAAATTACCTCTGATCAGTAGGGAGTCACCCTTAACTCTAATTCAGCCTTAAATGATTCATTAGAGTAACTTGACACTGAGCAGCGACGCAACCAATGGGCGAGCCCAGAGATGCAATAAAGGCATCCGATTGGCAGAAGGTTACATTAATTATTATTATTATTTTTTTTTTTTAACGAACAAATTTAAAATGAATTCACCCCCTGGCACGTTTTTCCGCCTTTTTTATATTGATTATTTACCACAGCTCAAATACTGAAAATATTACTACTTATACAGGTTATAAATATTTGTTTTCTTCTATTTTCTATCTTTCTATTTCTCTGTCTTTTGCTTTGGAAACGACTTCCTATACTGAGCACTGACACCAACAGTTAAACAACTTTTGTGGTGCGGACACTGCCCTCTAGCGTGACAAAAATGTATTGCACAGCCTAAACTGCTCCACATACATCCACCTTTTTCCTACATTAATTTCCTTCCTCAAATCAAATAGTGAAAAAAATGATACTCATGCACATACAAATATTTGTTTTTTATTTTTCCATTCTCTCTTTCCATTTTTTTTTTTTTTTTTTACTCGGAATCTTAATCTTTACTCGGAATCTTAATACGTCTTCAGCATACTGTTGTTTACCCCATTTCAAAGTCATTAAATCTACTTGGCCGTTTTAGATGTCTTCAACCTCTTGCAGCGGTTTTCTTGCTCTATTCCAGTACCTTGGCTGTCAATTTTTGATAGGCCCAGCAGCTACGCCCCAAAAAGCAACAGGTTGGCTTTCGGGGCGCTGGAACGCCCCACAAAGTCATGTGACTAAAGGTCGAGTGTTCCCGCCCTCTGGCACCACCAGGCCTGTGCAAACACCCCACGGCCCCCCTCCCACCTCCACCCTGTGCTGTGGGAGGGGCCGAAAAACCCACCTCGGAGTGGTTTTCTCACTCTATTCCTGTACCCTTGACTGTCATTTTTGGATAGGCCCAGCAGCATATGTACAACGCCCCGTCCCAAAAAGGAGCAGGTTATCTAAATTCTTGGGTTGACACACCTTCCCATTGAATCAAGCACATGAAAATAGAGTATGTTGACTGAAATTCCACCCTGATTCTAACAGTTTTAGAATGAAGTCTATATCTTTTTCCCGTTGATTTTATATGATTTTTTTCATACGATTAATTAGGGTTCTACAGGGCTCAAGGGAAAAGTCGTAATTCATTGGTTAACACACCTTCCCATTGAATCAAGCACATGGAATTAAAGTATGTTGACTGAAATTCCACCCTGATTCTAACAGTTGCCCAGATTCTAACACCCTGATTCTCCACACCAGGGGTGGAGAGCCTGAAGCGGTGTCTGATTGGACACCTTGGTGATCGAGCGCAGTGGCCCTGTACTAGCCGCTTAGCGGAGGCCATTTGTGTTTAGCTCCGTGTTTTACAAAAGTGAATCAGAAGACACTTATACAGTGGTAAGCATGGCATTATTCTGTACTTTTATTTTATACTATTATTATATACTAGCAAATATTTGTAGTGGACCGAAAACTTTCAGTGTAATGAGTTATCATGAAATGAAATCGAATTTCACTGTGCAGCGGCTTCAGCGGCTGATACATGACTTGCCCCACTTGCTCCTTTAATTGTTGCACACGGTGCAGACCTAGCTCCTCATACTCCTCCTGTGATTGCTCCTGCATATTTATTTTATATATATTATATATATATATATATATATATATATATATATATATATATATATATATATATATATATTTCAATAAACATTTCATTTTCTTTGATTGAAGTAGTTGTTATGTAAATGAAAATGTATCTAGATCTTTGGTCTTTTGCCTGTTACTATATCAAATAGGAAATTTCAAATCAAATAAATGAGATCAACAAACCCAAACAATGGTACTAAAATAAAATGTACACTTTCTTCCATTAAAATGTTATCAGTTTATTTATAGATAAACATCTGTGTAATATGCATATCACATAATGAGCAAACAAATTATTATCAATTGGATCAAGTAAAATATACATTGCATCAATAAACCCAAACAATTAAGTACACTTGTGCGCGCACATTTATGTTAATACAGATGAAAAAACATGACGTCGAGGTGTTACGTCACCGCCAGGTAGATTTACGGGTTCGAATCCCGCTGGCGGATAGGAAACTTTTCTTTTTAAGCAAATAAACACCTCTGCAGCACGCGTTGGTCTTACCCAAACATTGTCTTCGGGGTGTCAGGTCTCAGTTTGTCGTTTTCTGCATGCTTTTTTTGGCCCCCTTCTTTTGCGCAGCAAGCGCTCTACCATTTGAGCTAATTCCCCATAATTTGATTGTTGACTTATTGTTCAAATGAACATTTTAGACTATTGACTAACTTTTTTTTAGCAAAAAAAAAAAAAAAAAAGAATTACCGGATTTCGAAATATGGTCAATCGGTTGGTCAAAATGAGTTTCACTGCAAAAAGACACAAAGCAAGCACTCTTTGAGTTACTTACCCTAAATGACTGAAAAGGTAGGACTGTTGAACAATGAAAGGCCCAACGGAGAAAGCAGGCTTCAACACAGTTTTTCTCTCTCTCTGTGCTGATTGGTTTCATCATCAATAAAATAACAGAGAGAGGTGACCTGAGTTTGAGGTCAGTAGAGTGCATCAGAACGAAGCTATTGGCTGTTTAATGCTGTAATTGTTTCTGGGGTTGACTGTTTTCAGACGGTCCCAAAGCGCTCCGCTCACAGGCGCATGCTCAGAGTGATCAATGTGTTCTTTCAGTCGAGGCATCGGTGTCTATACAAGGTGTCTAAACAGCCTTGTACCTTGTTCCCACGTTGTTCAGATTAAAACAAGATCTTACTTGATTATGGGCATTTAGACCAGGTCTTTTCTTAGGCCGGAAAAACTAAAATACAGCTTCTGCAGTCACCGGCGGTGTAGCATGAAAGGGGTTAGAAAAGGGTTAGGGTTAGGAAAAACAGTGTAATTGATGACACGGAGCACGAATCAATAGATTAAATCTATCAAGAACTGGCGTGAGTTGGCAGGAATAAAACACAACACAACAGATAATGCTGAAGTGCCGACTTGCTTAAAACAGCAGCAGCTACAGACATCATCGACATCTCAGAATTCCAACTTTTTATCTCAGAATTCCATCTTTTTATCTCAGAATTCTGACTTTTTATCTCAGAATTCCATCTTTTTATCTCAGAATTCCGACTTTTTATCTCAGAATTCCATCTTTTTATCTCAGAATTCCATCTTTTTATCTCAGAATTCCGACTTTTTATCTCAGAATTCCATCTTTTTATCTCAGAATTCCGACTTTTTATCTCAGAATTCCATCTTTTTATCTCAGAATTGTGAGTTTATATCTCAGAATTCTGACTTTATTTCTCAGAATTACGAGTTTATATCTCAGAATTCTGACTTTATTTCTCAGAATTGCAAGTATATATTTCAGAATTCTGAATTTTTCTTTACGTTAGAAACAAAGAATAAATAAAAGTACATTTAATTAAGTCAAGCATAAAAAGTCAAATAAAATCATAGTGACTACAGCTGAAAATGTAAAAACATTGATTAAAACAAAGATTAAGAGGGTAAAGTGCAGAGGTAAAATAGTTGTTCGGATGTTGATGCTCAGTCGACAAAAATGTGACTAAAGTGTTGGCACCCTTGATCTCCTCTGGAAGTTGGTTCCATCTGTGGGCTGCATGGTAACTAAAAGAGTATTTACCCTGTTTGGAATTTACCCAGTTTAGATCTAATTTATTTGTTCTTAGGGATCTCAGCTCTCTGTTTGGTGTGTATTCACTGATCATGTCTGTTAGGTATTTAGGTGCTAAGTTATGTTTGGAATTATATAGAAGCAGCAGAACTTTAAAATCTTTTCAGGAGGAGACCAGCAGCCAGTGTAGAGATTTAAGAATTGGAGAAATGTGTTCTGACTTTCTAGTTTTGGTTAGAATTCGAGCAGCTGCATTCTGAACGAGCTGGAGCTGTTTAATGGTGTTTTTGGGAAGACCAGTGAGAAGAGCGTTACAGTAGTCCAGCCTGCTGGAGATGAAAGCATGAATCAGTTCCTCTAAATCTTGTCTGGAAACAAAGCATCTGATTTCTAAGATGGTAATAAGCGGATTTCGTCATTGCTTTGACGTGGCTATTTAAACTAAGATCAGAGTCCAGAATCACTCCAAGATTCCTGACCTGATTTGTAGTTGTTAGACCCTTTGCATTGAGATATGTGTTAACCTTAACAACCTCGCTTTTACTTCCGAATGTAATGACTTCAGTTTTGTCCTTGTTTAATTGAAGAAAGTTGTTTTGCATTCAGTTTTTAATCTCATCAAGACATTGTCAGATAGAGTTTATGGGGTTGTAGTCATTTGGGGAAATAGCTAGATAAATTTGTGTATCATCAGCATAACTATGGTATGATATCTGGTTCCTTCTCATAATTTGGCCCAGTGGAAGCATGTACAGGTTAAATAGTAAAGGAGCAAGGATTGAGCCTTGAGGGACTCCACAAGACACTGCAGTCCACTTCGACATGTAATGGCCTATGTTTGCATAGAAACCCCTTCCTTATAAGTATATCCTTCTCCCTTTTATATAATTTTACTAATAAAATGGAGATTTGGGATAGGCCTGTAGTTGCTCAGTACAGTATTATCTAAGTTCGTCTTTTTCAGTAGTGGCTTTAAAAGATTTTGGGAAAAAGCTGGAGCACAAGGAGGTGTTTATAACTTTTAATAGGTCCTTTTCTAGACTATTAAGAACCATTTTTAAAAAGACTGTTGGTAGAGTGTCAGGACTGCATGTTGATGTTCTAAGGCTCTGAACCGTCTCTATTAATGTTTTGCTATCAATTCGATTAAAGGTGCACATTGAGAGTGGAGGCTGAGGAGGTCTATCCCCAGCCCTGCAGGGGGAAGCACTAATGCCTTTTCTGATGTCACTGATTTTATTGATGAAAAATGAAGCAAACTCATTGCATTTATCCTCAGACAGAAGCTCACTTGGAGTCTGGTTTGGTGGGTTGGTTAACCTCTCTAATGTTGCAAAGAGAGTTTGAGTATTGTTGAGGTTGTTATTAATTAAGTTTGAGAAAAACTCTTGCCTAGCTGTGATTAATTCTGAATTAAAAGCACGAAGACTCTCTTTATAAAAGGTCGTAGTGGATGACAAGTTTGGATTTTCTCCACCTTCAAACCACCCCCCCCTCTACACTACCCCTTTAGTTTAATGCATTTAGACTATGTTCTCATCAAAGCAAGCTTGTAATTTAATTGAAAAGACATCCAATATATTCAAAATATAAAATTATTACAAAATTAAGTGAGTGAAGTTTCAATGATTTTTTAAGAAATAATTCAATGAAAATTTACTGCAATAAAACAACCACCTTGACCCAATTCTGAGATTTTTAACCCAGTGATAATGCTGGAAAAAACTAGAGCACTTTTTGGATGATCAAGCAGAGATCTGTTCCTGTAAACTGGAATAGAGGAGCACGTGATAGCCCCTCTTTGATTAGGATTTCTCTAAAGAGCAGAGCCAAACTGAACACAAACTCTTAACACATGACTTAAACAAATATTTATGAGCAGATTTTAATGAGCAAGAACACTTCATACACAAAGAATGTTTTCTTTGATTTGGTCAAATATGTGATGCTGCAAAGTCAATATTTTGATTTCAACTTACAGGACGTGACTGTGCAAATGCAAACAGATACATTCCATCAATTGAGCCATGAAGCATTGAACATAAAAACAAACAAGGTTTAAGAGCTTATCAGCACGCATGTATAAAATTGAAGGTTTCTGGCTGTGATTTAAAGTTTGGGCAGAGTCAGTAACAGCCTGCTAATATCTTTAGCCTCAGCGGCAGTGCGGACACGTAGGTATCCCAGCAAAGCCATGGCATGCTGACAGTACTCCTCTACCTGCCGGATCTGCTGGTAGCTCAGAAGTGTCCTCCAGGCATTAGCTGCCTGTGTAGCATTCCTGGAAGAAACTATGAATGGTTTAGTGGAGGCGATGGGCCCTGTGGTCATGTTCATAGCGAAAACCTCAATGTCATGATTAGCTGAAAGATTGGCAAAGTGGTAAATCTTCTGAAGTGTTTTAACAGGGTTCTCCACCAGGTCCTCGTATCGTACTATCATGTACTTGCCTTTGAACCAATTTGGTGGGTGAAGAGCTGTTTTCAAAGTTTTGAACATCTGTTCGCAGATGACCTCCATAGCTCCAATTGAGTGGTAATCAGAACCATCTTTTTTGTTCATCTTACGGCTGGGGTCCACAAACGGCACACGGCGAAGCTTGGGGTCTCTACTGCGTACCACTTGCAAGTTCTCCCGAATGAGTCCATGTCTTGATTTAATCCTAGAATTGGCCACTGCTCTTGGGTCCCGAACCAAATGGATGACTTTCAGGTTCAGAGAAGGGTCCTCCATTAGAGGTGCTAGAATATTTACATCCAAAATGCGCACCCCCTTTATCACCACAGTGTCATACTTCAAACACTCTTCCTCTAGCATCTGAAGACTCTGTGGGGGACACTTTCTGCACACCTTTTCATCCACCATACCCACCAAATCTTTTCTGTAGGAGGAACAGAAGGGGTAGGAGCAGATGACTTTATTGATGGCCGCCCCAAAAAGTCCAAGCGTGGTTATGTTCTTCCCCCCAGGACTATTGTAGAGATGATACACTGAGAAGTCACATCGATACAAAGAGCTCAGCATGTCCCTTGCAGCTCCTTGGAGAGAGACCGCATCCCCGGGGTACAGTTTTTGCCAAATATGCCACATGGGCTCATACAAGAAAAACACACTTGGGTTCTGGTTAAAAAGCTCCCCGAAAAAAGATGAGCCCGACCTCCAGGTGGTCAGAACATACACCAGCTGTCTTTTCTTTACATGCGGTGCCTTGAAAAAATAGCGGATGTCTGATCTGCTTTGGAAGCTCATTCCCTGCACTCGCTGACTGCATTGTTGAGGCTCTTTAGTCCACTTATAATTAGCCAGGTTTAGCATGGTCAAAACAGCAAGCAGAAAATAGGCCAAAATCATAACGATCTTCTTCCGTCGTAGCACTTTCATCAAAATCCCTGGATTGGCTATTATTTTGGTGTGGTTTCTCGTGCAAGGCATGTGTTTCCTTCCAAAGCCAGCGTTCTTCTCCCATGGTGGTGTGAATTTTAGTGCGTAGGATTTGTTTTTCATTTATGACAGCAATGTCAGGGATGCTTTACTTAACGTAGAGCAGCAGTCGATCACTTACATTAATGAGGATGATGATGGCGGAAAAGAAATTACATCTGCTCAAATCGGAGTCGTCACTTAACGATTTGTATGGGAGCTGAGGAAAAGTCCGAAGATCCGAATCATTAAAAGAACGCAATCCGCACAACAAACATAAAGGTTTCGTAGTCCGTATCCTCAGGCCAGCTCCGTTTTCCTCTCAATCTTCGGAGTACTCATCCTCATAACAAAGCTCGTCTGCTTCAGGCGCTTGTATAAAATGGCGATATTTTTGCGTGCGCGTGCCTTAACACTTCACAAATGGAAAACTCCGACATCACACGCCATTTTAAATAAAAATATAGAGCAGAGGCATCTCATTAAAACGGCATCGGTGTCCACTCTCTGTTGTCTGAGCGGCCGCTGTAACTATTGTACGCAACAAATTAAACGGCAGACAAGAAACGTAAACCCCTCCAGATCCACGTTCTGGTTGGTGGAACTGGAGCTCCTTGCCAGTTTGTCGCGACGCTATTGGTTGGTCTACACGCCCGTCAACTCTGCATGCGCGTTATTTTGGTTGCGCTCGCAGCAACATCAGGGTCTGTAAATCACGAACCTATTACAAATTACAGTCTATAATAATGTTCAGTAAACGTTCTCTATGTTTTTTCACTCCGTACCTCTACTTTAATTAGCAGAAGACCTCCAGATTCTTCACAAAAAATGCAGTTCGTACGTAAGTACGTTATAAATTACATAAACACACTAAAGTCCCAATATATTTATAACATTTCTGTTACTACCCGCTCGTGCATTAGTGCACAGTCCTGACTATCTGTACCATTTTTTATTTCTTAATTAATTAAAATATAGCAACAAAATGAAAACAACAATGAAATACCACCAGCCAGAATTACAAAACAGAATAAAAGTATTAAACAAGGTTATTGTTTTAAAGGTTTCATACGCAATGTTGATGAGTTTGAGCATATTTTGTTATTGATTGTAGAAGACAAAAAACTAGGTTTTATGTTAGAATATTTGGACTTAAAAATGTGTAATTTGATCAGCATGACTAACTAGATTTCAAAGTTTGATCATTTAACTTTATGTTGGTTTGAAAAAGACGGGTTTGAAAAGTTTGATAAAGCTTTGCCAAGTTGAGAAAAGTTCTGAGCTAAAAGCTGTTTAAACTTTGAAAATACTTTTAGCTTTGAACTTTTCCTAACATGGAAAAGCTACATTAAACTTTTAAAGAATAAATCAGTGTGAGTCCTTTTCAGTTTGAGTCAAATAAGCCAACCCCATGTCTGCCCATCAGAGAAAACTTGGAAAGATCACTTTAGATTGTGAGCAGCACTTCACATTCACCTGGTTCATCAACAAAGAAGAGTTTATTCATGACGAGGCTGGCACTTTTACAACTGTCCTTTGTTCATTGATTTAGAGGTTCACACATAAGTGATTTTTAAATTTGTGCTAGGCCATGTATATCAAACATACGGCCCATGTAAAAGTGGAAAGAAATGCATAAAACATATGGAATGAATATTTTTAATTAGCTGCAATTCATGGACTGTTTCCATCAGAGTAGATCGCCGTATCACTGACAGACTGAAAACAGCAGACGGGACCAGTGCGTCGTCTTCTGCTTGTTACGACGTTGTTACCACCTTGGTCTCTACCTCTCCGCTACTCTCTCATTAGCAAAAATGTCGTTATCCAAGCGGAGAAAAGTAGATAAGGAGTGTAGAATTTTCAAAGAAAAATGGACCACGTCCTATTTATTTACAGAGATGCACGAAAAACCTCTGTGATTGGTGCTACGTGTGGTAGCAACAAGTTTCACTAGTGAAGGAATAGAATATTCGACGCCATTACGAGACTCATCACAGCAAAAATATGATTGCTTACAAGGACAACTGAAAAGAGATAAGATCAACGAATTGCTGGGGGTCTGAGGAAACAGCAGTCAACTTTCATCCAGAGCCGAGAAGTCAGTGAAGAAGCAGTAAAAGCCAGCTACCGAACACACACAAGCGCTTAAATACGAGACATTCTGAAAGTAACAGCAAGTCAGGACACCACACCGGGAGTTGATGTGCTTGTACAGGCCAAAAGTTTCAGGAACAAAAACAAGTCCAGACTAGACTAACACCTTTAAAATGATGCCTTAGATACTGTTTGCATTGAAAGAATACAGCTCTGTGAAGATGAATCCTTACTGTGGTGATTAAAAAGTATGCACTTTAATGTTAGTCAGCAGCTTCACAACAAAAGTTTTTGGTTATTTTGGTTATTTATAGCAAAGTATGGTATAATTTTAATGGTCCGGCCCACTTGGCATCTCCCTGGGCCGTATGTGGCCCACAATGTGAAATGAGTTTGACACCCCTGTGCTAGGCTAAAAACATTAATGAAATATGCAATTTTAACTCTTCATATATCAAGCTGAGCACACACCACATGATTTATAATCGTATAATAAAATCTGGTTTCAGCACCCACAGACTCTTTAGATTCTCTGTGGATCACCCACAGGATTCAGCAATCGTTCACCAGGATGTTAAAAACACTATTGTGTCAGACACTCGCGTCAAAAAGTAAAGATCACAACCAGATCTTCTATTGGCATTTTACTGCATTTTACAGCAGAATAAATAAAACAGTATGCTGACATTAGTGCTTCTAATTGACCTTGTTAACAGGATCCTGAGGATCCTTTTTTTCTGTGGTTACTGGTTCATTCTGTGGACTCAAACCCTGGGTCACCCATATAAGAGGCTGTTACATCACTCATAGCCGTTGTCTGTTGATTATAATATTTTAAAACAGTAACACATGTTTAAACCATTGCTCATTGTGTTGGTTTTTGCTGAATTAGGACTAACATGAGAGGACGCAGTACTGATACATTCTACCTTCGAGGCCAAACCAAAGAAGGGTTCTGTGGCAAAGGAGTATGCCTGGATCCGGCCAGAAAACCACTCTGGTTGCCGTTTACTCACCAGGTCTCCAATAATCCACACGGGTAATCAACTGTCTCCATGGTTGTCTTTCACTTGAGTCACTCGCGTGTCGAGTGTAGGCTCCAGCAAAAAAAAAAAAAACAGGAAGCGCGTCAGGCTTGTGTTCGCTTTATGCGTGATGACATGATCACTTGACTATCAGCACGTTGGCTGATTGGCATTTTGAAATAGTGTGGAGGTATTAGAGTTTTCCTAGCAGAGTTTTAGAGCATTAGAGGTTCATCTGATTGGTTAGTTGGCGTCACTAAAGCTATCAATCCATTTTGAGCTTCCAGAAAAAAGAAAATAGGAATACACTAACATCCATGAATCAATCTGAATAAGGCGTGAGACATGTTTTTGATGAGGGAACAGTAGTGAGATATGCAAATGTTTATAAATATTTAATTTCTAGCCAATTATAGTATTAAATCTCTTCTCAAACATATTTACAGTATATGTAACTGCAGCTTGATAATATTGACATCATAGTTTGCAGCTGTTAATAAATACACTGAATAATAATGAACCTTAATTTATTGATTTGTATTATGACACAGCTTCACAAATATAATTAGATTTATCCACCTAATAACTGCGTAAATTAATTAACCATATAACATTTATACCATAAAGACACTTAAAAAAAAACAAAAAAACCTAAAAGTGAACACATCCCCACACATTACATTCTAGTCATCAGAGAGTTTTGTAAGAAGGCAGATAACACCCTTATATGTATACAGCATTATGCCTAAGAAATTGGAACAATATTGGAACTATGAAAAAACAAAATGTTTATAACATGTAACAAAGGAAAGTAATTCTTAGTAGATACATTTTGTACAAGTATGCTTGATCAATATAGCAGTGTCAAGCAGATTTAAGAGACATTACACATTTATCCAACATTCTTTTTGTTTTTACAAATATATAACATGTTTTGTTTAGTACAGAAAATTAAAGAAGTGTGCATTGTTACAAATACCTCTTGTTGTAGCATTACAAAAACAGATTTTTTAAAAGACATTGTAGAACTGCAGTGTGTTCTTTGAATAGTTCCTTTTCCATTTACTGATCTTGTAGAAATATAAGCAATTGTCACAAGAGTCAATTGTTGTGTTTCAGCTGTGTTGGTTTCACCACAATGCCCTGTTGATTTGATTGCTTCCCAGCGAGTTCCTGATGACTTGTCTAACACTCCGATGAAGGATCCCTGACTTTCCTTCTAGTCTTCTATAGAGTTATAAGTGTAGCCATATTATTTATACTTGTGTGGAAAGTGTATTTGTGTTTACAAATCTTGGCCAGTAAAGTTTTTTTCTAACAGATAGAAGCAATAACTTAAATATAGACAAAAAGACACAATTTAAGGTCAGGTCATTCAAAGCACAGTTGCTCTGTATGTTATACTCACTAACCACTAGGCAACAAAGGGTAACACTTGTAACAATATGCCATATCCACGCAGTTCATTTGCATAAAAGCTGGAAGCAAACTAAAATTGAATCATATCAAGGAATCTCTCTCTTTCAAGACGTAAATTGAGCATTTAGCTAATTTGATTTCATTGCCATCTCATTATTTAAAAACATTGCTATAAATGAGTAATGCTCAATTCAAATGTCACATTACATCAACTTTGCACAGCATTTAGAATGCATTGTTTACTTAACTTCACATCAGCTTAAACATTAATTTATTTTTATTTTTGTTCAAGTTTTTGTGGTGAGCAGAACCTAATCCAATATAGTTGGCTGTTTATTAAAAAAAAATCTTTTTAAAGTATATAATCTAATATTGAAAACCGATAGCCTACAATCAAAATAGTTTTTTTTCTATTTAATTTGTAATTTCAAGAAACTCAATTTTTAATCATTCATAAGATTGGCAAAAAAAAGTTTTTAATTTCATAGTCCACCAGCTCTCTACATTATAATCAAGTATCACCAGACGAGTATGACATAGCTCTGTCTGCTTTGTGTTTACAGCAACTAAAGGATTTATGAGCTAAATTAGATCTAACTAAATCTACGCAGTTTAGACTGCTCTACTAAGCTCTACTGTATAACACATGTCAGAGAAGTCACAACAGGGATAACTGGCAAAGTGAAACCAAGTCAAATAATTCTCTTTCAATGAAAAATATTTCACATCTTGAAAAACAATAATTAAAGTTGCTCTTTTCGGAAAAAAGTGCAAAACACTAACTTTTCAAGTAAAACTCAAAGAAAATAAAACACAGAATGACCTTTTTAGGTGGAAAATAGCAAAAGGACTGCTTCTTTGTATTCCTCTTGTTTTTTTTTAAGAAAAATTGGCATATGACTGCCCTGCAAGCAAAATAAATCTTGATTGGAATGAAGTCAGTGACATTCAGATGCACATATATAGGTGCACATTGGTAATGTTTTAGACGTTTACTGTAGAAAAAGCTGACTTCGCTGTCTTAAGCACTCTTTCACAAGAAATTCATCACTAACTCTTTTTTTATGTGGTCCAAAATCAATCATACCGTTAGTGAACAATCATTGGCACATTTATATCTATATATATATAGATATAGATATAGTTATTAGTCATGTGGATCGCTCATAATGAGCTTGCAGTTCCTTCATTTTACACTCTCTCTACTTGAACTTCAGGGGAAGCATTTTCACAAAAAGCTGAGTTTACTTTCATAGTGGCACTTTTAAATTTTGTCGATGTTGCGGAGGTTATAAGGCGAACTGTTTTGGAACTGCTTGATGGAAGAATAAAAAATATTATTCACCGTCCACTCTTAAAACTACGGTTTTCTACATCGACTTTTCATTTTTTTTGAGTAAGTCATGCTATCAGTCAGCCGTTCTGTATAAAAGCTTCGCAGCGCGCACTGCACAGGAAACGCAGTTTAATCAAGCTTTTGATTTGCGCTCAACTCAGGTAAACTAATGCAATATTACCCGCAGTAGCGAAGCTCTATGTCTGTCTGTGTGACCGAACAAAATGTCCCATTTGAAATAAACTATTCTTGCGAATTTATCAGAAATTGGTCACAGACCCAGACAGAACCATCTCTTGGTCTGGATGCAGACCGTGGTCCGCCATTTGGTGATGACTGGTTTCAGACCATAGCGAGACAGGTTTGTTTTATCTTGCTGATGCACTGATGCTGCAATAGTAATCCTGCGTAGTATGTAAAGAAACATGAAGTTTTACCTTGAAATGTAGGGGTGGGAAGGATTTCTTTTATAGAATTAGAAATAATTAGGAAAAAAATCGATAGATATAAAATGGCATAGTTATATATTCATTGATTTAACATAAGTTTGCTTTCTTTTTTAACAGCTGGTGGACTCTTGAAGACTTCCACTATCATTTTTCCCTGAGATCACAGACTCTCCATTGTCGACTTCATTCGGTTCCTGCCAATTATCAAAAGTCAATTGCAAGGTCATAAGGTGAAACCTTTCTATTCATATTATATTCTAATACACTACAGTATTATATGGTCTGTGTCCTCAGTATGTAGGTCTATACAAAAGACATACTAGACTCTTGAAACAGCAATGTAAACAGAAGAGCAATTTGTGTCATTCCATGTTCAGATAAAGCATTTACTAAATTGCCCAGTTGGCCCAACGGTCCCACACCTTCACACAAACAGCTTCGCTTCTCCATTGCTTGTCAAACTTGCTTGATACTAGACAATTAGGAGCAAGAGCAAGAAAACTTGTGAAACAAATGTTACCTCAAAAATTAAACGAAGTCTCATCTAAAATTATACTTTTAAAATAATTTGAGAGATTAAGTTAAAGTAGCCCATAGCCCTGCTTCAACGGTGCGATACCCACATGAGAGGGGAACAGGATTACTGAGTTTGGATTAGAATAGGATTGCTTATTGGTATTAAAATGATACATTGGGTAAGATGTGTAGGGTGAACATCTTGCATTTATGTCATATAATTTGTGATAACAGTGGCATAATACAGTGAAATTAAATGCTCTTTAGCCATATCAAAACACTGTTTGTTTGCATTAGTAAAATGCAGGGGGGTGGGGTCAGAAGTGAGCAAGTTCTCATTCACTCCAATGTTAAAAAATGCCCAATTTTGAAGATGAAAAACATATTTACACCCCTGATGTTGTCATTTTTTTCTTTTATTTAGATCGATAGTTTTGACCTTCATGAACACTCTGAGGGGGTGAATTATTTTTTCATTCGTTTTTTTAGTCGCAATGGTTTCTTGGAAAATAAAACATACAGCCTCAGACTGGCATTTAGCATTTAGGCGTCAAGTCTTTCTTAAACACCGACAGTCACTGTTGACCTTTCTTTTCTTTAACATTGCAGCAGATGGGTTCTGAACTGACCAATAACGTTAGAAGAGCGATAAGAAATGGCTCGGGCTCCGCTGAATCAAGTCACTGTGCCTACTGCTCCACCTGATATTGAAATATCTGTAATTTCAAGACAAAATGAAAATAATGCAACAATTCAAATCAAACTTTAATTCTGTACTAATCTTTGGCAGGCCGGAATAAAAATCCCAACGGGCCGTAGTTTGCCTACCCCTGGTTTAGGAAAAAATCTAAACGTTCCGCTTCTCTGGACCCATATTTGGTTACCGGAAGGGATGCACTTCCACGAAGGTGATGCTCTATGTTATTTACAGTCAATAATGTACATGTGTCAGCGTCTTTTTCTTCATTTACAAAGTTATATCGCACACTAAATTTTGCACCTGGAAATTTGGTAGGTGTGATTATGGCCATGAAACTGATGCTGAAAGTTCTGGAAGGCCAATTCCTATGAAGTATTTACTTTTTTTTTGCAGTTAGACATTAACTCAGATACTCCTGGACAAGGGGAATGGTAGGTTTCTTTGCAGTCTGGCAGAAAGCTGTCGTAAAAATTCATGTTTATCGCAGGAGGGCATTTGGTGGAATTTGCTGTTAATTTAAAGAAATGCTATGTACAACACAGTGCATCTCATAGGGCTGTGCTTGCAAGAAGAACCATATCAGTGTCATGCAACTACGAATTTCTGAGAATCTGGTTTAAATACCTGCATATAAACACATGCTCAATGGTTCAGTTCCTCATGACAAAGACCCAGGTAGTCATGAGCAGTTGTGCTTAATGTAGGTGACCTCATTAAGACAGTGATGCTAATCCCAACATTTGACTGAGCCTAAAATGAACCTCTTGGCATGCTTTAATAACATGTTACCACACACTTTACTTGTACTAGCAGCTATCACAGACTGTTTCTGAGAATATGTTTGCTCTTGCCTTACTTATTTAAATGTAGCGATCATTTACAGTTAGCGGAACACATCAATGTCTCTTCTGGTTCAACCCCAAGAGGAATTGTTCCAGCCTGCTTGACTCACTCAAACTCATAATGTTTTTGTTTCATGCAAGAAAATGCAATAATTTGCTTTCTTCAGATTAGAGAGTGTATACTACAAGTAAAGAATAAAATCAATATTAAAATGATTTTATAACATTGAATATATTATAATTGTAAAATATTGGTGTACCTTTCTGTCTGGTCTTCACAGTATTTTTTGTAGAACAAGGTACAGCAATGAGTTTAAAAACTGATTTCTTCAAGTCCAATTCAAGAAAGCTTATTTGTTATCCTTTTGAATGACGGTTTAACTGATCATATAGAAGTTCCAGTTTAGAGAATGCTCATTTTGTAATACAACATTCTGAAGTTCTCACAGTTTAAAACATGAAATGTTTAGTAGGATGTTGTAGAAACTGTTAAACCAAGATGAGCTTAAAATTTATACAACACTTTTTTTTTTATTGTGGGAAACATTATCTTTTTATGACTTGCATAATCTGTAAATATATAAAAACTTTGTTTTAGGTATCTAAACCAACATTGAACGTTAAATCTTTAAAAAACAGCCTCCTTCAAGCTTCTTATCTTTCCACAGGCATTTATAATCCTCCTGACAGTAAATTTCACACTGTATTCATTTCATTTTGTGTGAAATGATTCAAATGTTGCAATTTATGAAGCTGAAAATCTGTCAGCCGTTGTAATGGGCCACAAGGGAGACCACTGCAGGTTTGCTGACATCTGTTGATGGAGGTTCGTCTACTTGGTTTGCCTGGTTGACCATTGCTGTGCCTCCCTCTGAAGCCACCATGACCGTTAAGTTGTCTGTTCGCCGTCCAGGTCGACAGTGTTTGGTAGCCTTTGAAGAACTTTTCAGACTCGAGCCTCGCTGAGGTTTGTCACAGAAGAGAAGGACCCTGAAGCACCTGTAGAACTGGTATAGAGACACCCAAAGCATTAGATAAAAAAGCAGAGATGAATAATCTGTTAAATAAAGTGTTAAATACAATAGATACAATACTTTTAATATAGATGTAATTCTTTGGGTTAAGAATTTGCTATGTATATTATCTCTAAAATAAAGAATAGGGGTTTAATTAATTAAGGGGTTTTTTTAAGTTAAAAAAAATGAATTCATGTATATTTGTAAAAACATGACTTAAAAGGTATATCTTGCTTAGAGTGATGATTAAATAATTTAACTTTTTTTTATGTTTTTGACATTGTAATGAGCACTAGCGTATTTGTCCACAATGCAAACCACACAATTGTGTGCCCGCCTGGTAACAATAATTTGCCTGTTCACATTTTGCCTGCTCACACATCTGTAGAAGGAGCGCAGAAATAAAATGTGTACTTATTTACAGTATTAACCTCACACACATAAAAAAAGGTTTTTCTGTGTACTATAATTCACTTTTATTCACGATGTTGAATTAAAGTGCTTGGAGTCTCTAACCAATCCCTGAAACGCGCAATCTTTTTCCTTTATGACCTAGCACTATACTTGTAAAAATAAACAGACTGACAAAAAAGTATGTAATAATTTAAATATGGGCTCTGTTCACAAATTTTTTTTTAAAACATTGACACAAAAAAGTGTACTTGTGTAAACGACAGAAAACGGCATAGTCCTACTCAAGTTTTGAACAAAATTTTGCATTTCTTGCAGATAAAACTTTTAAACTTTTGGAGATGATACAATGTGCATTCAGTGAACAAATTTATGCTGCAACGTTTACATCTTCTTACCAGACAATCCATACCCCCCACCAAAATTATTGATTGTTTTTTTGTTGTATTTCAGAATATTAACACACAACATCCCATCATAGCAAAAACATTATTTATTATTTTATTATTATAAAAATAATATATCATATCTCAGCTGATTTTTTAAAGCAATTGAATAATTGACACACAGCTGATTTATGTTGGGCCAACTACAGTGTGGCTTATTAGATGCAATGACAGGGTTTTCGTTTACTCTTATAGCGTAAAAGGACGACTTTGAGGAGTGATACATTTTGAAACAGAAAAAAACAAACACTTTATTCTTTCCAAAGCCTGGTTAAGAAAGAGAAAGAGCAAGGGGTCCAGGTAGAAAAGCAGACTGAGTGAGAGATGCAGAGAGAAGAGCAAGGACAGGGAGATGAGCAGGTAGAGGCGTGAGAATGTGTGACAGAAAATTCCGGATCAGTAGTCATTGAGGTGACCGTGTAATTGGCCCTGGCTGGTGAAACACTGCTTCCCTATTTTAGGGGGTCAACATCATTCAACACATTGTTAGTGTAATTGTTTTTTCTGTAATACTCTTGTGAGTTTCATGGATATTTTCTAAAACTTTTATAACATTTCTACTATTCTATTATACAGAGTTTTCTATTGTACCTCCTTTAGTAAACAGTAAAGTAAAAAAGACATATTTGTTTTTTCTGGGTTATTTTGAATGTGTTTTCCATGCAAATCCCTGTTTGCTGTCCTCGCAACACGTGACTGTAGCAGCTAAACAGCTAGCTAACAAATGACAAGAAGCCGGATATTCCCTCCAGAGGGTTTACTTCGTGATGGCTTATCCTTTTCTTCTTTTAAAACTGAAACATAATAAACAGAAATTAAATTACAAAATGTACTTTAAATACGTAATTCACACATGCGTAAACATGCTACACAAACTTTTGTCTATAAAAAGACAATTTCCAAGTTACAATATCTTTTTCTAAACACTTCTAAACTGAATAGAATTTCTACTTACAAACTTGCTGCACGGTGTCTGAACTATGTGCTGCGCATGTGTTGAAAAACTATGTGCAATGTTTCAAATGTCCTGTAGGTGTCAGCATGGTACCGTATAATGCCACGAATCTAAGCCCTTTTTCTAATGTCAATTTTCGCCAATATTTTGAAACATGCTGTACTTCGACTGGCTGCATGTATCTTGTGAAGTGAAAACAAGAGTATTCTTTGACTGAATAATTTCATTGTCCATGTTATGTTTCCAGTGTTTTGGAAAAGTCAGTGTCTGCAGAGAAAGATCTAGTCTATTTTGACATAAAGAGTTAGTGTATAGCTAGCAAAATGCACTTTGGGGAAGAAAATTATCAATATGGCTAATTGTGTTTTATAGATGTGAGTCTGTGTAAAGAGTTAGGAAGTATGTTAAGAAGAATTTCCTTAAATGAAAAAAATTACTTTTACATTACATTTATTCATTAAGGATTATTTAACTTTAAATAAAAATCTAATATATTCCATCATCATCTTAGATGTGTTTTGAATTCTGAGAGCTCAGTTTAAACCTTGCAGTTTACAATATCTAATTTAACATGCGATTACTATGCTTCTGAATCATACGAGCAATTTTACTAACTCAATGAACATGCTAACATGTTAGACATAAACATCTACTTTAACCATGCCTTTTATTAAATAAGCTTGTCCACTTGTCACTCCACTGATGTTTTAAATTAATGTTACCAGTTCAAACGTAAGAATCCAGAATGCAACACCAGTTTCAAAATATGCAGAACATCTTGTAAATCATGAAAATGGATTGATTCATCATTTGTACGCATTAAGCATATATTTTGTAAACATATTTATGTTTATTTTGTCCTAAAGAGTCATACTGTAAGTATCATTTTCAGGAAAGAGATAAAATTCCTAAAAAAAGAGAGATAAAATTCCTAACAGTCATACAGGTTTAGATCAGATAAGTTGTTTAGCATTATATATTTCACTGTTTTAGCAAAAATTGTACAATTCTGTTGACCACATGAGCAAATAAATGTGGTTATACTCTGATTCTTTAACCTCTAGTAAATTCATACTCCATGTATGTGTGTAAATTCATGCATCGGGGTCTTCGTTATTTTGTCTACTGAATCACTTTTATAGACATGAAGGTTTATATATATATATATATAATGCTCTAATTTTTAGAAAAAGTGGTTTGTGATGTTTCATAGAATATGAATGTCAAAGGGAAGTTGGTAGTTGATGAGTTTTCCTATTGTTCGCTGTTCTTTTATTTAATATGACCCCCCCCCCCTCTCAAGCAACTCATAAAAATCCCATTAAGCACATCTGTACTTGGACAACAATTACAGCTTCTTTATAAATTCTGAATAGAAAGAAACCCTCTCTTTTAAAAGACCCCCATCATCCATTTGCAAAGAGACTGATATTTTTTATAATCATTATCAGTGCTGCTTCTAAATGGTATCTAATTGTCGTTGAATGTAATTTTAGCTTTTTTTCCCCAAACAGAACAATTATCCAATTGGCAATTGAATAATTACTGATAATGTATGTCAGCACAAAGTATTTCCATCATTCTAATAACTTATATAGAGCTATTGTGTAAGAAAACAATCGCAAACAAAAGACCTTTGAAAATATTTCAAAGTTAATTGAAATTATGCTGATAATTTGTAAAATGACAATGATAATCACACTGGTCAGGCCTGATTTAACTTTTTTGACATATTATATATATTTGTTTTGTGCCACGAATAAAAGATACACAATTATCTATAAAGCAATATGACAGTTTCATAAATACAAGTAAATTCAACAGACTGGCTATTGTTAATTCATATAAACAGAACCTCGAAAGCCAACAACAACAAAACAAAACAAAAACATTAGAACACTAATCACATCTGAATTACATTTCCCATAGTTTTATCCTTATTTCATCACCAACTTTTTTTTCCATCTGATTTTTGAAGCGTCTCCTCTCCCATCTTACTAGTTATAATTTGAGTTTTACTGTGTGGTTATTAACGATATTGGTCTTTCAGTGCACGATTGAGATGTCACCTCCCTTAAGAAAACGTAGTGTACTTAGTATACGCTCAAAGCAAAGTATACTTATAGTCTACTACATTTCCTCAAGAAATTGAAAAGATCACTGAGGTAAGATGAAATATATAAAAAAAGAAAACACATTCCAAGATGCAGGCATTTTTTTCATTTCATGGTATGACATTTTTTTTATTAACATAACATTTTAAAGTGTTCAATAAACAACATTATTTAACACAAAAAAAAGCTGTTTTGTCACCTTTTTCCAAACCTCATTGTTACTCAGAGAAGAAGAAAATAAAATGGGGTTTGACTTATCTCACAATATGATAGGACTGTTTAGATTATTTTTTAAATACCAAACTAATGTTACAATTCTTAAGGGTTCTACACGAATAAAGTTTTGAGGATAGAAATCCAAACACAAGTTATATTCACTATGAGCAATTAACTCCTCTTCCTGTCCCAAACTTGTCTGCCGTTTGTCTAATTGCTTTTGGGACCCTCGACTGAGAATGTGTCTGTGGCTCTGGAGTGTAGGTGAAGGATAGATCTCAAACCAGAGACAGCTTGACATGAGAAACTCTTTTATCAAAGAGTAAAGCAAAGGAAAGAGAGATGGCTAAAACAAAGGACCCACGAGGGGCGAAACTTTGCTAACAACACAATTACTGATCACTGGAACAGAAACAACATAACTAACCAGAGAACACATTTACTAGCACATAGATAAATGCATACAAAGACAATTAATGCACCCGTGAAGAACAGCACAAACACAGGAGTATAAAAAGGGAGACCAAAGGCGGAAAGTGCCGACCAGGAACCGGCACAAGGGAGAACACGCGATTGGAGACAGAAGGGAGTGAAAAGGGAAACACAGACAGCTGCTACTCGCGCCTTGACGGCCAAAACCCTGACAGTATCCTAGGAGAACTTTCATGAGCCCTCACATAAAGTCTTCTGTATAGAAGTGTCCATAACAAATGAGTTCACGTGCTTTATTTCTTGTTTATAATCATCTATATAATGCTTTATAACACTAATTCCAAGTTAATGTGTCAAAAGCAATCAAGATTAAAAAAAAAATGTTTTGCACCAAAACCATCACATTTCTGTGTCTAAATGGTCATAAGTCACTATTGCCCCTGCCTCATGGCTCCTAAACCTGTAATCAATGCGCATGAGCTATGTAACATTATTTAAAACTGTAAAAGTATAATCATTCAAACTGCACTTTTTGTGTGAGGTTGGGGGCTTGGTTCAACAGCACAAGATCTCTTATTTCTAACACCTCAGAATGAGCTGTGGACTTTCACATCTATCTTGTACTGGTCAGACAAGCCTGTTTCACACCAAATATGAGAGGACAGAAGGCTTGTGAAGAGCTTACATAGACTATAGGAAAAGATCATGGATATTGGGAAGGCAGTTTCACCAAAACTTGTTTAAATTTGAGACGAAAATTATTCCAAAACTCTACTGTTGTGCTGATGTAATTAAAGTTTCTCTTTGATGAGAGGGTAAGCTAATGTAAGTTTATCCTTTTTTCAAATAATTGTATGTATTGTAGTTTGTGCAGATACAACATGAAATACATGGCTGCTTAATAAAAGAAAATACATTTCTATTATATCTTGTTATTGTCAGTCAGTAAGCATTATTAAAGCTCCCATGGCTGTGTCTCTGCGCATGTCTGAGAGAAACCTTGTGTGTTTTCTCCTCTCACCTTTGAACCAGACCCAGCTGCTATGGCAACATATGTGAATACTTTGATTAATACATTCAGATTCTGTTTGCCTAGGTTGGATTTATGGTGGAGATGGTGATCTACAACTCTCTCAAAAAGGAATCGTAATGAGGGGTTGTGATTGAAGTTGAGAGAAGGTGCAGCTGACAGATGTGTTGAACAAAAAGAGGTTTAATGGCATGCCCAGACTGGGGCACGGCTGATGAAGGTACAGCTGGCGGATGGGGTGAGGTAAGAGGTGGGGGTGCTGGCTGGACACTCCAGGAGAATAGAGGTTAACTTGAAAGGCTAAATTGGAGTGCGGCTGGTGACTGATACAGCGAGTGGGTTAGGTGGTGGATGTGCTGGCCAGGTACACTGGACAAACAGAGGATTACTTGAATGCCAAAACTAGGATACGGCAGGAAGGTGGAGCCAGCCAGGTCTGCTGGACAAGCAGAGTTTAACTTGCAAGACCTAACTGGAGCATGGCTTACTGGTAGGGTGGAGGATAGTTGTGTGCTGGGAGTTCAGGGGGTTTCAGCCCAATGCTAGGGCTTAAACTTTGCTCAGTAGGACTTGTTCAGCTGAGCTGATATCGACCTGGCTGGATCTGCTGTAGTCTTGGAAAGCCTCTAGAAGACCATCTTTGGTGGTTTGACCATAGTTTATGAGCGGCCCATTCTTAAAGGAGTAGCTAGAAAAGGTTTGGGCTGGGAAGCTGGTGGCTTAAGAATGGTCTCCAAATGCTTTGAAACCGAAAGCGAAGGGCAGTTTGTTAGCCTCGTCCAGGGAAAGGGGTTTTTGTGAGTGGAGGGATGAAAACTTGCTGATGAGTTATGTGCCTCTTGGTTTTCGATGTGTGGGTTATGGAAAGGTACTGATACCCTGATTGGAAGGATCGGATAAATTAAAAAAATATTTCTGTAGTAATGAGGAGTCTTCAGTTTGGGCAGAGGTTGCATCCTTTGAATGACTTTCATAGCCTTGATGTCTGGGAACGCTTCTGAAATGGTGCCGCAGAGTTTTTTGTGAAGCTTGATCCCGCTCAGGTATCGGTTATTGAACCCTGTTAAGTGAAATCTGTGTCTGAGCAGACAGTGGATGGCTGCCGTGTTTGTGAAAGCAATGCTGGTTATATTGACACATTTAGTGGATTATAGTGTCAGACCATCCGGTGTGAACTGCTGGAAAACGGTGAAAATTTCTCATCAGAAAGATGTGGGGACTCAATCCTCATTACCAGAATCTGTTGCTCGCTCTTTGCGCAAGTGGACAGACATCAAGGTTGCGCTCCACTTTAATCCTGAGGTGCTTTGAGTCCATGTTGCTCTGGTTAAGCTACATAAGCGGCTAAGCACGGGGCAGGCTTGTGCGTGCTAAAATCTGACAATTGGTTCCTCAGTGGCTTTTAAAACAGGGTAAAATAGGAACAAGCTCAGAAATGCTGCAACAAAGGGAACAATTCTTAGACTTAGAAAATTCTCCTCCTTTTGCAGCCAAATGGCCAATGGTTCGATAGCCAAACCAAATAATAACGGGAAGAGAGGGCAGCCCTGGCATGTGCCATGGCCAAGTGGAAAAGCTTTAGAGTGCGTTGCATTGGTACGCACAGATGCAACAAGGGAGGAATATAATAAGCAATCCCAAGTAATACAGTTTGGAACAAATCCAATTTTTTTCAAAACAAAATAAAATAATTTCCATTCCACCCTGTCGAATGCCTTCTCAGTATCGAGGAACAGCAGAACTTCTGGCTTCTTCAAATTTGAAGAAAGAATAATATTAAAAAGTCTTCTGGTTTTGTAAAAAGAGTGTTGACCTATAATAAAACATAGAATAAATAACGAATACGAATAGTAAGTGAAAGGCTAGAGAGGATTTAAAAATCAACATTTAAAAAGGAGATTGGATTGAAACTCCAGCAATACATTGGATTTTTACATTTCTTAACAACAATGAAACGGATGCAACAGACATTGATTGTGGAAACTGAACTGACTCATCTGAAATGCCTCATTATAAATCCTTATTTAAAGAATCAGAGACGCTCCAGTTTTTGAATGTTTTTCAAAAAAATAATGATGTTTAAAACTGAGAAAAAAATTCATTCAGCGTAACAAGCTATTTGAAATGCAAGGAATGTTATGAGATCATCATCGGAAAGTATGAATTAAGTGACCATTATTTAAAATAATTCCAGGCTTGTGGATACATTAAGTCTGAAGAAGTGGGAGAATAATCAGGGATAACAATGATTTGAAAATTAACACAGTGCATCATACTATTATCCAAAATACAAACCTCTATCCGAGAGTATAAATGATGAATGGGTAAAAAAGAAAACTTTACTAGTTGAAAATATAGTCTCCACGGGTCGGACAGCCGTATATTTTCCACATACAAAAGGCGTTTTCGCCTTACACAGCCCAGGGACACGTGCCCCAGTAAAACTCATCAGTGATTTAGATTCAAGATTCAAAGTGTTCATTGTCATGTATACCATGAGGAAAGTTTCCCTGTACAATGTAATTCTTACTTTGCTGTCCACACTTTATGAGTTTGTACACTGTACACTGTATATGTGACTGTGTGTGTGACTCACAGGTTTGCTAAAGACAAATGGTTTGAAAAGTGTGCTGATGTGCCCCCCAAATATTTGAAACTGTTCACCCTCTCCACTTCACGCTCACGGATAAACAGTGGCTGATGAGTCCTCCTCTCCTTTTTCATGTCCACTATCATCTCCTTGGTCGTGCCTGTGTTGAGAGTGAGGTTGTTGTCCTCACATCATGTCACCAGACTGGACACCTCTCTCCTGTAAGCCGCCTCATCTCCCTCAGTGGTATGTTCTATCACTGCGGTGTCATCCGCAAACTTCAGAATAGTGTTGTCCTTGTGGGAGGTGACACAGTCATGTGTAAAGAGTGTTTAGAGGATGGGGCTGAGAACAGACCCCTGTGGGGTACCAATGTTAGTTATGATGGTGTTTGAGGTTTTATTTCCAATCCTGACAGACTGCAGTCTGCCAGCGAGGAAGTCCAGAAGCCAGTTGCAGAGTGTAGGGTGAAGTCCGAGTGTTAGAAGTTTGTGGGGGATGACAGTGTTGAAGAGCTTCCTGATGTAGGTGTCCTTATCTTCCTGGTGAGTGAGGAATGTACAGCAGAAATCACGTCAGAGGTAGACCTGTTTCCTCGATATGCATAATGCAGGGGATCCAAGGTGCCTGGAATGGTGTTCTGATTGTGGGCTAGCTCATCTCTCTAAACACTTTGCTATGATTGGAGTGAGTGTGACTGGATTGTAGTCATTCAGATAAGATGGGGGGTTCTTCCTGGGGAGGGGGATGATGGTCGTTGTCTTAAATCAGGTTGGAACACTGCTTTGGCTGAGGGAGAGATTAAAAATGGGAGACAATATGTCTGCCAGTTCTGTAGCACAAACCCTGAGAACCCTCCCAGGGATGTTGTCAGGCCCTGCTGCCTGACAACATCCAAGGCAGAGGCAGAGACAATGAAAGAGAAGTTTCAGAACATGAGGGAGGTAAGGCAAGTTTATTTGTATAGCACATTTATAGCACTAAAGTGTTAGCACCCTTGATCTCTGGAAGCTGGTTCCATCTGTGGCCCGCATGGTAACTAAAGGAATTTTTATCCTGTTTGGAATTTATCCATCTGATGGATCTCAGCTCTCTGTTTGGTGTGTATTCACTGATCATGTCTGTTAGGTATTTAGGTGCTAAGTTATGTTTGGACTTATATACGAGCAGCAGAACTTTAAAATCTATTCTGAAGGAGACCAGCAGCCAGTGCAGAGACTTAAGAACTGGAGAAATGTGTTCTGACTTTCTAGTTCTGGTTAGAATTTGAGCCGCTGCATTCTGAACGAGCTGGAGCTGTTTAATGGTCTTTTTGGGAAGACCAGTGAGAAGAGTGTTACAGGAGTCCATCCTGCTGGAGATGAAAGCATGAATCAGTTTCTCTAAATCTCGTCTGGAAACAAAGCATCTGATTCTTGTAATCTTTCTAAGATGATAATGAGCTGAGTTGGTCATTGCTTTGGCGTGGCTATTGAAACTAAGATTAGAGTCCAGAATCACTCCAAGATTCCTGACCTGATTTGTAGTTATTAGGCCCTCGGCAGTGAGATATGTGTTAACCTTAACAACCTCGCTTTTGCTTGCGAATGCAAGACTTCAGTTTTGTCCTTGTTTAATTAAAGAAAGTTGTTATGCATCCAGTTTTTAATATGATGTAGCTAGATACATTTGTTAAATTTGTTTGATATTTTTCAAACAAACCGCATTCTGAACAACATTCAGGACCGCATGTTGATGTTCTAAGGCTCTGAACCATCTTTTTTAATGTTTTGCTATCGATTAGATTAAAGGTGCACATTGAGAATGGAGGCTGAGGATGTCTATCCCCAGTCCTGCAGGGGGAAGCACTAATGCCTTTTCTGATGTTACTGATTTTATTGATGAAAAATTTATCAAACTCATTGCATTTATCCTCAGACAGAAGCTCATTTGGAGTCTGGTTTGGTGGGTTGGTTAACCTCTCTACTGTTGCATAGAGAGTTTGAGTATTGTTGAGGTTGTTATTAATTAAGTTTGAGAAAAACTCTTGCGTAGCTGTGATTAATTCTGAATTAAAATCACGAAGACTCTCTTTATAAAGATCGTAGTGGAGGACAAGTTTGGATTTTCTCCACCTTCTTTCAGTCTTCCTGCAAAGTATTTTCATACTTTGAACTTTTGTTGATTTTCTCCAGGGTTTTTTTTGTCTCCCAGGTTTCATCTTGACAGTTATAGGTGTGATGTCGTCTATAACGGACTTGATTTTTAAAGTAAATGCATCAAGAAGGAAGTCGGCTGTGCCAGCAGTGATGCTTGGTGTTTGAGATATGGCATGCATAAACATCTCACTGGTGTTATCGTTAATGTGTCTCTTTCTAACAGAAAATGAATTTGCAATTTTGACGTGGGAGATTGAGGCACCAACAAAAACACAAAAGTGATCAGACAGAGTAGGATAAAATATTTAAACCCTTACTAATTACTAAGTCCAGTGTGTGACCGTGACAATTTGTGACAGCCTGAACGTTTTGAGTCACATCAAAGGTGTTTAAAATATTTTTGAGTTCTTTGGCATATATACATATATGTATATATATATATATATATATATGTATATATATATATATATATATATATATATATATATATATATATATATATATATATATATATATATATAAAACAACGCCCCATTCTCTTTGTCAAAAAACTTGCGACAGAGGACCCCTCCACTGACTGCTAGGGGTTAGCATGACTATGACAAGCGACCTGTGAACATCTCAAGCCCTCTGAAGACAATGAGAAAATACTGTATGTCTCGTGTTATTTAAGGCTTAACCTTTAAGTCTGAATAAATGGTAAGTTGAGCTCAATGAATAACAAAAGTTTGTTTTTCTTCCCTGGAGTCGTTGCTGCAGTTATTTGTTAGGTTCAAACTAATTGTTTAAAACTTTTATTCATAGACCAGTTGTTCATGATCGTTGAAAAACCACCACAAACCCTCCATCTGGAGTAAGCTGTCCTCAGAGGTAACTTCCTGAATCATAAATAAAACATGTATGGTTTCATTTATTTTTATATTATAATTCATGATTGATTAAACCATTACACTTACATAAATTGGTTGTTGATGCTGCTTAACTTAAACACTGGCAATTAAGCCTAACAATGAATTATTTATCAAATTGCCTCATAATGGGATTTATAAACTGATTTATCCTGTGATGTACCCTTCTGTTTTTTTTCCAGGAAAGAAGAATATAGCAAGATCAGTGTTTCCTCTACTCTTGAATCTTTTTTTTTGCTGATAATTATCTGATCACCTCTTGTTAATCCAATAAAAACCTCTAAACGATTTGAAGGGACATAATTTAATTAAATTACAACTATGCTATGTCACCACAAAATTAATACAAAAAAAAAACTAATGATTCCAGCCAAATGACAGCTTTAAATAAGTATTTTAACAACAAGTTAAGTGTTATATTATCCTTCATTGATAGGACAAACATGGTTTATGGAATTTTTCATATAATACATTAATCACTATTTTGCCGCTTGAGAAAACTTTATGCAACATCTAACTTTCAGCCAGATTACAAGGAGTGAGAGAGAATCTGGCCACCAAACACTTTGTGAAGCAACTCTGAGAAAATTTTGTAAACAAAAAAATACACTCTCAAAATTATGGTTACTCAGGTTGATTCTTTCAAATTGATAGACTGACTCCCAGTTCCATAGTGAGACCAAAAGCTTTTACCAAATATTTTGAGTGCTTTAGATGAATAGCTCCTTTGACAGATCTGGGCATATACTGTAGTAAAATATAGATTTAATAAGTGAAATAAGTGATTATTATTGTTAGTAGTAGTAGAAGTAGAATTAAAACAATGGTAAGGAATGGTGTCAGGCAAGATTATACAACATATGGAATTTAAAAAGAAAGTCTCAAAAAGCACTCCTCAACAAAAAGTTAACATCTTCTCAAAAAGCTGTCCCAGCTAGGACTCGACCCAAACACCTCATTAAAGGACAGTAGTGTTAACCCATCCCTGCGCTGCATCACATTCTTTCTCCACGTTCAATGATCGACACTTCACCACAAAGAGATGCTCAAGAAGCATTCATGATTCATGAATGAAACTCAAGTCAGCGCTGCATGCACTCACCATGATCTTCTCCTCTGCTTTTCTATGGACGTCCAGGGTGCAGATACTTGAATCTGTACAGCATTTTTAGTCTTCAACTCGCCTCAACTCACAGTTTCCATAGTTACGGGCTGGGAGGAATTGAAGACTGAAAATGACATACAGGAGAACGCTTCTTTATCGACCGGACGCTGGTGAAGATCAGGAATCGTCTGCCAGTCCTCCAAACTATTTACTGTGAAATTTAGACTGCTTTTATACTAGTAAAATATTTTATATTATTTAATAATGAAATACAAAGGCAGCTACCTTTGGTTTTCTAAAGTATGTAGATCACTTTAAATTTATTGTTCATTACATCTTTAAAGCTTGCACTGCAGAGACAATTTTGGAATAATTGTAGCATATATTTCGCTTATTTGTTGGATTTTGTGTTGTTAATAATACATTTATTCAATTTGTTTCTGTCTGTATCTCACACCTGTCATAGGAAAACAGCTTCATATATTACTCTGCTGCCAATCACTATGAATGTACTGGAGAGGTCTTGTCAGATGATTGACAGCTTTGACTAAATCTGGGGTCGAACATTAGGAACTACAAGAGAGTTTTGTAGTGGATGAAACTAGGTAGATGCAGGCTTAAAATGTAGTTTTTGACTCAAAGGTTGGGTGGTTGATAATCCCTAGAGTCAAGAGAAATCAATGACTTTAAGAATTAATCATTTGTTTGCTAAAAATCTACACAGATACTTATATTCAATACTTAAAGACGTAGTAAATTTGAAGTAAATTTAAAAACCCAATATATATACATATATATATATATATATATATTTATATATATATATATATATATATATATATATATATATATATATATATATACTCAATACTCATCTAAAGGATTATTTGGAACACCTGTCCAATTTCTCATTATTGCAATTATCTAATCAACCAATCACATGGCAGTTGCTTCAATGCATTTAGGGGTGTGGTCCTGGTCAAGAGAATCCCCTGAACTCCAAACTGAATGTCAGAATGGGAAAAAAAGGTGAATTAAGCAATTTTGAGCGTGGAATTGTTGGTACCAGACGAGCCGCTCAGAGTATTTCCATTTCTAGGGTTTACAAAGAATGGTGTGTAAAGGGAAAAACATCCAATTTCCAGACCTGTGGGAGAAAATGCCTTGTTGATGCTAGAGTTCAGAGGAGAGTGGGCTGACTGATTCAAGCTGATAGAAGAGCAACTTTGACTGAAATAATTACTAGGTATGCAGCAAAGCATTTGTGAAGCCTCAACCAGCACAACCTTGAGGAGGATGGGCTACAACAGCAGAAGACCCCACTGGGTACCACTGCATGGTCTGATGAGTTTCGATTTCTGTTGAGACTTTCCAATGGTAGAGTCAGGATTTGGCGTAAACAGAATGAGAACATGGATCCATCATGCCTTGTTACCACTGTGCAGGCTGGTGGTGGTGGTGTAATGGTGTGGGGGATGTTTTCTTGGCACACTTTAGGCCCCTTAGTGCCAATTGGGCATCGTTTCAATACCACTGCCTACCTGATCATTGTTTCTGACCATGCCCATCCCTTTATGACCACCATGTACCCATCCTCTGATGGCTACTTCCAGCAGGATAATGCCAGAAAATGTCAGACAGAATGTCAGAAAGCTCAAATAATTTCAAATTGGTTTCTTGAACATGACATTGAGTTCACTGTACTAAAATGGCCCTCAGTCACCAGATCTAAACCTAATAGAGCATCTTTGTGTTGTGGTGGAACGAGAGCTTCATGCCCTGGATGTGCATCCCACAAATCTCCATCAACTGCAAGATGCTCTCCTATAAATATGGGCCAACATTTCTCAAGAATGCTTTCATACATATATATATATATATATATATATATATATATATATATATATATATATATATATATATATATATATATATATATATATATATAGTGAACATCTCTGGAGAGATCTGTAAATGGACGCACACCGTCACTTCCCATCCAACCTGATAGAGCTTGAGAGTTACTGCAAAGAGGAATGGGCAAAAATTCCCAAAGACAGGTGTGCCAAGCTTGTGGCATCACATTCAAAAAGACTTGAAACTGTAATTGCTGGCAAAGGTGCATCAACAAAGTATTGAGCAAAGGCTGTGAATACTTATGTACATGTGATTTTTCAGGTTTTGTCTTTTTAATAAATTTGCAACAATTTCAAAAAATATTTTTCCACATTGTCATTATGGGGTATTGTGTGTAGAATTTTGAGGGAAAAAATGAATTTAATCCATTTTGGAATAAGGTTGTAACATAAAAATTTTTGGAAAAAGTGAAGCACTGTATATATATATATATATATATATATATATATATATATATATATATATATATATATATATATATATATATATATATATATATATATACTAGTGGTGAGCCACTGTGATTTAGTGAAGTGTCAGTCACGAACGAAACTGTTCCTTGTAATTAACAAGATTAAAACATAATATTTTCCCCATAAACTTACAAAACAAGCTAAATTATTTTTTTACAGATGTTTTCTGACATTATATATGAAGCTTTACGCTTACGGTATACGCTTGCAAAAGCTTATGGATGTTAATAATCTCATATTTGTCGATCTCATATTGTGCTGTTCATCTCGTAGTTCTTTGGTGCTGTTTTCTGTCGTAAGATTGAAGTGGGAGTGTGTATCGAGAGCCATTTCATGTCCCATTAACGTCATCAATACAGCCAGCTTACATTGTTTTTTTGCAGTTTCTGTATTTTTGAGTTGTTACATTGTTATTTTTCAATGAAAAATCTGAAAAGACTGTTTGAATCAGAATCATTTGTTTAGCGATTTTTTTTTATTAATTCAGAGGAAAGCGGAACTTGGCAGGATCGCTATCAATGTGAGGCTAAAAATAACTTTACAAAGCATTTATCTTCTTTTAACACTAAAATTTTCCTGTTCCAGCATGTTAAGTATATTTAGTTTAGTATTGATTAGCAATTGAACAATAAGTGATATTTGGCTTCATTTTTAAAATAAATAACTACCACATTAGCTGAGTGCATACAATGCAAGACCTCGATTTCGTATCGAGCAGGCTCCACAAATAACTTAATACATTTCTTGATTAAACATGTATAACAAGTTATTGCTTTGTTTAAAGCTTTAACATACTTAATAGTTTGTTATGATTCATTTAATCTCTTATTTTCCATTCATTACTATTATGGGGGATTGTTGTAAAAGCCTGGTGGGACTCTTAAAATAAAATATTTATATAATTAATATAATACTTGTTTTTATCAACTTATAAATTAATTATACACTCTTGCTCAACCGCTTAAAATAACAAGTGGATATTTTGTATACATATTCTGTCTGCCTGTGAGAATAATAAGGAATTCTCATATTATACTCATTGTCTTTGTGAGACTCTCTGTGTGGTAAGTGTGACTAGAATAACCTGTGTTTTATTTATGCAACTGCCACAGTCCATCTTCTCCTGGAATTCTCCTGCACACCATATGTTCTGGGGGCAGGTGGTTGAAACTCTGACTACTCTTGTGTGTCCTGATCACCCCTCCCTTAGGAGGGTATATGGGGAGACTATACTGGTTGTTTATTGAAGTCTTTGTCTGAATAAACTCATACTCAAAGCAGTATTGTTCATTCAAGGCTTCCCGAGGGATCCACTAGGGACTCGGCTAAAATAAAATAAATCCTACACTGCCTTTGGCAGAATTCAAATTAGGCATTTTAATCTAGATGAATCTAGATTAATTTCAAAATGAATGTAGATGAATCTAGATTTTTAAAAATGATATATGCCCACCTCTAACACACACACACGCACACACAATAAAATATTTTAATCTCTATAATTCTCTTTATCCTGAAATTTTCAATATTACTTATTCAAGTGCTACACAAACTTTAAGAATTGTTGACTTGTCACCTTTAACTGTGTCTTTAACTATCTCCCACCCTTTTTATACCTTTGAACTTGCTTTCAATTTTATCTCAACAACTGTCAGCTACTGCGACAGTGAAAGGAGAGATAGCCGTTTTATCCTGAATTTGGCTCTCTAAAGTCCCACCCTAATCTAGTTCTGTTAAGCTGGATTCGCTTGTGTCTTCCAATCATCAGCACAGTTCATGACATCAGAATTCATTTGGAATTGTTTCATGAAAAGTCAGGGCAGCTCTGAATTATGGAACAGAACTGTTCCCTTCTTGGCCAAATAGGGGACAACTCCTGATTTTAAAGAACAGGTGACAACCCTACGTTTAACTGATACGTCAAATAACCAGTCTCACTTAATTTAATATAGTTTCATGTTACACTCCATGGAAATACCACCACAATAACTGACATATATACAACAAATTAGCCATAGAAAAAAGTCAGAGTAGAGATGAGAGAATAGAACAACAATCATCCATAATCAATATGAGTAACACTAGTAAACTACTTTATAATTAACTTGTAAAATCATTTTTCTCAAGGGTACACCACGTTCGTTTTATTCCAGATGGGATAAAGATCATGACACTTTCTTCTACAGGAAAACCACATAAAAATATCAGACATATGAGATCACAACTTCAAGATTCTCGAAATGTTTCCAGTGTAGTGTATCAATCCCATATGATTCAAGCAAATCAAGACACTGATCAATGTGATTACATCTGGAAAAATATATCTCTCCTAATGAGATGGAAAAAACCCAATAACACTGTGGCTTGTAGGAGTTTATTTATGAGGTTGGTGTGTTCTGAATGTTGCATTATGGGATGAAGACATGTTTCAATTTGACAGTGCTTCTGAGTTGAACACAACTCGAGGTAAGGTGTGTCATTTCTGGAATTGCATACTTTGCCCGATCGAATACATACATTTCATGAAAGATAGGTAACAAACTAAAACCAGTATTTGTATCCTCAATGTTTGCACTGTCATGAGTTAGGTCTTTCATGAATTATTCTACTATTCAAAAAATAGACAAGTCAGTGAACTAGGCAAGCTGACTTGGAGACTCAGAGACCTCCTTCTAAATTCAGTTGTGAAGGGGTGGTGGAGGGTGTGTTGTTTGATTTTCGATGGGCCTGTTCAACACGCACACGCGCGCACGTGCACACACATGCACAACACTATATTTTTTGTAAATATTTTCCATAAAAATGCAGATACCTATTTTCTTTTTTATTTTACACATATCTCTACATTGTAGTAAATCAATAACATAGTGCATTAAGATAACAACATAATCGTTTTACATATATTTCATTCACTTACCAATTTTTTTCTTCAACATGTTTATGAATATGCCAAAACATTAAACGAATTTTAGCATAAACTATATTGCAATATTTTGCTGTAAATTAACAGTAACGATCAACTGTGCTGTAAAACTATATTTTACAATTTTGTTTTTCTGTTTAGCATTCAATGTGCCTCCACTGTCACAGTAGTTATTGTATTGATCAAAAGAAGCGCTGAAGTTCTGATATTTCATTGCTGACATGAACGACTCTGATCTTCCCTGAGAGATTGTCTCAATGGCTTATCGTGCTTTTATGCTTCCCTCTGTGTTTCACCTGCTCCTCATTTAGCTCACATGTTCCTAATTTTCCTCATTAGTCTCCTTATTTATTCTGTTCTCTTTCCTTTCTCGTTACTGGTGAATCTTTTATTTTGTGTTCTTGTTAAGTAGAAGAATAAAGAAGTCCACCTCTGCTCTTAGGTCCGCGTCTGCCATTGCCTTACACTCTGTTTTTGTAGTCTATGCTTCTCGGCGTTCTGCATATGTTCAGCCTGAATGACATTGTCTGTTACTTCTTGCTAAAGTTGTTGAACTTGCATTTAAAGTAAACCTATGCCTTCAATATACATTACACACGCACACGCACGCACACACATGCACGCACGCGCATTCAAGCAGTCTGTGGTATTGTACTGACTATCATTTATTTCAATGCATATCAAAATAATGGGGTAATTAATCAGACACAGAGAATGCTGACTGGGTTCTCTTTTTCAGTTAATGAAAGGATGTAAAGAGGAGCTGGACACATAATTAACCTCATCTAAACAAAAGCCATTGATTTAGCATCTATATATAAATCAAGAGTGTGCAAATGCTGCAATTCAAGAATGCATGAAATTATGTTCAATTTAAGATTTTTCTGATAAGGTTTCACATGGAGTGTGGAAATAGATACAGAATTAATGTAATGGCTGAAAGTGTGCAACAGTCTAAAAACTAAGGAAATTTGAGGAAAAAATTGACGTTTTGAATAAGTATTAAATATTTTTATACATTGACTTAGCCTCACTAAGACTTTTGCCTTCAGAGATCAAGTCATTTATAGGTGGGGAAGCAGACAACAATAGTGTATTGCTACCAGAATTAATATAGGAATTAATTCTATGGAGAACATCCACGATAAAACATAATGACAATATTTGTATTTTAACAATAGTAGGAGTTTAACAAAGATACAAAGTGTATCACACAAATCAGATTGAACCATTATGCTTTAACTTGGAGGGCTAGCGTAAATAATCTCGGAGACTTAACACATATGAGAAAAAACAAAGATAATGGATGTGTTTTGACGTTAGGTGCTAGAGCGATCCAGAATTCTGTAATTGAATGAATGAATGATGAAATAATTGGCACAGATGTCCTCTTCTGTTTTCTTTATGAACACACAAGCCATTTACCCATCACTATCTTGGACCAGATTCCTTGAAGAAATGTTTATTCAAGCTCACTCTGTAACCAAGCACACACCTCACTGATGAGACATTAAGCTTTATTTTCTATTCATTTTTCCCTGTCAGGATTATAGTTTTTTTTAAACAAACAAAAAAAAACATGAAAAAAATATTGATTAGCTAAATCTCCCTTTCATCTCAATAAAATACCAACAAAACATTCAGTGTGATTACTTTTTGGGACCAGTATGATTACATTAATTTAGGAAAGTATAAACTTGCAGTCTGCAAAGAAGGAGAAAAGGAGTGAGGTAACTCTACAATGATCACTTTCCAGCACCAGTGTTTGGACCTTGGGACAATGCTTAGTAATAAAATAAATGTGTTGGGGTTAGATGCCAAATTTCTAATTTCTTAATTATAATCAAATATTAAAACCAGGATTCACTTGTACCTTTCACGATGTAAAATGTTGTTACACTGTGGTTAAAATAATGCATACAATTCAAAAATTATGATAAAACATCTAAGACATGTGTTTCAGGAAACTTCAAGGCTCCAACAGCTATAAGTGTAGTAGGAGATTTAAAAATGCTGAAGAGATCCACAAATGTAGAGATCCGTCAAGAACTAAATCCAAGAAAAGCTGCATTTGTGCAAGAGCCTCTTCTGTCACCTTCAGTTGTTTAGTCCCCTTTGGGTTATTTTGGTCTATCTTTGTCTTTATTTGGGAGATTTAATAAGCAACCATACTTTACTCTGGCACCTGGGTCCTCATCTTTGCTGATCTTTTTAAATTCTAAGCTAATTGTTTCTGTCCAGCGTCAAAGGGTCTTGGTTTGAGATTTGAAACCCCTAAACCATTCACATCACACATCATACAAGTCAATATAAAGTATGGACTGATGTAATATCTGAATTCTACAAAATAGGCTGTACTTCGAGTACTACAAACGCTTTTTTATAGATAAAAAAATCATATTAATGTATTGTATTAGGATACATATCACTGATACTCTTAAATGCATATCCATGCAATCTGGGGATTAAACTGTAAAGCTTACAAATGGAAAACCTTTTCGCTGGAAGTAGAAAGAAAACTTCTAAATGTGCTTTTGTTGTCATTATTTGCAGCAGGGCATAATTCATTGTACAACAAGATAATCACTTTATTACTTCAGGCATGATCCTTTTCTTTCCTGCTCTAGCAAAAAATGGTCAGTTATGTACTTCACACATTTTTCTGGAGTCATTCTGACATCTTTACTTCTTTTAGGGTCTGTATTAGTGTTAAAAAGAGTTTTCAATTTCCTAGAGGCAAGTCCACCTCTTCAAATTGCAGCAATTTTGAAACAGGGCCCTGTCAGTAAGCATCAAGAAATCTTACTGCCAGACATTGTATACGTCTATATCCATACATTGTACATTGTATGTACTGACATTCACATTTATTATTATGTATAGAAAATACCACTGTTTACATGCAGGTCATATTATATTATTTTGTTGCATTTATCCGCCACAGCTAAAACGCTGGTCCCTGAGAATATTGTCTGACATTAAACTGGTCCGTGGCACAAGAAAAGTTTGGGGACCACTGTACTAGTCCATTAGTAGTTGTTAAAGTTGTACCGTTTCTAACAACAACAGAGCTTGTCGAGGTTTCAAACAGACTGAGAAAAAATACTCTTCTCTCTACAGAGCTGTATATGTTAAAAGAACATTAAATTTAATTTGTTGTCTGATTGGCAGCCTGATTGTTGTCTCATTTTAGATGGGTGTGATGTGTGACATTATCGAAGTAATAATCCTAGTAGCTACATTCTGGAGTAGTTGCAGCTTATGCATACACTTATAAGGTAGGCTATTGTAAAGTGAGTTGCTATGGTCCAGTTAATTCGTGGCAGACAATTGAGTCAGTTGATGTTACATATGTGGAAAAAAACAGGCCAGGTAAAAAGTTGATGTGATTGGTCACATAAAAACCTTACTGTCAATCTGGACAGATTGGATACTACATCTTCTTGGCAAGGCAAGGCAAGTTTATTTGTTTAGCACATTTCGTACACAGGGCAATTTTAAGTGCTTTACATTAGAAACAAAGAATAAAAAGAAAGTAAATTTAATAAAATCAAACATAAAAAAGTCATATAAAATCATAGTGATTAAAAACTGAAAATGTAAAAACATAGATTAAAACAGATTAAGTTGGTGCTCAGTCGACAAAAGCGCAACTAAACTGGTGAATCCTTAGCCTGGATTTAAACGTGACTAAAGTGTTGGCACCCTTAACCTTCTCTGAAGCTGGTTCATCCGCATCTGCTGCCTGTTTTGACATTGAATTCTGGATTGCTCTTATTTGTTGTGAAGTGTTTTTATATAAATTGGTAAGTAAGCAGCTGGTTGTGGGTTTTAATTTGGTTATGGAAATTGTACAGGTTTTGTTAAGGAGATAGCATTAAGAATTGTACACTTTGTTTTGGGAAGTAGGCTTATTTAGAGGTTTTAAAAAAAGGACTTCTTTTTCTTTCGTTATAGTTTCCCCCTCAGTCTTCTGAGGCATTTGTTTGACTCTTTCCCTCAACTGAACACTTATTGTTTTATTTGATCACTTATTAATTCTCAATATTTTCTTTTGTCCTCCTTCTCAAGTCCTTTAAAAATAATCTTTAATTTTTATTGTTGCGTCTGACCAAGACCAGGCGTAACAATACAAACTTTAAAACCTATTCTGAAGGAGACCGGCAGCCAGTGCAGAGACTTAAGAACTGGAGAAATGTGTTCTGACTTTCTAGTTTTGGTTAGAATTTGAGCCGCTGCATTCTGAACGAGCTGGAGATGTTTAATGGTGTTTTTGGGAAGACCAGTGAGAAGAGCGTTACAGAAGTCCAGCCTGCTGGAGATGAAAGCATGAATCAGTTTCTCTAAATCTTGTCTGGAAACAAAGATTCTGATTCTTGCAATGTTTCTAAGATGGTAATAAGCGGATTTCGTCGTTGCTTTGACGTGGCTATTGAAACTAAGATCAGAGTCCAGAATCAACCCAAGATTCCTGACCTGATTTGTAGTTATTAGGCCCTTGGCAGTGAGATATGTGTTAACCTTAACAACCTCGCTTTTACTTCCGAATGAAATGATTGAAGGTGCACATTGAGAGTGGAGGCTGAGGATGTCTATCCCCAGCCCTGCAGGGGGAAGCACTAATGCCTTTTCTGATGTTACTGATTTTATTGATGAAAAATGAAGCAAACTCATTGCATTTATCCTCAGACAGAAGCTCATTTGGAGTCTGGTTTGGTGGGTTGGTTAACCTCTCTACTGTTGCAAAGAGAGTTTGAGTATTGTTGTTATTAATTATGTTTGAGAAAAACTCTTGCCTGAATAAAAAATTTAATTCTGAATTAAAAGCATGAAGACTCTCTTTATAAAGGTCGTAGTGGATGACAAGTTTGGATTTTCTCCACCTTCTTTCAGTCTTCCTGCAAAGTCTTTTCATACTTTGAACTGTTGTTGATTTTCTCCAGGGTGTTTTTTGTCTCCCAGGTTTCTTCTTGACAGTTATAGGTGCGATGTTGTCTATAACAGACTTGATTTTTAAAGTAAATGCATCAAGAAGGAAGCCAGCTGTGCCAGCAGTGATGTTTGGTGTTTAAAATATGTCATGCATAAACATCTCGTTGGTGTTATCGTTTATGTGTCTCTTTCTAACAAAAAGAGATTTGCGCATCAACAAAAACACAGAAGTGATCAGACAGAGCAAGATCAGTGGATAAAATATTTAAGGCCTTACTAATTACTTAGTCCAGTGTGTGACCGTGACAATGTGTGACACCCTGAACGTGTTTAGTCACGTCGAAGGTGTTTAAAATATTGTTTAGTTCTTTGACAGCATTATTGTCACAGAGGCTAACCTCGTCACTCCCTCCTCTAACCAGCAGACGGCATCCTCGTTGCACGAGGGCATCATGATTACACACCCAGCTGAAGAACATTACACCCCAGGTCCGCTTTGATTACCCTTCCAGCTGAAGCACATTACCACCGGTATATAATCAGACTGTTCCTCACCAACCTTTGCGAAGTCTTGTTTGTCTCTGTGCTGCAACTCTGAGCGTGTACCCTGTCTTTAAGTCTGCCTGTTGTGACCGTGCCTGTTTTCCGATTACGATCTTTGCTGCCTGCCCTGACTACCCGCCTGTTCATTGACTACGTTGTTAATAAAAGCCTGCAAATGGATCCCAACTCGAGTGATGATATGTTACAGAAGACTTTGCCGTCTTACGATCCAGCGGCTTTCTCACAACTGTCATCAGCACTATCTACTCAGGCAGATCAACTCGCTGCGCAGCAACATCAGCTGAGTTGCTTGACATCCCTCACCGAGGAGCTGGTAATCGCGCTGCAGAAGGTGCATGTCTCTTACCCAGCGGCAGCCATGACGTCACCGAGCGCTCACGCCGCTTCCGCCGCCGTGGATGTGCCGCAGGTCAGTCCTCGCCTCGCCTGTCCGGAGAGGTTTGATCAGCCCCGTGAGGGCAAGAGCGCAGGTGAAAGATTGCTGGAGTTTTCACAGGACAGAGAGTACCGCCCAGTATGGACCCCAGCTGACAGTCCTGGTGAGTCTCCAGTGGATCTCTCTGAGGTCCATATGAGCGTGCTCTTAACGCAGAGGCTGCAAGAGCTCCAGCGGGATGAACTGCCCTATGGACTTTATGCTGAGAAGCTGTGGACGAGGTTGCAGGGGTTTGGGCTGCCAGACCTTTGGCTCTTTACCCTGTTCCTGGATGGACTGGAGGAACCCGTGAACCACAGCAGTCTAGGGGACAAGTGGAGTTGGGACTTCTGGCAGTTAGTCGATGACTTCATCCAGCAGAAGGAGCGGGAGCTCTATGGTGAGGATCTCGAGCTTCTGCTGGTCAGTGATGACTTCCAGGACTCACCATCTTCCCCAAGCAGTATAAGGTCCACGGAGACACGCAATAAGTCAAAGAGGAGGAGACTGAGAAGGGCCGTCCGGAGGTCTGAAGGAGAGGTTGCCCTCCCAGAGTGGTATGGGCTTCCTATCCTCAGTCCTCAAGTTTTTGAGCCCGTTAGTGCCTCAGATCCCTCCAAGGTGGAGAATCGCACTCCCCACATACCCTGCGCAAAGCTTCCCATCCAGACTCTGTCTGCCTCATGCCATGAGAGGGTCAGTCTAGACACCTCCACGGGGGTGCCACAACCACAACCTCCTTCGAAGAAGAAGAGGAAGAAAAGGAGGGGTTCAAACCCCTCAACTCTCTCTTTTTCAGTCAGTACGACCGAGTCTACTGCTCGGAGGATTAGTGGAGACCGCGCCAGTGTTGCCCCGAAAACACTAATCCCTGAGGCTGAGGGGAGAGTCGTGGTTGAAGTGTGCCATGTTCCTGTCATTAAGGATGGGGGTTCTTGTTATGCCGTCCTGCTTGTTTTATTGCCTCGCCTGAGTCTGCCTGCGCCGCCCCTGCGCCTGAGTCTGCCTGCGCCGCCCCTGCGCCTGAGTCTGCCTGCGCCGCCCCTGCGCCTGAGTCTGCCGGCGGCAGCCCAGGTTCCGTGTCTGCCTTCGCCGCTCCAGCGCCTGTGTCTGCCGGCGCCGCTCCAGCGCCTGTGTCTGCCGGCGCCTCCCCAGGTTCCGTGTCTGCCGGCGCCTCCCCAGGTTCCGTGTCTGCCGGCGCCTCCCCAGGTTCCGTGTCTGCCGGCGCCTCCCCAGGTTCCGTGTCTGCCTTCGCCGCCCCAGGTTCCGTGTCTGCCGGCGCCGCCCCAGGTTCCGTGTCTGCCTTCGCCGCCCCAGCGCCTGTGTCTGCCGGCGCCGCCCCAGGTTCCGTGTCTGCCGGCGCACACCCAGCGCCGCTGGCCTGCTCTGCCGGCGCCAACCCAGCGCCGCTGGCCTGCTCTGCCGGCGCCAACCCAGCGCCGCTGCCCGGCTCTGCCGGCGCCAACCCAGCGCAGCTGCCCGGCTCTGCCGGCGCCAAACCAGCGCCGCTGCCCTGCTCTGCCGGCGCCAACCCAGCGCCGCTGCCCTGCCCTGCCGGCGCCAACCCAGCGCCGCTGCCCGGCCCTGCCCTGCCGGCGCCAACCCAGCGCCGCTGCCCTGCCCTGCCGGCGCCAACCCAGCGCCGCTGCCCTGCCCTGCCGGCGCCAACCCAGCGCCCCTGCCCTGCCGGCGCCAACCCAGCGCCGCTGCCCTGCTCTGCCGGCGCCAACCCAGCGCCGCTGCCCTGCTCTGCCGGCGCCAACCCAGCGCCGCTGCCCTGCTCTGCCGGCGCCAACCCAGCGCCGCTGCCCTGCTCTGCTGGCGTCAACCCAGCGCCGCTGCCCTGCTCTGCCGGCGTCAACCCAGCGCCGCTGCCCTGCTCTGCCGGCGTCAACCCAGCGTCGCTGCCCTGCTCTGCCGGCGCCAACCCAGCGTCGCTGCCCTGCTCTGCCGATGCCTGCTCTTCGCCTGCCGGCGCCACCCGAGCGCCGCCGCCCAGCTATGACGATGCCTGCTCTTCGCCTGCCAGCGCCACCTGAGCGCCGCCGCCCAGCTCTGCCGATGCCTGCTCTTCGCCTGCCGGCGCCACCCGAGCGCCGCCGCCCAGCTCTGCCGATGCCTGCTCTTCGCCTGCCGGCGCCACCCGAGCGCCGCCGCCCAGCTCTGACGATGCCTGCTCTTCGCCTGCCAGCGCCACCCGAGCGCCGCCGCCCAGCTATGCCGACGTCTGCTCAACGCCTGCGCCTGCCGGTGCCACCTGAGCGCCGCTGCCCAGCTCCGCCGGCACCTGCTCTTCGCCTGCGCCTGCCGGCGCCACCCGAGCGCCGCCGCCCAGCTATGCCGATGTCTGCTCTACGCCTGCGCCCGCCGGTGCCACCTGAGCGCCGCCGCCCAGCTCCGCCGGCACCTGCTCGTCACCTGCGCCTGCCGGCGCCACCCGAGCGCCGCCGCCCAGCTCTGACGATGCCTGCTCTTCGCCTGCCAGCGCCACCCGAGTGCCGCCGCCCAGCTCTGCCGACATCTGCTCAACGCCTGCGCCTGCCGGTGCCACCTGAGCGCCGCTGCCCAGCTCTGCCGACGTCTGCTCTTCGCCTGCCAGCGCCACCCGAGCGCCATTGCCCAGCTCGGCCGAGGCCTACTCTACGCCTGCCGGCGCCACCTGAGCGCCGCTGCCCAGCTCTGCCGAGGCCTACTCTGCGCCTGCCGGCGCCACCCGAGCGCCGCTGCCCAGCTCTGCCGATGCCTACTCTGCGGCTGCCGCCGCCACCCGAGCGCCACTGCCCAGCTCCGCCGGTACCTGCTCTTCGCCTGCTCTTGCCGATGCCACAGGCCTTGTTTCTGAGGTCACTTTTTGTGGAATGGCTCCTGCCACCAGCTCCTCCCTGGACTGCCTCTTAGGCACAGGGAGGGGTACGGTCCAGAGGAGCACTCTTGGGTAACACGGAGGACACTCTCGACCCAGGCCTCACGGAGACCTTCCACCGCAACCACCCGAACAAGCCGGCTCCTCGACCACGTGGGAGACCCCGTCACCGTCTGCCTCATCGCGCCAGGAGTCGCTCATAGGGGGGGGCTATGTCACAGAGGCTAACCTCGTCACTCCCTCCTCTAACCAGCAGAGGGCATCCTCGTTGCACGAGGGCATCATGATTACACACCCAGCTGAAGAACATTACACCCCAGGTCCGCTTTGATTACCCTTCCAGCTGAAGCACATTACCACCGGTATATAATCAGACTGTTCCTCACCAACCTTTGCGAAGTCTTGTTTGTCTCTGTGCTGCAACTCTGAGCGTGTACCCTGTCTTTAAGTCTGCCTGTTGTGACCCTGCCTGTTTTCCGATTACGATCTTTGCTGCCTGCCCTGACTACCCGCCTGTTCATTGACTACGGTGTTAATAAAAGCCTGCAAATGGATCCCAACTCGAGTGATGATATGTTACAATTATTATCGGGCTTGTCCATGTGAATATTAAACAAGTAGTTTTGGAGACAGTAAGCTGCATATATTGTGATGCAGACCAGAGTTTTGAGCCTAGAAAACTAAAGACAGGAGCCTGTTTAGGAAAGGTAGAAACAGTCTCTGAAGAAATGTGCAGATGGGTACCATTGGCATAGCAATGGTGGTGATGATAATGATGATAATAATATTAATAATAATAATAAAAATGTTTTCTCTTTATATAGCACTTTTCCAGAGCGCAAAGACAATTTTTCAGAGCATTATTCATTCGCTCCACATTCACACATTGATGGTGATAAGCTACCTTATTAGCCCTCATCTACCCTGAGCCAGTATGACAGAACTTGGCAACCATTTCATTCCTACAGCCTCCAGCACCACCAAAAAACATGCCCCGCCAGACCTTCCCCAAACACACAAGTCACACAGGTGGCTTACCCAAATGCCCCAATGGCAGAATGGAAATGGTGGGAAGCAAACCGCCATCCCTCTGGTTACCCACTCCACCACTTTTTTTAATTATATATTTCTTAAAAATATTTTCTTAAAACAATTAGGAAACAAGAAATAAAATTGTTACCAGTACAGATGCCTGGGGAACAACAGACGTAACTGTACAGCACTTAAATTAAGAGGCAAAGTACAGACTGCCTTAGATCTCAAACCTGTTTTTTAAAATCAGGCTAAAGCATTAACTGTAACCCACAGGCTCCATGACGAGGTGATGAGAAAAGTTATCAAAAGCAGATATCAAATCAGGCAGCAACAAAAGACATTCCTAAGCCTGATCAGTGGCACAAAGAAGATTATTATGTATTTCTAACAAAACCATCTCTGTGCTATGGAGAGGTCTGCAGCCAGACTGAAACTTTTCTTAATTTTTATTGGATGCCAGAAAGACAAGAAATATACCTGTATACTGTGTGCAAAGTTATTAGGCAAGTTATATTTTTAAGATTAATTTTATCATTGAGGAACTACTATATTCTCAATCAACTCAAAAAACACATAAAAATCAAAGCTAAATATTTTTGGAAGTTGGAGGGGGGCTTTTTTTGATTTAGGCTATCTTAGGATGATATCTGTGTATGCAGGTTGCTGTGCAGAATTATTAAGCAAAGTAATAAAAAACAAATATATACCCATCTCACTTATTTATTTTTGCCAGACGAACCAATATAACATCTCAACAATTACAAATACACATTTCTGAGATTCAAAAACAAAACAAACCAATCAGTGACCAATATAGCCACCTTTCTTTAAAAGGACCTTTAAAAAGCCTTCTATCCATGGATTCTGTCAGCTTCTTGATGTGTTCACTATCAACATTGCGTGCAGCAGCAACCACAGCCTCCCAGACACTGTTCAGAGAGGTGTACTGGTTTCCCTCCTTCTAGATCTCACGTTTCATGAGGGACTACAGGTTCTCTATGGGGTTCAGATCAGGTGAACAAGGGGGCCATGTCATTAGTTTTTCATCTTTTAGACCTTTACTGGCCAGCCATGCTGTGGAGTAATTGGAGGCATGTGATGGAGCATTGTCCTGCATGAAAATCATGTTTTCTTGAAGGATGCAGACTTCTTCCTGTACCACTGCTTGAAGAAGGTGTCTTCCAGAAACTGGCAGTAGGACTGGGAGTTGAGTTTGACTCCATCCTCAACCCGAAAAGGTCCCACAAGCTCATCTTTGATGATACCAGCCCAAATCAGTACTCCACCTCCACCTTGCTGGCGCCAGAATCGAACTGGAGCTCTCTGCCCTTTACTGATCCAGCCACGAGCCCATCCATCTGGCCCATTAAGACTCACTCTCATTTCATCAGTCCATAAAACCTTAGAAAAATCAGTCTTCAGATATTTCTTGGCCCAGTATTGATGTTTTATCTTGTGTCTCTTGTTCAGTGGTGGTCGTTTTTCAGTTTTCCTTACCTTGGCCATGTCTCTGAGTATTGCACACCTTGTGCTTTTTGGCACTCCAGTAACGGTGGAACTGGTTGCAAATGGCATCTTGGCAGCTTCACGCTTGATTTTCCTCAGTTTTTGGGAGGTTGCTTAGAGCCTCCTTCTTTCAATGCACTTCTTGCGACCCTGTTGGCTATTTGCGGTGAAACGCTTGATTGTTCTGTGATCCCGCTTCAAAAGCTTGGCAATTTCAAGACTGCTGCATCCCTCTGCAAGACATCTCACAATTTTAGACTTTTCAGAGTCTGTCAAGTCTCTCTTTTGACCCATTTTGCCAAAGGAAAGAATGTTGCCTAATAATTATGCACACCTGATATAGGGTGCTGATGTCATTAGACCACACCCCTTCTCATTACAGAGATGCACTTAAGCGGAAATACTTAATTGGTAGTAGGCTTTCAAGCCTATACAGTTTGGAGTAGGACAACATGCATAAAAAGGATGATGTGGTGAAAAAACTTATTTGCCTAATCACTCTCCAAACTCTGTGTATTTTTGCCAACAAAATAAGAATTTAGGTAGAGCAATAATTTTAGAAGTGTGAAGGGTCTTAGCCAGTTTCTTCCGGTTTCAGAATGCGTTAGAGGGAGGCAGGAACTGGAACACACAGAGACATGAGACAGGAACTGTACAGTTTGTACAAACTGTAATGATTCATCCAATACATTTTTTATTATCAACAATATCCATGAGACATTCCAAATTTTGTTTATCTTGAATTCGTGCATTCATTCATTGTGAATAAAATTTTGAATACAAAACAAACAAAAAACAACAAAAAATCTAGAGCCAAAAAGATTCCAGAATTTTTCTGATCATCATTAGAAGATAAAAGACATACTTATAGCTTTAAAAGACTTTGGACCTGCACACTTTGCACTTAAAGGCTGTCAAATCACAGGATTGGGTCTGATATTATTAAATAAAATATTAAAATAAAATGTGTATCCTCACATACAGTACAATGCAAAGAATTGTGAAAAAAAGGTAAATAGGCATAGGAATAAATGACAGAAAAGGATGAAACGTTCACAATAAGACATATAACAATAATTACCTGACAATTAAAAAAAACAAAACCTTAGATTTGTTTCACTCTCTGACCAAAGTAAATATTTCCACCACGGTTCGCCTTTGTGAAGAAAACAGAATTACATTTGTTTGGACAGTACAACAGTCTAAATAGAAAAAAAGGCCCATTATAAAGAGTCACACGGGAGAACTTTAAATTCTGAATGTTGATTTATTTCACAAGTCGCTTTAAGTATCCTTACACTGTAGAAAGCTGTATACAATTGCACTTATTTTTGTCACCATGAGAGACTCTGTTTTATTACTTGTGATTTCATCAGTTTAATAAAAAGCTGAATTCTTACCCAAGGATTGGTTTGTTCTGATTACTGTTGTTATACACGGGATATGGTTTAAAATCAATCCAGCTGAATATGATTGGAAAAGGGCCAGGTTTTAGGGTTACAACATTCACTTCTCCTTTGGGTAATCCTCAGCATTATCAGGACATGTGACACAAATTATGGTTTGTCATCGCACCGATCAGCCGAGCTGACTTCAGTATAACTTATACATTAATTATAAATGAATGAAACAGAAGGTTGTTAGCTTAAAATGATTTTAAAATATTTCAACAGCATCCCGAAACTATTATATAGTACCAGTTATAGTGAATGACACATTTGGCTCAAGATTCACCTCAATTACATATTTCCAATCAAAAATAAGGAAGTGTTACAAAGGTCTATAGTTCACTGTGCTGCAATTAATTGTCACACTTCTTACCATCCAGTTCTAATTGAGGGACAGACATTCTTTCTACATTGTTGATGGCAAGCAAAGATGGCTCCCACAAGATTATTTTATGTTCCCATAAAAAAAAATAATAAAAAAAAAAAATATACATATATATATATATATATATATATATATATATATATATATATATATATATATATATATATATATATACATATATATATATATATTCTCCCACTTACAAATGCATGAAGGTAAACATTTAAGCTCTTTTATTTTCACCACTTCCTCTAACTAGTCTTATTAGTTTGACTTTTTTATCTCCGCTTCAAACTTTGCCTTAGTTAGCAGATCAACCAAATTTTAATCCCCAAGAAGAGCCTTGACTTCATTGTGTCATGGTAATTTATTTGGTGTTGTTATGCTATTTCCTTTTAATATTTTGTGGTAAAAAGTTTAAATATGCCAATGTACTCCTATAATATAAAAATTTTTTAACATTGCTTGAAAGTGGGAAAATTCAATTTCAGAGTAGCCTTTTTAACAATGTAGCTTATCTGAAGATATCATTTGGAAGCCAATTTCTTATTTCCTTGCAATAAAATTTGATATGGAAGCATGTGTAGAGGGCAGAGCTCTATTCACCACCATCATCAGTGTCACATTTCACAGCTGACAGTTTGACGGATGATGCAACAAGCTTGATGAATCGGGTTATTTCACGTAAGAGTACTCAAGGTAACCATCCGCATAACTTTTATCAAGCTGACAGAGAGGATGGATTGGACTGTAACATCCTTGGTACTAACTTTCTAAAAACTTCTGGGAAAACAGAACTAGCTTGGAGGAGCTTCCGTTCCAGCTGGTAAGCAGAAATCTGGAGATTCTAAGAGATTTTAAGAGACCCACATGGATTGCTTGTGAAAAATCAGCATAATCCCTCTGAACCTGTATTTCATTTTCTTGGGCAATACTTAGTAGATAGTTAATTATAAATAATCTCAATTATTTGACAATAAAATATACAAGATCTATTAAATAATCCAAAAGTGTTAAAATAACTCAAACACCTTATTTCTGATTTTGTTTCTCTTGCCTGTTTTGGGTTAACTCATTGTTAATACTCAACCAAAACGCTGTCATTGTTAATCTGTGTATAATTTCAGTTCTGTGCCATTTGTATTTTTTCCATTTCTGGTTCAAGTTGAGTTTCTGTATTCCACACTCCAGTTCTAGTTTTTGGTTTTACTCCATTGTTTGTTTTTGTTACCTTCACATGTACTTCCCATTGATTGTTTCTTTGTGTGTTTGACCCACTTGATTCCAATTAAGCTGTTAATAATAAGTTGTCAAAATGTTTGTTTGACCCACTTGATTCCAATTAAGCTGTTAATAATAAGTTGTCAAAATGTTTGTCAATCGTTGTGTTTAACTTTTTGTTTTAAAGTTCATGAACTCCATTGTTTCATCGTTTTAGTGACGGTGACATCACCCATAGGTTTCTGGTAAAAGTTTTAAGAGGCTCCAAAAAGACGAAGCCAGTAATCAGAAATGGGTCAACAGTGATGTGACATGGTCTTAGTGAAGACATCGGATTGATCAAAAGCTAAAAGAAAGTCAAAGTTCATGAAAGTCAAAATTAGCAATCATTTAGAATCAACAAATCTAATGGAATTAGGGGTGGAAACATATTTTTTTTTCTCAGCTCTAAAGTTAAGTCAGTTTTACCATTGGAATGACATTGGAGTAAATGAGAACCTGCTAAAACAAATAAGTGTAAATTTCCAATATTAGCATTTTGATAAAAAAAACTTTATTATTTGGTTTTGTGAGTGTCCAAAACCAGGTTTACACATATAAGGTCAAACACCTAAGGAAAAAAAAATAAAATAACATTTTATTTTCCAAAATTGTCTCACAATATAGGTTTATATTGTCATGTTTTCACAACTACTCAAGACTAAAGAATTCACTTGTTGTGAATCTCTGTTGTTAATAAATGTTGACTGACAGCCCTGACTGCTCTGGTCTGAATAAAGATGATTAAAGAGGGGCATACAGGAATCCTTAAACCAAAATGCATACTTGAAATTTCAGAATACAAGCATACGTTTAATATATTAAAAGAGTAATGATTAGTGAGCGAGAGTGAGGATTTTGTGAATTGAAATGTATTTTATGTGCTGAACATGAGTTGATCAAGCTTACTTGGCAGGACAATTTCATATTCTAACAAATGGGTGGCACCCACTGTAGATAGCCCCTAATAAGTCAGGAGCCTTTGCCTAATGGTCAGCAGCCCTGACCTCTCCCAGTTACTGTATAGAATCTTTGATAAATTGAAGACTAGAGACTGGACACCACTAGTTCAGTTACTGTGCATCATCATTTTCTTATTCAACATCAATATTGAGTCCTAGTAGAGCAACGGTGATTGCTGAGTTTGAAAACCATAAAGTTACAGAGAAATGTATCCATGAGAACTTTTTTTGGGGGGGACTAGCACTTTTGGAGTACTTTTAAAAATGTGTACTTTTACTTTTTAACTCAAGTAAATCTTAGTGAAATATATATATATATATATATATATAGCATTCTTGAGACATTCATTTCTCAAGAATATGAAAGCATTCTTGAGAAATGTTGTCCCATATTGAATGGAGAGCATCTTGCAGTTGACGGAGATTTGTGGGATGCACATCCAGGGCATGAAGCTCCCGTTCCACCATTTATATATGCTTAGTGCGCCGTTACTCCCACAGATGCAAAGAAACGCAAGCTGTTATGCAGTGCATGCTTTGTGTGCCCAAAGTGACAGATAAATGCTTTCACGAATTTCAGCTCCAATCTTTAAAAACTTGTACCAAAAAAAAAAAAAAACATGTATCAAAACGTTCTCACATGAAAATTCGTTTTACTTAACGCATCCAAGCAAATTTAAAAGCATGATTCAGGTTTTAATGAATAGACTACCACTGTTGCAGCTGTTTGGAAAGTATAAAACTTTCGCCTCAAATCGTAGAACTATATTCTATATTCATCAAAATGATCATGAGTAATATTTAATTAGAATGCTCCATATCTGATGACTTATTCAGTTGATTTGCATCCTTATTCCAAAAGATAAATGTCATGTGAAGTGTACAGCAATGCAAATGTGCCTGCAAATTCAAATCACATAAATAGGCTTTTTTCAAACCTATACTATTATAGTGTATCATTTTCTACTAACTTACCTGTTTATTCATGAAGATGTAGATGACAGGATTGATGACGGTGCTGGACTTGGCCAAGATTGAGGGCACTATGCTAGCCTCCACCGTCACAAGACCTGGAGCACCAAAAGTTGCTATGAGAGCCATAATTCCATAAGGCAGCCAGCAGAGAAGGTAAAAGACGACCATTGTGATGACCATGAGAAGAACCCGGTGCTCTCGTTTCCGGCTCATGGATGTGTTCACACTGCTCACCTAAACAAACACAAAGAAATAAATATTCATAATAGATGGTGAGAGCCTTTCAGTAACTTGATCAGGACAAGAAATAAAAAAATATATATATTTGTAATGTTTGATTTCAGTGAGAAGAGTTCAGGTGTGTGACCTTTCTAGTCGTGCTCACACAGAATTGAAAAAAAGGACAATTTTTTTTAATGGATGCAAGATATTGCTGTCTGATGTCACAGTCAGATAATGAAAATACCGAAAGGTCTAACCTATGCAGTGAGATTTAGTATTCTGCTCCGACTAAAGTTCAGCTTAAATCAACTTTGACCTGTGATACTGCCCATGTTATATGATAACAAAGCACTTGATTGGAGAGGTGAAAAGATGTTTAAAATCAAGCTAGATTTTATTTTTCAGGGCTCCAGTGAAGTACATTAGAGTGAAACATGTGATCCCTGACACATTATGAGTTGTTTAAATTTTTCGAATAAAGATCCTCAAAGGTTTAGGTTTTTAAATGAAAGTCTGGCACTGAGAAGAAAGAAATTACGAAAAAGCTGAAGGTCTTAAATAAAAACTTTTATAACCGAATAGCACTTTTGTATTGGACGGTTTTATGAGGAGCTGTTTCCTGTGGAGTGTCACGGTGGCGCAGTGGGTAGCACGGTCGTCTCACAGCAAGAAGGTCGCTGGTTCGAGCCTCGGCTGGGTCGGTTGGCATTTCTGTGTGGAGTTTGCATGTTCTCCCCGTGATCGTGTGGGTTTTTTCCAGGTGCTCCGGTTTCCCCACAAGAACAAAGACTTGTATAAGTGAATTGAGTAAGAACGATTGTCCATAGTGTGAATGTGTGTGTGAATATTTCCCAGCGATGCTTGGTTGTGGCTGGAAGGGCATCCGCCGCATAAAACATGTGCCAGAGAGTTGGAGGTTAATTCCACTGTGGCGACCCCGAAAGGGAAAAAGCAGACATGAAAATGGATGGATGGATGTTTCCAAGTCCCAGGGAGAGCAAGTAATGATCAAATGATAATGCACATGCTTTGAATTAAAGTGTCAGCCAAATGCTTGAATTAACATGTCAACATATTTATTTAAATGGTTCAGTACTACTGTGTATAAAGAACACAGTAGGTTCTTACAATTTTTTGGTCTACAGAGTTGGTTTGGACTTGAGAGTGACTCGAGTCTTGTGCTTGGGTTTAGACCCAGAGTGTTTCTGTGTGAAGGCTAGAACACTGCTGAGTAAGACATCTTCCTTTCAACTGAAGTGCTCTAAGAGGAACTACCACTTGTTGTGCTAAACAACTCTACATTTAGGTTGAGAGTTATTTATTTCAGGCAATTAACCTTGTTGGTGTAATTTTAGACTTTATATTGATTGTCTCATAGTTACTTGAATGCCCTATTTAGATTTCCAGGGGCTGTGTTCTTTTAGATTTTCTTAAAAGTTTCAAATGGTCTGATAATTCTTGGAAGTTGCCATTTTAGAACCCCTGTAATTGTTAACATTTTACCAGAGGGGATGTGCAATTAAATGATCAAATCACAATTCAATTTAACTAAGTTGTCAAATTATAATAGGGCTGAACGATTAATTGCATTTTCAATGACATTCTGATTTGACAAAATGCGATTACCAAATCGCAGTGACTGCGATTATGTTTGGTGACGTGACATGCATTAGAAAGCTTCACAGATGGTAGAACAAATTTGTGCGACACATTTTAATCCACATCTTCGTACTTTAAAGTTATTCAAACGCTACAGAACCTGACATTTGGGGATATGTTTGGTGTACAAGAGGAGCAAGACATCTTTGTATGGAAGGATGACTTATTATAAGAGTTATTATTTCAACTTTAAAGGGAAGATACTGGCAACATAAGTTGTTACATTTATTATAATGTAGTATAATTAAATGAACCTGATCCAGCATATAAAAAACACCACATTGTGCTGTATGACGCATGCATGGAAAAATATATACTGCCAATAAAATAAGCCAAAATAAGCCAAACACGATAAGACAGAGATCACTTGCTGAAATGTTTCAAAGTGTTATTCCAAGTGAACGCACTTCAAAGCAGCACATGGAAATAACTCAAGGTACCAGGGTGCCTCACGAAAGATAAAATGTCCCTTTAGTACAGTTACCAAACCTGCGTTCCCTGCTTTGATAAACTCACATGATGAGCGCCATCCCACACATGTTTTAGTCCGGGCGCCATACCACAGGTACAGCACTCTTACAGAGTCTTTGCTCGGAGTAAAATCAGCAGAGTTTTCCGTTTATACCAGACAATGGTAGACGTACAGCAAAGTTTAACTGTACATTTTACAGAAGAACTTGAGCTCTAGGCTTGCTACCTTCAACCTGCTTATTTCTCAAATGACCACAAAGGGAAAATACTGCCACCAGGTTGAGAGAGGAGCAAACACATTTTTTTACACTGAAGGTGACTTGCACTCGCTTCTCTTTAAACCGATCAAAATGTAAAATGATGGTTTCCTTGGAAAAAACAAACAAACTGTAACTAACTGCATACCATACAGCGTGATGAAAATGGCTAGCATATTTCTTTTGTACTTTGACATGAGTTAAAAAACATGACTTTATATATATATATATATTTAATAATAATAATATTTATTATTAATTTAGTCAGTTTGGAAACATAGACAAGGATTTTATAACAAGTGCAGTACAAGTCATGTCAGTCATTTTAATGATAATCTCAGTCTTCATTATTTTGTTCTTTCAATCAACACTTATGTTTTTGTGCCTTCTTAAATACCTTTTAAAGATTTTTGTTTTACAATTGTTTTATTTCTTACTTCACATTTATGTGTAATCTAAATATATATTTCTCCATACTTTAGTGATTACTCATCACTTTTAAAAAATATAGAGAAGTTAAGGATCGCAATCGCAATGTTTGTTTAAAAAAAATCATATTCCAAAATCATTCAGCCTTAATTATAAATGAACTTGTCTGCATAAATCCATAGTTTCTGTATTGTAATATCTATTAAAAGTACTAGTACTAGAAAAACATAGGTTTTTCGATCATCTAAAAAAAATCATGTCTTTTTACCTATTTTTGATTCTACTGTAGTAATGCTTTGTCAAGCACAAAGTCGCTGATTTACTCTGTGCCTCATTCGTTTTTTTTTATATAATAAAGGTGCCTTGACTGCAAGCAGAGACTGCACCCATCATCTGCCTGCATGTCTGCTCCAGAGGTTTTACAAAACATTTGCATTGAAATAATGAACAACATGACCGGATTGTTAAAGGATTTTTTAGGGATTGAAGCATGTTCTCAGATGCTGGACTCGCTGGTGTGTGAGACACAAAACTGACTTTGATGGCATTTCTTGGAAACTGATGCATTGATGCACGGCGTTTTTTTTATGGCTGGGGAAAAAGTCACATGAGCACTCAACTACTTAGATGTAAAATCCACCGTAGTGCAGCCCTTGCTTGCAGGAGACATGTAGGTGAGTGGAGACCTTAATAGGTAATGTCTAGTTTACCACTTCCATGTTATATACTGACAACAGTTTCCTTGTTATCATCATTATTGTCTTTGATGTATATTTACTAGTTTCTTTAATTATGTTTATGTTATTGACCTTTGATTTGAGGAGCTTTATTGTACTATTTATTGTAAATTACAATAAAGTCTCATAATATATCACCACAGATATTCACTCAAAATCCAGGTTTTGACCACAGATGACGCTTATCATTTGACAATAGTCATCTTAGTAACATGATGCAAATTTAATCTGGATGGAGCTTTTCTGGGAATATGCACATAGCTAGTAGCATGTCAGTAGAAGCCAGAAAAAAATTAATCAATTGATTTTGGCAGTAGAGCATTTTTACTTTTAAAAATCAAACTAAATGTTATTTTACTTAGAGCCATGTTACACTCATCAAGAAAGATCATTTTCAAAAATCCATAATGGAGGCTGTTTAAAAGAGCACCAGACCCACCTCTTTCAGATCAGAAGAGACGTCGAGTACATCTGTGAGTAGAGTCTAATGCTTTTTGGCAGACTAATCTCATTAACTTGAGGCTAAAACTACAAGAAAATTATGTCTGACACAGTATTAAGTACTAGTATAACAAAAATCGAATGGTTTAGGATTATTACATGTTCAAGGGTAAGGAATTTAATTTAAATGTTTATCGTTAAGTTTTAAAAAAAAGCCTCTGAAATCCAGTTCTATTAGTTCTCTTGAGAGAATGATGCTTGTACACGTAAAGGTTAGACAACTTCGTGAGGAAAGCCCATTGGGAAAGACTGATTGTCGGTGGATCGATAAGGCCTGGTAACTCAAATACTGGACTCCTACTGAGCAGGGCACACCAAAATCCAGCTGTCTGGGTTTCCCTTAATTTGGTATCCACTCCGGTCACAGAAAAATAACATTACAGAAATAATGAAAAATAAAACATGAATACAATGCAGGACAACAACTAATTTACTTCTGCATAAGGCATAATGTATTGATGATTCCTCTTGGTCATAAGCTTAACCCTTCGTACCCGTTACAACAGCAGAACGTCCTCAGGAATCAACCACTTCAACCAATGTCCTACTTAAAAGTACTGGGCAGTGTCTTACAACTTGACAGGGCGTGTCAAGGGTCATTATTATTTAATCCAAAGACTTTTCTTCTAGGATAAGAGCTCAGGCTATTTATCAGGTACTGAAGCATCATCGATCGACTTTCGTACACCAAAATGTCACATGCAGAGAAGTCAGAAATAGCAAAGAAAAGATGAAAATTGCCCATTTTTACCCCACAAAAAATAAATGCAAGAAACAATGATATTGTGATAAATTAGGTTCAACATATGCACATTTCTGAAAAGTTTAATATAAAATAACATTTACCTTGCAGGAGTTGTGGCCTTTTAATAAAAAAAGGAAAGCTCTCTTTTGCTTGATGAATTATATCCTTTTATGTGTAAAGCATTTAATATTTATGTAATCACATTAAAAGAATAAATTTTTTCCAGCCTTATAACGGTTCCAACTTTTAAAAAACAAACACTGAGTTTTCACAACATGAGGCTGTGGCTGGATATATAGATTATTCAGGGGGGCCAAAAATGCCCATGTAAATATGATGAAATCGTTAAATCTGACTTCAAATTGGCTTCCATTAAATCTCTCTATTTATGGTCTCACATTAATCACTATTTGTGTAATTGAGAACAAAAGAGTAAAGGAGAAAGGTCAATGGATGGATTTGGGAGATGGATAGGAAGAAGACTAATTAGCCACCTATAGGGCAGTAAAAAGATAAACAGATTGCATCACAGGTTGTGTATTGATCACTGCATCACATTACAAAGCCTCGTTGTTCCCAGGAGACACAAAAAGTTTTCAAGCGTACACATCACTGGCTTTATTTTCAATTTATATTAAGATGAGACACTTGTGTTCAACTATTGTGTTGCAGGATCCATATGCTCTTGTCTTGACCTTCTTATCACTGTTTCAGGTTTCACTGTACAGTGCAAGACAGTCATTAATGCAAATGGCAGAATTTTCACTGGCAGCTTGTGATAAGATGCATCTACAGTCCTTCATCAATGCCTCCACACCAAAAAAGCCTGTTTCCAATCTTTACATTTTTAGACTAAAGAACATACCAGTTTGATTGCAGACACTTGACACATTACTCTACATTTATTTTTAGAGGGAGTTTTTATGTAAAACTTGACTGCATTGAACCTGAAAACAGTAAACCATTTCAAAAGCACTGGTAATTGTCAAATTGTCAATGCACTGTAAACCCTAAAGTTACATTATTATAAAATAACTTTGTACAATAAACTTAAAATCCAAATTGTGTTGATGCACCCAAAATGTTTAGTTTGTAGTACAATTTGGATGGTTCCTTATATTCTAAGGAAAAGTATAAATTGAATGCTCTTAAGAAAGCTTGTTTTTGTATGATGTCGATGACACGCTATACGAGGACGATTTGATTCGCTCTTCGACTGACTGCTTTGAAGCCTGAGAGGCAATGAAGGAAGTGTGCCATTTTTTTTACGCTAACGGCCAAAGCATGTTTTAATTTCTTCCAAATATTTTCAAGATTGTACTTATTTTATGTTTTATTGTAAATACCTTATTAGGCAGAAACAATAGCGCTGTACTCTGTCTGTCAATGCATTAACATGTATTTCAACCGCTAGCGACATTGGATACTAAGCACATTAGCGTCATACAGCCAAGATTAAATAAAGTCAATATTTACTTTTGTTTTTAGCTGTTAACACACCTGTTGGTGGCTTTTGAGTAAGCTTAGTTTAACCCATGTACATGTACAATATTAAATAATCTGATATTTGATGTTATCATACACACAAACAGGTTTTCTGATCAGACCAAACACAAGGAGGACATGCGCTCAGTTTGTTCTGCCATTTGAAAAATGTGCATGCTTGACGTTAAATACTGAGCCTATAGCTTTTTTGCCTAGAGCCTATAGCCTTTTATAATAATTAAATAATTGTTTGCTGCTACAGTACTTGTTATTGCATTAAAATGCAAAAAATAAAACATTTCACTTTGCAATATGACCTACTTGGAAACGTAACAGTAAATTTTCTTTTAATATATAGAGAAAAATTAACTCTTAAATGGTGTTGCCTTCTATATTCCTGGCCAGGTTTCTGTGATGGAGAAAGATTGAAATCCTCTGCAGAGAAAATAAGAATGTGGCTCAACCCCCAACTGTTCCTCCAGCTTCACCTACGCTCGGAGGGAATCATCTGCTCAGCGTGTACCTTGTCATTAAAGGTAAAAATGTGTTTTACAGGCTTCCCAGAACCGAGTCTCTTCTCGGACAGGTCCCCTGAAAAGAGTTTCATATTTTACTAAGCAACTGTATATCATGCTAAAATTATGTTAATAGCATATAAAGCAAGGGTTTCAAACTCAATTAACCTAGGGGTCGCTAGAGGCAGAATATGGGGGAGGCTGGCCCGCATCATGTTTTCCACAATAAAAGCACTATATCTTAAAATTATATTGTTTTCAAATCTATACTTTTAACACAAAACAAGATGAATTAATAAGAAAATAAATGAATAAATCAGTTTATTATTTATAATCAATACAATGATAATGAAAATATTAATGATGAAAGAAATGCAATTTTCCTGAGATTGTCTGTGCTCATCACTAACCTTTATGTTTGGGGCTGTGCATTATATATAATTGCACGTGTTGTCACTCTCAGATTGAAGTTTCAATCAAGCGTTTAGCTGTCCCACGGAGAATGCGTCAATTCATAGTGCAACCCTAAAATGGGTCCTGATTATCGGGGACTGCAGAAGGACAGGTATCGCAATGAAACTGCTTTTCTTTTTCCAGCAGCATAAGGATCACTTTGATTTATTTTTAGACATTTATAATAGGCGTCACAGGGCCAGACTGGAAACAAAAAAAGCCCTTGCATTTTTGACCATGGCAGCCCACCATGATTGGTTACAAGATGTGTGATGGTACATACGTTGATTCACAGTCATTCATTTAGTCAATTTTCAATCTAGCGCCAGAAATTAGCGTTATATTAACTTTGGAGCTAAATCTTTCATCAGGACAGGCTCGCTCCTGTGGCAGAGGGGAGAATGCGCATGAGCCACATTTAATTACACAAGCTTAGATATCTGTGCCGCCATAATTACGGAATTACAGCCTGCTTTCAGAGATGTTTAAACTCATTTAACATAAGGCTGATCTGATGCCTTTTTGATTCATTGGACTAATCTAGTGTTTTTTAAGAAAATCAACCAATGGGCCACAATTCATGTGTCATTCATGATTCTTATCAAACTCTCCACTCGCACTAACATTAAACTTTTATATTAAGGTAGGGGCCACAAATTATTGTGTCAAGTTTAAGACCCCTGATAAAAGGGGTAAATAAAAATACAACATACTTATATTACAATAAAAGAACATTTTTAAATGAAAAGAAGTAAAAGAGTAAAATACAAATGGTCAAGGTCTCAAATTAATTATTATTTACTATGATAAAATAGCTGGTAATACCAAATTTAAACTTTATATACATCAATAAAGTGCATATATTTAATACTGATTTTATTCTAGCGTATTTAATAAACGGAGACCTAATACTTTACATTCTATATAATTTTCTAGCGGCATGGAAGTCTTATTTTCATTTCATTTGACAATACTTTTTAAAATTCTATTGTTTAATACTAGATTTTTAGTTAAACTATCCATCTAAGAAAAAACATTTTGAATAAGAAAACATAATATTTAAAGCAAATTCTCTGCAGACTAAACTGTGATGAAGCTTGGTCTGTCTTAGCTCTTGAAAAGAGCACAAATCACATCGGTAAGAATTAACGTAGGCAAGACATTGATGAGTGAAATGAATAATGGGGCCTTCTCAAACACATTTAACATTGCTGTCGGTAGTAAAAAGATGACAAGATACAATAAAAGTTGATAAGGGAGACTTTAGCATGCACTGAGTGAACTAGACAGAAGTTGATTTAGATGCAGAATGCACAAATAGCATGTTTGAAGTGAATTCAAGCAAGTTGGAAAATAAAACATGATTAAACCTGTGATCAAAGCTCGATAGAGAATCAAGTAATGAAAGCTGCTCCATCCTAATGATTACTTTTAAAGCACTTTTTTTCAATTATTTACCTCATGCAACCTGAGTTTAAGCACTGTAGTGAATGGAAGATTCTGTTACTCTTGATGTTCTGTAATACTCTAAACCCAAAACATATTCACTTTAGTTAAATGTTTAAAGTTTATGCTATAGGTCTGCGCATTAAATTTACTGTAATCAATGCTTGTAATAAAGCTTCCCAGAGTATAACAATCAAGTTGTTACAAAATCCTTCAGAGAGATGGTTTTCTAAGTCGTGAGCAGCAAACTACATCATATATGAAGAAAGTCAACAAACGCATGCAGTCGTCCTCAGGGTTCTCATTATAAAAACACACAATGCTACAGGGACTGAGACCATGATATGAATAGACCATCATGTGCTGATGTCTGTGCAATTTGTCAACCTGAAAATTCAGAAAAAAATTCTGAGGTATATCTTAAAAGCTGTTGGACGTATGTAATCTGTGAACTGTCCCTTTTTATCACTGAAGCGATGTAGCCAAAGGTGGCAATTATACTGGACGGAACGTTATACACAGCATACCTGCAGAATACACAAAAGACTTGCCTGAAAGTCCAAAAAATAAAACTAATTCTGTCAAATGAACAAAAAATATCTTGTTCCAGCTCGAATCAACTTGAGTTTCCTTCTGTAGTTCAGGAGCATGATTCAGGTTCATTTAAAATGATAACCTTCCAAATCACTCATCAATCTATGAAGTTATTTCATGTTACTTCATTTTCAATGCTTTTGGGAGGCAGACTGGAATATTATGATCACTCATATGATTGTTTTTAGGACCAACCTAAGCCTAAGACGCTTTTGAGAAACAGGAATATTAAGATCAGTTGCACGATTGTTGTTGAGGAAACCTTAAATTTAAGATTATTTTGGAAAACAAACAGAAATATTAGATCAGTCATACGATTCTTTCAAAGAATAACATCAGCATAAGATGCTTTTGGAAAACAGAAAGATATATTAAGATCAGACGTTCTGTAATTTTTAAGAAAAACATAAGCTTAAGGTGCTATTTGGAAAAAGACTGGACTATAAATTCAATACTTTGACTCTTGCATATTGGCTTCAACATAGTTTTGATACCTGGCAGCTAGGGCCAATTCAACTTTCTATAAGCACTTTTTAAAAATCCTGCATTGCATACTTAATTCAGCTTAATTTAGTTTGATGTGAGGAAGTCTGTGTAATGAAAAAAAAAACATTAAAAACACACATTGTCCAGTTCGTGTCAGCAAGAAGCTATATTTATAATAAAACTACTCCCCCTCAAATTTGTTGACGTGACGGCTGTCATTGTGATGCATGCAAACACTCAGTTTAAAGACCTTCTCAGTTTTCGTGGATGCTGTGATGGCTGACAGTTTCACAGTGAGTTCTGAGTCATTGTGACAGCTCAGGGTAAATATCAGCAGCTTTGGACACCACACTAGAGGTAAAAACTCCCCCTCAGGAGCAACAAGGAAGAACCAATAAAAGAAACGAAGAGATAAATAAATAAAAAGCTGAGAGAGGGACTTGGTAATGCACAGAATGTCAAATTGAAGCAATAACAATTTGGTTTTATATTTTGCCATGTTATTGTACAGAATTACTTGTGTTGTTTGTGTTTTCCTAAACAGTTATGAAGCTCTTAAACATTCCCTGAGACAAAAACACATGACATTGTTTAACATACACTCATGAATTGTTAAAGCTAACAGAAAGTGTTTATTTTTTATAACATAATCATATACATTGATACCCTGGTTTTTAAAGTCCTGGGTCCTGACGTTTGGGATGATGGCACAGAGCATTGTATGACTGATTCTATATTAATAACTTCATCTACTCTATTTTATATACTTTTATGCAGTGCAGTGTTGTCACCTTGCGACTTTTTCATTATCCTAGTGACCAGTGACAAATCTAACGAGTTTTCCTGCTGTTCCTGGCGACTTTAGCAACTTTTTTCGTTCTGGCTGATGGGCTCTACGGACGGAGGAACCGCTGCAGTGCCTGCCTGTCTGTCACTTACTGTTTTAGCTGCCCTGGCTCTGTCCCCGGGCCTGCTCCCCTCCACTGACTATATAGAACTGCTCCCCTTCTGGCTCAAATTTTTTTTTTAAGTAGTACTGTATTTACCTTTATGGTAATGTCATTATTGTTTTTGTTTCGAAATTCTTTGTTTGCCATCATCAATCTCTCTCTTACTTCCTTTCCAAACAATTTTTTTGGACATTCCATTATCGCATGAATTTAAGTATCACATCATATTTATTGTAACATTTATGTTAGACTGATAACATAATCTAAAAATAAGTACTGTCAAACAGTACTTTTCTCTCTAATGGGATTTGTGTTCTGTTTTACAAAAAACAGATTGCAGATTGTTTTGAAAATAAAATAATATTTTTGGATCCCTGGCTGCTGTGCATATGAGTTTTGCTACTTCAAATCCTGACAGGGAAGGGAGAAGTAGGGCTAAGTGAGAGGAAGTGCAATGGGGACCAATGCCAGTATTAAATAAATTTAACTAAGAAAGAATAAAATCTCTGTATGTACAAGATACAAAATGTAAACTATAAGAAAGGCATAAGAAAGAATCAAAGGAAAAATAAGAAAAACCTAGCTGTACATTAAAAAATAGAAATGAGTGGGTCTATGTGGTGCACTGATTAAGAGACTGTATTGCCTGCGGGAAGAAGCTCCTCCTCAGTCCCTCCTCACACCTCTTGCTGTAGATCGAGTACAGGTCAGGTAGCTCGGTGTGGATGATGCACTCAGCTGATCGCACCACCCGTTGTAGGGCTCGTCTGTCCTGCATTGGGGATGTTCCCGAACCACGTTGTGATGTTTCCCATCAAGATGCTCTCTATGGTGCAGGAGTAGAAGTTCCTAAGCACCTTAGAGGGCAGTCTAAAAAACCCTAACCCTGTCCACTCTCTCCACTGGCTTCTTGCTGATGACGGGGGTCTGATAGTTCCTCTTCTGCTTTGTACTAAAGTCCACTATCAACTCGTTTGTCTTGCTGACATGTAGAAGCAGGTTGTTTCTTTGGCACCAGTTTGCCAGATTTCCAATCTCCTTCAGGTAGGCCTTCTAATTGTTGTCAGTGATGAGTGAGAGAAGTATGGAGTAGATGAGAGATAGCGTCATCTGTAGAACAATTTGAACAGTAGGCAAACTGTAGTGGATCCAGTGTGTGTGGTAGTGAAGAAATGATGAAGTCTCTGACCAGCCATTCAAAGCACTTCATCACCACTGATGTGAGGCCTACAGGTCGATACTCATTGAGGGAAGCAGGATGGGGTTCTTCAGAACAGAAACAATGATGGACTTTTTGAAGCATGTAGCGCTATCCGACTGAAATAAAGAGATGTTAATTATCTCTGTGAACACGGTTGCTAGTTGGTCTGCGCAGGCTCTTAGAACTCTACCTAAGATTTTCCTTGTGTTCACTCTTCTGATGGCTCTCCTCATGTCATGCTCAGAGACGATAAACGTGTTTTCAGTGCTGGCAGTGACTTCCTGTCTACAGCCGTTAATATTAGCAACGCTAGAGTCTTTAGCTGCAGCTTCAAAACGAGCTTAAAAGGTGTTCAGCTGGTCATGTCTGCGTCCGTCATACCTGATATTGGTGCTTTATAGTCTGTTTTAGTCCCTGTCACAGGCTCCTAGAGTCACCCTTCTGTTAGAGCGGGGACTCTTGTTTCCTCCTTCACTGTATATATATATATATATATATATATATGTGTATTATCAAGTTCCACTTGTTTACTAAAGTTTTCCTTTTGATGCCAAAATTTATAATGACAGTCAAATAGATAACATGTGGATTACCTTCATCATGTGGAGAATAGCTGTTTTGCCACACCCTAATCAGTCTCCCAATTTAATTTTAACATTTCATCTATCACAATATTCATTCATATTCCACAACTGCTTCTTCATAATTAGGTTCAAGTATGGCCACTTGTTTTTTTTAATTTTTTTACTTAGCTGCGTTTTTCTCGGCATAATACAAATTCTGACGATCTATTCAGTGGGCTATCAGATTTGTCTCCACCTGACGTCTGCACAACACAACTGATTGTCCCGACCCATTTATAAGACAAGAAATCCCACGTATTAAACCTAACAGGGCTCACCTGTGAAGTGAAGATCATTTCAGGAAACTACCTCTTGAAGACCATCAAGATAACGCCAAAAGTGTGCAAAGCGTAATCAAAGCAAAAGGTTCCTGCTTTGAAGAAGCTAGAATGACATTTTTTCAGCTGTTTCACACTTTTTGTTGTTATGTATAAAATTCCACACGTGTTAATTCATAGTTTTGATGCCTTCAGTGTCAATCTACCATTTTCAATTTTCATAGTCATGAACTTAAAGAAAACTTTTTAAATGAGAACATGTGTCCAAACTTTTGGTTTGTACTGTTTATTTTACATAAAATCCATGTGATGTATGTTGTTCATATTATGATAGTTTTATATTTAGACACATTCGCAAATTCTGGAAAAAAATTGAAATGATGTATTCTCTTTGTCAAAGCCATACACTCTCTCCCTTTCATTCAGAGACATGACAAGAGAAGCACGTCTCAGTCAGTCTTGTCTGTTTTGGCCTTAAAGTGATGGACTGCATGCTCTGGGTCTTGTGTGTTGGCTGACATGGGGCTTCTTCAGCCTGTCAGGATTGGAATCATCAGACAGCTTCAGCCTCTTCTCAACAAGACGCTGTCTTTCTTTGCTCTTTGTAGACATGCTGTCTATCCCATCAGCTGACCCCATCATATCTGTCAGGCTTGAAATCTCTTGAAAATCTTCCTTAAAAATGCAGGAAGCAGAAATTAATATACACTGATGTTGTTTTCCCCAGATAATTTCCTTTGGGGTTATTATCCTCCCACAATTTCTTTTTGAATAATTCATTCCCTAAATAACCCCAATTTTATAAAAATGTAAGTTATCTTGCATAAATTGCTTGCTGTTTTTTGTTTCAATTGCCAGCAAAACAGTTGCATGTTTGGAATTGTAATGTAACCCCCTCCTCTTCAAATACTTGTTAATTCCCAATCTGCGGTTACTCTGCTCATTACTCTGCTGCATTAAGTAAGTGGACCAATTTAACTGAAGGTTTTTCAAGTCAGTCTACATCTTGCTTTGACTACATCAATCTATTAATTAAGTTTTTATGCAGCGCTTTTTCAGCTTTACAAAGTCCTAGTGTGGATCAGGTAGGGTAAATAGAAATTCCCTCTGGGACGTTCCTGGGAGCCTCGCTGACTGAGGCAAGTGCTAGTCAGCTCCCCAGCATAAAGAAGATACAAACTTGAGATCCATCGATGAAAAGTTTGCCGGACAGCACATAAAAAAAACAAAGACAAAACTACAAACTAACAACGTTCGTGTCACGGTTCACAGAAGGCAGAAGCGAAAGGTGTGATTCACACAGTGTTTATTGAACACAATAGGCTTCGTACCGAAGTACTAGTGACAGTACAATAGAGAGTCTAGGTGGTAGTAGCGTTACTTCCCTCGAGCAGAGCAAGCCGGTGACAGGGGTTAGTCTCTGGGTGCAACGAGTAGCAGAAGCTCCTGGCAGAAGATCGGGATGAGAAGACGGAGTGAGATACGATCCAGTGAAGATGATACCTGACGGTGAGTGAACGGCGTGGGTGAGTTTTTATAGTGTGGTGTTGATGACTGGAACAGAAGACGGTGATGAGTGCCCAGGTGCGTCTGGTTAGTACTCGGGTGATTGAGTGCGTCGTGTATTGGCTGGAGACTGTGACTGGTGATCGGGGCTGATAGAACGTGCAGGAGGTGTGACAGTTCGTAACTGTAAGAATAATAAGGAATTCTCATTTTTATACTCTGTATTCTTGTGAAACTCTTTGTGCTTGTTCGTGACTAGAACATCCTGTGTTTTTATTACCCAAGCTGTCACAGTCCATATTCCCCTGGTATTCTCCTTCACACCATTTGTTGTAGGGGGTTTGGGGGGTTTAAACTCTGACTATTCTTTTGTGACCAGTTACCACTCCCTTTTGAGAGTATATAAGGAGACTGGAATTCTGTGTTTCCAGAAGTCTTTGTTTGAACATACTCAAACAGCTTCTCCAAGGGCTAGGGGATCCGCTGATGATGTTGCTCAAATAAAAGAAATCCTACAGTAACCCTCATTCCCCGAATAGGGAACGGAGACTTATGTCGGTGACAACTATGGGAAGCTCTACTCTCTCCACACTCTTTCAAAACTATTTCAAGCGTGACACTCTTCCTGTTGTGAAGCTTGAGCTGTACTCGCCCCCTAGGCAAACAGACTTACTCACGACCTTACGGTTGTGGCTGGAGGACATAAGTCTCCGTTCCCTAATCGGGAAATGGGGGTTACGAAAGTACCCACTACGTTCCCCATCCGTCAGTCACTACGACTATGGGAACACCCTGCAAACACCACAACCTAGGTACTTCTGCATCGGCCGACGGCCAGGCACATCAGTAGTCCGGCAGCGAGCGGGCCCTCTGCAAAGAGACATATAGCTAGAGCAATAGTTTTCGAGAGTTAGCCTTTCAAGGAATTGCTTGGCCCTCCCATGCCCGGGTTCATAAGAGATTCAGCCGGTAGTCCCTCATAGAGGGCACACATGTGGACAGAATGTAACAATATGCATACTGGACTACGCCTGTTTTGGCGAGGGGAGCATAAAGCTGGAGGTTATCTCCAGAGGCAAACGTAGCACACAAATCACTAAGCATAAAAAAACTTTTAAAAACTTTAAGCAGATCTCGTCGACAGAGAGTGTCTGCACATTGCCCACCCTCTTAATCGAGGCTAACATCATCAAGAGTGCAGTCTTAATTGACAGAAATTTAAGTTCTGCTGAATTAAGCGGCTCAAATGGAGAACCTTGAAGTCCTCTAAGGACAATGGAAAGGTCCGAGGAGGTAACTAAGGACGGCCTCGAGGGTCTAACCCTTCTGGCCTCCCTCGGAGGAATCTGACTGTTAACTCGTGTTGTCCTAACATGTTGACTTCAACCGGAAGGTGATAGACAAAAATCATGGCGATGTATACCTTCAGGGTGGATGGAGACAGTCCAACAAGTTCAACAGGGCAGCTGTGACAATAGTCGATGAACCGAATCCACTTGCCAGCATAACAGGAACCAGTAGAGGGATCTGTCAAGACACAGTGTTTGAACCAGAGAGCTTGGCATTAACTGGGGGTCCTCCGTGGCTTGATGAGCCAGACATGGAGATTCCAGAGATCTGGGTGGGGGTGCTTGCGCCCACATCCCTGGGTCCGACTGCAGACGAACAGGTCTACCTCCGCTATACCAAAGCGTTCCCAGATATGCTGCCCTGCCAGGGGATGAAGTCGCCATTCTCCTGACCGGAGATTTCACTGAGACAGTGCATCTGCTGTCTGATTCAACCTGCCGGGGATATGGACTGCAACTAGGGACAGCCCCAATGCTGACTACAGAGGAGCAGTCTGTGGGTGAGAGCCAACAAATGGGGTGAGCGTATACCTGCTTGTCTATTGATAAACACCTCCACTGCTGTGTTATTTGTCCTGACCAACACGTAAAGTTTCTGCATCGGTAGTTACTACTACGCGCCTGGCAGGTCCTCCCAGAAGCAGGTGGAGGCGGCAACGAGGTGTCATGTTCACCTTTAGTATCCCTGGACGCCATGCTCACGACGGAACTCGGAACTTGGGCTAAAGCTGGAGTGGTCTCATATGTAAAGAGCCGAGTGGAATAACCTCTGCCACAGAAGCCATGTGCCCCAGGAGCCTCTGAAAGTTCTTCAGAAGGACCACTAATCTTTGGCAGACTCTGCATGCTGTCTTCAGCAGGCTCAGGGTGCACTCTAGAGTGAAGCGTGCTCACATGTTCAACGAGTTTAGCTCCATACCCAGAAAAGATATGCTCTGGCCAGGGGTTAGATGGCTCTTTTCTGAGTTGATCCGAAGCCCCAGACGGCTGAGGTGGCATAAGACCCTGTCTCTGTGGCGAATCAACTGGGGCCGCCTCTGGGCCAGTATCAGCCATTATCAGCAGTACTAAAGAGTATCAGCAGTACTAAAGAGGTTCCAATAAACTGGGTCATTAGAACCCAGTTGAACATGGGCGGCTTGGCAGCAAACTGCAGTCAATAGCCGTGCTAAATAGTACGTACGAGCCAAGGGGAAATATTGGGAAGCTCCCACCAGGCATCCTGAATCTCCACTAATGGCGTCATATGCAGTTTACCGATAGTTTCCATAAGAGGCCGCGATCTAGTGGACTTAGCAGTGAGGTCTGAAGGGAGCCTAGGTGGAGGCCTACCTGGGCGTTCATGATCGACCTCGAAGCAACATCAGGTTCCAGCCAAGGAGGTCTCACTCGAGGCTGACTCCGACACAGAAGCTGAGAACCATATGGACTGCACTGCATCAGATGCCACGCCCTTGAATGTGCCTCTAAGACGAGAACTGCATTTGAATCTGTATGTTTATAGCGCTCAGACACCATATCCGGACAAATACCAGGAGCCAATTATTTGAATGCTAGATTAAACAGATGTTTTTTTTATTTAGTCTGGACAACATCTGGGAGTTTGTTCCAGAGCTTCGGGGCTCTATATGAAAACGCTCTTCCCCCTCTGGTGGATTTAATAATCTTCTGTGATCGAATAAAGCGAGCTGGAATATATTATGATAGGAGACTGCTCAGGTAAGCTATTCTGCTCGTTTTACACAAAAAAGTAGTACTGATGTGATGTCTTAACATCTGACATATATTTTGCTGTTAATACTATTATCTATGGCCAACATTAACATATTACAGATGCTGTTAATAATATACTAATAATATTATTCATTTTTGAAGTCATGTAAGGTAAATTTAATATAGTTTGTGCTCTACTCATGAATATACATTAATCGGTGATCAAGTCTGTGAGGTATAAAAGAGATCTGGCAAAAACATTATGTAATAACGCTGTTCTGATTGTTTTGTTCTTATACCAGAGACACATTTTATTTATTGACACTTTAGCATAACTTTGCAGGACTTTATACACCAAAAGCACATCAGGAATGATCATTCAAATTTAGTTTTAAATTGTAGTTTATTTATGATTGACGGTGTAAATGTGAAACTTATTTTAACTCACGGAACATTTAAAGTTACACAAATCTGGTGATTACCTTCCCATAATAGACATATACTCAACGAACATTTTCTATCTGAGGGAAATTAGTCACTAGAAAGATTATCCTCAATAACTGTTTTTCCAATACACTTCCACTTAGATGGAGGCGCTCAAGTTGAGCAAAAAGTGAGTAACTTCATCCTCTGCAGCTAATAGAAAGAAGTTACTTATAGCAACAAAGCTACATAGCTCTTGTTCTAACATTAGCTCTTGTTCCCGGGTCATCGGCGCTCGTGCTCGTACATATCTCTTGGATCCAGTTCAGCAGAGCACCACAAACGACAGTTTGTGTAAAAAACAATTACAGTATAACTTAAATAATTTTATAATGAAACAATGCAATTTGAGCAAGTCTATGAACTGTGATCTGACACTCGTTTTGAGAGATCTGCTAATGTTTGTATGACTATTAAAGGATACATAGTGGGAACAATTGGACCTGCACTACCTACATGCTCATTTAGAATAATACAACACCTGCAAACAAGTCAGCATCGAGTATTCAAACAAACCATGGCACAAATATAAATGTGTTTTTTTGATGACACATCAAATGTACACTGCTACAAAATGTAATTTTTAAGTGTGGATTTCTGAAGTGTTGTCACATACGATACACAATGAATGTTTTTAAGTAACGTCAAGTGTGTATTTTCACTCATGCTCTATGTCTTAAATGGTAGAAATCCTGTTGTAAAACCCTCAAATTAGGTAGGTGAGCTGTCTGGTTCATGGATTTAAAACCCCCTATTTAAAACTTGAAAGTGGGTCAGATGAAACATTTGCTAAACAGTCTGAGTTGCTGCCCTTAATACTTCCTAAAACTCACACTGGAAGCTGAATTGATACTCCCTGCAGGTGTCCTGGAAATGAAGAGAGCCAGCCTCTTCAGCATGTCCCCTTCTCCCTGTAGAATTTATTAGGGCCTCTTGCTATTAGGCATAGTTTACAAACTCCTTTAAGTCAGAAATCTTTCTCTCCAAACATTATATCCTGGTGGGTTGAATCAGCGGTTGAATTTTCTGTCTTGGCACATGTTTAGCTTTAAAAATGAATTGTTTGCATGCAGAAATCCAAAACAGAACAACGGAGTACTTCAGAAGTCACTTGGAGACTTAACTGGAGTTTGACCGAATCTAGGGTGGTACCTATGAATTTGATAAAGTTTGTGGGTCCGAGGGTTTTCTCAAAGAGATCGTGGCTGTCAAACAGATGAGCTAGAGAGATCAGCAAATGGAGAAAGCAGAAAGTATATTCAGGAGAGGTTAGTTAAAAGTTCAAGATGGCGGTTCCCAAGAGATATTGGGTAGAGATGTACAGCCGGAGATGGGGTAGGAAAATACTGGAGAGTCAGTCTCCTGTGAAAAGTAGATCTGACACTGGAGGAATGACCGGGAGTCATATGTAAGGAGAAGGTGAGTGATTGGAGATGAGCAGGAGTTGTTGAAATCATTGGGTGTGAGTTGATTGACTGGTTGTGTTTCATGGGAATTAACTGAAACACTCAACTTGTGGCCTAATCTCACAAAAAGCATTTATATTAGACACAACTTTATACACTCCTTGTTAGCCTTGTTCGTTTTGCTAGTTATTAAGGTTTTAATTTTTGGAGTTCAATGCTGTCTAAAAAGCTATCTATTTCTATGTCAGAAAAAAGTTCTTTGTTACATGTTTTTGACCTTAACAGCAGTTAATACACTCCATGTCTGCACTTTTCTTTTACTCTAACTGAGTGGATTGTGTATAAGTTGGATCTTATTGGCATAGAAATACTGTACAAATGGTTATATTTCAGCTTTTCTTCAATTAATGTTAATCTTTCATGGTATGTTTTGATGACACTCTTGATGATATGGGCTTCATCCCCAGTTGAACACTCAGCTTTGTATACTTTTCATTTTTAGTCACTGTCCTATTACAGGTTCTTTTAGAACAGGGTTCCCCAATCCTGGTCCTGGAGGGTTGCAGCTCTGCACATTTTAGTTGGAACCCTGCTATAGTATCCATACTAGTCCAGCTTTAGACAATCAGAGGACCATAATTAGTGTCACAGGTGTGTTTCATGATGGCGTTTCACTGTTTGTTGTCTGTGTTACAGTTTTCTAACCATTGTTTTTCATTTTTTAGTTTCTGTTTTGTCTTTGTTCGTTTAGTTTTTTCAGGTGCTGTCCGGCGAACCGTTCGTCGATGGATCTTGAGTTTGTATGTTCTTTATGCTGGGGAGGTGACTAGCACCTGCCTCAGTCAGGGAGGCTCCCAGGGGCCTCATAGAGGGAACTCCTAACTACTCTACCAGATCCTCACGAGGACTTTGTGAAGCTGCTTTGAAAGCAACTGCTAAAGAAGCACTATATAAAAACTTGATTAATTGACTTGATTGATGGTTGAACCAAAAATGTGCAGTGATCTGGCCCTCCAGGACCAGGTTTGGAGACCACTGTACTAGAGGGAAAGAGGTTGCCGCTTGTCGCAGAGAGCGGCAGAATGTCAGCCAATACAAGTGTTAAGAAGAACACATACATCAGACAAGGGAAGACAATTCGAGGAGACTCCACCTCACAAGAGTATCCTATGTTCAGAAAGTGAGAGACTTAGTCTTTAGGGTTGAGAAAGAGGAGGCTTGGGAATTTGGTTCTTTAGTCCCAAAGGTTTTTTCTTAAGCCCCAGACAATTTCAGAAGAAATGGATTAGAGCAGTATTTCTCAAACAATTTTTTCACCAATTACCACAGAAAAAATGTGGCACTCCAAGTACCACCATAATGAGCAACATTAAAATACACAACTCAAGTATAGCCACAGCGTATAAACCCTCCTGTTTAGCTGTAGTTAAGTACAGTTCAAATAAGAGGCAATATTATTAAACTAGGATGTTTTTTTTCTCTTTTATTTAAAACTAATTTAGAAAATGTTGTATTAAAATAAGTATTTATAACCTTAAATTAAGAAAGTTTGTGCTTAATTTTAGTTCCTAAAATAGAATATTGGATCTTAAAATTAAGAAATTCTAGCTTAAAAATAAAATTTGATTAATTCTTCAATTAGTCTTTTTTTTACCTATTGATGCCTTTTTAGATAGGAAGGTTCAGAGAGGAGAGAGGAAGAACTACATTTCTAGATTTCTAAATCTATACTAGAAGATTTTTTTCTTGTTCCAAGATGCGTGTTTTTACCAGTATTTAATGATTTCTTAAAATAAGATATCATTAACACTCTTGAAATAAGAATATGTTGAGTCAAAATTTCTTGTTTTAAGATTCCTATTTTAAGATCAGCGGCAAAATCAAAAGCTTGTTAAACGACCAGAATAAGCATAAATGGGTTTTTTTCTCCTCAAGAAAATGTAAGTGATATTTTCTAAAAATAAGCTAAGTAATCTATACCCAAAAGGTTTAAATTAGAAAATTCTTCCTAAAATAAGAAAATAAAGATCTTCAATTTATTTTTAAGCATTTTCATCTTTGCTTGGATTCCGTTTTAGAAAAAGTGTTAAAAACTTGTGTGATTGAACCCATAATATGTGATGCACACTGGTGGGCAATCAACATGCGCTGACTTTCAAGAATAATACAAAAAAATTGTTGGTTCTAGAAGTCTTGCCACACACCCACCCATACAAACGCATATATATATATATATATATATATATATATATATATATATATATATATATATATATAAGCATAGTTTTTTCTGGGTGGCTTTACTATTATTGGAACACTTTCTTATAAGGGTCTACACCCCGGGGAATGACAAATGCTTTTTCAAAGCCAGAAGGTCAATACTTATAATTCTGTAATGTTTGATTCTCAAATGCTGAAGCCAAGGATTAATACGCTCACCCATGCTCTCTTGTCTTTCTCCATGGACACGCCGGCTATGGCGGCAAATCAGGGTCATTAATCGAGCGCGCGTATTTGATAATCGCGCGCGCATAATATTAAAATTTGAGCGAGCAGAAACAGATCCGCGCGCGCAGAGAAACAAACCGCGAGCATTTTTTCAACCCGCGCGCGACTGAACCTGAGAGCAAAACACTCTGTCGCGCGCGCGACAGTAATCAAAGTAACTTTGATTGCATTAAAATCAGAATTAAAAATACAGTTTCTTGTGGAAATAAATGATCAAACTAACGCAGTAATTCAAACCCCAAACTCAACAAATTAATCAAAACCAGGATTCAAGTCTGAAATTATACATTTGCATTAGACTCTAGAAACTCAAAAATGTAATAATGCAGGCCTAGTTTTGTCAAAACCGTAAAATGTAATTACTATTTAATCGAGAACTCACAAAAACTTACAAACATGTTAATGATAGAAACATGCCATACAACGTCAACTTTATCAGTGGTCTAATTTGACATAAACAAAAAGTATTTATTCATGCATCCATATTCCAGATATGAACACAACTAACAACTGTTCTTGAGACAGGATTTAAAAAAAACATTGATTAGAGTTTATCCTTTAAACACAAAAGCAACTTGGATTGTTTTATTTGTATTCTTTAAGCTGTTGGAGTAATATTCAGTCAGATTTATATTGTTCTTGTAGTCATCTTTATTGTTTTTGTTGTAATGGTTGTAAATGTCTGGCTTGTCGTTGTTGTTTGATTAAAGAGTCACTTTTATAAGTAGGTTAACGTCTTTGTTGGGGGAGACTCTGAGCCTTAAAGGAACAGAACTGACTGACAGACAGCCGTCCAATCACAGCTGACTTCCGGGAAACGAGGGTCCCGCCCCATCTTGGACAAAAATCATGTTAGCGCGCGCGCAGGAATGAGTCGCGTGCGCGCAGGTTCAGATTGAGAGCGAGCGAGGGAGGGAGATTTGAGAGCGAGCGAGCAGGTAAGCCCCTCCCCGCGCGCGCGACAGAGTGTTTTGCTCTCAGGTTCAGTCGCGCGCGGGTTGAAAAAAAGCTCGCGGTTTGTTTCTCTGCGCGCGCGGATCTGTTTCTGCTCGCTCAAATTTTAATATTATGCGCGCGCGATTATCAAATACGCGCGCTCGATTAATGACCCTGATTTGCCGCCATACCGGCTTTTTAAGCCAGCAGTTTACATCTCTTTACATTAACACAAAACCTTAGAACACTTTTTTTTTATTAACATGTACATTTTCCAATAGTAGCCATTTAATAAAAAAACATTTTTGATTGCTCTGTGTTTTAAAAAGACCGGAAGTTTACATTATGTTTACATTTATGCATTTAGCAGACGTTTTGTCCAAAGTGACTTACAGTAGGAGAGAAACATTATTCAATTTTTTACATCATCAAAGTCTATCTCAGTATGCTCATAGTAAAAGTTGTATCAACAGATTAACCAACCAGGAAGAAAATAAAGAGAAAAGATAAAGAGAGGAAGTTGTGCAAAGCCAACCTATACGCTCGAGTTGTCTTGGTGATGTGGTGTTTGAAGGGCAGCTGTTCATCCAAAATTACTCCAAGATTACGGATTCAATGAGATGGGGCGATTGTTGAGGATTCCATATGAATGGTGAGTTCGAGATGCACAGAGAGATGGTTTGTTATCCAATTCATGAATTCTCTACATAAAATTAGCCCAGAAAAAGCAAACGTATATAGCAAGATTAAGATAAGTGTACTGGGCAAGCTGTCCGTGGGAGGACCTCGGGTCGAGAAGCGATCTGGGCAGAGAATCCCCCCTTCTCTGTAAGATGTGGAGACAGGGGTGGCGGGGGGAGTTTTGCATTTCATCGTCAAATTGGAAGTTTTATATCTGAGAGCAGGCAGAAGGATTAAAAGCACTTGTAGGTTGTTCTCTAAATATCTGATCAATTCTCCCAATATTGGATTCACAGAAATTCGCATAGCGATGTCATTTAGGCAGTCTGTTATGCGTGTAGTTACAGATTGGTCATCTCCATCAGTTGTCGGAGACTGGCTATTATTTGCCCCGCAGACTGAACGGGGATGGATAAATGGGATTATTTTACAATAAAACTTGGTATGATACCTATTTATGGCCATGGCACGTAGGCAACAACACCAAATGAACATTTCTTGGTTGCTTCCAGGAAATTGTCTTGTAGGACTACTTGTTTTGATTGATGGGAAAATGAAATAACTAACGATTATTTAACTTTTAATTCACTTTAAGATAAGGTAATTCAAGAAATACGATATTAGCATACGGAGAAGGCTGAGGGTCATTGGAGAGCAGCATTTAATATGCACCAGATCTTAAAGGAGCCCAGTTACTATTTGAGTGTTTGTCACAAACTCTCTGTTTGTTCAAAACTCTGCATTAATTGGAAACAGGCATATATAAAACATGGGCTGTTACTAGAAGATATACTGCTGAAAACTGTAACCTTAAGCTATTTTCATTTGATGAAATTAGATTTAGCTTCGTCATTGTGCAAGGAACATGTACGAAGCCATTGGAGTGCAGTTAGCATCTAACCAAAAGAGTGCATTAAGTGGTCTATTTATAATAAATATTATACAGGTATAATACAATTTAGAATAGTATGATACAGCTGTGCAACAGGAATGGCAATGGATATATACATACATATATACATATACAGTAGGTGTATAGTATAGAACAGATATGAATAAAATATACAGTAGTGCAAAGGTAGACAGGTATTATTGGTTTAAAGATACATGAAGATAAACTATAAACTATAAAAAAGAATTGCAACATGCAGAAAGTGAAGTGAAGAAACAGCTATGGGAAAGAAGCTATTTTTCGGGCATTGTGTAAAGTTTTACACATCTGTCTGAAGAGACAAGTGTGAAAACTCCATGATTGGGGTGAGCAGGATCTTTGATAGTTCCCATTGCTCTTTGCAGACAGTGTTTCTTGTAAATGTCTTCCAAGATGGGAATGCCAATGATTCTTTTAGCAGTTTTCACTACCTTCTTAAGGGGTTTACGGTCCGACACTATTCAGCTGCTGTACTACACTGAGATACAGTTTGTGAGGTACTCAATCGTGCAGCAGATTTTGTTTGTAGGATCGCGCCTGGATGATACCTCGCAGCCGTCTCCTTTCCCATTCTTCCTGGAAGTGCATCGGGAACTCACCCAAACTTGGAAGGCACATCTTAAACCGAGGTTGTTCTAGTGGTAGCTAGTGGGTATGAAGTGATTCCCTAGGCGCTGGCAGTGCACTTGGATAACAATGCCACCTGGCCACTCCAGCTTTGGCTCAAGTTCCGAGTTCCGTCGCGAGCATGGTGTCCAGGGCAACTGAAGGTGAACGTGACATCTCGTTTCTGCTTCCATCTTTGGAAGGATATTCGGTTTGTCCCTGCCGGTGTCCCCCTGGGAGAACCTGCCAGGTGCATAGTAGTGACTACCGATGGTTCAAAGACCGGGTGAGGTGCTATATGCCAGAAGCAAAAAATCTCAGGGTTTTGGACTGAGAAACACTCCCTGGAGCATAAATTGCCTAGAGCTATGTGCAGTGTTCCTAGGAGTAAAGTAATTCAGGAGAATGCAGCAGGGACATCATGTGTCATCACCCTGTTTTTCAGCTTTTGCGTACAAACTGCTCCTCTGGAGTCAGCATTGGGGTCTGTCCCTAGTTGCAGTCCATATCCCCGCAGGTTGAACCAGACAACAGTGGAAACCCCAGTCAGGAGAAGGCGATTCCATTCTGATGCCCAAGCTCCATTTACAAGGGCCTGTAATACCGGCAAGTGTGGTCAGTTCGTTGACTGTTGTCACTCTTGCCAATTAGGCCCAAGCAGCTGCCCTGTTGAACTCACGCTAACCTTTCTTCAAGAGGGTCTGGATCGAGAACAGTGTCCATCCACCCTGAAGGTTTATTTGTTAGGATTTCTGCCTATCACCTTCCGGTTGAAGGCAACACGTTGAGACAACACGAGTTAACGGTCAGATTCCTCAGAGGGGCCAAAAGGGTTAGACCATCTAGATGGTCCTTAGTTGCCTCCTGGGACCTTTCCATTGTCCTTAGAGGACTTCAAGGTCATTCATTTGAGCCGCTTGAATCAGAAGAGCATAAATATCTGTCAATTAAGACATCACTCCTGAACGCGTTTGCCTTGATTAAGAGGGTGAGGGATCTGCAGGCACTCTTTGTCGACGAGACCTGTTTAAAGTTCAGACCTGGTGATACGCATGTTAAACTTGGGCCTGAATATGTGCCCAAGGTTCCTCCCGTCCCTTTCAAAACTCAGGTAGTGAACCTCCAAGCTCTGCCCAGAGAGGAGGCCGCACCAGCCGGTCCCAATTGCCCAGTTCGAGCACTGAGGATATATGTAGAAATGACCCAGAACCTTAAAAGTTCAGATCAGCTCTTTGAATGCTTTGGAGGACAGCAAACGATAGGGAAAGCTGTCTCCAATCAAAGGTTGGCCCACTGGCTAGTGGAGGCCATTTCTACCACATACACAGCGTCCGATGTTCCTTGCCCTATGCAGTTGAGTGGCCATTCTATCAGGGGTGTTGCAGCCTCCATCAAGAGGTACTCCGCTGGCAAAGATCTGCAAGGCTGTGGGTTGGCCGACAGCCAACACTTTCCCAGACACTATAACCTGAGCGTTGAATCCGTCTCTTTATCCATGCTAGGTGGTGGTCTTCCTTCCTTCTTTCCCTAGTGGTTCAAGGTGCATTTTCCACAGGTCCCTGCCGGAAGTCCAGCCTTCAAGGTGGTGAATACGGCCTCCACTCATCTCCCTTCAACTCTGGGATTGATGCTCCCTCCTCTGCTTTAAGTCAGTATGAGAGAATTATTCCCCTAATGCCCATTAAAAATTATGTCTATATTTAAGGCCAGGCCATAGGAGGGCCCACTCAACCTGACCGTCAGCTGACACGGAAGTACCTAGGTTGTGCCGTTTTGCAGGGTGTTCCCATAGTCATAGTGACCGACTGATGGGGAATGTAAAGGTTACTTTCATAACTACCGTTCCCAAATAGGGAACAGAGACTTATGTCCCCTAGCCACAACCATATGGGCGTTACTAAATCTGGTTGCCTAGGGGGTGAGTACGGCTCCAGCTTCACAACAGGAAAAGTGTATCGTTTGCGTCCACTTTGTGCAGGACGAAGTGATCACGTGACCATCAGCGTGTTCTCTGATTGGCATTTTGAGGGCGTGTGGAGAGAGTGGAGCGCTGCTGGCGGAGCTTCCTATAGTCATCACCAACATAAGTCTCCATTCCCTATTCGGGCAACAGGTGTTACGAAAGTAACCATAACTCTGTGAGGTTCCTGGGAGCCTCAATGACTGAAGCAGGTGCTAGCCACCTCCCCAGCATAAAGCAAAAATGTAACAGACAACAAACAGGTAATCAGCATCAGCTGCAGGATGAGTGAAAAATTATGGTGATAGGTTACTTTGAACCACATTTCTTTAGCGCTTAGACACCACATCCGTATAAGAAAGACCAGAAGGAATTATTTGATTCAACAGATATGTTTTTAATTTAGTTTTGAACTCAGTGAGTGTAGCTGAGCTCCAGGCAGCATCCAGGAGTTTGTTCCGGAGTTTCTGGGATCTATATGAGAAGACTCTTCAACTTCTGGTGGATTTACTAATCTTCGGAATAATCAGTAGTCCTACTTCTTGTGATTGAAGAGAACGAGCTGGAATATATTGTGATAGGAGACTGCTCAGGTAAGCTGGAGACAAGCCTTTCTTATAATCAATATTTTACAGGAAGCTAATAAAGACAGCACAGAACTGGTGTAATGTGATCGTATTTCTTTGCTCTTGTGGGAACTCTAGCTGCTGACTAACTGTAATTTTTGTAGCATGGCGGCGGAGTAGCCGGCTAACAGAGCATTAAAATAATCTATTCTGGAGGTCATGAAAGCATGAACTAAATTTTCTGCATCTACGATAGACAGCATGTTCTGCACTTTAGCAATACTCCTGAGGTGAAAGAAGGCAGTTTTAGTAACATAAGAGATATGGTTCTTAAACGTCAATTTTTAACTGTAGTGGAGAAATGAAAAGTGTGGCCCCCCAGCTCCATATTTAAAACTAAGAGATTCTGTTATTGCTTTTTAGAGCCAATAAGTAATATTTATGTTTTATCAAGATTTAACATAAGGAAATGTTAATTTATCCAATCATTGATATCAGCGACACATTCTGAGATATTATTTAGCTTTAAAGGGTTGTTAGGTTTTGCTGAGATATGGAGCTGGGTGTCATCTGCGTAGCATTAGAAACTAACCCCATGTCTTCTAATAATTTTGCCAAGGAGCAAAATTGAGAATAGGATGGGTCCCAGAACAGATCCTTGAGGAACTTCATACTCTACTGCTATTGTGTCTCATGAGTCTCCATTTACAAGAACAAACTGACTCCGGTCAGAGAGGTACGAGTTAAACCATCTTAGAGCCTGGCCCTGGATGCCTGCATCGTTTTCTAGTCTCTCGAGGAGAATCCTGTGATCTATCGTATTGAAGGCTGCACTGAGATCTAGCAGAACTAGAAGAGAGATATTCCCTTGATCCAATCAAGTAATAGATCATTTGAAATTTTAATCACCGCAGTCTCTGTGCTGTGATGAGCTCTGAATCCAGATTGAAGATTTTCATAACTGCAGTCGACAGCCACATTGGAAGTGTGTACAAACCAATGGACATAATGGGAAGTTCCAACCAAGCTTCCTAACTTTACAAATGGTGCCAAACTTACTTCGCCGATAGTTCCCAAGCGGGGCCGCGAACTAGCGGACTTAGCGGTTGGATCTACAGGGAGCCTAGGTGAAGACCTACCTGGACGTTCATGCTCTACCTCGGAGCAGCATTAGGTCCAGCCGAGTAGGTCTCACTCGAAGCTGAATCAAACACGGAAGCTGAGAGTCATCGGGGCTGCACTGCATAAGATACCACATCTTGCAATATGTCTCTAAAACGAGAGCTGCATTCGGATCATAAGTGCACCGCCAGGACCTGCTCTTCCTGGGGAATCACTTCATACCCCCTAGCTATCACGCCATCAAGGGGAGCGAGAGGAGGGAGACTGACCAACCTTGCTCTAAGAAGTGCCTACCAAGTTAGGGTTAGTTGCACCTCTGGGATGAACGGAATAAGAGGTGTGACCCCAAAAACCATGCTTCCAGAATTTGGGTGCGAGGGGCAGAGCCACCTGCAACCCAATTTCTCTGGCAGCCCGGGTAAGCAACTCGGCCATCTCCTCCGCAGCACAATCTGCCAACACCCCAGAGGGGGAAGAGCGATGTACCGTCTCCTTCAGGAGATGCGCCGTCTGATGCAGCAGTGGAGATTGCATCATCAGGCGCTCATTAGTCTTCAGAAGATCCAAGCAGCACATCATCCGATAACACACTGTGGTGGATTGAGGACCGGGGGAGTGGGAAGATCCTGCTTGACTACTTTGGATGCCGGAGACAATCTTGAATCTGCCTTATGCGGGACAACGTGATCACGTGACCATCAGTGCATTTGCGAGAGAGTAGAGCGCACCTAGCGGGGCTTCCCATAGTCGTCACCGACATAATTCGTAGTGACCGACTGATGGGGAACAGAATATTATTTTTGAATATTTTGAAATAAGATATTACTAATATGTTGAAATACATTATTCAATAAAAGAATTGTTAAAAGTGGTATTTAATAAAAATATATAATTATTGAAAACAAAAAAACTTTGTGCTAGTAAATACACTGAACTTTTATGAACTTAAATAAAATGAAAGCAAACTATTTAAGTGCAGTTTAAACGTCATTTGTAAATGTTTTAAAATCATTAGGTTTCCACAAAAGTTTTTAGTGCTGTGAACTTATCGGGTTTTATAGTGCACCTTTGTTAAGTTTTTACAATTTTGCCACTTTACTTTACAACTTGATATCCTCTAAAATAAAAAAAACCTGAATTGCTTTTTTCCACAATCTCACTTAATTAAAAAAATGAAAAGTCTGAGACTATTTAGAAATCTGGGTGTTGTTCTATTAACCATCCTCCGTTTTACACTTTGATATTAGGTTTTCCAATGTCACTTTTAGGTGACAAAGTTTACTGAAGGCATTGTATTGGATGATCCTTTTTTAAATCTAATTCAGAGCCACCCAAACTGGTCAAATGAACTTCCTCAGTGTAAATCAACATGCATGTGAACAAAATATAATGCAAATGGCATCCTGGGAGAGTTTGAAGCCTTAGAACTCGCCATAAAAAGTAGTGAAGGAGGGGTTTTGCTTATGATCGTCAGTAGCTGACTGATTTGATGGTTTATAAAGGAATAGAGGGAAAGCTTAATAGGGAAAAAGATGGGAGTTCACATTGTATTAAATTCAATCATTTATGCAGTAAGCAAATGTGTGTTGTACTTAGTGCTGTAGTATAGTCCGGACTAGGACTCATGTTTGCACTTGAATCCATTTTTCTATGGACTTGGTGTTTACATGGACTCAAGTGTGTTTGACCTTGGAATCTACTCGGACTTGATCATTGGTCTCCCCAAAACCGCTACACTGCAAGAAAAAAAAAACAACAAAAGTAGGCAAATCTATACTTGTGCATCAAGGCTATGAATTGCCCTTTGCGAAGACTCCACATTCGCATAACCCTGCAGTGACCCCGTTTGCGAAGCCTGCCACACACCTCTGAAATGTTAACTCATGATTAGACAAAGTGGTGGAGAGTGATTGCTTTTGATCTCTTTCTCAGTGTCACCTCCATTTAAAACATTGGTTAATGGAGTCAAACTTTGGCAATATTTTCAGAAAAAATAACTTTCTAGATTATAACCTGCACTGTCAGAGCTCACACATTGCATTGTCAAAAATATTTCACCCTCACAAATAAATCTTGTCCACAAACACACACACAATATCTGGAAACAGTGGCATAAATAAATTTGGATTTAAAAATGATTAACAATCATTTTTGACACTGCTTTAAAGAAGCAGAAATTTAGTCTCTTGTTAATTTTGTAGCAAAACAATCTCTGTAAAACTTATGGAACAATGTTGCATTTTGTGAGGCAACTGCAGCGTCACCACAAAGAGAGGTACATTAAGATAAACCTTGAAGCCAACACTATCATGAACAATATTGTGTTTAAAGATCTAAGTTAGTGCAAGAACGTGTTGGCAAAGGTCTTAAATGCCCCTTTAGATTCTGTTCCTTGAAATCTCCTTAATAATGAGTTAGCTAAATAATAAATGTTAGATAGTATTAATTCAGTTCAAAGTTAAACAATCATAACAAATTTTTAAATATATTTTATTATAAATTCAAGGTCAAAGGACAAAGTTGTCGATTAAGTTAATGTTCAGCAAATTTTGTGGAATAATGTTAGCATTAGCTTGTTTCAATTAAAAACTATGAAGAAAATATGTTAGAACTTGCATAGACATACATCTACAATTATATTTGTCACAAACTGATGATGACGATGATTAATTCAAGAAGCATTTGTATGAAAGGCCTTAATGTTCAAACTTTGAAGATTTGGATGCTACATTTAAGTTCTTCAAACATGTAAAAAGTATATAATGCAATACTAGTACATTATCAGTTCTGTAGTATTTTGCACGCTTTAGTGAAGTTATCTGAATTCACTTTAATGGTGGCTATCTCCATTAAAAGAGCAAATCATGACATAATCAAATGTAAATTAGAGGTCTGAGATGAGGAGGTTCATTGATGAGACACAGATGACAAGAGAGAAGAATGTTATTGCTGTCAACAACTAAAAGCCCAGATGAAACAAATACTTCAAATGTTATTTCTTTCACTAAAAGAAGGCATGTAAATAAAGCAGGTGAATAATTCATCACAGCTTAGATGTGTACATGTGTGTCAAAGCTGCTTACACAATATGGGGCCATGTGCTATTTTAATTTAATAAAATGACAGTGAATGAATAGGACAGCTGCTTTCTAGGAAATCAATTCCTCCTAAGTGCTCAAAGATTACATGCTGAGATTCCCTGTGAACTTTAGTTATGATTAGTCTGAGCCTTGCGCATAATGAAATGCAAATTGCTGAGGTATTTGATGATGCTTGAAAGTAGCAATAATGGGCTTTGGGTGTTATTACCATCACATTTCTCATCGCTCAGGAACCTAGGTTGGAGTGGGTTGAAATTTGGCATGAGCAAAGCTATTTTAAATTAAACATTTAACCCTTTACGTGAGATGTGAATGTGGGGTGGGACTTAACTTCAAAAACTGCTTATGTATGTGGAATAACATTTAAATGTGTTGGTTTGAGATTAAGAAATAGTACAAGTAAAGATAAAAAGATTTAATTCAGTGATTTTTTTTAAACAACTTGAGTCATTGCATTTTAAGCATTAATCTAAATGGAAAACAAATCTGCAATAAAAACATGTTTACTCTAATATTAAATAAGAGTAAAAACAACTTTTTTTTAGTGTGACTTTTTTAGTTTGACTTTTGAGAGACTTCAACCAACTTTAAAGCTTATCCATGCTCATCCAGCTCCAGGACATTTGAGACATTTTTATCATTTTCAAAACGATACTAGCTATGTGTGTATGCTTTTTATATTTTGCTTTCCTGCGGTTAAATACCATTACAATGGCGAAGCTATGGGCTCTAAACCAAGTTATTGATAAAATGTTTCTGTCAAGAGTATAGTGTTGGGTTAATTTAGTGAAAATAGATTCCTTTTATTTTGTTCTTCACATCATAGTTTTTTTTTTATTAATTGAGTGTTTTTTAACAATTGTTAAATTCAAACATCTAATCCTAAACCTTCAAAAGTCTTGTAGGTTAGACTGTCTTGACCAAGACCCAGCTGAGATCAGACAGTATTGAGACCCAGACAAAACCAAGAAATTACGGAAACGAGAGTGAACTAAATGAGCTGACGATTACATATTCAAAATGCTTGACATTTCTGGCTGTAATCTGCCATTCAAAATATAAAGTATCCATCGTCGTGTGTCATCTTGATCAGGTCTCATCCTCCGCCTGCACACACACATTGAGAAGAGCACGAGGCATCTGCGCTATTCCACGGTTTTGTTCATGCTTTTAAATATTCATTCATTCATTCATCTTCATGTCGGCTTTTTTCCCTTTCGGGGTCGCCACAGCGGAATGAACCGCCAACTCACTGGCATATGTTTTACGCAGCGGATGCCCTTCCCTGCCGCAACCCATCGCTGGGAAACATTCACACACACATTCACACTTTAACACTATGGGCAATTGTTCTTATTCAATTCACTTATTCCGCATGTCTTTGGACTTGTGGGGAAACCGGAGCACCCGGAGAAAACCCACGCGATCACGGGGAGAACATGCAAACTCCACACAGAAATGCCACCTGCCCCAGCCGAGCCTAGAACCAGCGACCTTCTTGCTGTGAGACGACCGTGCTACCCACTGCGCCACCGTGACGCGCTTTTAAATATGTAAGTACATATTCTTCTTCCATCGATCATATTTTGGGCACACATATGTTTATTGCACTTTAGGTAATCATAAAAAATAAATCCACAGTTACCAAATTAAGAATGTTTTTGTTTTTTAAAAGTAAGAAGATAAATTCCATTGTGGTAGCTCTTCATTTTGCAAAATCTTTAGCTGATCATTCATGTGTACCATTGTATTTATTAATGAAAAGCCTATCAACAATCTCACAATGTGAAATTAAATAAATATTAATATTATCAAAATAAATATTAATCTACATTCACTAAAACTAGAGTAAAACAATTTTTTTAAGTGTTTTTGATTTTCATAAACTAAAATTATTACGTTTTGAAATTACTAAAATATGAAAATATGAAACTTATTTTCATGAAAAAGACTAAGACTTAAACTTAGATGGCTGCCAAAACAATACTGTTACTTACATTCCAATTTCAAATGTTTCATAACATTAATTAAATTAAATTGCTTTCTAGGTATTCCTATAGCTACTCAAGGCCACCGGAAACATTTTTCCATTTCGAAAAATTGAAAACCAAACTGCATTGCAAAGTTTATTGCAACATATGTTAGGGATTTCGTTGACCAGCTTTTTAAGAAGTATGATGAGCCTCTCATGCCAAAATATACAACGAACTCCTAGCTGATGTAATGATAGAGAAAAATACCCCTGGATACGATCAAGGTAGCATCACTAAAGATCCCGAACACTCAAAGACTAAGTTCAGACTGCAGGTCTAAATGCTCAATTCACATTTTTTTTCATGAAATTATATATATATTTTTTGTTTTATTTAGGCTTGTGCTTTACTTAACTTCATTTCAATCAAATCATAGCAAAATGAAGACAAAGAAGCAACATTTATTAGTTCAATTAGTTTACTTCCTTATGTGACAATATCAAATACAGGTCGTATAAGGGCAAAAAAAATCTATTTGGGTCACTTTGGGCTGCAGTCTTATATTAACCACAGAGATAACGATTATTTCTTTCTTTCATGTATTAAATTTGATATATTTTTTAAATAAAGAAATTATACATTTTTGATTAGTACATCTTAGCACACAGTAAAATCTAGAGTGTTACTTTGACTTTATGTAGAGATAAATTAACACAGAACCCTAAACCAAACTATAAAAAGTTGAGTTAAATTATAGATTTTAGGGACTCTTATTTTTGTACATTTTGATGGGGAAAAAGTGAAAGGATTAGATGACAATTAAAACATTAAAAGATGATTTTTTTTTTACTAAGTTTGGGTGTAATTTGAACCCTTCAAAATGTTTTTGGCCCAACTCTGGATAGATGTATTTTCACTCTAGTGATTTTAGTGTGTAGTTATAAGCACACATCTCCACAGATAAGTGTTCTCATTTAACGCTACTAATGAAACCTAAGCCAGGAAATCTGAATTTAAACTTACATGAGAATTATAGTCTCCCCATGAATAACACACTTTTGCTTCCAGATTGCACATCACAGCAAATCAAAGTAGGTTTATATACAGCATGCATCACATTAGGTATGAAAAGTATATCCTATAAAAAGCTGCTTCAATAGGAAGCTAATTACATGCCCCTTTCACAAATCAGAGAGAATGTAATATAAGCATCTTAACATGCTTGCACTTAAAGCCACTGTAGAATTAGCTATTGCTCATGCCTAATTAAAAACAACCAGAATCTCCTCCTAAAAACCCTTGTAAAGATTTTTGCCAGTAGAGAATTACACTCGTTTTCCTTTGCTTTCTTACAAAGGTTTTTCCTCTCCCTGTAGATTGGACTCGGGCTGAAAAAGCACATGCAGTATGCTATCTGCGTGAGAAGAAGCTTGTGCCCAAGGCAATGAGCTGGTGGTTTGTTACCTCCACATAGCTGTAGCAGGGCTGATCGTTTCCTGAAGGTTCTGTCCAGTGTTTATGTCGACCTGTGAACACATTCAGCGCCCCATGGCCAAACTCTAAGGTCCATGCGATCTCACAAAAGTGCAGAATCACACCAATGCAGACCTTTTGGCTTTTCTCCCAGTAGACCGGCTTTGAAATCATCTACCAACACAATCATCTTTTAATTATCATTAAAAGTCATATTTGCATTGTTGCCAGACTCGTGCATTGTCCCACATTCTATCAGGGTACACCAGTGTTCAGTGTTATAGACTGTTGTGGTTGAAGTAAACTGGAATATTATGTTCTAGATAAGCATTGGTGGCAGGCACTTTATGAAATAAAATGATTAAAACATAGTTATAACAGAATTTCAAGGACAACTATTTTTTTCCACTGCAAAAAACGAAATCTACGCAAAGCTGAAAATGCTTAAATTTAAATCTTGATTTTATTATTTTAGGAAGAAATTTCTAGTTTTTTAGGACATAACTTTTTTATTTTTTAGAAAATATCACATACATTTTTTTGTGGAGAAAAAATGCTTATTCCGGTTATTAAGAAATTTTGTAAAACAAGCTGTTGATTTTGCCACTGATCATAAGATAAGAGTCTTAAAACAAGAAATTTTGACTTAACATATTTGTTATTTCAAGAATGTTAATGACATCTTATTTTAAGAAATCAATACTAAATACTTATAAAATTAACCTTAATGGAACAACTTACACACAACACAATACACCACAAAAGTCACATTTAGATTTATAATCACTAATGTTAGACTGTTGTGTACGAACTTGGATGGAATAGAGCTGAACTTCCTAAAAATGCACTCTTGGAACAAGAAAAAAAAAACTCAAACTGAGATAAACTCTTCCTAGATCAAGCGAGAGAAAATCTGCCAGTGGGGTAAAGGGACCTGTGAACACCTGGAGCCTCTGAATGGAACAAGAAATACACATTCTACGTCTCGTGTTATTTATAGCTTTATAGCTAACTGATCACGTTGAGCTCAATTAATAACAGAAGTTTGTGCTTCTTTTCTGGAGTCGTTGCTGCAGTTATTTCTTTGTTTTAAACTAATGCTTTTTTTATTATAGACCCGTTGTTCATGATTGCTGGAAAACAACCACAAAACTACGGGAGAAAGAAATCTGTGCTAACTTCATGAATCAACAATAAAACATGCATGGTTTAATGTATCTTCATAATATAATTTATTATTATATTTATTATTATTGTTGAGATTTATCTGAACATGTATTGTTAATCCAATAAAAAACTCTAAACAATTTGAAGGGACATAGTTTAATTGAATTACAACTACGCTATATATTCATTTTAACAGCAACAAAAAAAAACTAAAATATTTTAACATGATACCAGCCCAAAAACAGCTTTAAATAACTTCATTGACAGGGCAAACATAGTTTATAGAGTTTTTTTATATAATGCAAAATCACAATTTTGTGGTGTATGAATTTATGTCTCGTCTCGTCTTCTCCCGCTTATCCGGGGCCGGGCCGCGGGGGCAGCAGTCTAAGCAGGGATGCCCAGACTTCCCTCTCCACAGACACTTCTTCCAGCTCCCCGGGAGGGATCCCGAGGCGTTCCCAGGCCAGCTGGGAGACAAAGTCCCTCCAGCGCGTCTTGGGTCTTCCCCGGGGCCTCCTCCCAGTGGGACATGCCCGGAACACCTCCCCTGGGAGGTGTCCAGGAGGCATCCGGAATAGATGCCCAAGCCACCTCAGCTGACTCCTCTCGATGTGGAGGAGCAGAGGCTCTACTCCGAGCTCCCCCCGGGTGATGGAGCTTCTCACCCTATCTCTAAGGGAGCGCCCAGCCACCCGGCGGAGGAAGCTCATTTCGCCCGCTTGTATCCCAGAGCTCATGGCCATTGGTGAGAGTAGGGACGTAGATCGACCGGTAAATCGAGAGCTTCACCTCTCGGCTCAGCTCCCTTTTCACCACAACAGACCGATACAGCGACCGCATCACTGCAGATGCTGCACCGATCCGCCTGTCGATCTCGCGCTCCATCCTCCCCTCACTCGTGAACAGGACCCCGAGATACTTGAACTCCTCCACCTGAGGCAGGGGCACTCCACTAACCTGGAGAGGGCAGGCCACCTATTTCAGGTCGAGAACCATGGCCTCAGACTTGGAGGTGCTGGTCCTCATCCCATATATATGTATTATATGTAAATCAAGAAAAGAAAAGAGATACCCCGAAAGACAACAAGAATCTTTTAATGAGAATCTAAACTGAGACTAGGTATGTAAAAATGCAATCTTATCCAACTAAATGTAATAATAATAATCAATCTAATAATCGATAGAGATAATAATATCTAATAATAACTTAGCCACTACATTATACAGGATCCAGTATGATCCCCAACAGTCCAAATGTTTTTTTCTTACCTCTTTATTTTCTTGAAATTTGTTTTGAATTAGTTACAAATGCACCATCTAATTGAGCCAAACAAGACAATATTTATAAACCAATATTTTTATATTTAATTACAGAATAAATGCTATTCTAAAATGTACAGGATGATGCAATAATTTATCTCTAATACTTGAAAAATAAAATAATGACGCAAAGTGTTACACCCCAGTCTAAGTAAGGGTAAAGACTTGTTATAAAATATGTAAAGATTATACAGTAAAGATTTTTGCAAAGGGCTGAAACAATTTTTGAGTTTCTCTCACTTCAATGGCATGTTTTAACACAAGTATACAATGACAGGGCAATTTTTTTGTAGATTAACTGAGTGAGTTCACATTGTTGGAAGGTTTTGACAATTTCTTATACAGTCTGGCAAAAGGACCGGAATTTGGCAGTCTACAACTTACAATTTCAAGTCTACTAAACTGCATTTCATCCTCCCCATAAGACAACGAGGAGGAAGTCATTACTCTGAGAGTGATTGGGCAAGAATCACATGCCAAAAATTCATATTTTCCGGCTCATGTTTTTCATTCATGGTTTATGGTCCAGAAAATTTAGCAGAATTTTTTTTTTTACTAATGAGGAATGTAATTATCTTGAATCAATCAGTATTATGTTTTTATCACTATGAACAGCAAACTGAAATTTTGACTATTTTAAATAAGAAAATCTACGAGAGGTGCACCATAAAAAAACAGGATATACTGAAGGAACACCGTTCTTCCATCAGAAAACAACACTTTTCCAACTGCAGCATCCCCCTTTACAGTACAACTTTTATTTAATAGAAAAGGTAAGATTTCCTTACTCTGGAGCTTTTCCCAAGCAAAAAGTAGGTCAAGAGTCATCACCTGGGAAGAGTAGACGATCACTGAAGATTCAAACCATTTTGGATAACCTGCAATTTGTCTGGAAAAGTGTGAGGCTCAGAAGGGCCCGTTCTTCTCTGTAACCATGAATCAGCTTTATTATTAGCTTGATTAGCAAGTTACTAGCACATTACTAGCATTGTTGCGATTCCTGCGGATCTTAGCATCTTGACGTTTGTGTGTGTGTGCTTTCGTGCTGACTGTGTTTGTTTCTATCGCATGTAACCGTCTTACTGAGATCTGTGGATTGGCCACGCTACCCTTCTACGTCACCGCGCTCAGTTGCCTTCAGCCAATCCGGACAGACTAACGCGATATAAAAGCTCTCAGCGATTCACTTTACAGCGCTGAGCAGAGAGCTGGCTCAGCGAGGGAGGAGTTCCGTGGACTAGGAAGTGTTGTGTGTATTGAGTGATGGACTAAGGTGCTTTTGAGCTGTTTGCCTTATTGAAGGTGTGTTTTGTGTGTAGTTAGTGTGTCACACACACACTAAGTGAATTTTCTGTTACACACATCGGCGAGAAAGCTGGGGTGTCAGTCTTGTACTTTTGTTTGAGCCAGCGTAGGTTAAGCAGGACGTCATATACGCCGGAGATCCCGGTTTTTATTTTTCGTCCTTTGTTTGTAAGTAGGGAAGCCTTTTTTATTTATTTATTTATTATTTTTTTATCCTGCCCAGACCCCAACCACCTGTCAATCATATGAATCGCTAGTACCTCTCTATGGCGAACAGGAATTGTGGTTTGTCCCGGAAGTGTGAGAGCAGCAGACCCGCGCTGGATAAACAATGCCAGAGAAGTGCGTTTTCGGATGTCCTGAGACTAACTTTTTGTTTGGATTACCAAAGAATGAGTTTATTCATCAGAAAAGGCTCTATTTTGTCCCTGCCATCAGAGAAAACTTGGAAAGACCACTTTTGCCTGTGAGCAGCACTTCACATTTACCTGGTTCATCAAAAAAGTACAGTTTAATGAAGGATTTATGACGAGGCTGGCTCTTACACCGGGCGCTAATTTAACTCTTTATACATCAGCAAACGACATGGCTTTTATAACCAAAGATGGAAATCTGGTTTCAGCACACAAACACAAAGACTTTTTTTTCCCCTAAAATCCTAACCATGCCACAATACAACATTCAATTGTGTGGAAATCACACTACAGGGATGTTCCTAACGCTATGTGCTATTGTGCAAGGCTCGTGCATCAAAAAGTAATGTTCGCATTACGATCTTGTATTTTACACAAGTACAGTTATAACGAAATAAACAATTCTTAAAAACTATGATGACATTAGAAATCATACAGTGTAAAGTAATCCTGTAAACACGCTGCTGAGGAGCATTTTCCCTCCGGTTTCTGGTTCATTCTGTGGACTCCGTGTCAGACTCTGGTTCACACATATAAGGTCTGTTTCAATAACATGTGTTTAAAGAGTCACTAGTTGTGTCTGTTTTTGCTCAAACGGAATAGCTTGAAACCGCTGGTCAGTAGAGGCGTGCCAAAAGCTCATCTGTGGGAGTGTTTGCTGTAAACAGCGCGTTATGGTCAAAAATACAAGGGGACTCAAAGCAGTTTTTTACTAAACTTATTACATTTTGAACGTTATTAACATTGCAGCCCTAGTAAAGAGGGCTCAAATATTGATTCTATAACAAGGGTATAACATAGGACCTTTAAGATTTTTACATATGAAAACTTAAAAAAAAATAAATGACCACAAGGGAGTCTTCTGACCAAGCGCTAAGCATTTAAAGGTTTAAAGGAGTAATTGAACCCCATAAAACATGGCGCTCAATGTGAATGGGATGTTCTCCGCATTTGGGATATTGATCCATGGGCTAAAAGGCATCGCTCATCAATCAACGTTTTCCCTTTTTGCGTGTGCTTAAGTCTTTGAAGTAGAGCCGGTTAGAAAGCGTAAATCGCAAACTGTTAAAGTGCCTTGTAAGACCCCAGAATGAAAAACTCTAAAGAGATAACCCAGAAAAAGTCGAGGAATGCGTGACACAGAGTGATAACCTTGCGGTAGGAAGCTGTAAAATGAGACCCATAAAGAGACGGATCTCTAAAATACAGCAAGATTACAGAATTTATGTAAGGGAAGATTATTATTAGATTCTTAAAATTACAATTGTAAAATCCACACAATTGTTACTTGCATAATGATGTGTATTTAGAAAGTAAACTAAATACGGTAATGTGCATTAAAAATTCCTTTATTAAGGAAGACGACGGATCTAAAGTACAAAATCAGCAGGCGCTTTGTGGCAGTAAGACGCTTGGAAAGAACTTTTTGAGCTAGTACGGCTAATATTGTTTACTCTAACTTAAGAAAAATTTTGAATAATATTGTAAATGTATGTTTTACAGATAAGAATGATCAGGTTTAAACAAATTAAACAAAATAAAGAAAGAATGAAAAAGAAAGCTACAAGGACGAAATGAAAAGGCTAAATAAAATTTAATTTTGTAACTAATTAAGAGTGAAATTTTAATAAGCTAATGATTAAAGTTAGCTATAACTTGTAGTGATAATCAAAGTAAAATTTATACATGTTCAAAAAGTTAACATTTTTAATTTCTACAGCTTTTTTTGTACTTGAAAGTTATGTACTTAAAAACTGTAAATTAACTGTTTGTGGAGAGCATACATTTTTGTTTTTGTTTAGAATAATGACAATGTCTATAGGCATGATTTATTGTACAAGAGACTAATGCAAGTGAAAATTGCAAATATACACATGAAATATATTCAACTATAGAGAATATGTTTATTTAAAATGAATGTTTAATAAACGATGAGAAGTTACATTAAATCTGAATAATAGTAATATAATAATTACAATTAAAAGTCAATAAATAAATGAAAATATGAAAAACATGAGAGGAAACACTTCTGAGTTGCCGCGTCAACAATATAAAAAGTACTGATAACCTTTGAATTTACTAAACTAATGCAATTTAGTATAAGACAGAATGAATAAAGAAAATGCAAGTATAACACAAATTCAAACTTGTTTCTTTATTAAAACCCAGACAGTACAAATATATTGTGTCAGCGGTAAACTGGCATGTATTAACACATAAAAGGATACTATTCAATAAGTTATTTTACTGCTTGAATTTAACTGAAAAGTCATTTTCAATAACAGTTGGTTAAAAAGTAATCACTAAAGACTAGGTCAAAATATAAAATGCAAAGCAAGAATTATTGTATCGTTTACTTAAATGAAACTAAATTTAATTTAATTAAATAACATTTCATTAAATACATGAAAGTATTGAAAGTGAATTTTAGAATGTTTTGCTTCAAAAAGAAAAGTGAAAAGGATTTGCTGTTGCTAAATTTAATTAGACTAAATGGAATTAAATGAATTTAAACACAAAGAACTATTAACGGTGAAAATAAACTCATGTTACAAAGTTAAAGTATAGAAATGCAAAGTTACAATTTGCGTTAACATTCCGTTGTGGCGACCCCAAAAGGGACAAAGCCGACAAGAAAATGGATGGATGGATGGATGGATGCACAACAGATTAATTAATGCTACTCCCATTTAATTTGTCCAAGTTAGCTCAATTAACAGTTTTCAACTTACTTTCTGTGTAACTTTATATTTAATAGACTACTTTGAACATCAATCAACCATTATTTGACTTTCAGATTTGTGCATGCTTGTTTTAAACTAAACTCAAACAGCAAACGATAAGACAAAGACAAAAATCATAACCGTTCTTTTTGACATGGCTTCTGGTTTGACCACAATATGATAATCGTAACATCTAATGTGTCATTCCCAGTCGCTGTGAGAACTATGAAAACAAATTTCAAACACTGTGTTAAAATTTTTCAGCGAGACATCATCTTCAGTTAGCTTGTAGTCACCTTCTAAATAACGTTACTCATTTTCTCGCAGCTACTGCGGACACTTAATAAGGTAATCGTGGGGCAGGAAATTGCAGAATTCAAATAAAAATGCACCAATTGCAGCAAATTAAGTAGTAAAAGAAGTCCTTTTCTAGACCTTTTCTTTTTTAAAAAGACTGTTGGTAGAGTGTCAGGACTGCATGTTGATGTTCTAAGGCTCTGAACCGTCTCTATTAATGTTTTGCTATCGATTAGATTGAAGGTGCACATTGAGAGTGGAGGCTGAGGAGGTCTATCCCCAGCCCTGCAGGGGGAAGCACTAATGCCTTTTCTGATGTTAATGATTTTATTGATGAAAAATGAAGCAAACTCATTGCATTTATCCTCAGACAGAAGCTCACTTGGAGTCTGGTTTGGTGGGTTGGTTAACCTCTCTACTGTTGCAAAGAGAGTTTGAGTATTGTTGAGGTTGTTATTAAATAAGTTGGAGACAAACTCTTGCCTAGCTGTGATTAATTCTGAATTAAAAGCACGAAGACTCTCTTTATAAAGATCGTAGTGGAGGACAAGTTTGGATTTTCTCCACCTTCTTTCAACCTTCCTGCAAATTTTGTTGAATTTCTCCAGGGTGTTTTTTTGTCTCTCAGGTTTCTTCTTGACAGTTATAGATGCGATGTTGTCTTTAGTGGACTTCAAAAAGGAAGTCGGCTGTGCCAGAAGTGATGTTTGGTGTTTAAGATATGGTATGCATAAACATCTCGCTGGTGTTATCGTTTATGTGTCTCTTTCTAACAGACATTGATTTTGCAATTTTGACATGGGAGATTGAGGCACCAACAAAAACACAGAAGTGATCAGACAGAGCAACATCTTGCACAAAGGTGGATAAAATATTTAAGCCCTTACTAATTACTAAGTCCAGTGTGTGACTGCGACAATGTGTGACACCCTGAACGTGTTTAGTCACATCAATGGTATTTAAAATATTGTTTAGTTCTTTGGCAGCATTATTATCGGGCTTGTCCATGTGAATATTAAAATCCCCAGCGATGATAAAAGAGTCAAACTCTGATGAGATGGCTGAGAGCAGTTCATTGAAATCATCGGTAAACACCTGTAGTGTACTGTGGAGACCTGTTTAAGGTGGTGAGAAGCACCTGTTTGGTGCCTTTTAAAACTATTCTCAAATATTCAAAAGATGTGTAATCCCGAAGACTGACCTGTTTGCATTCAAAAATGTTCTAGTGCAGACTTGAGACTCCGCCTCCTTTCTTATCAGAACGAGAGGCATGACTATATAAGAAGTTTCCTGGTGCAGCCTCATTTAGTATGGTTGCACTAAAACTATCATCTAGCCATGTTTCAGTATGCAACATAAATTCTAAGTTATGTGTTAAAATAAAATAATTTACAGGGTGCACTTTGATTCTAAGTGACCTAATGTTTAGAAGTGCTATTTTTACCCTGTTTTCTATGGGTTCAGATATGATGGTCTCTGGTTTGCAATTTATTTTAATCAGGTTTGCTCTGCATGATTTCTGTCTTCTAGCAGACATTTTCTTCCACTTGTTTTATCTATATTTAGCTAAAGGGGCTGAGGACATCTGCCTGTTCTGAAAACAATCCTCAAGGTCGTCGTCTTGAGGCAGAATGTCCTGTTTATCTCACTGCTGGTTTGGTGGAGTAAGGGTGGGTTGGGGTGAATTTGCCCCAGGCGGTTTGATCACAGAACTCTTTCTGCTAAAGGAGGTGGAGGTGCCCACCATCTTTTGGGGCGATGTTCAGGGGCTTGCTTTGAACGAGTGGGACAGCTTCCTGCTTCTCCTGTGGAGACTAGTTTTTCAATCTGTGCTGAATATGTGGATATTGTTGATGTGTCCTCCAGGGAGTTGTTCTGTTGACTCCGGTTGTTGTCCAGGGGGTTATCCTCGTCCTCATTGGGTGGTGGTGTAGTCTTTGAGTTGGTGTGGCTATCCTCAATCGGTGGTGGTGTGGGCTCTGAGATGTCCTGGTGGCTGTCCATGTTATCCAAATGTTGATCCTCATCATGTCTTGGGGAGGTCAGATAATACTCATTAAGTGGTGACTCTGCAAAGAGGGTGACAAAGGCCTTGGTGGTGTGTTTCCACAGTTAATTTGATGGCTTTTGTGTCTTTCAGACTGATAGTGGAGGGAGAAAAGTATATTGTCCATGAACATTCTTGCTCCAGATCTGTTTAGCTGCCTCCCATCTAGTGTGATAAAATCTTGCTGATTCCAGAACACATTAAAATGATCAATAAACTGGAAACCCTTTTGACAAACAGCCATGTTCTAGCTATGTATTGAGCCCAAGCAACCGAAAAAACATATTAGTGTTATTTGCCAGAAGCAGACCACTTATTATAGAACACTGTATTTTGACACTTTAAAGTGTGTCAAATAGTTCCATAAAGTCCTTAAGAACCTCTGATTGTCCATTCTTTATATCCTTTTTCCCCACATGAATGATGAGTTGCTTTGTCTTGATATCTCTTATTGTTTTGTTGATATCTAACACAGTAGCATGAGGGAGACAGTATGTCACCATAGTTTTGCTCCGTAGATGCTTGATTATATAATAATAATAATAATAATAATAATATAATCGCCAAAAATCAGAGTCTTCAGCTCCACTGAGACATGAGTTGGATGTTGCTTATTTTTTGACTCCCTGCTTTTTGAAATGTGTATGTGCTCTGATTGTTGACTGACTGAGATTGATTGGTATCCAGAGTCATTAAAGTTTCAAATCTGTTTCGTCTACTTCTCTGAATTTGCCAGTTTTCAGTCCGATCAGGACTTTCTCCTCGCTGTTCTGGGTTCAGAATATCGTGCTGAGAAATTGTAACAAGCTCACCAGCTTGTTGTTGGTTCTTGTTCAGGTTAAGTTCTTTACAATCCGTTGTCCTTTGAGAACGAAGCGCTTGTAGCCGTGTCTCCAAAACTTCAGTTCGTTGAAGGAGTGATTGAAGAAACGATGTGCATTTTTCACAGCGGTGGTTTAAAGACATTTTCACTCATCTGTGTCTCCAGCTGAATCTGTTTGTCTTCCCAAGGAATGCGAGCTGCTGAGAGAATCCTGTTTCTGTTTATCCAAACTGTTCCAGGTTTTGCTTTCAGAGCATTAGAAATAGCGTTGTCAAAATAGTGTAGACATTTAAAAACAGAAAAAAAGAGAAAATAGAAAAGCTGAAGTGTGAAGTAAGGCACACAACCAGAGTATGTCTGAACAGCAGCAGAGCAGGAAGCATGAGTGTTACAATTTACAATAACGGACGTTGATATCTGTACAAAAGCAGACATCAAAGTCTGACAGGTTAAAATGTAAAACGGGTTTATAAAAAATAAACCACATAGAGAGGAAAATTAGTTGTTGTCGATCTTGGAAGAAAATCAGAGACTGAGCAGGGAAAATTGCTGGGGCAGTCTCCTTGAGAGAGGGCAGGACAAAAGTTAAGAAGAGAGACGTGGGCTCTGACAGCAGACCAATTTAAATGAAGTGAGAAATAAATAACGCTATGTGGTATAATTATGAGTGTAATAAAATGTGCATAGTGGAAAATTAATGGAACACTTAGTCTTTAGCAATAAAAATAGCAAATAGCTCTTTTGAGAGTTTAAATAAAATTGAGTTAGTTATATATAAAAGCTTACATGACAATAGAGACTGTGTTATATCCAGAGGATACTTTTAAAAAGCAATTCTTGTTTTCAGATAAAGATAAATGAGAAACTGGATAAAACTACAATTTAATACAGTTACCAATATTAACTTGAGATTAGAAAAAGACTAATGTTAAAGTAGTTAAACCAGTTTACAAGTTAAAGTAAAACAGTACGAAAATGAAATTAATAAAGAAAGTGTATAAAACATTGTTGATTTGTATATTTATATATTGTATATTTAAGTATATTTTAGGTTATACAATGTTTTACACAACACAAAATGTACATGTTATAAACAACGAAGACTTTAAACATGACAAATATATACTTACTCTGAAATATATTAAGAAAATTGTAAAATTATGACAGTTCAGAATGCTCTTACCTATAATTATTTCCATATAAAACGTTTATGAGACCATAGAATCGTGAAAACCCACCTGCTAACATTAATTTAGTGAAGAGTTGAGAGTTTCTTGAAAAAGTGTTCATCGGGAGAGGCTTTGACCATCACTTTTCTTTAACATAGACATTTTGAAAGTTGATGTAAGCACAAAATTGTGCTGTCATTAGATACAACAAATGATCAAGAACTTACCAGAGAAGGTGGTCTAATGACAGTTTATGTACTTTTTATGTTTAAAAGCTTATTTTTTATATGTTCAGATGCACCAAAAACTGTTTTAATAACAGTCTCCATTTGACATAATTAACTCTCCACAGGGAGAATGCAAATTCCAAAAATAAGTTTCCTTGTTCTCATTGATGTGCACAACAAACTATATTACCAATACACTTTGTTTTAAATTAGTTGTACACGTTTTATTTTACACTTTTAGATATAGTAGTTTGTGAAATTGCCCCAATATGTAATCCATTAAAATGTACTTGTGGACACAAAGATTAAGATTTTTACATGCCTATCAAAACAAATTTTAATTGTGTTCTCCAAGAGCATGCATATCACATTTTAAACCCTATGATGACACTCTTTAAAGTACCATAACAAAATCTTCCACGTTGCTGTTGAAATCATAATAAAAGATATAGAGCAGTGTCCTCCACATACTGCTACATAAAAGCATTTGTATTTTGTAAATACCAATTAAGAACAACCGTATTATTGTTTTGACATCTTGTTGAGGTAATCAACCAACTACATTCCTCTATAGAAAGTTTAAACATTGACATGATTGATATGAAACATGGTTAAAAAACATTTTAAAAGGTAGGTGAATATCTGAAATACAGTACGCATCCAGCGGCACATTTCAAACTGAAATAAAGAAGATGTTAGAATAAAGGCCCCTATTTATTCTACGCTAAATGTATTGCCCTGTTAATTTCATAGAATCATTCTTTTTTCAAGATTTAGATGGTTTTATTCACATTTTCATCATGTTGCATTCTTGAATAGACTGCTGACTAAGCAGGTGCCAAAATATCCCAAACACCTGCTCTCAATATCTTCTTTTTCATGGAGAACGTAAAGCTTGCACGTCTATTAAAATGCATGCTTAAATCACATGTTTCTGTCAAACTGGTCTTTGTTAAATGAGTAATCTTGCTCATACTAATCTGATAGAATGTAATTGTGTATAATGGGTAGTGCACCAAACTAAATCCCAAGAGCTGCTCAGTAAAAAGTTTTATCTCCTCATAACATCTTTCCCTTCTTTATTCAGAATTGTATTTGTAACAATGGAGATATAATATAATTTAAAATAAATCTGTACAAAAATATGTTCTGTAAGATTACTGAAATTTCTGTTTACTGAAGATTATCCTGTCATTTTCTATCAGTGCTTTCTATGTTTCTTTCACTGATTTTTTTCTTCTTCTGTGTATTAACCTTTAAATAAAGCAGGATGTTTGTAGCATACACCAGTAGCAGCCAACACCATGTTTAATAATTTGCATCAAGTCTGTGTATAATGTTTTACTCACCTGTTTAATAGCATGTAGCAACATTCCATAGCAGTAAACGATGACAAAGAAGGGGACAATCAGGCAAAACACAAAAAGGCATACGATGTATGAGATGTTGTTGGCGGTCTTGGAGGTCCAGTCTACAGAGCAAGTTGTTCCAGGCCCTTCTGGGCCATAGCGGCTCCAGCCGAACAGAGGGGGCAGCGTCCAGATTAAAGAGTAGATCCAGGACATCAGCACACCCCCGATCACCTTTCTGTAGTTGGTGGCATCAGCTTCCGTGGAGCCCATCATGGTACAATAGCGTTCGTAAGACAACACAGCCAGAGAGATCAGGGACACGATGCCTACAGAAAGAAGTAACGTTACAAAGTTCAAATATTTATGTTAATGAATACATCTCCATATAACAAAATTTTAATTCAGTGAAAGAGTATATTTTGTCTGTTAAAAAGTAAATCAATGTTTGCTTGTTTCAACACAACTATAAACTTAGTTTTGCTTCCTTCTCTGTAAAAACCAACCCTTTATTTTAGGTTGAAAGAAGACCAGGGTAGATCATTGATTTTTGAAAGAGACTCAATTTTATTCGGCCTTTCAAAGATGTTGTATGGTTTGTACCAAAAAGCTTGTAGCCAGTCGAGAGGAACAACAGTTAAAATTGATGAAGTTTTTAGTTTTTGCAGATTTTTTTTGTTTTCCAGGCACAAGTCAATTCTGCATTTACTCCAAATGATGATAAGTAACATAGAGGGATTAATGTTAATTTTATTTATTTATGGCATTCAGTTTTCAAAGGAGCTGTCAGAAGTGCCATGTCACCTTCTTTCCACAATGATTGTTTTTTTTAATTATTATTTCCAACGAACGGTGCTTGAAACCCTCTGGTGGCATCGCAAAATCCGAGGACAACCTAAATAGGATATGGTACTGAAATAAAACCTTTAAGTACTGGTACCTTCATTCAGTCTGAGCTTTAAACAGTGTGACAATTATTTTTGTTGTTATTTCACAAATATATGCTACAAATACACATAGAAGATCAACTTAATTTATGTCTGGATATAAAAAATATCTAAATCTAAAACTATTATACGTTGGTTTAATAAGTATACAACTCACCTGTTTTTTTAGTAAATGTTTTATATTGTTTTTATAGTAAATGTTTTTTTTTCAATCTGTTTTGTAGTAACTATAAATTAATAGTGCCAGTTTTGTTTAGAAAGTGAGTTTTTTTAATAAATGTACATATTAAAACTTCTATTTTGAGATTGAGTTTGCCTTTTATTCTGTTCTTTCTTTAACAAGAACTGTAGAACTGGGAAGGCAAAATTAACTAATGCATTATAATCTGAATCAGTTGATTTAAAGCCTCATTCTACAGCTCAATCCAAAATGTTCTATCATTAGCATAAATACAGAAGGGAAATGTCTAATTAGCTGCAGTATCATTATCTGAAATCAGTTGATTTGAAGACAAAAATTATAGCTTAATCAAACTATCAGCCTTTGTCTTACATCGCTAGATAATGAACAGGGAAAAAACATTGACATTCATCGGTTTGCCATTACTAGTTTATTTCTTGGTTCAGTTTTTTTTATGTGAACAAAATACTAAATTAAATGTGCTCAACATACATTTAGCTTCATTTAAAAATGTCTATTAAATTAAACCTAATTTGAGTTGCTTTTTAATATAAAATTGTATCAAAAGATATGGTCTTTACCATATCAAAAGTCTAAACATTATCATACAGGGTGGTTTATTATTTGCAAATAAAAATAACGCTGAATGAATTTTGAGTGCAAGAAGTAAACCACAAAAAGAAAACAATTATTCTCTGACTTCTAGAGACTGAGGTGCTATTCAGGCAACAGCCTGAAAACCACCTCAGTCTCCTACTACTGTCCAAACTAAATCCCCTAAAACATGTCTTAAAAACAAACTGATCCTCAAATGTATGGCCTTGGTTAAAGAGGGACTAAGCAGGTTCAACCAAAGTTTCCTCTGCTTTGACAACTCCTCTGGGGGTTTAAGATCTCAGCTTACCAGACTATCAAGGGTTTTGCTAGGCCTTAACTCAGCAACAAATGTCTGCCACACCTACCTAAACTTTCTAATTCAGACCGTGAATTAGAAAACATGCTGAACAATCCTGAACCAAAGCTAGAAGTCTATTTAATTGCTTTTCTTGTAGGCGAACTCTGCCCACACCGATAATATCAGATAATATTTGAAAAAGCTTCTGATCACTTGCTAGCAATGCAAATTTCGGTCTTGGTCTGAAAAGCTGTAGACCAGTGGTCCCTCCCCAAACTTTTGTGCAGCACGGACCGGTTGATTGTCTGACAATATTTTCACAGCCCAATCTAAAGGTGTGCAGCAGATAATAACAAAATAAAATAATAAGATCGGCATTAAAAACTGTGTTTTTTTCTCTATAGTAATAATAATAATTAACGTAAATCCAATGTGTAATCATGTGCAACTTTATTAGCGGTGTCCTCCTAATGTCGCACCAACAACAGAACATGACATGAGCAACATCCTTTCTGCCCCAACGCACCCTGGTCTCTATGGTAACGTTTAAACATACCTTCAAAATAAGACAACACGAAATCAAAGTCCATGAAATACTCGTCCTCGCAGCAGCAATGAAGTAGTGAGAGCCCTGTGCTTGTTTTGCTGCAACGAGACAGTCCCATCTTGAAGTAATGAGAGACAATGAAACCCGAAGTGTGCTACTTAGGTCCAGTCTGCTCCATAATTTTTTTGGTTGCTGTCACCCTGCTTCACACAGTTAAGATGTCGGAAATGGCAACAGGGTTTTCAGTGCTGTTGTGGCGACCTCGGGGTATTCTACAATGACTTTAATCCAGAACAATGGCAGAGTTGATGTCTCGAACAGACGTTTTAGGCCGCTGTCATTTGCGATCTCCAGCAGTTGATCTTTTTCACGCACTGACATGCTGGATTAACCTGGTTTGTTGACAAATGGGTCGCGGATCCATTCCTTGGTTGTTTGTGGATCTTTTGTGGTTGGGAAGTAGCGCTCAAACTCTTCTGACAGCAAGGACAGGTGTTCGTGCACCAGCTGGGAGAACGAAGATGCACGCTCAGTCTCTTCCAAAATCCCCGCCAGTGTATGAAACATGTCAAATGCGCCTCTGTTCACACGCCGTCCCCACAAATCCAGTTTGGCTTTAATTGCAGCTACTTTATCTGCCAACTTGAAGACAGTTGTCATTTTCCCTTGAAGTGACAAGTTCAGTTCATTGAGCAGGTTGAATATGTCGAACAAATAAGCCAGTTTTGCGATCCATTCCTCGTCACTTAAGTGTGGTGCCAGTGGTGACTTTTTTTCAGAGAGAAATCTCTGTAGCGGCTCTCGTAACTCAAATATTCTGGCCAGCGATCTCCCTCGGGGTAACCATCTTATCTACGTGTATAAGAGAAGGCGTTTGTGGTCTGTATCCATCTCTTCACAATGCTGTTGGAACAGGCATGAGTTAAGAGCATGTGCTTTGATGGGGTTGATGATTTTAACTACATCATTCAGTACGTTGGTTCCTTTGTTATTTTTGGCTCACCAGCATTTCCCTGTGAATGACACAATGCGTAGATTCGCAATCAGGTGCAACCTCCTTGATCCGAGCAGTTAAAACAGACAGCCGTCCAGTCATGGCCGCAGCTCCGTCTGTGCATATGTCGACACAAAAGGGCCATTTCAGTTTTCCTGACATATAATCATCTAGCGACTTGAACAGTTCTGCAGCTGTAGTTTAGGTTGGCACACAACATATCTTCGTGTGTATCCTCCTGATAAAGATACTGCACATAAACAAGAAGTAGTGCCTTGTTGTCAATATCTGTTGACTTGTCAACTTGGAGCGCATACCATGGTGAATTATTAATTCTCTCCAACAGTCAATGTCCTCTGCTATTTCCTCAATGCGCCGAGTGACAGTGCTCGCTCCAAGAGGCACCTGTGCAATCTTTTTAACAGCAGCCTCTCCTAGAAGTTCACGGCAAATGTCTTTGGTGGCGGGTAGGATAAGGTCTTCACCAATAGTGAATGGCTTCTTGGCCTTAGCAATACAGTTAGCCACCAAATATTATAAGTTTTTTCCTTTGAAAATACTTCAAAGGTTTGTCTTTTACTGTGGGGTGCTTGGTCTCCAAATGGCGAACCAGTTTTGAAGGCTTCATCGCCTCATTAGACAGCCGGTCACCGCATATTATGCACAGCGGGCTTGGTGCATGGGAATTGACCGTGGCGATAAATCCATATTTTAAATAGCATTCTTGATACTGTCTGTTAAAGGCAGCTTTCCCTTTTTTTAGCAGGTGCAGGCTCCTTTTCTGTCCCTTCATTAGACCGTTTCCCCTTCGTAAAGAAACTTTCTAAAGAAGTTTGTTTTTTGCTCATTTTGCTACCTTGGGGTTTGATTTATCGGGATGTATCACGTGACTTATGGTGTGGAGGACTTGACACGCGTCAAGTGAGACGGATGTAACAGAGAGAATCCACTTTTCAAAATAAAACATCATTAAGACTCGGAAAATAATCAAACGGAAATAATGGAAATATTTTTTTCTTTGTGTGCGGCCCGGTACCAAATGACCCATGGCCCGGTACCGGACCGCGGCCCGGGGGTTGGGGATCACCGCTGTAGGCCACATTAATGAGGCTAGTTTTGTTTTATTTACTCAAGACACCTTGACTGGCTCCTTTTGATGCAAGTAAGACAAAGCATTGCTATTACAGTGGATCTATACACAAGTAGAATACTTTCTTTACGACCACTCCACCATGACTCTAGGTGAGTAAGGGAAATATAGACCATATTCGGAACGATAGACCACAACACCAACCTTATTACTGTTGTTGTATGCAATCCCATTCAAGTAAATAGAATTTTTTTCATAATTTTACCGGGACACTAACTTGGTATATGCTTCTGTGTTTCATCCTGTTTGTCCTGAGTTACTTTTTTTATGTGTTTTACCCTAAAGATGTCTAACCCGAAGCGTCTAACCCTGCATTTGTTTATTCAATAAAGTCTCAGTGTGGGTAGAATTCACCTCTGCATTTGGATCCTCCTTTATGCACAACCTGACACCTATCTGAAATGATCTGCAACACATGATTCCCTCTTTCTCCACAACAGTGATTTAGCAAGCAATATTTGAACAAGAAACAGCAACAAGAATCCTGGAAACCCAGCTATAGAGGAAATTCCAAAAAGTATGTTTATGCTATGAGCTAAAAACATAATTTCTCTTTAAATCAATAAGAACAATATGTCAGACATTTCACTTAATTTTGTGAAACCCAAGCCCAAATGATTTCACACAGATATAGCAACTAACGAAGTAATCAAGCCACATTCCTCCATCCAGTGAAGTGGAAAACCTTGATTTCAAGGTCCATCAATACAGACCACTAGTTTAATGCTTTGAATAACCATATTCAATAACTATGACCCCAAAGACTTTCCACAAAACACAATATTAAATTGTGTGGATGTTAAAGGAAGCTGTGAGCACTGAGGATATAACACACAAACTTAAGTACCCATCTCAAGAGCAAGAGTGTATCAGAGCTGAGACCAAATCGAATCCCTCTGCTGGCAGATCGCTGATCCATGAGCTAAACCACAGACCATGAGATGAGCAGCAAACAGAGCGTCTCAAAAAACCTATGGAGGAAACAGCTTAGTCTCTGCATCTTTAAATGCTTTGCTCTAATAACCAAAATGAGTACAAGAGATCTTAAGAGGAGAAACACACATAGATTGTTCTGAATTCTTAATTCCTTTACTTTTAATTTTACCATGAAGAACTCCAGGTATTGTGGATTAGAAAACCCCAAATCCTCAAAATGAGTGTAATACTTGCATTTGCTCCATTGAATTAAACTGACAATTTTTGGGATGAACCCTGAGCAAATTTTGATTTAGCTCCGAATAACCATCTGAGCAGTTTATTTAAAAAAATTCATACAATATGTCTTTTTCCATAACACAGATACTTTTTTCATCCTCAAAGCACAATTGTACTGTAAGCTACTGTACTGTAAGTAAGGTTAATATACTTGATAAACTTCAGTAAATCTAACACTTTTCTCTCTTGAGATAAAAAAAACTGAAAAATCAAGAAGAATTGCATCTGTGTTTGAGCGATCGAGGGGAGCATATGGCCTCTCAAACTTACAGCTCACCTTTATCTTTTTTTTGTGTGTTTTCCAGTTTCATTAAATGATAAAGAAACATGTTGTACAGTGAAGGAGCATTTTCATAGCAATGGGAAAATGCGGTCTGTTAGGTTGTACGGCAACTCTGAAGGGACATCACATCTCTTGTTCATATCAGAGATGTGATATAATGGATATAAATACACATAGAGAGCTTAATCTTAATCTTCAAATGTTTTTGTGTTCCATTAACTGATAAACAAACATATTTTACTGTGAACTTTTAAGGCAACGTGAAATTGGTGTGTTCTGACCTTTGAGAAGATAAACTCTTGTGTATTCTCCATATATCAGAGAAGCACTAGACCTTTTTTTACAGGACTTTCTCTAACAGGGAACTTGTGCTGTTTTTGATACGTATAAAAATATATAAAATCTAAATAAAAAAAGAATAAAAAAACAAAAAGAGTGCTTGAGTTTACGTTCACCTGCACTCCATCTAGCTTTCTCTTCTCTTTTAATGTCTTTTTCATCCTTAGATAAAAGCACCTATCGCTAAAACAAAAAATATATATCTAAATATCTTACATGCTCAAGTAAAATCAGCATCACTTTTCATATTTTTTTAATCACTTGCAGTCTATTAATTAATTGAAAATCATCTCATATATGGCGTATGAGTTATGATTGGTTATATGTGTCAGGTGGGGTGGTGTTGGGAAGGCAGAACCTAGAGATGCTCCCTCTGACACCGAGGCTTTGAAGATTGTGTTGAACTCGATTGGTTAGCTACAGCGAAGCACTGGGCCGGAGCTTGCTTCAGTTGATGTCACTGAAGACGTTTGAACCACTTTACAGCTTCATTCAGACCAAGTCAGCTGATGGAGCTGGAGATCGTGGAGCCAAGATGGCGGAGATGTAGGTGGTAGTGTTTCCGAAGACTCGTTGGGAAACTTGAATTTGGGAGGTTACAAACAACACAAAACAACTATAAGATTGATGAAGTAGCACATAATTACAAAAACTACATTTTAAAATATACATGAGCTGAATTAATGGGCAAGAAAAAGATTATGCCTTCATGAGCTACTGTCTATAGCAAAAAGGAGGAGGTTCAATCAGCAACTTCGGGGAAACAAGTCCTGATGACAAGGGAGAAGAGCCTTCTAAGGTTTGTTTTAATAATGAACCGAATCTGAACAAGTTCCCGGCAGTGTCCTTTCCAGAAGCACCAGTGAAACCTTTTACAAAGAAATCTAAACGCGACAGTCAAGAAGACAACTGCAATGGTAAAGTAACTACGGAACTCTTATCTGCCATTAGGTAGCTAGCCGGGTAATATGACAGAATGATGGAAAAGATTGCCTCCATAGAGAAAACAACTAGTGTCACGGCAAGAGACATCAAAACAGTAACTTCAACAGTTAAAAATGTTGTGGCAGAAGTCTAAATTCACAAGGAAGCACTGATCCAAAAGTCTGATACAGAAATCCACAATATTAAAATGAAAGTTTCTGTGTTAAAAACAAACGTGGAAGCATTCCGCGTTACAGCTGGAAGTCCAGCCTGAAGCTTCATGGTGCACCAGAGAAAGAGGGCGTGATGCTGTGAAAAGTTCTAAAAAAAAGTGCTGCCTGGAATAGGCGAGAGAATGGAAGACCCAGTAGACATTTCTCATCGATTGGGACAGAAGAGAAAGGATGGTTTGTGGAGACCCATATCCATTCTGTTCTTCATATGCCGGTATCGCAACATGGTTTGGGAAGCCGCGTGAGACTGCAAGTTCCTGCAGACCAACAATCTGGGACTATTGGAGGTGTTGTCCCCTGAGGATCGCGCTGCATGAGAGAAACTGTTGCCCATTGTTAAGCAGGCAAGGGTGGATGGGAAAAAAGCTTCCTTCCGTGACTCCTATGGTAAAAAGTACGGCTACACTTCTGTGATCTGAAACTCACTGTTGTGTTTGTCAGGTAAATAATGTTTTATTTGACCAAAGAGGAGAAGCCCATAATATTGATTTTGCTTATTAGTTGACTTTTAATAGTAACTGTCCTTGAGTTAACGGGTTGCTAGCATGTTTTAAAGTGTTAAAAAATATATGAATAATAATAATTCCAATTTTGAAATAAGACCTTTAGTTGGTTGTATACCATTCCTTACGGTTTGAGGTAAGGTGACTTTCTGTTTTTAATCGTTGGAATATGTTTATAGTATTGTTTTTTTTTTTGTTTGTTTTTTATTATTCTAGGTTAGTTTTTTATATGCAATTTCTAGTTTAATATGGATTCGACATTTAGTTCATTATCATTAATCTCTCTAAACGTTTGTGGGCTGCGAGATACTGTAAAGAGGAAAGCTATTTTTATGTTCTGTAGACGATGTGAAGCCGATATTGTTTTTTTTTTTACAGGAAACTCATTCTTGTCAAACTGATGTAAGGTTCTGGAGGAGTCAATGGGGAAACTTAATTTATCACAGTCACGGCTCAAACCATTCGGCAGGGGTTCTAATACTTCTGCACAAATTTCTGACGAGAGCAGATGGGTCATTTCATCTTTATAACTTGATAATGCCAAATTTATTAAAATGTATTAATAGTTCAGTGCTACTCAATCTTAACACTTCTTAAAGATTTGATGTGAACCGCAGTGTGAGACAAGGTTGCCCTATCTCGCCATTTCTGTTTATTTCAGTTACTGAACTACTTTATACAACTTCCCTTTACCTTTTAGAGAATACAGGTCTGTCATAAAAGCTATTATTATAGTAAAATATAATTTAAACTTCAATAAACATGAGTTTATTGAATCACACTTATGTCTTAATGGAATTAATATTTTTTGATAAAATGTTTTATAAATAAATATTTTAGAGAAATGTATCAAAGGAAAAAGCGCATGAGTCCTAAATAAAAATATTTCTGGGTGACTCTAATAGCTAACATGGCTGCTTATAAATATTGTATTCCCTATAAAGCAAAAGTTAAAAAATAAAATATTCCCAGTCAATCGCACAATAGAAAAATTTAAAACCATCGATAGTAACTGCTCATTTGGCTGTAATACAGATGAAACTCTAATTCATTTATTCTTTTCTTGTTCTAAAACCAGAATTTATTGCAAGAGTTTAAATACATGTCTGAAGAACCTCCTTGACTCTGCCAGATATTTTCATTTACGTGATAGAATTTACTTTATAATAATTATTCTAATATTGAGCATAACTATATTATATATTTTTTCTAATTGGTAAATATTTCCTACACAAGCAAAAGTTTTCTAAGTAAGTCTCAACCCTCTTTTAGTTATTTCTTATCAGATATTGGCTCTTTCATGTCCTCTGTCCAATTGGTTAAAAACAAAATAAAAGTCAAAAGTTGATCCTAGAATATAAGAAGTCGATGGAAAGTCGCAAAGAATCTTTCTTGTACCACTGCACTGAAGGAATGTATCTTGTGTGTCTGTAATTTATGTAATGTATCATATGTGTATGTCTATTAAAATGAATAAATAAATTAAAAAGACTGAGTCAGCTGACAGCCTTGACTCAGGGGGCGGTGCTTTGAATCTTTAGCGCAATACTCCGCGCCGCTCCACATCTGGTTCCACAGATTCTGTGTGCCACTTACAGAGTTTGTGTTTATTGCTGATTATTCAATAATGGAGTCATCAAGGAATCGTTCTCAAGTATATAAATATTTTGATACGATGCCACAGAATAAAGTAAAATAATAAACTGTTAAATATTATTGTCGTTACTGTCAGGGCTGTTCAAGTGATGCATTTATTTCTTTATGCAAAGGTAGAGTAAATATTAAAGAAAATAAATGTGGGATGATGCCTATAAAAGTGAAATTACAAAAATAAAGATATGATCATCAGTTTGGTGCTTCTGTATGAACTTGAAACAAACAAAAGCAGGCTGGAGGGAGAAGGTGCAACAGACCCACAGGTCCTCCCTGTGTAGTCCCTGGGTTATGTGCACAGCCAGGAGGCTTGCACTGCAGATTCGAATGCAGTTCTCATTTCAGAGGCACACTCAAGGGCGTGGCATCTGATGCAGTGCAGTCGGGATGGTTCTCAGCTTCCGTGTCGGAGTCAGCCTCGAGTGAGACTTCCTCGACTGGAACCAGATGCTGCTCCGAGGTCGAGCCTGAACGTCCAGGTAGGTTTCCACCTAGGATCCTCCCTTCGGACCCCACCGCTAAGTCTGCTAGTTCACGGCTTCGCTATGGAAACTATCGGCGAGCTGCGTATGATGCCATTGATGGAGTTTCAGGAAGCCTGGTGGGAGCTTTCCAATACTTCCCCTTAGCTCGTATGCACTATCCGGCACGGCTATCGACTGCAGTTTCCAAGCCACCCAGGTTCAACGGCGTTCTAATGACCTCTGTCTCACTCACAGAGGCCCCGGTCCTGCGCGAGGAGGTCGAATCCCAAAGGTGCAATCAAGCCGCTCCCTCTTTCCGACAGGGAAAGAGAGTTTTACAGAATTCACTGTTGAGATTCGAACTTCAACACTGATTTTTAACCCTCATTTAAACATACTTATCTGGGTTTGCTCTTCCTTCCTCCCGCTCACATCATTACTGTTCTTTGATTTATTTACAGGTGTTTTATCCACTTCTAATCCTCTTTTCCCATTACATAACTCTTGATTTACATCCCTTTCCTCATCTCTATATCAATCTTCCTCTCCTCACTAATGACCATTCACATAATTTTTCTTCCTACCGCCATTGCTTCCTTTCCACCAGTAAATACGTTTTAACACAAGGCAGGGGATGATAATCGTGTGCTATAGATACACAAACTAAGATTAGACAATGTAAAATGTTTAGACAAATGGATAAAAGATAAACCAAAAACTACACAAGACACTGGAACAAAGGTGACAGACCATGACAATATGATGCACAACTTTCTGTAAATAATTTAAAGTTACAGATTTTTGCATCTGAACTTTTTGTTCATCAATGGAACAATTCACAATTCTGAACTAATCTTCTGTACCTCTTTCTCTGTTAAAAAATAAGTGACAAAGAAATGTATGCTCAGACTGCTGTGGGAAGGCTCAACGTTCATCCAGAAGATCTACTACAAAGTAGTTTGACAAAAAAAAGTAATCAGCTGTGTTATAATACTTTTCCAAATCGATTGTTTTCATTGTCTATTAGGTATATACAACATTGTACTTGGAATTAACGTTACATTTCATTACTTTAACTTACATTATTTAATGGAAAAAATGTTAAAAGATATTTATATCAAACCCAGTTTTTAAGTGAATTAAACTTGAAAAGATAATTAGAGCACCCCGTTTTTTAGTGGATTAAACTTTAAAAGATAATTAGTTCACCTCATGTTTTTAAGTGGATTAACCTTTAAAAGATCATTAGATCACACCCTGATTTTAAGTGAATTAAACTTAAAAAGATAGTTAGATCAAACCCATTTTTTATGTGAATTAAACGTAAAACCATGATTACATCACACCCACTTTTTAAGTATAGTGGACTCAAACTAGTACAATTACTCACATTTTTAGGGCAACCAGGTTCCTCAAATTTTTTTAAATATACACTACTTATTTGGGCTTACAGTGAATACATTTTCTTGTTGTATACAGCAATCTTGTGATTGATGACAAGATTTTGAGGTTTACTGCAATTCAGCATGATCTGACAACTGCATTTATGCTTAATTAAACAAAAACTTTGTGACACAACATATACATTAAGGGCAATAATTCAAAATATAGTACAATGTAACCTTCAGTTCAGTAACATTAATACCCGAATGGAAAATTGCTCATGACCATGATGAGAATCAGTTGTTTTTAATAGGGTTGTAGTTTTGTGTATGCGTGTGTTTGTGCGTGTGTGTGCGCGTGCGTGTGTGTGTGTGTGTGTTTTTATTACAAGTAATGTTAATTATAAATGTATTCATTTATTTGTTTAAAAAACAATCCCTGTTGTTTAGTTTACAAGTAATTAAATATAAATGTACAGTAAAATAATAATTTATGATTTCACATTTGGTATTGTACAATTATTTAATAACTTTTAGCTGGCTGTGTAGTTGCTTAATAATTATTGCGGTAGAGAGTACAAGTGAAGTAATTTTCATGCAGCTATAACACCCTTCCAATAGAGCAAAGACGAGTGTATAATGTAGAGTAAAGTCTAACAATGCAAAAATAAATTAACCAATGATTTCAAAAACTATTTATTAATATAATTATTTATCATATTCATATAAATGTGTGCTCATATGTAAAAAGATATAGCTGAATAACGTAAAAATGTTTTCAAATATATGGGGAAAATTACATTTGTTTACTCCTACAGCAAAACAACATTTCAGGTTTGAGCAGAAATGGCCAGTTTTATATCATCAGCATAAATGTTTGAACACAACCAGCGCCAGAAAACCGTTGAGGTTCAGTTCTGAACAGTTCAAAGCTAAACAATGACATCCCTGCTTTAAATACCTGAGTGAGGCAGTTAGCCACTGTTATACAATATTATCCAATAAGTAAAGACTAAAATAGCATTTGGACGGAAATGTATTATAAGATCAGTTTAACGTTGCCCATGCATGACTTTGTTCAGCTCTCCTAAAAGCTAGAAAGCGATCATTTTCAGCATGCATCAACGCGCAGAAACATACATCCGTCCACGAAACACTCACCAAAAAGCGAGTTGGCAAAGCCATACCACACACAGCCCCGGTTCCCGATCAGCCATCGCCCCTGGGTGCTGGCGGCGAAGCTGAAGGGCGTCCCCAGCACGCAGACCAGCAGATCACTCAGGCAGATGTTCACCAGCAGGAAGTTGATGGGCGTGCGCAGCACCTTGTAGCGGCAGAAGAGAACGAGGACCAGGAGGTTGTTCAGGAATCCAAAAGTACCTATAAAGCCCAAGCTGACCGCCACGAGCACGTGCCCGGTCGGACTGAGGGTGCGATAGGAGGACGTCTCCAAATGTCCCTCGAGCGCACTGAGGGACAGCGCGCCGCTCGCCCTCCTGCAGTTCAGCGCGCTCTGGTTCCACACGAGCATCGCCAGCCCTGCTGGATCAACATTGAACAAAACTACTCGCTTTTTGGTTTTCTAGACAACATTTCATGTGCGTTTGAACCACAGTCTGCTGTCCATGGGGAGGACTGAAGTGTAGCGAAGAGTTCAGGTGTCAGATCAAGGGTTTAGTGGAGTAGAGGAACTTTGTGACTGGCTTCAGGAGTGGGAGGAAAGTTTGGTGTTGCTTTGCTCCACCGCGTGGTGTTCACAGGGCGGTCTCCTCGGCGCTGTGGAGGCTCGCAGTCCTCCTCTCGGCTGACGTAGCTACTATTGATGATAAATGAGCTGCAGGGGAGCAAAACACGGGCTGGAGGAGGAAAATACTCTTTTAAGTAATCAAAATGGAATAATTGGATAAATTATTTTCATTTTTAAATATACATCATTTTAAATTGTGTAAACTAAAATGTAATCAATTGAAAAACCTACACAAATTCATCCACTTTTTTATGTTTAAAGTCGATTGAAATGTTCTTTTCAGTGCAGAAAACAAAACAAAAAAAATAATTATAACACGTCTTCCTTCTTGACAAAGGTCTATTAGATGAGTTAACAAAAATTAATTATGGGATTGTGGTTTAAAATTAAACAGAAACAACAGTAATCCAGGTAAAAGGGGATTTATGGTCCGGTGGATAAGGATCTCGACTGGAGATCAGAAGGTCGCAGGTTCGATCCCCAGATCCACCGGTGGTGTCACTGAAGGTGGTGTCAGTGATGAAACTCTTGCTCTCCATCTTCAACAACCTCAGCTGTGGAGCCCTCGAGCAAGCACCAGTTCCCCCACTGCTCCCCGGGCCCCGCAGCCATGGCTCCCACTGCTCCGGGTGAGTACTCACTGCTGTGTGTGGTTAAATGTACACTGGATGGGTTAAATGCAGAGCATAAATTCCAGGTATGGGTCACTCCATATCTGGCCTCTTTCACTTTTTTCACTTTCGAAAAAATTATTGTAAACCTTCAGATGTTTATGTTGAACATAGGATGTAGTTAAATGCAAAGCTTATTTTCTAAATATTTTTATATTGCATATATTTCAATTAATTGATTTTTATGGAGTTTTTTTCAAACCATACAAACTCAACATTTCAACCAACACTAAATATCACGCCATTTTATTGATGAAAACAACAAAAAAAAAGACAATATCCTGTTGTTTAATTCGGACATCCATTCCTGTATTTTTGTAGTATTTTCTAAAAATACATTTTTTTTCCATTTTTCATCAACTCCAACAAAATAATTTATACTTTTGAATGAAGGATGTTTTAAAAGCATGAATGAAGCAAACTCAATTCAGACTGCCTGTATACAGCAGGGTTTATTGGTGTAGGATTTTTTATAATAATAACATTTTATTTTTAAGGGTTGTCTAGTTAACATTTTTGTTTCTGCTGTTCATTTTCGTCTTCCCCTGCAGCACTATACAGTCCTTGGAGAGCTATGTCCTCTTCAACCACTCCCCTCCGGCTTTCCTCATCCTATGGTTGATTGTTTTCAATCACGCAGTCCTCAGAAATGTCTTCGTCTACATCATCCACCCACCTCCGTCTCATTCCTCCCGGCTTAGCTTGAACACTTTCTTTTTTACTTACTGATTGTCTGCCATTCGCCTTCTTCACAAACTCGTCCATAAAGCCTCCTCTACATTTTTCTCTTCGATATACTTAAAATCTCTTCATCTCAGGCTGTTAATATCCATGTTTCCCTGGAATACATTACCACTGATCACAATACTGTACAGTATAGCCTTTTGCCTTTTCTCTAGGCTCAGCTTAAACAGCTTCTACTGTTTATAGATATCCAATAAAAGCATACGGAGATCTCACCTGCCCCGTTGTGGAGGGAGATAACTGTTCATTCTCTCAATGCTTTCACAAACCTTTTCAATAATCCCAATACTTGAAATACCGTCCAGGGGGGAATAAACTGAGTGGAGCTGTGTTGCAAAAACTCTTAGAAGTTTGATACTATTTGCTGACTGCACCACCCTTGAGGGAATTAGGGAATAATACCACAAAAGGACATTTGTGACTTAATGGAACACCAGACAGCAAGGTCTGTATACAACTTAATATTATTACTTTCTCATTGATTAATACAAGAAACTTTGAATATAAAACAAGCACACTGGACTGGAAATGATACACCTTAACTTGGAATGCAGAGAAGGAGACAGAGAGTAGAGCTCCTTTAGAAGAGAAAGAGTATTTGTCAGTAAATCTGTCAACAATTCAGAATTAAAAATACAGCACTAACGCATCACTCGTAACTTTAACATGACAGTAATTATAGAGTATGACAAATATTTAATTAAAGTAGTCTGATCACATAATCTGTTCCTAGCTGCAAAGGGCTTCAGTAAAAAAAATGGAGAAGAAGTGTTAGTAAAATAATAATAAAGAGGAAACAAAATTAAGAAAAAAATTTATAACAGAAATAAACACAAATAAATTTTAAGCAACAGATAACAAAAACTAAAAATTCTCTGCAGTGTTACCGGTTATTTTCCTGCTCAAGCTCATGCATGCAATGCGTGTGGTTTCCCAGCTTGTTTGATATTCTGTTTTTTCCTCGCTCTGAAACTAAATCTGCCCTGACTGAACCAGATGCATCTGCACAACACTTTGACTTATAAGACAAAAAGAGGTGAATAACAGCCAGCCCTCCATACTAATCATGCCTGAACAGATTTTCTAGACAAGTCTAAAGGAGAAACGTTGAAAGATTTTAGCTGCATGGATGAAGTACGGTGGCTGAGAGGTGCAAAACAATTCACAATTAAGAACATTAAAAATTTTTTTGCAAATTCAGAAAACACAACAACAAAATCAGAAAACACAACAGCAAAGTCAGGAAAACAATAACAAATTCAGAAAACATAAAAACAAATTCAGAAAAAACTAACGTTTTGGCCAAAAAGGAGAGGAATTGTACCATTTGAGAACCGACAAGTTGCTTAATAAGTCGACAAGTCCATTTCAAAGAAAACTTTTTGGGCCTCAGATGTACTATATTGTGAAATATTATTCTCCCCATCTACCGTTAATTATGAGCTTTAATATTATCTACTAATTTGTAAAGCTGCATTAAAGCAATTGCAAAGAGATGGAATATATACATATATTTTGACTGATTGCAATCACTATAAACTTTTAAAAAGCTTTCAAAATTTATATTTAGTCAAGTGTGCATTTAAAACATCGTACGATGCGAAAGCATCAATCTCTCTATCTTAAACCTGATTTAAAAGGCAGTGAAACTGAAAGTTCCCATAAAACAATTGCATTACCCAATGTTCATTTCTTTTATGTGTTGTCATCTAGATTTAACTTTTAACTAAATACAATTTTACCCATACATTAAGTTTCACCTTAATTAAAAAAATGACCATTGCTTAGTAAATTTCTAATATAAGATACTGGCACATCAAGAAATAAAGGGCTTGTACAAAAATCTCTTTCACACTGTAAACTCTTTCTAAATCATTGGAAGGACAATTATAGCAAAATAAATAATGTACAGTGTCTCAAAAAGTAGCTAATTGGACGTCTGTTCTGTCTCACTCAAAGCAAAGTTAAATTTGTTCTGTAAAATGGTTTATGTGCTAGCTGAATAAATAACAAGGTATCAAATTATGAAGAGGAACAGGATGGTGTCATGTGGTTGCAAGTGAAGCATTAATCTAGTGTATAAATCATAAATGCATTAATTTACAGCATAACTTGCAGAGCAGTGAAAATGCAAATTTCTTTACGTTACATGTGTGATCTTCTTATTTTATAGAGTAATGCAATTAATTGTATTTTTAAACAATAAATCAAGAGCTGATGAAATGTGATAATGGATGATTTTCTGGAGGGAAACTTGCTGAACCCTAATATTATTCGAAGGGCAGATTTGCTCATGCAGTTTTGATGAGAGAAACTGGATTATGATACAAAATTCAAGTTAAGGTTGTCACTGCATGAAGCAATGTCAAAGTAAATAGAAAAAAACTTTAGTTTAGTAAAAAATAGAAAATAATCTGAAAATTTGACACATTAGTCCAATCAATACATTGTAGTAGCTGAAATATATGTAATTTGGAAAAATTCCACGTTGTGGAAAAATATTAATACCATGAAAGCATAATAATTATAACAAATAACAATATAACAAATTCTACTGTAGCCAGTAGTTAGTGTTACCTCAATGCAGTTTACAAATGAAGGGGTCTTATGCAGATATAATTAATGTGTCATATTCAGATTAGACTATTTTTTTTTTATTTATATTTATTTTTTTAACCTGTCCTGTCCTACTTCAAAGCAGCCCCATGAGAAGGGAGGTGCTTCGTATGAGTTGGTCAGTTTTGCTCTTTCCAGGGAATTGAAGATATTATATAGTGAGGATTCCTCTGGATAGAAGCTCTTAATTTATTTTATTGATTATTTATTTATTTCACATTCATCACAATAATTACATTAATCAATCATATAAACATACATCAGGACAGGACGGTGTTAATAAAAAAGGGGAAAGAGGAGAGAAGTAGTTGAGGGGGAAAGAGAAGGTGAGAGGTAATTGTGGGGGAAGGAGTCAGGATTGAGTTGAAAAATAAAAGTAAAATAAATAAGATTAGATACGATTAGACACCTACCTTATCACATCCAAGCAGTTCGCATCTATCTACACAGATGCATACAAATATAAATATACATACATACATACACGCAGTTAATGATCTATGTACCAGACAGAAAAGTAATAATGATAATAATAAATAAAATTAGTAATTATATATGTATATATATATATATATATATATATATATATATATATATATATATATATATATATATATATATATATATATATATATATATATATACATATATATTGCATTTGTGGTTGTATAATAAAACATATTTTAATAAGTAGATTATTATGATTTTTTGTTCAATTAAAACATAGTACAAAGTGTGGTTTTGAGCAAAAACATCTCCTTCAAATAGGTCCTGTCACTTTAAGAGCTATTCATGTTGTTCCTCCAACATCTCGTCTCGTCTTCTCCCGCTTATCCGGGGCCGGGTCGCGGGGGCAGCAGTCTAAGCAGGGATGCCCAGACTTCCCTCTCCACAGACACTTCTTCCAGCTCCCCGGGAGGGATCCCGAGGCGTTCCCAGGCCAGCTGGGAGACAAAGTCCCTCCAGCGCGTCCTGGGTCTTCCCCGGGGCCTCCTCCCAGTGGGACATGCCCGGAACACCTCCCCTGGGAGGTGTCCAGGAGGCATCCGGAATAGATGCCCAAGCCACCTCAGCTGACTCCTCTCGATGTGGAGGAGCAGAGGCTCTACTCCGAGCTCCCCCCGGGTGACGGAGCTTCTCACCCTATCTATAACCGCCCCAACGCACGCTGCAGGTCCAGGCCCGAAGAAGCCAACAGGACAACGGGACCCCTGGCTGCACCTAGAGATTCTGTCCATAAAAACTATGCACAGAACCGGTGATAAAGGGCAGCCCTGCCAGAGGCCAACACGCACTAGGAACAGGTCTGACTTTGTGCCGGAAATGCGGACCAAGCTCCTGCTCTGGTTGTACAGGGACCGGACAGCCCTTAGCAGAGGGCCCCGGACCCCATACTCCCAGAGCACCTCCCACAGAACACCATGAGGGACACGATCGAACGCCTTCTCCAAATCCATAAAGCACATGTGGACCGGTTGGGCGAACTCCCATGACCCCTCGAGAACCCTGCAGAGGGTATAGAGCTGGTCCAGTGTTCCACGACCAGGTCGAAACCCGCATTGTTCCTCCTGCATCCGAGCCGAACTCTCCTCTCCAGTACCCTGGCATAGACTTTCCCCGGGAGGCTGAGGAGTGTGATCCCCCGGTAGTTGGAACACATCCTCCGGTCCCCCTTCTTGAAAAGAGGGACCACCACCCTGGTCTGCCAATCCAGAGGTATCGTCCCTGACCGCCACGCGACTCAGGGCGGATCTCATCCACCCCCGGTGCCTTGGCACTGAGGAGCTTACCAACCACCTCAGTAACTTCGGCTTGGGTGATAGACGAGTCCACCTCAAGTGCCCTAGCCTCTGCCTCCTCAACAGAGGACGTGACAGTGGGATTGAGGAGACCCTCAAAGTATTCCTTCCACCGCCCGACCACATCCCTGGTCGAGGTCAACAGCTCTCCACCTCCACTGTAAACAGTGTTGGTAGGGCAATGCTTCCCCCTCCTGAGGCACCGGACAGTTTGCCAGAATTTCTTTGAGGACGACCGATAGTCCTCCAACATTGGCCAGCTAATCCATACTCTGCTCTGATGCCGAACAAGGCAGTTGGATAGGTGTAATAGAACCAAGGGCTGGGCTAGTGACTGATGTTTGTAGCTAAATAGCTGCAGGGTTTCTAGATGACCTAATAACTGGCATAGCTCAGTCACTGAAACTACAGAGTTTCAACCAGGTAACTGTGGCACTCAATCGTTGAAACCCTGCGTGGTTTCTAACCTGGTGACTAGTACTGCTCAGTAGCTAAAAACCCTGCGAGGTTCTATGTACCTTCCAGCTGTAGGGAATGTTAGGGGGTGTGAGTGCCCTGGTGACCCTCTTCTTGCTTGGATTGCTTGATTGAAAGGGAAGGAAGATTCCATTGGAACCGAGCAAGGAGGGTTGAGCCAGAGCGGATGTAGAAAACCAGGTGCCTTTGGCCGGTTTAGCAGAACTAATTGGGCTGCTTGATGAGGGCGAGGCTTATGTGTAGGTAACTCTGGAAAGCTTCAGAAGATCTGTCTTGGTCTTTTGATTATGAATGAGAATGAATGATTACTTCTTTATCAAGTATTTTGAGATGGCCGATGGAATTTTCACGTAGAGGGTAGGCTGGAGCCTTGTCTGGAAGGATGGAATCCCTGGATCTCTTTGATGTCATGAGAGTAAGATCCCTGAATTAATCCACGGATTGAATAGACGGACGCTGCTCAAACAATTGCTGCATGGCATATTAAGTCAGAAAATGTGGTGCTGGTGCCTGGTCTGAATCTTCTTTAGTGCCACGAGCCTGGTTCTGCCAACTCTATACTTTATTGTACTGAGAGACTTGGGGAGGCTCAATGATGATGGAACTGACATGTCAGACGCTGAGTGTTATACGATAGTTGCTCGCAAGCTATGTCTCTATGCACCATCCGACTCTTTCCAGTCGACCAGGTTAAATAACTTCCCCAGAGGAAGCTGCACAGAGTTGCCATAAAATAGTAGAGGGGGCCGATCTGCTGACAGAGATGGACCCGTCTGAGAGGTAGGGTAAATGGGGACTTTGATCGTTCCCATATTGGCTTGGAGCCTTCAGGGGGTTGCTAGACTCCTGAGTCCTGCAGAAAAGAGCCCCTGAGTTTGAACTGCCATGAGGGGAAGGGTAGAAAGTAAGAGGGCTTCCAGCTGACTGAATGTGTTGTTGGTGAGGGCAATGATGAAAGGTCAGAAAGAACAGACCAACCCTTTTGTTGATGCCGTGTGAACTAGCTAGTGAACTGTCTGTCGGATAAGACTGGGTGATATAGATGGCTGACGAACTTTATTACTGATATTATATACTAATCTATATAAATAATAAATACATCGATTTTCACTTCTGAAAAGCTCTTTTTACATTAAGCCAAGAAATGGTGTGCATTATGTGCAGAGAAAAAACTGTAAAAGAGTGAAACTTATGATGATTTAAAACAGCACTGTGTCACTGAGTGATGACATGGCTTACAATATGCTGAATGAGCTCATTAAAAAATTGTGTAAAATGAAAAACTCAAAGCAGATGTAAAAACTGTTGTTTCTCTCTGAGCATGTGCGTGAGTTTCAGTGTCAGACGCTGGTGCGCAAGCTCCGCACGTTGGGTTCAATCAGTCACGAATGAAACATGCATGAAAATAAAGAAGTCTGTGATTCTTTTGTATGAATGAGAAAGGGATATAAATTTCATTCGATGATAAGAAAAAATTAGGATGTAAAATAGGATGAATTAGATTCTGGTTTCAGCCGGTCCAGGTGCTCACTAATAACAGCACTCATGCAGATAGAGCCTGACTAAAATCATCCCATTAATGCAACACAGTATTAGGAGTTATTTATAATATCTATTTTATTCTTAACAATGATCATTTCAAAAAGTGTGAACATAAAATAGGAAAGAAAAACCACAGCAAATAACACCAACAATACTGTGTTAAGCAGCAGCTACTTTAATGTTATATTTAAAAATCTATTATTTTACCCAAAAAAATTTCACCCAAAACTTTACCTCACCATCACTTGCTCTTACTAGCAGAATTGTTTTATTCTCCAGAGCAGAAGAAATATGTAAAAGAGAATATATTTATAGCATAAAATATAATATTGATCTGCATTTAACTATAATATAGTTTAATTATAAATTATTTATATTATTATTATTATTATTGTGTTATTGTATCTGGGAGGGATTATACCAATGACTGTCTTTGTCCACCACATTGATAAGCTGCCATGAGCACGCAGTCAGTTTCCCCAGGGTTCAGGTTTGTCCATCTAGCCCCTCTCTGATACACTCATGGGACATTTTCAAAGTCTTCCAGGCACTCGAAAGTGCAAAACTCAGTGCTACTGGCCACGATGGCCTAAATCAAGAGGGCCAGGATATGCAGGCAGTCTCAAGTGACTTGCATGTAGTTCTGAGACTTACATCTAATCATTTCTTTATCTAAGTGTAAGATTCTAACATTTGTAGGAATATAAGTAGGAAACATTTCAGATCAGCTTTATTGCCGTGTGTGTGTGTGTGTGTGCACACAAGGAATTTCCTTTGGTACAATGGAGCCATCTGTGCAAACAACAAGTACAAGTAAACAACAAACTGTGTAGCAAGCCACAAATAGCAAGCCTTGAGACAAAAAAAATTGAAGACCATCTCATAAAAACTGATCATTGCTTCCTCAGGTTCTGGATTCCTCAGATAGTATAGAGAGTCATGAGACTAACTAATATACTATATTTTCATCAAACTGGATAAACTACAAGATTCTGGATTTATATACATGCAATTTATAAAGTGAGCTTAATAAGAGTTAATTTCGCCTTTTTGGCATAAGCTTTAAAATTAGGACCAATGTGCAAAAAAAAAAGTACTATGAACATGCACAAATCATATTCTCGGACAAGAACATGACAATGTACAAACAATGTAATGCATGAAAAAGTCGATATCTGAAAATTACATTGTTTTTAAGCTGTCTTTAACGATCTTTAATCAATTAAAATGATGAATGGTAAGGTTTAGATTTCTTTTCAGCTGCCAAAAAGTGAACTGATCCTCTTCAACGGTGGTGTCTCTTTATATATGGCTAATTTAGCAATACTTTAGGTTGGGGAAATAATTGCTATTGAATTTCTGCGACAGCCTAAAACAAAGAGTCCTTCTAGCAAACTATAAATCGTTATAATCTTGGCTCACTTAAATGGACTTGTAATTACATGAGGATAAATCATCTGTATAGACATATTTTAATTATTTAGCAATTGACTTATGTAGGATTGATCACAAACGATTTGCTTTAATAGACATTTAAGGGCATTTTACACATTAACAGAGCATGAATTTAAGGCAAGTAAACTTTAGTGGGCTAATATAAATTAAGTTTTAGTGGCAATTGGATAAGGAGATCAACTGAAGATCAGAAGGTCGCAGGTTCGATCCACAGATCCACCGAGTTGAAGGTGGTGTCAGTGATGAAAAACTTGCTCTCCCATCTTCAACAACCACAGCTGTGGAGCCCTCGAGTAAGGTACCAGTTTCCTAACTGCTCCCCAGCCACCGCAGCCATGGCTGCCACTGCTCCGGGAGAGTGTTCATGGTTCACTGCTGTGTGTGTACACTAGGATGGGTAGAATATCGAGTAGAAATTCACAAATTCCGGGTAGGGGTCACTCCATATCTGTCCATCTATTCATTTTAATTAAAATGTAAAGGAGGTTACCTGTTATGAAATATTCTGCTGAGTCTGTGCTACAGCTTGGGTACTTTGCAAAATATTGATATGGTTAAATTATATTGACAACAGAAAAGCATCTCTACCAAACGAAATCTTTGCAATGGTTTCATTGGCGTTTGGTGAGTGAAAATTAATATTGAGTAGGGTGTAGGGCTGCATGATTCAGTCCTCAGATATTAATCAACTTGACAGAAGATTTACAGCATTTTGACTCTGTAATAGTGGTGTTACTGATTTTTAGAGTAAAATGTCCAGTTATTTTAATAGTGCCTTATGGATACTATTTGCTACATAGGAGTAGCTTCATAAAATAGAATACCACACACACATGCCCACACCCATAAAAAAAAACAAATAACACTTTAACATCACACACACAAAATAAATACAGAAATGGCTGTAAAACTATTGCATATTTTAAATAGGTACTCATTCTATGATTATATATAGTTATATTAAAATACTTTAAATTGTATTTTCTTTTACTTACCAAAACAATGTAGTGTTTAATAATCATGTTCAAACAAAGCCAAGCACAACATACCTAAACCAAATATGGTTTATTTACCTGTGGTACATGCATAGCAAGTGCACTCAAACAGCGTAAAAGCATCAAACCTGTATTACAAAAACAAGGCTTTGGCTTTTTCCCTTCCTAAACATCAAAATGTAAACATTTAAACATCAAATATCGACATTCATTGAACAATATGCATGAAAATTTACATTAGGAAAATAATTTCAAATTTCCCATTTGTTCCAGTTGATACAAGTGTTTCAACAGTCTAGGATGAATGTGTTTATGTTTTAAATTAAAAACATTAGCAGCAGACATAAGGCAGAATCAATTCTACACAAAAATAACATGCTTTTTGTCACAACCACAATGTCAGACCAATAACTCACATTCTGCTGAAGGCCCTAACTGTCCAAAATATTTCTAAAAATGTAATTAATTTACAACAGATGCTGCACGACACGAAAAGTATGCTACGCTGTGACCAAAACAGTTGATAAAAAATTTGAATAATGAATAGTTACAATCAGTCATAATATCTCCACAAATACAAACTAAATCAGAGTCACATCCACACTGGCAACTGAGGCAGACAAAGGATGAAGATAACACGACAAATGTACATGTGTGCAGAATTATTAGGCAAATGAGTATCCTCATTATGCATGTTGTCTTACTCCAAGCTGTATAGGCTCAAAAGCCTACTACCAATTAAGCATTCAGGTTCTGAAAAGTCAAAAATAGTGAGATATCTTGCAGAGGGATGCAGCAGTCTTAAAATTGCCAAGCTTCTGAAGCGTGATCATCGAACAATCAAGCGTTTCATTCAAAATAGTCAACAGGGTCGCAAGAAGCGCGTGGATAAACCAAGGTGCAAAATCACTGCCCATGAACTGAGAAAAGTCAAGCGTGCAGCTGCCAAGATGCCACTTGCCACCAGTTTTGCCATTTTCATCACTGGAGTGCCCAAAAGCACAAGGTGTGCAATACTCAGAGACATGGCCAAGGTAAGAAAGGCTGAAAAACGACCACCACTGAACAAGACACACAAGCTGAAACGTCAAGACTGGGCCAAGAAATATCTGAAGACTGATTTTTCTAAGGTTTTATGGACTGATGAAATGAGAGTGAGTCTTGATGGGCCAGATGTTTGGGCTCGTGGCTGGATCAGTAAAGGGCAGAGAGCTCCAGTCGACTCAGACGCCAGCAAGGTGGAGGTGGAGTATTGATTTGGGCTGGTTTCATCAAAGATGAGCTTGTGGGACCTTTTCGGGTTGAGGATGGAGTCAAACTCAACTCCCAGTCCTACTGCCAGTTTCTGGAAGACACCTTCTTCAAGCAGTGGTACAAGAAGAAGTCTGCATCCTTCAAGAAAAACATGAATTTCATGCAGGGCAATGCAGATTTCAGAGCTCATCACAGCACAGAGACAGCACTACTGAAGATAGTCAATGACGTCCGGTTAAACACTGATTCAGGAAAAGTGACTGTCCTGGTTCTACTTGATCTGAGCGCTGCCTTCGACACAGTTGACCACAAAATCCTTCTCGATAGACTAGAAAACTATGTTGGTCTTACAGGAACTGTGATAAAATGGTTGAGATTATTCTTAGAAGGTTTCATGCAGGACAATGCTCCATCACATGCCTCCAAGTACTCCACAGCGTGGCTGGCCAGTAAAGGTCTAAAAGAAGAAAAACTAATGACATGGTCTCCTTGTTCACCTGATCTGAACCCCATAGAGAACCTGTGGTCCCTCATGAAACGTGAGATGTAGAAGGAGGGAAACCAGTACACCTCTCTGAACAGTGTCTGGGAGGCTGTGGTTGCTGCTGCACACAATGTTGATAGTGAACACATCAAGAAGCTGACAGAATCCATGGATAGAAGGCTTTTTAAAAAAAGGTGGCTATATTGGTCACTGATTGGTTGGTTTTGTTTTTGAATCTCAGAAATGTATATTTGTGAATGTTGAGATGTTATATTGGTTTCACTGGTGAAAATAAACAATTGCAATGGGTATATATTTGTTTTTTGTTAAGTTGCCTAATATGTAAGCACAGTAATAGTCACCTGCACACACAGATATCCTTCTAAAATAGCTAAAACTAAAAACAAACTAAAAACTACTTCCAGAAATATTCAGCTTTGATATTAATGAATTTTTGGGTTCATTGAGAACATGGTTGTTGTTCCATAATAAAATTAATCCTCAGAAATACAACTTGACTAATAAATCTGCACTCCCTGTAATACTAACGTTACGGTAACAAAGTAACAACTTTTTTGTTTTTGAGTTAAACACACAGGGAAGAAGAAGACAAAACCCAAACAAAAATAGCCTACTCCTTGTGTTTGGCTAATCTAGTAAACTGTCAGACATTTATTCATTCATTAATCTTCATGTCAGCTTTCTTCCCTTTCGGGGTCGCCACAGCAGAATGAACCGCTAACTCTCTGGCATATGTTTTTACGCGGCGGATGCCCTTCCAGCCGCAACCCATCACTGGGAAACTGTCAGACATTAGCAGATTCAAATACAATAATTACATCTTAGCTGCATTTTTAGTCGATTATTCATTAAATAAATCTAAATCTATCCAATGGAAACCAACCAAAGATGGAAATCAGCATATTCAGCTGAACTCAAATTCTGACTTTAACTTTAAATTCAAATATCAACCTGAAAAAACGGCAAACCGAAGCTTTGTGATACTCCAAAGCTTGGTCCCTCAGTGATATCTAGTGGACATTTTTGAAATAATACTGAATGTTCATGAAACTCTGGCCACGTCATATAGTTTCTCTACAATCTTGGATGAAACATTTCTATCCTCAAAGTTTCTCATCAGTGGGACACTATGTTTTATGTTGGTGACAACTATGGGAAGCTCCGCCGGCAACCAGCGAAGTACTTTGGCTGGAGCTAGAGGCCTGTAGCCGGTGAATGCTACAGACTTCAAGTAAGACTGTATAGATTGTACAGTTCTGTCCGGAAACGCACTTAAGGCGAGGTTAGCATACTTTGATGCATACTCGGAGTTGGCCGAGCTGCTCACCCATGCTGCCAGAGAAATTGGGTTGCAGACGGCTCCCCCCTTCGCACCGAAAATTGCCAGGCTGGATGCGTGGTTTGTGGGGTCGTGCCGGAATGATGCCCCACAGCCACCTCCAATCCCGTTCTTCCTGGAAGTGCATCAAGAACTGACCAAAACTTGGAAAGGCACCTCTTAGAGCGAGATTGATCAGTCTCCACTCTCTCGCTCCCCTTGACAGTGCGGTAGCTAGTGGGTACGAAGTGATTCCCCAGGTAGAGCAGGCGCTGGGGGTGTAATTATGCCCGGATAACCCTGCTGCCTGGAGTGAACAGCCGAGGCCTCCATCCCGCCAGCTAAGCTTGTCATTGGACCTGACTGTGAGGGCTTACGCATGGCAGCCTTCCAGGTGTTCTAGGCCAAGGCCCTGAAAGATATGAAGAAGGGGAGTTTCGGCCCAGGTCTTACAGAGGATCTGAGTGGTCACCTGTGGTCCAAGATGGCATCTTCGGCGTTGCCGTAGAGAACCCAAATTGCGAGTTTCTACAATCAGGAAGCAGGCGGAGGGTCTGGGAGAATTCACGATGCTGCGGAGGAAGAGATACGGCAGCTCCCCTTCTAAGCTGCCACCCCCACCACTTGCTCGACGCCGGAGAAAACCTCCTCAGTCCTCCCCTGATGATCGTCGACCAAGAGCGTCAAAATTCCTTAGCCTTTCCTGACACGTATTTGCATGAACACATAGAAGTATTGTACTGCTGATGGTGTGTTACAACTATCCCGCTCCAGACATTAGTTTTTATCTTCTGTAATGATCGGTTTGCATTGGGGTTACATCATACAAAATAAGAAAATCAATTATAAATACCTTTTAGATTTAAACATAATTTTTTTGTAGAGAAATAAGCATTTAATTTATATTGTAATACAACCATGTTAACATAAGATTCAAATTTTTAAATGTTTTGGAATTGACACAGCATAAAATATGCTATCGTTATCAAACCCACAACCCACACAAAACTTAATTTTACATTAATACAGAATTTGCTTCTTTGACATCGATTTAACAAAATCAGCCATTTTCTGTCAACAATCTCTTCTGGCAAAGTATCACTATGACACAAAAATATATGTAAAATATAAAATACTCATTGTATTCTCTAACTTTATCTCTTGCTCCTTCTCCGCGATTTGGCTCTATCCATGTTCATTGTGAGTGGTAATTTGTTGCCTACATCAGTCTTTTCACAAACCTGTGAACTAATCATAGCTCCAGGATCAAAGCCTGACTCGACAAAGAAAGTTGATGAGCTCTTCATGGTACTGATTAAGCCTGCATGAAACGGTTAGGTTTTGTCAAGTCAAAACCTATCCTGTAATACTGGGTTTGTTAAGCCACATTCATGGTACAGGTCCCAGATGTACACATGTGAATTCGGTGATTGTTGTCAACCGTGCCAAAATCTCAGTTTCGTTGCTTCATGAGACTATTGTTTTAAAATACAATGTTATCGTGATAGTGTTAGGTCAGTGTGGCCACTGATCACAAGTTCTGATCCCTTTTAATTGCTAGTTTCCCAGATTGTCCTAAGTGTTGTGTGAGAGCTGAGCCACAGGCTATAGTGTGGGTGTCCCATTTTAGTTGTGCGTTGGGTGGTGATTCATAGCGGTGTATTGCTGTTTTGTGTGCATGCGTGTTTTCCTTCTAAGCTGGTCCTGTTGCCTCTGAGGGACACTACATTCATTCCTTTGCAACTGTTATTTTATATATTTGTGTGTCATTGATTAAACATGTATGAGGAATAATAAAGATGTTCAATAGTGATTTCAGCACTTATTCCTTGCCTTAGCCACAACAAACTTGCGTGTCCTTATTCTTGGAGTTTAATTCCCAGTTCACTCCACTGTGTGGCATAGTCAGCAATCGTCAACCCTATGAAACCCTCTGACAATTAACACATCTAGATATAATCCATCTAATATGTTGAACTATAAATTTTAGAAAGTTGTAATAGCTCTGCTCATCTCCTTCTTACAGAAGAGCAACCTCTAAGACAATTATTTCTTTAGGCCATATTACAGTATTGCGCTTGTTAATTTTAAAAGATCGGTTATTTGAATGGATTCAGGGGAATATTTATCTTCTAGTTCTGTTAGATCTCAGTGCTGCTTTCAATACACTAGATCACAGGACTCTCCGCGATAGACTAGAGAACTATGCTGGGATCCAGGGCCAGCTCTATGATGTTTAACTCTTACCTGTCTGACCAGAGTCAGTTTGTAAATGTAAATTGAGATCCACTATATGCAATAGCAGTAGGCTATGGAGTTCTACAAGTATCTATTTTGGGGCCATTCTATTCGGAATCTACATGCTGCCACCAAGCTAAATTATTAGGAGGCATGGTGTTAGTTTCAATTGCTATACAGACAACACTCAGCTTTATGCTATGGGACTTCAATCAAATGAATTTGAACCACAAACTGCCTAAATTCAATCAGCGCATTAAATGCCCCACCAGAGAGGGGAATACTCTAGATCACAAGTATCTTGAGGACTCTCCGACCACTGCCTGGTCCACTGTATTCACTGTATGTAAGCAACAGCTCAAAGCAGCTAAAGCTGTAGTGAGAACTGTTAAAAGACGGACCAATGAAGCAGTGCGGTATTTACAAGCCTGATTCGACTGTGCGGATTGGAGTGTTTTTGAGATTGCCTCCTCAGACCAGTCTCATCATACATGAGTTTCTATGAGGACATGCGCATTCCCACCCAGTCTTTTTTTAACATTCAAAAATGATAGACTTTAATATACTCAGACAGCTTTGCCAAAGGAGATGCCTTCAGAAGTGGAGATCATGTTCTGTACAATCAGGCCATGGAACACACAGAGTTATTAAACGGAGAACTAAACGGAGCTACTTCAGTGAGCTGGAGAACCAGTTCTCGGCTAACGACCCTGCCTCAGGGTGCAGAGGCCTGAAGACCATCTCCAACAATGAACACCTCCCCCCTCCTCTATGGGCAATCAAACTTTGGAGTATGAGCTCAATGAATTCTACAGCAGATTTGAAACCCACAGTCTGACATCCTGCACCCGCTCTGATGACTCCACCAGAATCCACCAGAGCAAACATCAACAACTTTTTTTACCATCTTCCACTGTTCATGTTATATCTTCACATGCTGGTCCTAAGAAGAATGCTGATATTGTTCATTATACTGGTCCTTTACTATCAAAACACTTTCTCCTTTACTATCAAAAGCATGTTTAGCTTTTACATGGAGAGGGTTAAAGTTTAATGCCCATTTCACTCCTTTCTGACCTAGAAGCCAGAACAAGCAGGTCTAGTCACACAATGCAGCACAACACTCATTGTCCATTATTCCATCAGCACTGTAGCCAATTCAAATTTTAATCTCCAACAGGGTAGAATACCACAAAAATAGGTCTTGAATATCAGTTAAAGTTGACCCTTAAAGCTCCACTTACACCAGGACACTACTCACCTCTAATAAGGACATACATAAACCCATTTGAAGAAATAAAGGTACAATTGGATACATTAACCTGTATGAGCAAACCAACAAGTGTCTATCTTTAAAATCTTACAAATCTTGTTTGTAAACTGGTTGACCAATGGGATTAGGACTTTTTATGGGATTCGTTTGTTAGGAAGGTTCTAAGTGAGAGAAAACAGAGTGTGCAGGAAAATGAAGGAAGACTTTTTCAATTACAGCATCCAAATGATCCTGCAACAAAATGTCATGTATGATGAGGCCTTTTCCAAACTGTGTTGCAGTATTGGACCTTTTCAGCTTGTATTCTCATTACTTTCAAGGAATGCAGATATTATGGTGTGGTTATTTTGGCAATTGAGTGATTTAACTCTTTAATTGCTAACTTGGCATTGCTTCTATGAAAATATTAGTCTGCCTCCCAAGAACAGTCCTTTATCTCAAAAAGTTTTTGTTCCTGGCCTTCAAGATTGCCAGCATATCACTTGCATCACTTACTGCATGACAATAATGCAAACATGGTCTGACTCTGCAGGTTTTGCCTATCCTACATAATGTACACTGATATCACTCATGTATAACTGCTCTCAGTTGCCACAAGCTGGACGATTCTTCTGCTCCTGAAGATCCACGAGTAAAAGAAGCTAGATTTAATTTGAGTCTTTCTTTCTAATTTCTTCTGAGAATGCGGGGTGTGACAGAATATTTAATCATTCTAAAAAAAGTAATTCTAAAATAAGATTGAATTTGTATGTTTACTTGGGATGGAACAGGAAGTGACGTAGAGAGGCGGGATTTATACTGAATATGCGCTTGAACATGCGCTGCTCGTCTCTTTCCTTTTTCTCTTCTTTCTTCTCTCTCCTCTTTCACTCTTCTTTCTTCCTCCATGATGCTTACAATGTGATCATATTCTTCATTGATATCAAGGTATGAGCTTAATTCATGTTTGGAATAAGTACTAAATTGCTGTTTGCGATTGTGTTCATAAATCATGTCTCATGAGTATTAACTATTTCCATTATAGGGGTTATAACACTAACAATAGAAATACTGTGCAAAGATGTAAATTGTTTATTCTTGATTATAAAGTTTTATAATCATTACTGGCCCAAATTCTAAATAATCTTACCAAAATATGTTTCAAACTTTCCCTTTAGAATCTATGACAACAGTGCGGACTACTCCACATTCATTAGTTTCTTAATTGTAACCTTAATTCTCTTATAAGATCTACATTTACATTTTGTCCAAAGCGACTTACATTAGGGGAGAGACAATATGAGATTTGTTACACCTTCAAAGTCTATCTCAGCTTTTCATAATAGAAATTGTATCAACCAATCAATAAAACATAGCAGGGAGGAGATAAAGGAAGAAGATAAAGACAGAGAAGGAAAAAAAAGTTGTTTTTTTTTTACAGTAGGTGTTCCCTGAAGAGAAGAGTTTTCAGTTGCTTTTTGAAAGCTGTTAGTGTTGCTGCTTTCCTGACTGGATCAGGGAGTTTATTCCACCATCCAGGGACAGTGAAAGAGAAGGTTCTACTGAGAGATCTTCTGCCCTTGTGGGATGGAACCACAAGTCGCTGTTCCTTCTCTGAACGCAGGCTTCTGGAGTGTATGAGCTTGTGGAGGTAAACAGGGCTGATTTGGAGATTGTTTTGTACACCAGCATCAGAGATTTGAATTTAAACCGAGCTGCAATGGAGAGCCAATGAAGAGTGATGAAGAGGGGAGTAACATGAGCTCGCTTCGGTTCCTTGAAGATAAGACGAGCTGCAGACCTCTGTATCATCTGCAGAGGTTTGCTGGAAGTCCTGCTAGGAGAAGTCCTGCTCTAGCAACAGAAATCCTGTTACAGGTTTAAAAAAAAAGCCAGACACTTTGTCCAAAACAAAAAGGCAGTAAACTTCATAAATAGAGGTGGAGCAAACAATATTAACACTCTCCTGCTGTGCTCCAGCAACCTTCTCACCTCTCTCCTCTCAGGGAGCCAGCGTATCCTTTACTTCTGACAATGACCTTGAGTTGACTGGCCGCTTGCATGGCTGAATTTCATACGCGACTAGCAGGGCACAGAAGCCAACTGCCATAAACCACAAACACCTCAATCTTCCCCTGGTTTTGTGTCCAGGGAAAAGAAAAGGCATACTTTTTAAAAATACTATTGCTTTGAAAAAGAAAAAATATATTTCATTATATATGTTTTATTTTCTCCAAAAAAGCTGTTATGATAGGATTCTTAATCATTCTTTAATTATTTTCATTTACTTAAGCACAAATAGAAATATTACCACAGATAGAAAATAACATCTTATCAACAGCAAATCTGATGGCATATAAATGTTTACATTTTGCATTACAAGCAGCTGCATATATGGCATACAGCTGATTTTAACTCATAATTGTTTTGTCAGTGTTTCCACAGTAATCGTTTCATTTTTTGTGTCCAGGTGAATAACACAGGGTTTTTTTTCTGCAGAATCAATAAATAAAAAATATTTTTAACCTACTCAAGAAGCAAAACTCCTTCTCAGCCTCAGAAGTGAAAATCACAAAAAATATGAAAAGTTTACACAAATGTACAGGACTACACAAGCACACAACATATACCATAACTGTAACCATATTTTCACTCAGGACCTTGAATGTAGATAGTCCTCATAAACCTCCAGCTTCTCAAGTGAACTCGAATAAAACACTTCATTTTGTTATGGGCAGTTTGTTTTGTGTGGTTGATTGTGCTCTGTTTATTGGTTGTCATTTCTCTCAACGCAATTTCTCTAAATGTGATTAAAACCAGGCCTAATAGAGCTAATTTAGCAGCTCCATAAGCAACTCTGGTAGTGTCACTTAGAGCAGCGGCTCCCAATCTTTTTTGTGTTACAGACCGGTTAAATGTCTGACAATATTTTCAGTCTTTGAGGTGTGGTGGATAAATGTAACAACATAATATAATACGACCTGCATGTAAACTGTGTATTTTCTAAAAATAACAATAAATGAGAATCCACTCTGTTTGCTACTACAGCGTCCTACAGCGTTTTGAGGGCTTTATTGCCTCATTCGAGAGCCGGTTGCTTGGTGCGTAGGTATCTCTTGCTATTGTCTGTTAAATGCAGCTTTCTTTTTCTTGGAAGTTGTAGGCTCTTCCTCTGTTCCTCACTGGGCCTTTTCCCCTGCGCAAAGAAACTTTCCAAAGACGTTTGTTTTTTACTCATTTTGCAAGCTCCTGGGCTTCATTTCAGTAGTAACCTATCATGTGACCGAGAAGAGTGACATAGACTAAACAGATATATCCAGAGAATCTGGTAGTTTTTCAAAATGAAACATCGTTCTAACTAGTCACTAAACAAATAACTTGACAATCGCTCTTCAGGAATCTGTAAAATTTTATGAATATTACAAGAAAACAAAAATTGTTATTGATCTTGTATGCGTGTCAACCCCTTGATGGAGACCTCCAAAATAATTAAAGGAATGTTTCAAAATCACAACAAGAGCACTTTAAACTCGAGCAAACAGAGCAGCAGTCTCTACAAAATGGTGTCCATATTTGCATATAGGACCACACCCTTTCTTAAATCCACACATTAATTAATATTTTACTGAATGCACTTGTTTAGAGAAATTATTAATTATTAATATTTTATTAAGGACTCTATTTGAGGGCAATACACAGCAATAATCTGTATTCTTCTGTATTCTAGTTATTACTTAATGGCAAGGGAATTGAAGTTAATATCATTAAAACCTTGATGACCACAGATGTCACTTGTCTTAATAGAGAATATGAATGTATTGTGTGTCAATACTCTAAGGTGCTGAACCACTATTTTATTCTGAATCCAAGGTCTCATTTTGCAAACATGATGCCTTATTGCTGTACAACATATTATTCATAACAGTATGTCAATAGCTAAAGATGGACTTCTGAAGACTTTGTGTATAAATACGCACAGGGCATCCCCTGATGAAGCACAACCACAAGACTTTATTGCTGTTTTCTCAAACATTTACATTTTCACAGGAAATACATGGCCCTTTCAGGGGCTTTTGTGTGTATACTCTAAGGTAATTCTTTACTCAAGTTGTCATTATTATTGACTTTTCTCAACACTATAATGTCCTTGCAACCAAGGAAGGCATGGCTTCTTAACATTTATTTGAAGACAGCTGCCCTCATTTATTCAAACAAACAAGCATCCACAAACAACTGACGGAGAAACATCTTAGAAGAAAATAACATATACACATGCAAACCAACTAAAGAGGATGTGAAATAAAATATATAGTGTATTCTTGTCAATAGAATCTTGATTTAAATGAGGGTTCAGAAAAGTAAAATGCTGTTCTTCATAATTATTTAGTAGGAGTTAAAGTGTATTCAATTGATTTGAATGCCTCAAGACTTAGCGTTTAAACAAGTTGGTATGTTGGGCTTAATTAAGTCTGTTAAGGGCTTTGACCATCCAAGATTGGAGTTTGACACCACTTCCTTTGATTAAATGGTAATTTTCTGGACATTAGGTTTACCTTGATTGTCTGATTGATCTTTCCTCTTGGAGTGGTGCTTCACAATAGCTCAATTGTGCTTCAGAATCTATTGAAAGTCTTGAACTGAAAGATTGTTAACTTTCATTTAATAGTCATTCAAACTCAAACACTGAAACATTCAGAGTTTCCAAGGATGATAGGAAAAGCACAAGAGGTTTTGGAATGACCCAATCCATATAGTATTGATTAATTATTGCTTCATTGTAAAGTGGAGCCTTCAACTTTGTTTCTTCTCGATTGTTGCACAATGCATTTTATAGGAAAAAGAAAAATTAATCTTTAAAGTTGAAAGACATTTTGATTTTGATGACATTTTTATGTCCACCTAAATTATTAAAAACATTATATTTTACAATGCCCTTATATGCTACACTGAAATGATTCCAATGTCACACTTCATGTTATTTGCACTCATGGTAACCAGGTGTCAGATTTATTTTCTCATTATCGCTATATAGATCTGGTACTCTTATTTGTCCAGAATTCAAAGCACGAATCTCAAGCCATAAATGTTTAACAGGTGGTTCCACTCACATGATATAAAAGACATCTGTTAGATGACATCTCCTAGACTGGGCAGAATGATCACAGACCCACAAGAGCCATGCACTGCATGAATTTTCATGTATCTGTTCAGTTTCAGAGTTGTGAAAGTGTGGAGTACGAATAACAATGTGCTGAAGCTCACAGCTGTGGCCAGGTGAGTGAAGATAGGAAGGACATGGTTAGTTCATCTGTGGCTTGTCAGGCATACTTAGTGGGCTTTTACTGTATGTCTCCTGCATGTTAAGTATACTTTCTGTTAGCTAACCATGTTTCAAAATAACCTTCATGAGACGCAATGGCAAGAGTAAAACAACAAACCATAACAGAGTTTGCAAATGAGTTTAACTTAAAAATGAATCTAAAAAGAAAGAAAATTTGTGGAATTGACCTGTCAGTTAGGTAAGCATTGAGCCATGAAAAGAAATCAGCCAATCACAGTTGACATTGTAGTTTCAGTTTAAATGATCTGATTTTAGGTTGAGATGGTTCTCATGTGTTTTTACCATATAAGTTGTCTTATCATAAAGGTATTTAAAAATGACAAGTTTGGAGATGGAGTTATCTTAATTACTTTTTAAAAACTAATACAAAACAGAAATGCTACTTTTTGTAGGAGGCTGCACAGTGCTTTTCAGCTCCAGCTAAAAACAAAAGAATGTCCTCATTTTAAGGAAGGACCAGTATCAGGCAGACACCAAGCTCATGCACTCTTACCAAAGACTGACACCTTGTAACATTACCAACAGAAGTTTCACTGCAGACTCCTATATTTGTAAATTAATACAGTTTAGCAGCGGGATCCCATCAAGGTGAGTCAACAACTTGAGTGTCCTGCTGTAAGGACAAAGGTGTCTGCCAAACTCGGATGTTTCACCTAATGGCTCAGAATTACGCCCCTCAACCTTGAACTGGCACATGATTTAGTTGCAAGATAGTTTAAAAGACTGAATCAGTCATTTTGAAACAATAGAAATGCATTTCGTTAGCTTGGTTATAAACAAAACAATACACACTAATTCAAATGCAAACATATGAGTTTCGCAAGGGTTAACTGAGATGAGTACAGTCTAAAATTTTAGAATGCTAGACCACTCAAAAGACTGCAAAAATATTTTAAAATATCATCAAAACGATTGCAAACACAATGAATTACTTTTTGCAACCATTCAAGCAGGTTTTAAAGTCTGAATTATTTATGTTTCCATTCTGGAATGTTAAAGTTGTTGTTTCGAAGCTCTGCGTTTTCCACATTTAGCAATGGTTGCTAAAATCTCCTGTTGGAAAATGGAGCAAGTTTATTTGAAATTAGGAAGCCTCTACTGTTGCACAGTGTTTATTCGATGTGGTTTTGTTGAGGCATCATTCTTTACTTGGCAGACTGACATTGGCAGGATGAAGCCCATTTTGGTGGCTAGTGGTCACACTTAGATATTGCTTGGCTGGGTGCTAGGACGAAAAGAAGATTTGACAAAAGGAGAAGCTTGTTCTTTGACAAGGGATTGTCCCGCTTCTGCGAGTGACATGACCGGTGAGTTAAGCTAAAAGAAATACTCTGTTATTTTAGCTGAGGATAACACAGGCATGCTCCCAAAAAAGTGCTATTGGTAGAGAAAGATTTTAATTATTGTATTTTTCTGAAATCACATTCTCAACATTTAGAGGCCAAACATACAGTATAAACAAGCAATATCTCACAAATATAGCAATTCATCTTTTTGATTATGACAAATTCCCCTTTTAGTCGGTCACTATGACTTTTGTCATTACCGACTAAGGGGGAAGCTCTCCTCCACACTCTTTTTTTAAAACAGCAATCAGCGCCGTGCTGATTGTCACGTGTTTACGATATCGCTGACAAAAGCAGATGCAAGTGTGATGCTTTTCCTGTCTGCTCATTGGAGCCATTGCTCTTAGACACATGATAGATTGGTAAAAGATTTCACATCGGTGATGTTCCCCCTTTTGTGGATTACATGGGATCCAGTTATTATGGCAACCAGTGTGGTTCTCCAGCTGGTCCAGTATGCTTGAGTTGTTGCACGCCCCAAAGCCTTGTCTTTCACTGCATTTCATCAAATCAAGTAAGACTTGTGTTTGTTAGTAGAGCACTTGTTTGTGTTCCCAAACATGTCCTGACCGTGCAAATCTGTGAATCTGGTGAATCGATTACAATGACGGATAGCTACAATAACTGTATCGATTGTTTTGGGCATAACCATACAGAGGCAGCGGTCAAGGGATCAGACTGTGTAGAGAAGTGCACTACTTTGAATGAAGCCAGGGTACTTTCAGTCTGCCACCAGAGACAATGTGACTATGCAAGTGCGCATCTCGGACGTTCAGAGGTGTTGAGCTCTGCTCATGTTGAGCCACTCTGCTCATTGCTCTCCCCCTCTGGAGTGAAGGCAGGTTGTGCTGTGGAGGAGAAGACCAAGTTGCTTACTCAGGCTGGTGGAGAGATTGGGTTACAGGTGGCTCTGTCCCTTGCTCCTGAAATCTTCAGCCTGGACACGTAGTTATGGGGTCATGCCGGGATGATAAACCCCAACCGTCCCAATCCCGTCCTCCAGTGACTGTGTGGTAGCTACCCCCATCTCGCCAGCTAAACTTGTCATTAAACCTGACTTCGAGAGCTTACACTGCTGCAGGTCAAGCTGCTGCTGCCCTGCATGTCATGGCAACCGCCTAGGCCCTGAAAGGATAACCTGAGAGCTGTTATGGACTTTGCAGTAAGCAAGGCAAAAGTTGAGGCAAGTTCGTTGACCACACAATGTCTACAATGGTAGTCCATGTTGCGATTGTGTGTAGTAACGTGTGTTAACCATTAGTTGTCACTACCAGCAGTTGGTAGTGAGGTGAGTACTTTTGTAACATACATGAAAGAGAAAGCAGTGTGGTCCATTAAAGCGGTTACTGGCACTCAACTTGGTGTCATCATCGCAAACACAAACATAACAGTCCACAGCTGCCATCTTGGTTGACCTAGGCTGAAAGGTTTTCACAAGATCGAAAACATTTCCTCAGCACACCAGATGGCTTCCTTGGCGTTGCCATAGAAAACCTTACATTGCAGGTCTCTACAATCAGGAAGCAGGTGCAGGGTCCGGTAAACTCATAACGCCATATAGGTAGAGATGTGACAGGTCCCCTTCTAAGTCAACTCCCCAGAAAAACCTCCTTGGTCCTCCTCGAATAATTAGCCCCATGCCAGAGACTGCGACAGAGTGGCTCTGTAAAGTCGACAAAGAAACAGTCCTGTCAAGGGGCCCCCCCAACTTCATCAGAGGAAGAAGTGTCATCGTAAGCGGCCCTACAACATGGCACTTAGTTAGCCCAACTGCCATGACCATTAGGCAGCGTCCTTGCACCCTTCTGTTCAAGATCAGGGAGGACAAGGCAGAGGTCCTAGAAGTGCCACCTTATTGACTCAACCAACCTTGGTTTTTATAACTCTACCTGCGTTCAGACCAGGGATGTGGGCACAAGCACCTAAGCGCCAGACTCCTGGAACTTACATGTCTGGCACCAAGAAGGGGAGGACCCCCGGTTATGTGAAGTGAAAGTGACCAGTTGGCCAGATATGGAGTGACCCATACCTGGAATTTGTGCTCTGCATTTAACCCATCCAGTGTACACATACACACAGCAGTGAACAAACACACCGTGAGCACTCACTCGGATCAGTGGGCAGCAATGGCTGCGACACCAGGGGAGCAGTCGGGAAACTGGTGCCTTGCTCAAGGACTCCACAGCTGAGGTTGTTGAAGATAGGAGAGCAAGTGTTTCATCACTCACACCACCTTCAACTCGGTGGATCTGTGGATCGAACCCAGGGCCTTCAGATTACAAGTTGATCTCCTTATCCATCAAACCACCACTGTCTGACAAATGCAGCATTTCGTGGTTCAAACACTGGGTCTTGTTTAACTTTCTATGCTTGCCAGTGGGGTCGATTCGTTGACTGGTGTCACTCTCACCAAGTAGACAAGAGCAGCTGCACTGTTAAACTCGTGCTAACCTCCCCATTGAGGACTGTCTCCATCTACTCTGAAATTTACATTGCCGCGATTCTGTCCATCACCTTCCAGTTGAAGAAAACATGCTGGGATGACAAGATTTAACAGTCAGAGGTCCAGAGGGGTTTTCCTCTAGGACGTCCTTAGTTCACTCCTGGGACCCTTCTGTTGCCTGATTTTGATCCAGGATTCTACATATTAATTTGTGTTCTGGTCTGGCTTACACAATTAGTTTTGATGGGTTCGCACAGGTCATGGATACTCAAAGTCTTGAACAATATAATATTAAATGTCGGCCTTCGCCCTAATGTGTTATTAGACCCAGTTTGTACCACATGCCATTGCCAAAATGTTTTTGCTGAAGTTTTCCCATTTTGAAAATCACATGTAATTCTGTTTCTCTAATGTAATACTATTTTCCATTGTTACTACTTTGAAAGCCCATTTGGAACAAGAACATAGTCACTTATCCAGATAACCTATATAAAACTGCCCAATGAAGTGTGAGAAACTAAATGAAAACGTAAAACTACTTTTGGCTGAGGAAAATAGGACACTTTGGCCTCATTGAGAGGGGGGAGGGTATTTCGAGACATGCAACACTTTCCTTTAAACATAATAGGATTCCGCATTGTACTAGGTCATCAGACAACCGCACAGTCATTCATCAAACCAGTGCTTATGTAAATCCACCGGTGCAGCAAAGAACAGCGTGGTATCTGTATTCAAAGAGCCAGCTGTTCATGCTGAAAATGTCTGCTGCTCACAAAAGCATTGACAAGATATGATCATGATAGTGCATTGTCGTCTCAAAACACATCAGCATGAAAAATTGAAGGTGAGCTCTGATAATGTTTCGGGGGCTGAGGGAAGTGTTAATCATAATCCATTAGCCTCAAAGATGAACGAACTAACCATGGTGCCTGACACCCCTTAGCCATCAATAAGCAAAGTTATGTTTTCAAAATGCACTTTCACAATCAATTGACATTGAATGTTTATCAAGGTGCATGTTGCATGCAAAAGCAATGATCCAGGGGTTACTGCTTGGTTCCTTTATAGATATTACTCATATTACTCAAGAAGAGATGTAAAATATTTTCAACTGAAATCAAGCAACAGCATCATCATACCATCATTCTAGCACAGTACTAAATTTCTTATTTAAAAAAAGGTAAAAAAAAAAAAAAAGATTTTCATTCCAATACTCTATACATCATTTTAAATGACAAGACAAAGACAATTAAATGATAATTTTACTTCAGAAAAACAGGTTTCTTTTCAGGGGCACCCTATGTAATACTATAAAAGGTTATATTGTAAGGGTCTTGAGCTTAGAGGAGGGTGACACAATTAAAGAGAGGGGTCTCGTAGAATTTTACGGAGTGTGACCTGTGAAACACGATCACAATTTATGGAAGGTCGTAAATCCTATTGATGCTTCCAATTCATTATATTAAATGTGCTGCATTATGCAATCCAATAAAACAGGTTTCCATTATGTGAAACCATGTAATTTATTTATTTTTACTTTAAATCGAAAACGCATAAGTAGTGATGACCATGAAGCTCTCAGACCATCCGCTCAGAAATAATATGACGTTTCAAGATGCTTTTAAAATGTTTCTATGTTTCTAATGCACTTTTTCTCTACTTTATAAGAACTAAATTCATGACAAACAGGTCATAATTGACACTTTCCAACTATTGACATCGACCAATGGGTGGTGGATGTTGTTTTGTGACAAATGTCATTACCCAGGAATAATGTTCCAATTTTTACGGGTTAACTAAGGAACAGCATTTGAATTATGAACCCATTAAAATATGACCAGCTGACAGAAACAAGGGATTTTCCTGCATATGTAACATTTGTATGCGACAATGACAAAAACAATAGAGAAAATTGTTACATATTACATTTCATAACATTTATCTGGGCCACTGTCTTTCACATTTAGTTAACACAATGCATACTTTTCTGACTTTAGACAATCGAAGATGTATAACTAGCATAATCAGTGTGTTTTCAAGATAACTATAAAGTTTAAAATAGGAAAGGGCTGGAGCCCTCCATAACAGACATTAAAGTCCTCTGATTTAGCTACATCACGTTCAGTCCCAAAGTTTCATTGCTTAGTGTTTTATAAATATTTGTCATAAGTGTTTATCACTTTTGGGGAAGGTTGCAATTTTTTTTCTGGGTTGCTAGCTATATGTTTTATGGTGTTCAATGAATTCATTAATCTTTTACACCTTCAACCTTTTTATTTATTATTCTCAGGTTAGGTTAAGTAAGTCGAGTCTGCCCTAAACTCTAAGCTTTAAATGCTTAGAGCTTGGTCAGAAGACTCTTTTGTGCTCAGTTCTTTCTCTTAAGCTTTTACATGAAAAAAATCTTTCATCAAAGATTAAAAATCATTTTTAAATAAAAAACTCGATAGTCAGTAATTGCAATCAATTACATTTCTTTTAATGAATCGCTTTTTAAATATATTACAATACATAATAATCATCATAAAGTAAAATAGTACTCATCCATCGTGGATAAAAATGGGTTGGTTTCTCAAAGCAAATGTCTTTTCATTTTTTTCTCGTTCGGTCATCAATCATCAGCTGTCTTCTGGCTCTGGAGACGCCGTCTGAAGCATTCCAATCTCGACCGTTCATTGGCTCGTCTTTCATGCGTTCTCGGCATGTCCAGCTCATGTCCAAATCATGTCATGTTCATGATAACACACACTACCTCTTTTGGCCACCAGGCGGGCTCACAGATGCACAGAGTTACCTTTTGACCTACTAACTGCACCTTTGCCCTAGATCTGCTCTACGCAGATTGCATCTTAAGAATACCTCACTTTCAAGCACATCCTCATTTAGTACTGTAATTCATATAATTCCTTTAATTTAGGCATGAGAATAAATTTATAAAAGGAAGGAGACTTGCAAATTCTTGAAGTTATACAACAATAAATTGCTTATTATAGGATTTGCAAACTGTCATATCCTCACCCGGCTCAACCACACGGCACACAATCATACAGGTCACAATCACCTGATTACTAACGCCTGCGCACGCATCAGCGGTCACCGGCTGCACCTCGTCACCTTCGCGTACAAAAGCTCACTCCTCACACAAGGTTACGCTCCTGATGACGATCTCTTCACCGCCCACGAGACTACTTCCTCCTGCGTTAGCCAGCCTCCTACCACCCGTCTCCAGCCCCGCGACACACGGCTTGACCACCTCCTCCTCAGACTCTAAAGTCTGCTAGCAAAGCCTATTCTCATTGTTTGACGCCAGTGGCTTTCCTTGGTTGTTCCTTTTACCTGAGTTATCCTATTAAAGCCACTCCATTGCAATCCTGGTTTTGGGTATCTTTCCTACGATACGTGAAACAACACACAGAGACCACCAGTACAATGTTTATACATTAGTTATAGGAACCAGTAGAGACTCATACTGCAAGCTTGATTTTTACTTCAGAGTACTCAAAAGAAACAACATTATAAGCTGGGGTTATTGCACATAAGCTTAAAGTGGTCATATCTCTGTGATATACACATAATTACTTATCTTCTCAAGATACATTTTAAGTGTAATGCATGCATATTATTAACAAAAATCCTAGATACTTCTAACATGATAAAAACATTTAAAGATTGAAGTAGGAAAAAGTTTGGTAGTTTTTACAGAAATTCAGCAAACATACATCCTTACATTTTGTATGTTACAATTTTATGAACATACATACATGTTCATTAACATACTGCCAAGGTTCTGCCTTTTGTTTGATTATTACAATAAATACCTCACAGTGCAGGACATATTTATAAGTTTCAGTAGTTCTTAGCTCTGTTTTTTCCAGCGTCTACACATGTTCTACCTTGAGCATCGCGGTGGTGCAGTGGGTAGCACGGTCGTCTCACAGCAAGAAGGTTGCTGGTTCGAGCCTCGGCTGGGGCAGGTGGCATTTCTGTGTGGAGTTCTCATGTTCTCCCCGTGTTTGCGTGGGTTTTCTCCGGGTGCTCCGGTTTCCCCACAAGAGCAAATACATGTGGTATAAGTGAATTGAGTAAGAACGATTGTCCATAGTGTTAAAGTGTGAATGTGTGTGTGAATGTTTCCCAGTGATGGGTTGCGGCAGGGAAGGGCATCCGCTGCGTAAAACATATGCCAGAGAGTTGGCGGTTCATTCCGCTGTGGCGACCCCGAAAGGGAAGAAAGCCAACATGAAGATGAATGAATGTTCTACCTTTTTATTTATGACTCTCAGCTGAGGTTAAATAAGTTGAATCATGTTAATTCCTTAACAATTGGTCAGAAGATTCCTTTGTGGTCTGTTCTTCATCAAAGTCAAAACATTTTAAATCAAAGGTTCTGTAGACAGTAATTATTATAAATGAGTTGTAAGTTATATATTACAAAACATTCATAAAGTAAGAAGTTAGTAACTTATGTAGAATAAAGCATGATAACTAGAGTATGGTAATAAAGACTAGAGCATGGTAATCTCAGGAGTGCACCGGCTTCTGCTGCAAATGCTGTCCATTCTGTAGGTGTGTGTCCAGTGCATATCTAGCTCACTAGAACCCCTCTGTCCATCAGATGGCCTTTCCCTTGTATCGCCTTCAAATTTGGTTTAATACACTTCTTGCTGGGTAACTTTAAGAAGCATTGTAATAGTATTATATTACCTGTAATACCATTAAAATAGTCATAAATCTTTGAAAATGAAAGAAAATAGCAGATTCCTGAAGCTATAAAAAATGGCTGAAAAATCTAGAGCATGCTATACATAATGAATTTGCAGGGGTTAGATTATTGCAGGATTTACCTCTGGCAGCAAGCTTGCAGCAAACATTCCCAACTGCACATTACAGAAGTGTGGAAGCCTATCGATCAGCAAAACATCACATGTGCTTCTGCCCTCAGTGGCAGAAAAAAGAGAGCAGCGCTCATCAAAACCGCTGAGTGATAATAATTCAGACTGGCACGGGGCTTCCTTTCCTAAGAGAGATGAAGTGTGTGAGCGCAGATGGATGGCTTTTTTGCAGACACAACCAGGGCCGTTAATCACAAGACACGAGGTCCCTCTTGAATGGCAGACATTAAAGAACTCCTTCTTGAGCTCAGTCAGTCAGATCGCAGCCGATAACTAAACTAGGAAATCCACAACATTAAAGTGTCAGACAGAGAAGGTTTACTTTAAGTAGACTACTGTGGATTTGACAAAAATATTGTATTCAATCCTGTTTTAACCACAATGGGCAGCTGTATTGTGGTTTCTTTCTTAATGGAGATAGTAATTACATATAGTATATAGATACTTGGAAACCTCTTGGTGGTAAGCGAAGCCAGCGGCTCTCATTACTGTGGGAGTGGATGTCAAAAAAAAAAAAATTATCTGTCGCGGGCATCTGATAGATTAATCGTGGCCCATTGGTGATTTTTTTAAGGGCTCTGGGCAAGTCTAATAAAATCACAGGTCCTCCCTCCAGACTCTACTCGAGTAGTTACTCCTCATGCCCTCTCTGGCTGGTATCTGATGTTTTGGGAACATCGTGCTCCTCCACGGGTGCTTGTAACAAAGTGAGTTGTGGCCAAATTACGTCATCACTCACTTTGTGGGCACTTGATGAACTTGGACCCCTCTGGTCAGAATTGATTCTACTCACTGCAGATGGATGAAGGAGGGAGAAGAAGATATTGTCCTGTAGCAATCTTGATCCAGTTCTGTTTCGGTGTAACCCGTCTGAGGAAATGAGAGTTCTTTGAAATAATGAGAGTAAATTGAAATTATCAATAAAACTCAGTTCTTGGGAGCAGCAGGTGTCTTGAAGCCACGTATTTAGTCCAAGAAGCCGTGAGAAAGTAGCTTCTCACAAAGCCTTCCATCTTCATGCTTTTCATGGTTTTAAACAGATCCAAAAAACTTTAGATATTCTGACTGTCCTTTTAGAGCATAATTTCTTCCCACAAGAATAACAATTTCCCTCGTCTTGTGCTTGCACATTGTTTCCGATCTCCTTGTTTATATCAGAAACTGTTGCTTGAGGAAAGCAGTATGTAGCAGTCATTTTACTCTTGATGTTACCTATTGAGTCCCCCCAATATTATGGCTCTGGGTTCCACTGTGACCGCTGGTGCCTGCTTGCCCTTGACACACTTCTCATTACAATATTTTATGTCTGCTGATCTGATGGTTTTCTGATTTTTTTGATCAGTGTCCACAGTCAAAATAGCTTCAAATCTGTTTTGAAGCTGACCAGTGCCCTTTCTGCTGAATCTAAGGTCTATGGTGGAGGAAGCTAGTGCCTTAAGCTCTGGGGCTAGTTGTAGACATCGAAGAGCTTTGGGTTTTACTCCTTGTGGTTGCCACTTCTCAGTGTAAACAACATCACTACCTTCATTTAGCTTATCTAAGTATAATGTAGCAGTTAGCATAGCTTGAGACTCACTGGCTGCCTGATGTTGGTGTTTGTGGGGAGGCTGTTCTGAATCTGCATTCCTTTTTGGGATAAGAGCTTGTTGTTTGGTTTCCAGAACTGTAATACTTCGAAGAGTTCTCTGGCAGTTCACACATGCGGGCAGGTGCTCTGTGTGGAGGAGACATTCCTCTGACTGCAGGTTTTTTTACTTCTCGGATACCGCTGACAGGAAAAACTGCGTCTCTACCGTACCCATATCACCTACAGCAGCGGTTCTCAAATTGTGGCATGCGTACCACCGGTGGTACTTGGACACCCCCTAGTTGTACGCCAACGTCCAATAGAGGTATGTGAAGGTCAATTCTGTTTGTGTGTATTTCTGTCTATACTAACTTACTTATTATATATCGTATATACACACTAAGACAGAAATACCCGTGTGCTGGTGAGTGGAGAAATATATTAGCATTAAACATGTTTATACTGTGCTGCTGGTGTGAGTGAAGCATTGACTGCATATAACAGGTGTGTTGCATGTGAAACTAGCTGGAAATCTCGCTCTTACTGGCAGAATTTTTTATTCTCCAGAGCAGAAGAAATCTGTAAAAGAGAAAGACGGCAAGAGAAAGGGATGTTTTAATGAATATTATAAATATAAATAATATAAAAATATAATATTGAACTGCACTTAACTTTAGCTGAACAGTAGGGCCTATACGCTGGGGCTATACTGTGTGTATTTTAATGTTGGTGGTACTTGGAGCTACAAAAAAATTTCTGGGAGGGTACTCTACAGTATATAAGACATGCCCAAAGAGCTAACATCTACATCATGCAAGCTATCTCCAGAAGCACAAACCAACAAAGCAATTAGCTTACCTCAGCAAATGGAGATCAGCTCCTCTAATGTGCCCTACAGCTCTTCTGCCAGCTACCACAACCAGCTTTGCACCTCTAACCACTGATCAGTAGCTTAACCACCTGCTAACCGGAGCCACCAAAACACTCTTGTTTACCTCCTCGGCTTACTCAATAATCGAAACTACAAGCTGCATGTGGAGATCCATACAGCAACACCCCTTCATCATGGTGGTAGGGCTAGGCAATTTTTAATAATCTTTCATAACCACCAAAGGGGTTCTCAGAAGTCCTGTTCCCAGGGTTTTCGTTTGCTCACAAGCAGCTCATAGATGTCGACGTTTTGAATAAATGACAGGCAATCAGCTATGGCATCCTTCTCACTCTATCATGGAAGAGGGCAGCCTGATTAATCCATGCTTACGCACCACACATTGAATACAAGTCGCACGTATGAAGGTATGCGTGCAGGTGAACTCCCAGCTCCTCAGGTGTGGCTCACATTAACAGTCAGCAAATGACTAAGTCTTTGCAGATTAACTCTCTGCATTTTGTGTGTTCCACATCGCTTAACCCTAGAGAAACCCAGCCTCAGCAGCGCTCGGCTGACTGTTATACTCCGTGTAACTTGTTTGATAAACATTCACAGCTTGACCTCTGTTGCACCTATAAGAAGACATGGTTTGTTAATTATTAATGACACTTAACTCTTGACACGTTCCATGCCCCTTTCTCCACACCCATATTTTATGCATATATTTTTTTAAATGATCACAGTCAGAAGAAGCTTAAAGAAGGGGTTTATGGTCCTTTAATCTATCTGTCGAAGGCAGTCAAGAATTCCATTTACCAGAACTACAGTAGAGATGCTCACGTCCCCCTTTCTTGTTAGCTCAGAGAGTGAGTCAATACCCAATGGGAGGTCAGTGTTGCCTCCTTACAAACTTCCCATTAAAACAGCAAAATGCCCTCTATCATTCTACCCATCCCACCCTCTGCAAACCACACCCTGAAGGCTACAGTCCATTATGGCAATTCTACTCATGACAACTATATTGTTCACCTTTTTCCCAGGAAGTACTTTTCCCGCTGTACTCATGCCAGTACAGCTGAGTTAGCTTAAGTTCTTGAGTATCAAATACCAGATCTGGGCAGGAATACGGGACGCATATACTAGAAGGAACACAACAACTACTATGCTGATTACTAACTAACCAAAACAGAACACGGATGTTTACAAATGACAGGTTTTATTTACCTCATCATACATCCTGTACATACAGCGCCATACATAAATACACTGTTACTGATGAAGCTCTGTCTTTGCTCTGATCACTGTTGCAGCATCACTTGCTAACAATGCAGGCTTCTAATTTGCCAACACACAACTTTAATATCAAGGTTATTCACTTCATCCTTATTGTTTTACTCCATTATCCAGGGATTAGTATTGAGGAAGGTAACTAGGGGAGGAAAAGTCATAAAAATCATATGTAGGAAACTGTTTTTAGAAATCTTTATTATTCCTAATGCTAATCGCCATCTCAACAAACTACCTTGCTAATTTCTTGGTAAAATTGATTCATTACAATTTAGCAGAAAATTGTTTACCTGTACACGATACAAAAATATAACTGTGGTTTCAGAAGCTCATCAAGTAGCTTACACACTAATTGAAAGTGGTGTTGAAAAAGACAGATGTGTAACTTGTTGCATAATTATCAAAACCGTAAAACAGTATTCAATCAATCTCTGCCAAACAACAACTGCTGAACTGAATGAGCAAAGTCATTTACAGTGGTATGCAAAACTTTGGGCACCCCTGTAAACTTTCATGATTTTCCTTTATAAATCAGTTGTTGTCTGGATAAGAAATGTCCGTTAAATATATCATATAATAGACAAACACAGTGATATTTGAGAAGTGAAATAAAGTTTATATGATTTATGGAAAGTGTGCTAGAATCTTTTAAACAGAATTAGGCATGTGCATAAGTTTAGGCACCCTTGTCATTTTATTGATTTCAATACCTTTAGCACTAATTATTGGAACTCAAAATTGGTTTGCTAACCTCAGTGACCCTTCAGCTCCATACACAGGGGAATCAAATCATAAGAAAGTATATAAAAGAGGTCAATTGTAAGTGTTTCTCCTATTTGCATCTTCTCTTAAGAGTGGCAACATGTGAAGCTCAAAACAACTCTCAGATGACCTGAAAACAATGATTGTTGAACATCATGGTTTAAGGAAAGGATACAGAAAGCTGTCTCAGATTTTTAAGCTCTCAGGTTCAACTGTAAGGAACATTGTGAGGAATTGGAAGACCAAAGGTACAGTTCTAGTTATTTGGGCAAAACAAGAGGTGTTATGCACGGCTGAAAACGTAATGGTTACTTTCATAACCCCAGTTCCCTGAATACGGAACGAAGACTTATGTTGCTGATGACTAGGGGAACTACGCAAGGAGCGCTCTACTCTCTCCATACTCATTTAAAATGCCAATCAGCGGCCGTGCTGATGGTCACATGACCACGTCACACACGCACACACAAATTATCTTTACCTCTTTCTGTTTGTGAAGCTAGAGCCATACTTACCCCCTAGGCAGCTAACACGACCAGGAGTGCTGGCTTAATTGACAGAATTCAAGCTCTACTGATTCAAGCCGCACTAAGGACGGCCTAGAGGGTCTAACCCTCCTGGTCCCTCCTGGACCATCAACTTGTGTCATCCCAACATGTTGCCTTCAAATGGAAGGTGACCGGCAGAATCGTGGCGATGTAAACCTTAAGGGTGGATGGAGACTTTCCTTAATCCAGAGCGTCTAGGAGGAAGGTTAACAAGATTTCAAAGGTGCAGCTGCTTGGGTCTACTTGGTGAGAGAGACACCAGTCGATGAACCAACCCCACCTAATGGCCTCTGACAAGACATGGAGTTCCAGAGGTCTGTGCGTGGGTGCTTGTGCCCACATCCCTGGTACAGAAGGTCCACAGATCAGCTGTTCCATCAATGATAGACGAAAAGAAATAAAAGGGAAGACAGAAAAAAGAAAGGATTTTTATTTTTTTTATTTAAGATTGTGTTTAGAAGACTTTTGGTTGTTTTTTGAAAGCTGATGTATTGCTGCTCTTCTGACTGGAGCCAAAGATATTAAGAGAGATTTTCTGCCTTTCTGGAACGGAACAACAAGTAGCTGTTCCTTTTCTGAGCACAGGCTTCTGGAGGGCATGTAAGTCTAAAAGCGATTTTTAAGGTAGACGGGGGGGAGAAGAGAATTGCAGTAGTCCAGTCGAGGAGGGGCAGAGAAGGGAGTTGAATAGCGGAACTGAAAAGGCAGTATGGTCTGTCAGTACTACAACTGGAACTGTAGGTGAGCAGCAATAACATATGCTAAATTTTGTTTATGTTTCAATAACTACTTTAACATGTACTTTCACATCCGCTACAGGTGTTTTCTCATGCACAGAGTGAGATGTATAGTTTAATAAGTTTGAGGCACTGCCTTAACATGGCAATGCCTCAACATGAACATGAAGCGGCGAGGATTTTTTTTTTTTACTTGTTTGATTTTCTTTTGACCATTTGATTCAGGATCAGGAGCTGGTTGTGAGGTAACGATGGCTTCTTGTTACCCCAGAAATACTGCATGAGTCAGCAGAAACTTGTACTGATCTGAAAATAGTCACACAACTGAAAAATCACGGAATAATAATGGCTCAAAAATGGCACATTATTCCTTAGAACAAGTAAACTTAGTGTTTTTAAAATCTAAAAGAAACAGGTAAACAAGTAATTTTCATATGTTATTGTATTTAGTCTTGTATTTGTTTGACGATGATTTGTAAAAAAAGTTTGAAAATAGACATGTTAAGGTGTCAAGACATAATAACAATTTCAGGTGAATGAAAATAATTAAAAATGAAGTTAATCATCCAGTTAACACAAGTTCGGAATGAGCTTGGCTAATAATTGAATAATCATTGGTCCTACTTACCCATATCATATCCAGTGTATAACACACAACTAAAAAGCTAACATCTACGTCATGCAAGCTATCTCCTGCAGCACATAACAACAAAGCAATATGCTTACATCTTCGGCAAAAATGCTGACCTGCTCTTGCTAACTAGCACAAACAGCTTCGTTTCATAGGCCACAGATCAGTAGCTTAGGATCCAGCTAGCTGGAGCCCCAAACTTCTGGTTTCTCCTCGGTGTATATATTATCAAAACGTCAAGCTGGATGCGGAGATCCATACAGCAACACACCATCATGGCAGTAAAATTAGGGCAGGGCGATTTTCATTATCATCACAAGACGTTGTGACGTTGTGTTTGACATGCGTTTGTCTGCTCCAGCAGCTCATTAATGTCGAAGCTTTGAATGATTGACAGTCAGCTATGGCGACCTTTTTACTCTACCATGGAAGAATGCAGCTTGAAAAATCCATGCTTGGCTTAAGTTCATTACTGCCATAAGTTTGAAAGTGTGTGAGCGGGTGAACTTTAGAAGTTGTTTGCTGATCAGATTATTTCTCAGCATATGGCATACCTCACATCGCTAAACTCAAGAGAAACTCTGCCTGGGCAGCTCTCAGCTGACCGCTACTCCTTGTAACTTGTATGATAAAAGTACCCACTTGCAATAGAGCATCACGTGAGGTGATTGCTGAGCACAGAATGGAGAGGTCACAGCATTTGTTTACTGAAATCTTGTTTTATTATTTTTTTTCTTAGGCCTTCAGTGTTTGTTGGAACAAAACCCGCAATAATTTGGACCGTGTTTATAGCTTGATATTATAAAACATGCTACCTGTTAGGCAGGATCTGTGCTACCGCATGACCATACGGTAGGGTTCGAAACTCTCAAAATGCAATGTGACCGAGACTTTTAGGTCTCTTCACATCTAACCAAACTGAGATTCACGCAAATTATTGGATGGCTCCTCTGCAGGGTTCATTTCGCAAGCTAGTGTTCAAAGTGGATGCAATGACACTCCCTGCCATTGGTCGGTGCTCATGCGTAATAATCTGTTGTTCATGAAAAGAACAAATCTGATTCTTTAGTAAAATGTTAATAATCAGAAGACACAGAAGCATGTTTATTTACTCAGTTTAGTGTATTTCGCTCTATTTGGGTCTTTGTTGTGACATTTTGCAATTAGATCAGATTTTTCCCCGATATGAACGATACAAATGAATCATTCTCATAAATGTACATGAGTCAACAGCAACACGCAGGCTGTTTTATAATCTTTGTGGGCTTTATTGAACAACTCTTGATGGTTGGACACCAACAATACAAGCTTCTAGATATTTATATTCTCCTCTTTGGCAGTCTCTTCCTCTTCCTCAGTCTACTTATTTGGTGCTATTTTCTGTCCTGAGATCGAAGCAGGAGTGTGTTTCAAGAGCCGTCCAGTGACTCTTTCATGTTCCATTGTGCATAATTTAAATGGGAGATTTTACAGGGCTTGCAGTCCAAACATCCGTTGGCACTATTCCTTTCCTTGTGTAAGCAAAGCTCATCACATGCATTCGCAGTCTCCCCTCGGAGTGAAGCGCATGCCATTGGCTGTGTGATATGGGCATAGCCAGTCCTTGAGAAAAAAATTCAAACATTGAATTTGAAAGTTTCTTGGTAAATCACAAACTTCCACAGTCGATAATGGTTTAGAATGGAAGGCTCTGAACGGGAGATGTGGGAGCTGGCCTCTGTTTGGGGAGCCAAGCATAAAGAGCGGAAGCTTGAAAGACCCGAACTTTCCAATTCTAATTCTCTCTTTACCGCAGTTAATAATGTATTAATGTTATTTTACCTCCATTCCAGTCTTCCTTTATCTGCAAGAAGGCAGTCGAGAGTCTGTTTGTCTCTTATACTTTCTGCTTTTTATATAACATTGCAGAGTTCATTGTTTATCTCACTCTGGTTTTGCTATTTGTTGTGTGCTGATCACTTACACTACTCTGAAAAGTCTCGTACTGTTTGTTGTACTGTGTTCTCTCTTTCCCCATGATGGAGACTGTTTGCTCTGGTCTCTCTGAAAAAGTGAAATTGGCTTCCCCGTACCTTTGAACTCTTTATTTCCGAGTCCCAACTGGGTGATCTTTTTGTCACTAATGCATGCAAATCTAGCTGCCCAGTGTAGCTCTGTTACACCTATGAATCATCATATAAAGTGAGGTCATTTCTGGATTTCTCCAGAGTTAGTTTTCATGCAAGACTTCTTTAAGGTGCATAAGTTGAAAAATCAAATACAGTTTGTAAAAGTAAATGTTAACAATACTCAACTCAAGCTCAAAAGCTTTTGGTTTTCGTATGAGTATGTGTGAGCATGAGTCATAAACACTGTAGATGAAAATTAAATTAAATAGAAAGTGACTGACATAGTTTGTCATCTGACCATTTACGACTGACTCCAGAAATGAGACAGTTTCCATTGGCATTGGCATTGCCAAGCACAGTTTACAGCTAGAAAAACACGTGCACACCCCTGGCTTCATTAAGTTTTTTGATGCATATTGCTTGAGTTTGTCTTTGTGACAAAATGCTTTTTTATTATAATTCATTTGTCTAATGTATATTAACAGTAAAGGTGTTGTCTAATTAAGGGGAAGGGCTACTCAAGCGAGAGAGCCCCAAGTGCTGATGCTAGTCAGAGAATAAAAATTAATTTTCATTAATAATAAAATTATTGACAGGTATGCATGTATTAGTGTCACGGCGTCACGGTGGCGCAGTGGGTAGCACGGTCGTCTCACAGCAAGAAGGTCGCTGGTTCTAGGCTCGGCTGGGGCAGGTGGCATTTCTGTGTGGAGTTTGCATGTTCTCCCCGTGATCGCGTGGGTTTTCTCCGGGTGCTCCGGTTTCCCCACAAGCCCAAAGACATGCGGTATAAGTAAATTGAATAAGAACAATTGCCCATAGTGTTAAAGTGTGAATGTGTGTGTGAATGTTTCCCAGCGATGGGTTGCGGCAGGGAAGGGCATCCGCTGCGTAAAACATATGCCAGTGAGTTGGCGGTTCATTCCGCTGTGGCGACCCCGAAAGGGAATAAAGCCGACATGAAGATGAATGAATGTATTAGATACAGGTATGCATTGCTATACACTGTGTGCAGAATTATTAGGTAAATGAGTATTTTGACCACATCATCCTCATTATGAATGTTGTCTTACTTCAAGCTGTATAGGCTCGAAAGCCTACTACCAATTAAGCATATTAGGTGATGTGCATCTCTGTAATGAGAAGGGGTGGAGTCTAATGACATCAACACCCTATATCAGGTGTGCATAATTATTAGGCAGTAGCACGGTCGTCTCACAGCAAGAAGGTTGCTGGTTCGAGCCTCGGCTGGGTCGGTTGACATTTCTGTGTGGAGTTTACATGTTCTCCCCGTGATCGCGTGGGTTTTCTCCGGGTGCTCCGGTTTCCCCACAAGTCCAAAGACATGCGGTATAAGTGAATTGAGTAAGAAAGATTGTCCATAGTGTTAAAGTGTGAATGAGTGTGTGTGAATGTTTCCCAGCGGTGGGTTGCGGCTGGAAGGGCATCCGCCGCATAAAACATGTGCCAGAGGAGTTAGCGGTTCATTCCGTTGTGGCGACCCCGAAAGTTAAGAAAGCCAACATGAAGATGAATGAATAATTATTAGGCAACTTCCTTTCCTTTGGCAAAATGGGTCAAAAGAAGTACTTGACAGGTTCCAAAAAGTCAAAAATAGTGAGATATCTTGCAGGGGGACTCTTAAAATTGCCAAGCTTCTGAAGCGTGATCATCGAACAGTCAAGCGTTTCATTCAAAATAGTCAACAGAAGCGTCTGGAAAAACCAAGGCACAAAATCACTGCCCATGAACTGAGAAAAGTCAAGCGTGCAGCTGCCAAGATGCCACTTGCCACCAGTTATTCCATATTTCAGAGCTGCAACATCACTGGAGTGCCCAAAAGCACAAGGTGTGCAATACTCAGAGACATGGCCAAGGTAAGAAAGACTGAAATAGACCACCACTGAACAAGACACACAAGCTGAAACACCAAGACTGGGCCAAGAAATATCTGAAGACTGATTTTTCTAAGGTTTTATGGTCTGATGAAATTAAAGTGAGTCTTAATGGGCCAGATGGATGGGCTCGTGGCTGGATCGGTAAAGGGCAGAGAGCTCCAGTCGACTCAGACGCCAGCAAGGTGGAGGTGGAGTACTGATTTGGGCTGGTTTCATCAAAGATGAGCTTGTGGGGCCTTTTCGGGTTGAGGATGGAGTCAAGCTCAACTCCCAGTCCTACTGCCAGTTTCTGGAAGACACCTTCTTCAAGCGGTGGTACAAGAAGAAGTCTGCATCCTTCAAGAAATCTTCAATGCAGGTTTCAGAGCTCATCACAGCACAGAGACAGCACTACTGAAAATAGTCAATGAAGTCCGGTTAAACACTGATTCAGGAAAAGTGACTGTCCTTTTTCTACTTGATCTGAGCGCTGCCTTCGACACAGTTGACCACAAAATCCTTCTTGACAGACTAGAAAACTATGTTGGTCTTTCAGGAACTGTGATAAAATGGTTCAGATTATTCTTAGAAGGAAGAGGTTTCTATGTAAACAAGGTCGAAGTGGACTGCAGTGTCTTTTGAAGTCCCTCAAGGCTCAATCCTTGCTCCTTTACTATTTAACCTGTACATGCTTCCACTGGGCCAAATTATGAGAACCAGATATCATATCATAGTTATGCTGATGATACACAAATTTATCTAGCTATTTCCCCGAATGACTACAACCCCATAAACTCTCTCTGTCAATGTCTTGATGGGGTTAAAAATTGGGTGCAAAGCAACTTTCTTCAATTAAACAAGGACAAAACTAAAGTCATTGCATTCGGAAGCAAAAGCGAGGTTGTAAAGGTTGACACATATCTCACTGTCAAGGGCCTAATAATTCTGGACTCTGATCTTAGTTTCAATAGCCACGTCAAAGCAATGACGAAATCAGCTTATTAGAGCATCTCGCTATTCAGTGCAACATTTAGTAGAGAAAATACTATAATGTGTCTTTATGTATAATATAAGTTCAAACATAACTTATCACCTAAATACCTAACAGACATGATCAATGAATACACACCAAACAGAGAGCTGAGATCCATCAGATCAAATAAATTAGATCTACACCGGGTAAATTCCAAACAGGGTAAATTCTCGTTTAGGTTCTATGCGGCCCAAAGATGGAACCAGCTTCAGAGGAGATCAAGGGTGCCAACACTTTAGTCATTTTAAACCAGACTAGAAACTCATCTGTTTAGATGCGCTTTTGTCGACTGAGCATCAATGTGCGAATAACTATTTTACCTCTGCATTTCATTATTTTAATCTATGTCTTAATTTTCAGTTGTTAATCACTATGATTGTATATGACTTTCTTATGCTCGATTTTATTAAACATTTTTCTTTGTTTCCAATGTAAAGCACTTTGAATTACCCTGTGTACGAATTGTGCTATACAAATAAACTTGCCTTGCCTAAGATTGTCAATAAATTTGAGTTAAGTAAAGGGTATCAAAATATCAGTGAGCCAATGCTTACATTTGAATGATGCAGCTTCATGAGTATGCAAATGTGTTGGCCAATCAGAGAGTATGCAGAGGCTTAAGCTGCATACCTTTCTGAAAATGGCAAGAAAAAAATGACAACGTTTATGTAAAATGTCCTTATTATTGGACCTCCACAAACAGTACAAAAAAAACAAAAACGGTAAAAAAATCTTACATTCTGTAAAAACTTGATTCATGTGGCTATTTATTATCCCTAATAGCAGAAAAAGCTTGAGTGAATTGTAAATAGTGATTTTAGCAGCGTAAATGGATCAGGTGAGGGATTATGCTGAAGGGATAGCTTTGCATTTGAGAAAGCGAAAATGTTGGGAATAACCTCCATACTGAACCGTATGAGGTGATTAAGTTTTATTTCTGACAGTAAAGCTGAAATACTGCTGCTTCCTAATGCATGTTAATTAACCTGATCCACTAATGAATTTCATTGAAGATTAAAGTGAAGTCGTCCCATAGATTTATGACACAGGCTATTTTATTAGCTAGTTTCACACCTATTGATAATTTTAGTGCACCTAGGCTTTTTAAATAAGAATTTAGAGGCTAATTTAAATTGAAGTACAAGGAAAATGCTATCTATACTATTGCACTATATACAAATTAGAGAGAACAAGAGTGATCATACCAGATAAGAGGGGAAACGATAGAATAAGAGTGCAATCCAGAGATGCAGTATTCAACATTTACTTAATACTAAAAAGGACTCAATACAGTTCTGGTTAATGAAGTTTTGACATGCAAAATAATAATCAGAGAGAGGGTGATTGAAGAGCCAGAAGGAGCACCTCATGAGAGAGGCAGATTGGGGATGGTTTTGAAAGTTAGCTTGTGGGACAATGACAAATCTGTTTGAAATGAAAATAGCAACAATTTGATACCAAAATGGTTATTCCAAGGATAGCAAGTGATCTATATCTAAATAGGTTTTGCAAATATAAAAATGTCCCTAATCATGCCCCTAACCAGTGAACTTAATAAAAACTTGCATTAGTTGCCACAATCTTGGACAACATTAGGTACTACCACGAAGATCTCTTTGTTAACTCAGCTTGATTGTTTTAGTTACATTCTAAGTTGTTGATGTATTCTACATCCTTACCCTTACAGGATCTGTTTATGTTTTGAAATAGGGTACACCATAATGCACCCACTTTCTTAAACTTCTCAGAGTCTGCTCCGGCTGGACAAGTCCTCGGCTGTCAGTTACTCAGAGTAACTGGATTTTACTAAAGATTTTTTTTCCTCGCTCATAAGCTAATAATGGAAGTAATTTTATTTTTACCCTCATTCAATTCTTCTCTTAATATATTTGCAAAGAAGTGCAATCAAGGATTTTCAGTCACCAGGAAATCCGTAGAGGTGCTCACTCTGTGCCATGTCCTGCACCCTTAAAAGTAAAAAAATAGCTCCCCATCAGTCGGTCACTATGACTTATGTCGTTGACAACTATGCAAAGCTTCGCTTGGAGCATTCTACTGTCTCCATACTTTTTCAAAATGCCAATCAGAGAACGCACTGATGGTGACATGATCACGTTGTTCCGCATAAGGCAGACGCAAGCGTGACCCTCTTCGTGTTTATTGCTGGAGCCTACTCTCGACACGCAAGCGACTCAGTGAGAGACAACCACAGAGAACAGTTGGATTATTCCTTGTGTGGATTATTTGGAGATCAGGTGAGTCAATGGCAACCAGCGAGGTTTTTCGGCCGGAGCCAGAGACATGAATGAACCCCTGAACGCCCCAGACTTCAAGTCTTTCACTGCCTTCCGCCAACAAGTAAGACTCCTTTTTTTTTGTCAACTGTTTGTAGCATGTTCAAAACATGTTGCGACCGAGCAAGTCTGTTAGATGCGGTGGATTGATCGCATTGACAGATAGCCACGATCATTGACTCAGTTGTCTAGGGCGTACACATGCTGAGGCAGCGATTGAGAGATCAGACTGTGTTGATTGCTCAGTTCTGTCTGGCAGCTCACTTAAGGCTAGCCCACCACTGAGGTTTTGTAGCTCCCGCCTGCAAGGGTCTTCCCGCTCCCCCGGTGTGTCCACTATCCACCACAGTGAGTTATCGGATGATGTGCTGCTTGCATCTTCTGAAGACTCCTGTTCACCTGATGATGGGATCTCCATTGCTGCATCGGAGAGAGACAACGCATCTCCCAAAGGAGACGGTACATCCCTCTCCCTCCCTGGGGTGGTGGCAGAATGTGCTGAGGAGGAGATGGCCGAGTTGCTTACTCAGGCTGCCAGAGAAATTGTGTTGCAGGTTGCTTCGCCCCCGCACCCAAAATCTCCAGGCTGGACGCGTGGTTTGTGGGGTCGCACCAGGATGATGCCCCGAAGCCGCCTCTTATTCCGTTCTTCCCGGAAGTGCATCGGGAACTGATCCAAACTTGAAAGGCACCTCTTAGAGCGAGTGGTAGCCAGGGGGTACAAAGCGATTATGCCTGGGTAAGCCTGCCACCTGGCGTGAACAGCCAAGGCCTCCATTCTGCCAGCTAACCCTGTCGTTGGACCTGACTTTGAGGGCTTACGCTGCTGTGGATCAAGCTGCCGCTGCCCTGCATGGCATGGCAGCCTTTCAGGTGTTCCAGGCCAAGGCCCTGAAAGATATGGCCCAGGTCTTACAGTGGATCTGAGGGCGGCAACCACCTTTGCTCTCAAGATGACTAAAGTTGCAGCTAGCACGCTAGGCCACACAATGTCTACGTTAGTAGTCCACAGGTGCCATCTTTGGTTGACCCAGGTTGAGATGCTCCCACATGATTGGAAGCGTTTCCAGAATAAACTTATGGTCCCAGATGGCCTTTTCAGCATCGCCATAGAGGACTTTATACTGCGGGTCTCCATGATTAGGATGCAGGTGGAGAGTTTGGGAGAATTCATGACGCAGCGGAAGAAGAGACGTGGCAGCTCCCCTTCTAAGTCGGCGCCCCCATCGCCTGCTCAACGCTGGAGAAAACCTCCTCAGTCCTCCCCTCATCATCAGGCCCCACATCGGGGACGTCGGCCAAGATCGTTTACGAGAAGTCGAAGGAGGAGCAGTATTGTCCAGGCTCATATACATTTCCGGCGTGGCTGTCGACTGCAGTTGCAGTCAAGCCAGTTCAACGGGGTCTTATGCCCTCTGTCTAACCCACAGTGCCTGCGTGAGAAGATCAATTCCTCTTACACACCGTGCAATCAAGCCGGTCCCTCTTGACTGGCTGATACTGGCCTAGTTGAGATCTCAGTTGATTTGTGACAGAGACAAGGTCTTATGTCACCTTAGCCGTTGGGCTTTGGATCAACACAGAAAGGAGCCGTCTGACCCCTGGCTTGAGCATATCTTTCGGTTTATGGAGCTAAACTCATTGAATATGTGAGCACGCCTCCCTGAGCCTCCTGAAGGCAGAACACAGAGTTTGCACAAATTGGTGGTTCCTCTGAAAACTCCAGAGGCTCCTAGACATATGAGTTCCGCAACAGGGCGGTGGTGATGTATGTCGATTGACAAGAAAGGATAAGCTCACCCGTTGTCAGCATCTTGCATAACGTTAGGTCCACTGATGGACAAAGTTTTCTCTTGACAAAACTCGATTGTTTCAATCAGGCTTAATCTGTACCATGAAGCAGCTTATCAACTTTCTTTGTCAAGTCAGGCTTTTAACCTGACGCTAAGATTAGTTCACAGGTATGTGCACGTAAAAGACTGACTATAGCGCTGAATAACCAATCACAATGAACATGGTAGAGTCAAATCCTTTTTTCTCTGCGGTTTACATTTTGCATATATTTATATGTCGTAGTAGTACTGGGGCTGCTTCCATAGCCAGACAAGATTGTTGGCAGAAAATTTCTAATTTCGTGAAAAGATGTCGAAGAAGCACATTTTATATTAATGTAAAATTGAGCATCATGCGTGATATGCAATTCATAACGATAGCATTATTTTTGTCAATTTAATTCCAGTACCTTTACATTTTTTTATGTAATGTTAAGGTGTTGATGGTTATATAATAATTTTCTACAAATGTTTGTTTACATTTAAAAGGGTTACATCTTTTTTTAGAAGATGTAACCCCAACGCAAAACGATCATGGCAGCAGATAAAAATTGAGGTCTGGAGCAGGTTAGCTGTTTAGCACCCCATCTGCGGTACAGTAAGGGCGGTGGGACTTCTACTACGTTCATTTTAGCACTGATTGTAATAATACGATCTCTAATCCTGAACATAGTCTGCTCTGAAGCAGGTTATCCATGTCAGCGAAAGTAACCAGGGTGACAGAAATTGATTAAATCCTAGATTCTTTCATAGTACTCAAAACCCAGGATTGGTGCAAACTAATCCTAAATGTAGCTGGCTAACCAGTTATTCTGGCTTCATGGTACAGGCCCCTGCTCTCCTATTATTCAGTTCTATATTGGTTATCTGAAAATTTGTTTCGTCACGCATTTGCAAATAATATTGCTTCAAAAATAACACCATAGTTCTCGCCCTGACAGTGTGTTGAAGCGTAGCGTCAAGCTCTTCTGTTGGTCAGATTAAACCTATGACGCCTTCCCAGAAGCGCTCTTCCTATCTTCACTGTTGATCACGTGTTGCTTTTTTAACAAATAGTATTTTTATGGCCATGGCTCTCCTCCCCTACCACCATACATGCCACATGATGCTCTCTGCTACTTTCTTCTAAACAAGAGCAGGCGCGTCATGAGCTCCTCCAGTCACCATGTCTGTTTTTACTTAGAAAACATAACTGCGCACCTTACAGACAGTGAGACAAGAACCGAGTTGACCGGGTCCTCAGTACAACCGGTACTTAATCAATCCTGGTACTGTAACATTTTATTTTTTAGTACCGACTTGGTATCGAAGTTTGGAACACTCTAGTATGGTTAAGAGGCAATGGGAGCAGGAGGTTTTATGTAAACTCAACCAGTGATGAATGCTGGCTGGATGTGTGTACATGCAAGGCTGTTTCTATAGGATTCCTTCAACTCAATCACAAAGAAAATTGATTGTTCAGTATGGGAATGCAAGTATTGGATTGTACAACAATCTAGTGAAGAGGGGTTGGTTTAGCAAAGCAGGAATAAATCATCCTTGAATAAATTGTCCTTCCAATAAATTCTCCTGAGACTCTCCATTGTGAAAGACATGATAAACGTGCATCTGTATCCCTGAAGGACATCAATGAGCTTCTCAAGTCAATACTACTTGCTTGCTTCATCTACTGTGTAGACACTTTGATACCTCTCATTATTCCCACTAAAAGCACTTTTAATGTTACACAGAGTGCTAAAAATGTGACTTATCGTTTACTTTCTTTCAGTCGCACATTATTGCTCTGTGTTTAACAACAATAGACCTAGAGAAAAAAGAAGGATCAATGTTTCTCTTGTGATAGACATCGAGCTGACACTAGTTCACAGAGGAACAGAATTCTGAAATGCTTTCTGAATCAGCAATTGTCACATAAAACCTTTCCACTAATTATAGACACACAAATCCATTTGACATTATCAAAAGTAGCCTAGAAGAACCTAATAAAAACAGGCTTTTTATCGTATGGTGCTGTTTCTCTACTCTTCTGACTAATTGTGTTGATGTTTTCATACTTACTATAGGAGACACTTCTAATTCACAAGGGGGATTCTTTTAAACATTAGAATTTTCTTCAATATGTTTTAAAGAAGGACTTTAACAATGTGCAAAAATGTATTAAAGGGGCAATGAACTGTATTTTTACTTGTTTTTTTATCATAGTTAATATTTTACACAAAAACAGTTATTTTGAGCAAATTACATTATTAAAGCATACATAAAATATGATGATGTGTATTTCCAATCATATGCCAGATTCTAAATACTACTCTAGGGGTCTAATCTGCCCAAGATTTGCCATGGTGGTCACAAAAGAGGAACAGATATTTACAGCCAATTCAATTCAGTTCAATCTTTCAAAACCTGCTAACTGAACCAATGAAACATCAGCATTTAACTTTAGCTTCTTCCTATGTTTGCTTGAAACTTGAATTCTATTGGTGGCAGAGTTAACCTCTTTATGCCAGTCAAACAGAGTAAAAACAATGGAAAAACTGTACGTATGCACTGATGTCTGAAAAATGATTGAAAATGCCAAATTGTGCTTATTAACACATTAGTAGAGTTAGCTTTCTTTTTAGAGGAGTTACATTCCTTCAGGAGGTTCCATGAGCTACAGTGTGAAATGAGCCTTTGATTGCCTCTCTGAGACAAGCTGACTGTTTATACGATTCAAGTTAAGTGATTCTAGATGGACTTATAAGATCTTCGTAACGCTTGATTCTGGATGATTATTGGTTACCGTTAAATGGGTTTGGGGATTCATTAAAGTCTTTCTTTATTCATTCAAATATGGAATACAACTTGACCCATGCATCTGCTTGGTTTGAAAGTTTTTTTTTGTACTTTTTGCATTTCAGTGTTTTTTTGTTGTATCAGCTGTTATGTCAAAATAACACAATTACTTCTTTAACTGTAGTGTAGGACATCTTAGAGCTACTGTACACTCCACTTGGGTTAGAGTTCTGTTTTGGTTTAGTCTTTGTTAGGAATTCAGCTAGCACTCAAGGATGGGGTAATCCAGTCAGTTCAACCAAGGATATCAGAGGCACCAATGGCACCTGTCCTTCCTGGCTGTTTGGGGTAACCGACCCACCTTTTTTGCTATTGCAGTGGGGATATACTATGCCATAACTATAACTATTGGGTCCCACCACCCAGCCCTGTGGTTTGTCTTTTTGGCCATTGTCTGGTTTTTCGAACTCCACCCCTGTTACTGAGGATTTTGATGTTTTGAAGGATGCCAGGAACCATACTATTGAGGTTCTGTTTTGGTTTACTTTTTAAGGGTTTTAGTCCTTGTTAAGTCCTCTTGTTAGCAATAGATCAAGTGTATAGTATCTAAAATATAAGTGGATAAAACACTAAATTCAGAAATAATTTACAGTTTAAATAAAACATAAATTTTTTCATAATGTGTTGTTAAGGTTGGATAATATAACTGATGAGATGAGACAGAGTTTGGTCACATGATGCTGACAGTATTCATTTGAAACTTGCTATATTATTGCCTTACGCAATGCAGATTTGTGACAGTATAAGGTTGCACAGGTGTTTACAATGACACAATGAGACTAATCATTTTAATACATGCTTCTCTGTATTCATGAACATGTTCATTACAAAATTAGTGTTAACTGCACTAATACTGGAAAACTCTTTTTGCCCCCTCATGAGTTTACACATCAGAGTTTATTTAATATGACTTATATTGTAGCCACTGCTTTTTTAACATTCTGTTCATTTGTTTAAGTAGCGATGTTTACAACCTGCCTTGTGTGTGTTGTCTATTTATTTTTTAAATATCTCCACACATCTGAAGACATCTGCATTAAAACTTCTGTCAGTGACGTGACAAGGTATCAGTCTTTGTTATTAGAGTGTATTAATAAGAACTTGAGCTTGGTATTAGGCCCAATATCAGTGTAAATACCTAGTACAGAACCGTACTTACATTTTAGTCATTTGACATTTAAATAAATTTGTCATTTATTTTAGTAATAAAAACAAAGATAGACCAGTTTGCACTTGCATGTGCCATCAAACTTTATGGCATCAGCACTTAACACACAAGATACAAAAAAATATTAGGACAATTCTCCAAGGGACAGTGTAGGAGAGCATTTCTTTCCAAATTTCAAATATTTCAGTTTAAGGGAATATTTAAAAGAGAAATTAAAAAGGCTGTATCACAAGGTCACATAAAATGTTATTTTCATGAACTCTTCATAGATATGAAGATTGATGTTCTATATATACAATCTCCACAATTCACAGTAGCTTTTATGACAAATCGAAGAGGCTGGACCTCAGACGGTCTGCTCTAGATTCAGTTCACTGTTAAACCTTCAAATCCCCTGACACACTGAGAAACAATAGAGACACATTCATGAAAATGTAACAGCCCACAGAAGAGTGTCTGTCTCAATGCCATGAGAGCAAAGTGAACCATATACATTACATTAAAATAGTAACTAGGGGTTTTGAGGGAAAAAGAGTATCCATCATAGCTTTTATTTTACACCATTCCAAACCAACTTGGGAAAGTGGTGTAAGTAACCTAAAAGAACCCTGCATAGTTTTGACCATGGCCTTTTAAGGCACTTAAAATTCCTTTTAGTGCACTCTACACTACTTTAAGTAGTTTGGCTACTTTAAATAAAAAGCAATTTGGGATGCTTTTTCATCCGTCTATCCTTCCATCCATCTTCATCTGCTTATCCGGGGCCGGGTCACGGGGCCAGCATTCTAAGCAAGGATACCCAGACCTCCCTCACAGAGGACACTTCCTCCAGCTCTACCGGGGGATACCGAAGCGTTCCCAGGCCAATCTAGAGGCATTGACCCATCGAGTCCGGGGTCTTCCCTGGGGCCTCTCCCCATCGAGTCCCGGGTCTTCCCTGGGGCCTCTCCCCATCGAGTCCCGGGTCTTCCCTGGGGCCTCTCCCCATCGAGTCCCGGGTCTTCCCTGGGGCCTCTACCCATCGAGTCCGGGGTCTTCCCTGGGGCCTCTCCCCATCGAGTCCCGGGTCTTCCCTGGGGCCTCTCCCCATCGAGTCCCGGGTCTTCCCTGGGGCCTCTCCCCATCGAGTCCCGGGTCTTCCCTGGGGCCTCTACCCATCGAGTCCGGGGTCTTCCCTGGGGCCTCTCCCCATCGAGTCCCGGGTCTTCCCTGGGGCCTCTCCCCATCGAGTCCCGGGTCTTCCCTGGGGCCTCTCCCCATCGAGTCCCGGGTCTTCCCTGGGGCCTCTCCCCATCGAGTCCCGGGTCTTCCCTGGGGCCTCTACCCATCGAGTCCCGGGTCTTCCCTGGGGCCTCTACCCATAGGCTTTAACTTTATATGTAAATATATGGAGATGTATATGTCAAAACATATTTAGTAATTTGACTTTGGCCCTTTTCAATATTTTTCCTTATATTACAAAAAATGCATTTCAAAAACATTATGAAAATATATAACAAATGTTTATCAAATCTGTGTAAATGTTTCTCTTCTGAATACTATTTAGTTTATTTTATTTAAATATATGGAAATAAATACATGATTATTAAGTTTCTTGTTTTAAATTTCTTTTTTACTAAAAACGTTCATAACGGCATGCTCTTTATCAGTCTGTGCGTTCTTTTAGGTTTCTACTATGTGGAGATTAGGGCTGGTTTTATTCAGGTGGGTGGGTTTTACGTTGAGTTTGGGCTGAAAACTGTCACTCGGATCTGGCGAGCATGAATCTCTGTGTCTCCTGTAACCTCAAGAAAGCCCTCTCGGTGTGGCAACAAATAACATTCTTCTTCGACTAGTCTGCTTTTCCCACGTACTCTTGTGGTCTCTAAGAGCACAATTGCTTGGTACAGAAACTCAGCTTTGCGGCTCAGACCACTAAAGTGGGAGTTTATTTCATAGGATAAAATGCTAAACTGTGACTATTTACTTATGCTGTAGCTTTTCTGGGGGTCTACAAAAGTGGGAGTTACTAGAGCAGGCACAGAGGCCACGATTTATGCCGTTTTTTGGATGAACTGACCATCAGTCTTAACCTTTTTTAATTGTCAGTCTGCCATTTTGCTGACACATGGCAGCTAGACAGTAGTTCTGAGAGTTCTATTGACACATTCAGTGAGTTATGGTGTCAAGGCATCCGGCAGGAATAGTTTTGGGCTTTTGGTGACTGAAGACTTGTCATCAGCAAGATATGGGAAATTCCTCTGTGAACTGATGTGGAATGTCTAGGATGTGTAAGCTCGGAATACATAAAAATAGCACAAATAAAAATATGAGTGATTTATGATTTGATAAAAAGTAATATAGCATGTCAATGGTTATCTATAAATCTTAACAATTAACACCCATGGTTTAAACCATGTTACCATCAAACCATTGTTTTTTTTAAGTGGACCATGTTCACCCCCAGAGAAGCATTGGAATATGAAGTGTTGCCAATATCTGTGAAATCTCAAAGAACATTTTGACTGCAGCTTTTCAAAAAATACCTAGCAAAGAGAAGAAAGTCCCTTTTCAGCTAATGCAAATGCACAGGAAATCATCTTCAACACGACGTGTGATTATTTCCAAGTCTGGTTTCAATTACACAGCTATGAAAAGGATAAGCTCTTGCAATGGTAATGTTCTCAAAGATACTATTCATGTGTGGTCTGTGTGTTGCTTATCATGCTTGGTGTGACATTTCAGAAAGACGGGTTTTGCACATGCAAAGGCCAGGAATTAGAAGAGCTGCTGATTCAAGCTAATTTGTTCATAGTCTGGAGGTTAAGAAGAGAAGATCCCTGGAAAAACAGACTGGCTACCACACACACAGATGTACAAACAGCCTTAGAGACCTGACTTATAGATTGTGTTTTCAGAATCTCTCCTGGCAAGCAATGAAACTACATCAAACACATATTCATGATAATCTGATTTATTCATTGGTCAATATATGTGATTTCAGGAGGGTGGTTTTGGCAGGTAATTTACATGCATAAGCACAAGAGAAAAGCTGTTCTAAAGGATTTGGTGACAGTCACAGTGCTGGGCTTTAGGGGACCAGTGAGTAGACAGAGCTTTCTGTCATAGAGACTAACCATTGGATGTGGTTTGTTAGAGAATAAAGCTGTTAAATAATACAGATCCACAAGTGTTCTCTTGCATGTAGAGTGAAGAGTCAATTATTGGGTTATAAGGTTTCTATAATGAAATTATAGATAAAAGGTAAATGTTGCCGTATGAGAGATTATGCTTTGGACCAACTCTCAACATCCACGCAGTTACTTATCAGGAAAACTAGAAACAAGTGGGCAGCACCAAAAGAAGTTCAACCCATTTCCTCCTTGCAAAGTTCAACCAATATCTTAAAAAAAGATAGAAGATTGCTGGTTAGAAAGATTTAGGGAGTAACATGTAAAGACGAATAGCATGAGCTGTTCACTAAACTCATTATTTATCTTACTGCTGACAGCAGGCCTCAGACAATCTTTTGGCAACCCTCCACCTCCCAGGCTCCACTATCTTACCTGCAACTATACCTGCGTACTTATGCCTCATTTCTTAAAAGTGCACTCATAATATTATCGTTATCATTATTAGGGATGTCTTGATCCAATCACAAAAACAGAAATTGAGCTAGATCACAGAAATACAGACTCAATCGGAATTGGGAGTTGCCTCCTGATCAGGACTTGATTTTAATTACTTTTATTTTATAATAGCAGAGACGCTATTGGTTAAAGCAATAATAAACGTAAAAAAAATTGGTTACATATTTTTTTAAGTGGTAGAACAGACAATACATTCTGTATATGCTAAATAAAGGGGCTCCTACTAGCAATACATACTGTCACACCCAGCACCTGCTCCGACACCCCTCATGATCAATCTGCACCTATCCAATCCCGAGAACCATCACCTGAGTACTAATCACCCGCACCTGTGTCCTTCAATCACCACCACTATAAATACTCACCCAGTTCACTCCGTCCTTGTCCCGGATCAAGGTTACTTGAGACTCACCACTCCTGAACCTTAACCTGTCTAGTCTGTCTGAGCCTGCCTGTTCATTCCTGGAAGAAAGAGAGAGAGCATCATAAGGGAAGTGATTGAACGGTGTACTGAACTCTTGTGTCTGTACTGACCCGTGCTTACGGAGTCACCTGTATGCGGAATACTATTGAACTGTGTTTTAACTCCACCTGTAAATAAACTACACTTACCTGCATCTCCCTCGTCTTCTCCCTTTGTGTGAGCAAAACACATACATAGCTAAATTATTGGGTTTATTAAATTACTTTGATCTGAGTATTACGAGCATCCACAAAGAAACAGAGAGATAGACGCAGTTGCAAGAGTTGGATTTTAATGAAGCAAATAGTCCACAGGTGGACAGGCCGGAATCAATCACAAAAAATAAAACTAAAAAGGCACAAATAATCCACAGACGATTCAGCCAGAAAAAAATTACGTTCAAACAGGAATCAGACTGGACAATATTACATTTTATTTCTTTGCGGAGGAGCAAGAGATTATAGTTTGAGACATGATTATGATTTAAACATATATTTTGTGTCGTGGTAATATTGAGGCTGCTGCCAAAGCCAGACAAGATTGTTGGCAGAAATATTGTTGATTTTGTGGATGCTTAAATAACACATTCTGTTTTAAAATAAAATTGAGTATCACGTGTGATATCTGTTTGATAATGGTAGCATCATTTTTGGTGTTTTAATTCCAATACGTTTTACTTTTTTATGTAATGGTGATGTGTTTATGGTTGTATTATAAAATAAATTAAAGGCTTATTTATCTACACACTAAATGTATGCTTAAATCTAAAAGGTCTATATAAATGATTTTCTTTCTGTAAGATGTAACCCCAACGCAAATGATCATGGCATGGAAAATGAAGGTCTGGAGAGGGCGGGACTTCTACATGTCACATTTTCTATGTGTGAAGAAGCTCGCAAATGTAAGCTGTTCTTTCCACGCAGGGCCGTTTGAAGGAATTTGGGGGCCCCAAGCAAAATGGACATGGAGGCCCCCCGCACGCACTCACACACGCACGCACGCAAAGGAACCACAGCATAGCCATACAGTTTAAATTCACTCACACTTTATATAAATAAAAAAGGTTTACAGTACAAATACTGCTGTTGTATATACTGTGCATAAATAAAAAATGTTAAGAGTGCAAATACTGCAATTGCATATAAAGTGCATAAAATTTGAACATTTTCAACAATTGAACATTTGCAAAAAACAACACTGTACCATAAAATCAAATATACATTAAAAAAGTGCACAATAACTGAATCCAACATACTTAAAAACACACACACACACACACACATACATACATTAACATTTTTCAGTTCTCTCAAATGTGCAAATGATCTAAAACTGCTGTTTGCGAGCCTTGTTTTCTGCAAAGGCAATCACAATGTCCTCCATGTCCAAAGACTGGCGAACATCGCGCTCAATTGACATAAGTGCCAGTCCTGTGAGCCTTTCTTGGCCCATGGTGGACCTCATGCAATTTTTTATCAGCTTCAAAGCTGAAAAGCTCCTCTCACCAGAGGCCACTGACACAGGGAGAGCCAGAAGTAGACGCAAAGCAATGCTTAAATTACTGTACAAATCCAGTAGCTTCTCACTGTAAATGTAATTAAGCATGTCAAATTGTTGATGGTATAGCTGGAAAAATAATAATTATAAAACATCTGAAATGACCATTTCACTGTTAGCATATTGAAAGAGGTCACTTTTAACAGCTCAGCTCAGGTCAGTGAAAGAAATTCACTCTACCTTCATCAGTGGAGGTATCCTTAGGAAGAGCCTGAGGGCTGAGAAATTTAAGCAAAGCACCTTAAGGGAGAAAGAAAAGATGGTAACATTTTATAATAATAACAATCATTAATCTTTAGTCTTTAGCTATTCATTTACTGAATGAGCACTGTGCAGATGTTCGTCTGACTGTACTGTATTTTATTTTTCTAAACTGTTTTAATTATTCTTATTTCTTTTTATTATTTTAATTTCTTCTATGTAAAGCAATTTGAATTGCCATTGTGTATGAAATGTGCTATATAAATACACTTTTTACTGTTAACAAACAATGAAATTATAATTAAATGTTTACTAATTATTAGTAGTGCTGTGAGTCGACTACCAATGCTTAAAAACATCACAAGCTAATGTCTGATGCACAAAATTTATTGTGTGGTTTTCCTAAATAAGGAAGTAGACAAGTAGAGCTATTTTATGTGTGTAATTTATCACTTACCACTGTCTTGTTTTTTCTTATCCTCCTCTTCCTTTCTCTTCTTTCTTTTTGGCTTCCTGAAGCATTATTCCGAGGATGACTGCCGAGGAAGTTTTGTATTTTGCCGGCAGCAGAGATCGCGTAGTTGGCGGGCTGCTGTCAGCGAGGGGGCCCCCTTGAGGGGGATCCCGATAACAGTCTCATTGCACTTTACTGCATTCACTATCAATGGGGCGCTCACACAGTTTGTCGCTGCATTTTATGCCCAGGCTAGCTCGGGGCCCCAAGCAATTGCTTGGTTTGTCTGCCTTGTTGCGACAGGCCTGCTTCCACGGAGAACCTAATACGAGTTTAAGAATGCTAAGTGATTTTGTCTATCCCTAAAAACTCGTTTAACAGTTTGCGCAGTATTGGGAAGGAAAGGTGAATCCCAATACGTTCCTTTTATAAATTCTGATTGTACTAATTTAAGCCTTTCAATCTCTAATCCAGAACATAACCTCCTCCAGAGTAGTATCTGTGAAGTGACAAAGATTGATTAAATCCTAGATCGTTTCTTGGTACCCAAAGCCCAGAATTTGTGCAAACTAATCCTAAACTTAGTTGGCTAACCAGTTCATCCGGCTTCATGACACAGGCCCCAGTAACTCCAGGGGCGGGAACTTTGTGCAGCGTAGGAGAGCGGTGACAGATGAGTGATTACATGTGAATGACTTTAGCAATACTTTAGCTGTGTTTTAGAGGCGATTTCATTATAAATATTACATTTTTATTGAATATAATAGTATAGGCATTGTTTTCATTGTAGTTATAGGTTTATTAACGTTAGATTGTACAGTTTTTTATACCTTGTTTGAGTCTGTGATTCTGCAGCATTTGCGCTAAACTGCGTGTTTTCTTCCTTTATTGGTGTTAGATTTCAGTGCCAAAACATTTGTAAATAGTAGAGAAAGATGTCAAGAAGATCTTGACATCTAAGTTGCTTTTGTTTGTGAGTTTTCGTTAAAAGATCGTGGGAGGATCCTCTGGGTGATTTGTGGAAGAGGATAAACAGCAGCAGCAGCAAGCAGGGGGCGCTCTGTCACCATCTCAACCACAGTAAGTGATACAGTTTTTCATTTCTAATTAAATAGTTTCGAAGTGACATTTTATAATATTGCTTTATTACTTCTAATGCTCATGAATTCAACAACATATTGCTTCAGTCATTTTTTGTATTTGATCTAATCACTATATATTTTTATTTTATCTTTTGGTCATTTCTGTGTAGAAACACAAGGTTTTTTTGGACAAATCTTATCTAATCTCATGTAATGTCTTTATATTTATAGAGATTCTCCTGATGAAGGGAATCCTCCTGAGGGTGGAGATGATGTCTGAGGCAGAGACCGAAGCATTAGGGACACTAAAAAACTCCTGAACTTATGCGAATAAAACAACTAGAGAAATGAACACAGAAAGCCCTATCCGAATAAAACTGTTTGAGTTGATGTAAAATAGGTTGCGGTTCAGTTTTTTAATCTCAAAGGTCTTGTTGATCTACATTTATAGTTGTTTATAAAGAGAAACTTGATGAAAATTCAAATTAGTTACATTGCCAGACATTTTCCAGATTTTGAAAGTTTTATTTAATTTGAAAAGGAAAACTGGCAAAAAATAATCATACAAACAACATTTTCTGACACAATTATTAAAAAATGTTTAATGTTTTATAACTTAACTGTTATAATTATGGTATCATGATAAGGGTAAAATGGTTAAATTCTTCTGCGATTTTTAACAACTACTAGTTTAAGACGCTACATGGACGTTTTACAAGCCCTGGTGGAGGGATATAACACGAGCTTTCGCACCAGTATCAAGATGAGACAGGTCTATGTGTGCAAGTAAAACCAAGATATTGTTTGTCAAAATTTGTATGGCACCAATACCAAAATGCATTTTCAGAATCTCAAAAGTACGTAGTCCTTTCACCAAAGATTACGAACAAAACTTCACAGAGGAATAGTTTCCAGAAGCAGCATGTATCTCGCGACAGCCACACAACAAAAAAAACTACAAAAAAATATTGTGCGTAAAAACAATAATTGTGTTGAAAAGATTTTAGGTGAGAAAAACAAGGCCGGACAATTTTAATTTTAGTTAAATGGCTAGGAACCCTACAGTCTCTTTTTAAAAGAATTCTCTCCTAGTCTGAGTGCTAAAGCATGTATTAGTAGCATGTGTGTGTGTGTTTGTGTGTGCGCGCCCGTGCGTTTGCGCGAGTGCGTGTGTGTGTGCTACTAACACATGCTTTTGCACTTAGGTTGTTAAACAATTCTAGACCAAATAGACTATAAGGTTCGACAGTGTTGTGTATGCTTTTTTATTAAAGACTCCATGTAAAAAAAGAAGAAGAATCAGATTAATGGGTGTTGCCAGTCTTGTTTTTATAGCTAACTATTTTATTCTCTGGATCAACGTCCAATGACGCGTTGCAAGGTAATGTTATTTGTAGGTTAAATGTGTTTTAAAGTCTACGAAAGTCTTCTTATCCACTTAGCTATTCAATTTTGCCGGCCATCCTAGCCCTTTAACTAAAACTAAAGCTGTCCGGCCTTGTTTTTTCTCATCTAAAATCTTTTCAACCCTAAACCTCTGTGAAATTTAGCTTGAAATATTTGACAAGAGGGCCACGTACTTTTGAGATTCTGACGACGTCACCAACTTTGAACTTCAATTTCGGCTAAACATTTTGGTATTGGTGCCATACAAATTTTGACAAACAATATCTTGATTTTACTTGCACACATAGACCCGTCTCATCTTGATACTGGTGTGGAAGCTCGTGTTATATCCCTCCACCAGGTCTTGTAAAACGTCAGTGTAGCATCATAAATAAGTAGCTGTTAAGAATCGCCAAAAATCAATCTGGTTTTTAAAGTCCGATTCAAATGTTCCTCTATGCTGGCTTTCAAATCGCCATGTGGTGTAAAAGGATAAACATTATACTTTTTTAAGACGGCTTGAAAGTTTTTGTTGAAAAAAAATAAAAAGGTCAATGGTCAACGGTCAATCATTTTGACACAAAGTGTTTTATATTCTCTACTGGCCCCTGATGTCTCAACAATATTAATACTATTAATAGTAAAAAAAACATAATTAAATAAAAACATAAAATCATAAATACGTTTATAACTTTGTATTTAGAATATATTTTGAATACAATTTTAGGAAATGTTTAAGAAAGGTTAGATCATTTTTAAATAGTGGTTTTAATTATACTAAAACATTTATTGGAAAGACAAATGGCTAAAACATATTTAAATTCATTTGGGAGCTTCAATAGAAAGAAGAGAGCTTCAAAGTTGTTTGGTTAGGCACCATGACTTCTTTAATATTTGATCAGATTTCAAAATCTTTTTTTTTTTACATCAAAGTAATCCGTGGCTCTTCTGCAATGTAAAACAAGTTTACTGGTGAAATTTTGATTAGAGAGACAGACCCAACACAGGAAATGTTATCTAGCGATAGATTTGATGAGGTGTCAATCAATCATCTCGTGTATGTGACAGAGAAGGCATCTGATGTAGAAGGAAACATGTTCTGAATATCTCCAGACTCTTCTGTATGCTGCAGGGTGGTCTCTCATCTATCTGGATCAATGTGTTCTTTGGGGATAGCTGATGAGCTTTTGATCTCTTAAGAAAACAGGCTTGTCCATTTTCAGGGAGATTATCATGATATCCATGTGAAAACTAATGGAAACATGGATCAATAAACCATCTTCAAGCTTAGCAACACAAACTGGTTTACTTTCTGAAAGAATCCAGAAAGAGGCATAAACTAGTTTTGATTCAGATATTAAAGGTTACAGTCACTAGTACACGTCTCAGTTTAGAACGAAATATTGTTTTTGTATGCTTAAACTATTATCACATTGCACAAAATAGATTCACTTTCCACAAAAAAAGATTATTAACTGTTAATAAAATGAATGGATACAGTGGATAATAAGGCCCTATGGGATCTGATGTTGCCTTCAAAATTGTCAAATTCCAGAGTGCATACTCAAGGAATTAGCAATTAGTTTCATGAAAATGTTATTGAGATGGAGAGGTAGAGGGTTGTCAGTTGAATTTGTGAGGGATAGAAGCTTATATAGGAAGGACGGTGAGTTTAATGTTAATTCTCTTTCATAAACTCCAAAAACTACTGTTTGTCTGACAACATTGCCACTAGACCAATGATACCTCATAGATTTTATGGGTGGCTTTTCCTGGTTTGCTACATGCCTTTATGTAAAACATTTTGTAAAAATCTTAGACAAAAACTAGAGGTGTAACCAGGGATGCCTGTTACAGCCTGAACATAGTTTTACCAGCCGCAGAGCTTTAGCGATAGCCTTCTCCATTCTGTCGAAGTATTTGAACTGACTAAAGGTGTATCTACAAAACATATGGTAAACAAATGTTATAATAATCGTTCTGCTTTTTGTTTTTGTTTTCAAGCCCTGATAAATGTTTTGAATGCTTGTTCATAAAGCTAAAACTACTTTAGCCTTTTCTCAATAAGCTGCATGATGTAGTGCCCTAAAATCTGTTACACTTCACAAGTGTGCCTTGTAAGACACAAAAATAAAATATAAAAAATCTAGTTGTATGCCGAAACAGATGCACATTCTTCTCCGCTGCCGGCATGCAGATCATCTGCTTCACCAGCCTCAGAAACACAATGTAAGAGCACCTGATTTCAAAAACCAAGTTCCCTGTACATACTTCTGGAAGCAAACCAGTCACTACTTTTTCCAACTATTTACACAAGTCAATAGGTGCTAAAAACACTAAACAGATGAAATACAAGGAATGGACATTGCTTTGGTCTGATGATTACAAAAATTGAGATCTTTGACTACACCCACCGTTCTACATGCATGGTATCCACTCTGAAACACAGAGGAAGATGTATTTAGGTATTCAAGGAAGACAAATATACTGAAAAAGACTTCCACAACGGTATAGTGCTAAACACTCCATTTAGGCTGAATTTAGTTAGAGAATGACTCCAAACAAAGATTCAGACTGTGCCAGGGTTATGTGACCAAGATAGAGAGTGATGAAGTTCTGCACATTCTGACCAGGCCCCCACAGTCAAGAAAAATAAAGGCAAAATGGTCAACAAGTGTTCAACATCTCTGGAGACTCCTTCAAGAAAATGATTTCAGGTGACTAAATCATGAAAAATGTACATTGAACTGTGAAAATAGCCAGAAATAAAATAAGCATTTAATGAGATGCTCTGTCCAAACTGTCTGGTACTGCTAGCGTACATTCATATTGCAGAGTGTGAAATGAGGCACAAACCCCACAAGACAGTAAACACAGGCAGGTTTGCACCTGAGCCCGAAGGAAAAGTGCATTACTGACAGCAACAATTGATGAGCCTCATGCATAGCTCTACACAAAAAGTACAAACTAACCACAGGGTGCCGAATTATTCATAAGGCATACTGGTTTTCAAGGCAACCAGGCTCATTTTACTGACTATAAAACCACACCTCGAACACCTGAGGTCACCCTCATACACTAACACCCAGAGGATACATGGAAAAAGAGAACAAGGCAGGAGGAGACACATTCTATTGGGGAGGTAAAAATAAAAAAGTGATAAATTATGTTGGTAGAGTGCATGTGATGGGAAAAATAAAGAATGTTCCAGAAGTAACTCCATCATTGTGGCAGATGCTGTAAATCTGTTGTTGATCCCATCCTCATTACCTGCACTATATTTATGTAAATACATTATATTTATGAGAGGAGGAAAACTGATGCATGGGCATCATCATCGCAACTGCTTTTAGAATCATGTTTTTTCTCTAGAAAGTAGTTGCCCAATTGTCGTCAACATATATAACGGTATTGCTTTGCGGAAAAAGTTCACAAGTTGAGAAACTCTGATTACTTCCTGCACCAAACAGTAACTAGATTTTGAGACAGGGTTAATGGATATGGTTTCTTTTAGGTCAGTAGACCTTTTGAGGACTTGCCCCTAGTTACAGCAGCATCTAAAGGCACCGACAGACTGCAAGATTGTAAAAGTAGTCGTGTCACAGATGTTTTCACACTGCATGACTGTCTGGGGAGGCATTCAGTCACTGGTGTGTTCATATTGCATGACTGATCGAGTTTTCACATAATCTGGGATAACCAACAATAATGCTAGCAGGCAAGAAGTTTGCTTTTGAAATTGCATGTGCCTCGTTGTAGTGAAAAGAAGAAAAATAGAGAAAGACTATGAATGAAAAATGGTTAGGGAGAGGTGAGGAGCAAAGATTATGTGTTCTGCAGAGAGAGGTAAATACTACCTTTGTAACTCCTCCCACAACTCGGCAGTCACTGATTTTGTTTTCAATCAGAATACCCTTCACATGGCATGACTCTCAATTGTTGCCATGTCCAGATATTTAAGTCAACAAATATATTACGGGTGTCGGCAACTCGTCGGTGATTCACTCAGGTCATTTTTACTCACGTGCCCCTGATTTCTGGTTCTTGTCGTGACTTCTCATAAACCAGACACCGATTCAAAGCAAAAGTGGTAAAATCCTGCAGTCTGAACTAGGCTTTAATGCTAGCTGGTAGAGACACTCTATAGTAACTTATAACACTTACCTAGGAAGGAAAAAATCCAATAAGCGTCTATTGCGAATGTAGTCGTGTTAATTTGACTGCCCCTGGCTCATCATCTTGTTGGGCTCATTAGCCAATGATTGATCAAACCATGGGGATTTAAGGACTGGTATATTGACACGATGTAGTGTTTACCTTGGTTGGGTGGCGTGCAGTCTCTTCCCCTCCCGTCCAGGTTCGGCCTTTACCGATTTACCAGTGGATATATCTTGCTGGCGGCAAGGCTATGTGCGTTTGGACCTGTTTAGTGTTTTGAAGTGCACTGACGTCACTGGAAGCGTATGCTTGACCCACACTGCTGTTCTTCTGGGATAGACGGATGTCTCCGTCCCAACTACTCTCTTAACGGGGCTTGTACACCGGCTATGTTTCTCCTCTGTTGTGTCCTGCTGCTTGCTTCTCCTACCATCGTGCTTATTGTAACGGCTTTCCTTGCCTCGTTCAGTCAGGGTGCTTGCCTGCCTTCAAGCTCCGCGTCAGGCTGGGATCGCCGAGGGTTTGTCTGGCTGGCTTTAAGGAAAGATTTTCCTTAGTTTACATTGGGTTTCTAGCTTATGTGCAAGACTGCTTGTTTTATTGTAATTCTCTCTCGTGTGTGTGTGCGTTCGTGCGCTTTTAAAAATAAGGATCCCCTATTGTTGTGCCTCCTTCCAGAAAGCTGGGACTGCGAAGAGTGGAGGGAACCTGATCAGCCCACTGGTTGCTGTGGGTGCAGTGGTTTGTCACGATTGTTGAGTTTTGGGGGATTTTGTTCAGTCTGTGACGAGTGAGGGTCTTTTTCACTGTGGGCTTGGTCGGCTTCCCATTGCTCACCACTGAACCAGCTGATAGGAGGCTGGTCGTACTGGGTTTGAAGACGAGATGCTTGTGTCTGTGCATAACTATTTGCTGGTGTTTATAAGAAAGTTTCATTTTCTACATTTCTGCTCATTTCTCCCCAAACTTGTGTCATGCTTTTGGTAGTAATCCCTGGTTTCTCCCAACAGGTGGCTTAGTCAAGTAATGCTGAGTAAAGGCTGGAAAATCAACCCTTAAGCTATGCAAGATAGTTATTGGTGGTGCCACACAAAGATGACAAACTCATTGTTAGGTCTGTTTGTCTCATTACTTCTCTCCCTGTGTCACCTGTCTGTGTTCTTCCTGTATATTACCTCTATTAGCTTCAGCTGGATCTCGTCTTGCTCATTAATCTGCTTCTTAAGCCTCTTGGTTTCTCTCCTCATTGTGAGTTCTTATTTCAATGACACTCAACTCTATCTGTCTTTCCTCCTCGATGGCAGCTCAACATGTCAAAGACAGTACTGGTAGTCCTGGCCAATCCCTCTGTGCATCACGTTCTCACCATTCAGCTGCAATCCTCAACAATTACCCTTTTCCTTCAGTCCACATCCCCAAGACAACTCAAGAATGTAGGTTTGCACTACAACATCTGGCCCTTCTTAAATTAACATGCAACTCAACTCTTGGTTCAGGCTCTGGTCCTCTCATGTTTGGACTACTGCAACGCTCTCCTAGCAGGACTTCCAGCAAACACACTCAAACCTCTGCAGATGATCCAGAACTCTGCCGGTTGTCTTATCTTCAAGGAATCGAAGCAAGCTCATGTTACTCCCCTCTTCATCACTCTTCACTGGCTCCCCATTGCAGCTCAATTTACATTTAAATCAGATGTTGGCTTACAAAACTATCTCAATCAGCCCCTGTTTACCTCCACAAATGCATACACTCCTACATGCCCTCTAGAAGCCTGCGCTCAGAGAAGGAACGGCGCCTTGTGGTTTTACATCTGAAAGGCAGAAAATCTCTTAACAGAACTCTCTTTCATTGGATCAGAGAGTTTGTTCCATCAGCCAGGTACAGTCGGGAAAACAGAAACATTAACAGCTTTCAAAAAGCAACTGAAAACTCTTCTCTTCAAGGAACACTATATGAAACACAATATGAAAAGACAATTTTTTCCTCTTTTTCTTCCTGCTATACTTGATTGATCAGCTGATATATCTTTTAGTACGAATGACCTGAGTTAAACTTTGACTATGTATTTCATACTGTCTCTCCCATTCTGTAAGTTGCTTTGGACAAAAGTGTCTGCCAAATGCATAAAAGTAAATGTAAACACAGCCTGGAGAGCATTGCGAAACAAATGGGGAGATTCTCAAAGAGTGGACTGCAACTGGAGTCAGTGCTTCAAGAACTACCGTAAACTAACATGTGCAAAACCTTCAAAGCTGTTGTTTCTTTGTATCCTGTACTCTTGAACAAGAGGCAGGTTTTTTACCTTAGAACTTTTTAAATGGACAAATTCATGAGTCTGACCTTATTTAATCATGTATAATCATATTTATATACTCAGAGATTCTGTAGAATCATGTAAAACTTTTTTAAAAAGAGTTTTACATGATAGCATTTCAGTTGCATGGTGAGATAAAAATAATAAAAGCTGTAAAACAGTCTGAGCTTTCTTTGAGCTACACCTCTCTATAATTGAAAAACAAAAAACTAAACATTAATATCCAAAGCACAGATTTACATTTCAGCAGTTGCTTCTATGTAGAATGAAACAGGGTTGGAGTGTTTGGCCTCATAATACAAAGAGACCAGCATTATTTCCAGCCCCATGTCTCCATCAGGCCCTTTGAAACTGAAAGAATTCTGCATTACTGGGATTCACTCTTACTTTTAAATCATTTCAAACTTTCAGCTCTTTTTTTATATTTCCAATTAGCACGGATGCTTCATGTTTTTTATATGTGCTGGTGATGGTTATGACAGGAATTAACTTTTAAAAAGATTTACTTTTTATTTTATTTTGGCCCCTGCTTTCTGTGGGTGATAAAGTCTATTCACTTTAAAGCTTTTAATAAAGGTAGCTTTTTAAATTTATTATTTATTGACATCACTTATTTATTCAGACCTGAAACATCTCACTATTTTAATAAAGTTGGTGAACCAAATCACCATTTTAATAACATAGAGCAGCTAAATAAAAAGTAGTTTATTACTATGTACATATTTTTTATGTCGAATAAGTCACCTAACAGACCAAAAAAGCTTGTGAAAGCATTCTCAGATAAAAAAACTAGCTGACTGAAAGCGAGTGTAATGGAAAATGTAATCAGTATAATTAATATTAGTAATATAGAGGCAACGTTTCCTATGATATTGCGTTTGTATGGGCCTGTGTGCTTGGGATGGTCCAGGGGAGGAGAAATGGGAGTGACGTAGAGAGGCGGGACTTGTACTGGAGTGAATCTTAAGGAAATACCCCTAATGGGTCGTCTTCTGTCCTGCCTATCTTGCTTCTCGGACGTCCGCTGTCTCTCTCCCTGTTTCCCTCTCTTTATTTCTATCTCTCTCTCTCGTTCATCATGCTACTTGGAGTGAGATCACATAAACCAGTGATACCAAGGTATGATTTTATCATGTTTGGGATTGAGTAATAAAATGGGTGTTTGCTGCTGTGTTCACAAATCATGTGTCTTCATTATTAATTTCTATGACACGAGTCAACATGCAAAGGAGCTAAAATAATTTACCCTGACTGTCAAATGTTTCAAGCTGTCTTTGTATACCCCTGGCAATTTGCTGATTTTATACTCATGTGTCAATCAAGCTCATATTACCCTGAAGAAACGGGTCTTCAAGCTCCAGAGGTGACCAAAAGCTGCGACAAGATTTCAGTAACTAGTCGAGCTCATTTCTTGCCTTCACCTGTGACAAAGCTTTTCAGTAAACAAAACACAGAATAATCAGTTCTTATGGGTTCTAATGGTCCGTTAAGTCACCCATAACTAACCGGTCACCAGGTGATTACTCATTGAGCCATTGTAACAGGTCTATCTCAAAGTGTAGTTTTAGACTTGTGTAGATAATGCTTTTGTTGGTCGATCACACGACCCCCACAGCTAGGTCTGTCTGACTTAAGGCCAACCGATACTTGTGTGTCAAGTCTACGAATGTCCTCTGGGAAAGCTGCACATTTACATAACCGCACACAGACACCTCTGAATCTTCTAACTTCACAAGTGGAGCCTTGCAGACAGTAAGCTCTGTGACTGGTTGAGATGGGGAAGAGCAAGCACTTCCACTTTCTTTCTTGGCATGTTGCCCATCTTAAACACTGGATGATGGAGTCAAACTTTAGCAATAAAATACGCTTCCTTTGTTATGTGTTATGTATGGCTAGCTAGTAGTTATCATTGTTATTGCACCATATTTGTAACATCGATTAGTTCAAAGACAGTGCTTCTATTGCAGAAATGGACCTTTGTATGTAGTTGAATTTATATGATACATGGCAAGCTCAATTTAACCTGTTCTTTGTTGGCTTCTGTAGTTTGTTCTTTTTAACTAGTAGTTAGCAATCTCATCGCTACAATATTGATCAGTACAAAAACAGCGTGGGATGAAGCACACAACAGTATCTTTTTCAATCTTTTTTGCAGCTCTTTTTGCGATTTGCAAACTTGACTTCCAACTAAAAACCCAGCTTTAACCAGAAAGTTCTGTGGTAACTTTACTGCCATTGAAAAGCTCAAACCTAGGGTCAGTCCTAACAGTAGAATTTCAAAGGGCACTCAACTCTCTCCTTCTCTCTCCTTTGTCTTATTTCTTCTTGTTGTCAGCTTCAACTCCTTGGGGTCTGCCTCCCCTCCTTTTTCAAGTTGTGGTCAGGCCTAATGCCTGTGAAATTTGTAAAAGTACTTCTTGGTCTCCTAGTTAAGAAGCTCAAATAAGTCACTTCATTGATTAATACCAGCTATTTGCTTATTTAGGATTAAAATATTATAACTAATTTCACTGCACACCATGAATTCCACATTCTCTCTTTGATCTTGATGAAGGCGGTCACATCTCTCTCTCTCCTTCCCAATTTCTCTCCTGCGGTCTGAAACTGTCCTTGTTCTGCTCTCTAAACTCTAAACAAGGAACCATGGATCTGATCAGCTGGTTTCTAAAATTCAATTGACACCATCTTCTTAACTAGAAGCTCAGGTTCGGGGGAACCCACCTGCCCTGCAGGAACTTTTGCAGCTGGCTACATGATGGAGAAAGGGCGGCTTATGTGCTTGGCCGCTATATCTTTGGAGGACATTGAGGATATCTACTTATTCGAGCTCTGATCACAGGATTTTGGTCGACGGAGCACTGGTGCATCAGTGTTTGTTAAAAGCAGTCAGTGAAGCTCAAAACTCCACTAAGCTTACCAGCTGGATTGAAATGGCGGTAAGCAGAGCCATCAGTAATCAGACTGGGAGTATAAACCACAAATTGGATGGGTCACTGATGATGCTAACGGCTGTGCAGCAGATTTTGACCAAAATGGAGGTTAGTGATGAACATTGATGGATATTAGAGGTCTGTGAAATTGACAGATTTTGGCCCAAATTCAATCAGAAAGCCACCTTTCCTGTTGTATATTTCCTAATTTCCTTTGCTTCCTCACTGATCTGTCTGTCCCACTGTAATGTGATGCCTATATCTTGGTCCGAGGGGTTCACTTTCACTGCATGTAACAGTGTAGTGACCAATAAAAGCCTTCATTCATTCTCCATACAGTTACAGCATTCTTACACCACAATATCCACTTCACTTTGCGCAGATTCAAGATGGCATTTTCTCTTTGGCATCATGGAAATCACTCACAAGCCACTAACTTTCAGTCTTGCTGTTAACTAGGAGTTAGAACCATCACATCACCCCCCTAACTAAGCAAGGTACCTTCGTGCCTCATTCTTGAAAATCCCAGGGAAAAAGTTCCCCGTGGTAAGCTGCCTGCTATTAAGATTTCTCTGACTTCTCTCTTTTGTCAGAGAAAGACCACTAAACCACTACACATGTCTAGTCACTCAAAGCTCACATCGAGTAAGAACAATTGTTACTTTTGTACAGCTGCAATTACACACAGGAGGAGAAATAATAATAATAACAACAATAATAATAATAATTAAAGCTGCAAGCAGCGATGGGCGGGCCCTCGCACGATGCATCCGCGGGATCCAAAGATGCCGCCCCCTGGTATTTCCTTTTTTTTTGTCTTGTACATTAAGTTAAATTTGTAAGAGATACAGCAACAAATACATTCATTTCCCTTGGAATTCATACAGCCAGCAAGAGGCGCTATGAGTGTATCATCAAGTAAGCATATCTACTTGTTCTGAGGGATAAGCTCATCATTCCATACATTTTTTACATTCACTGCCTTTTGACAACAGCTATTTTAAACTCATTTTAGAAAGCCTCCAGGTGGCGCTATAACAGTCTCATGCCATGAGCATATTATTCAATTTAGAAATACCAGCTCATCATGCAAATTTTTTGTCATGTACATTGAGTTAAATATGTAAGAGATACAGCAACAAATACATTAGTATCCCTTGGAATTCATACAGCCAGCATGAGGCGCTATGAGTGTATCATCAAGTAAATATATCTACTTGTTCTGAGGGGTGAGCTCATCATTCCATACATTTTTTACATTCACTGCCTAATGACAACAGCTATTTTAAACACAATTCATAAAGCCTCCAGGTGGCGCTATAACAGTCTCATGCCATGAGCATATTAATCAATTTAGAATTACCAGCTCATCATGCAAATTTTTTGTCATGTACATTGAGTTAAATATGTAAGAGATACAGCAACAAATACATTAGTATCCCTTGGAATTCATACAGCCAGCAGGAGGCGCTATGAGTGTATCATCAAGTAAGTATATCTACTTGTTCTGAGGGGTGAGCTCATCATTCCATACAGTTTTTACATTGATTGGATGAAGGATGTGAGAGGTACAGTAACAAGTACCATTATCCCCATACATTTGAGAAAGCTCAAATTCGAAGCGGTGCCACAGAAAGACCGTGCGACGAACTTCTGCGTTTTTGATAACTTTTGGTCCACAATGTCTTAAGAGTCACCAGACAAATTTTCAGCTCGATCTGGCAATTTTCCTAGGAGGAGTTCGTTAAAATGCGAGATGAGCTGTTTTCACATACTAGGTGGCGCTGCAGCGCTGTCGTCCAAAGTAAAGTTGTACAAACAGTGTCAGATTACTATATTTTTTGAGGATGAGGTTTATGCAAAATTTGGTGGGGTTTCTAACATGTTTAGGGTGTCAAAACAGCTAAAACATCTATTTTAGTAACTTTCAAGGGGGCGCTGTGGAGCCACTCTTAGAGTGGTGTCACATGGCGGTCTATCATTTTATTCAGCCTTCCAAGCTCATCATGTCAGGCCGTTTTCGTGGACCACGGACAAACTAGAATGGAGATATACTCAAAAAATGTCCATTTTCGGCACTTTTTTGAAGGGGGAAGTTCGAGGGGGCGCCACCCAAAGACCATTTTACGTACTGCTGCGCTTTTGATAACTTTTCATCCCAAATGTCTTGCGAGTAACCACACCAATTTTCAACCGGATCAGACATTTTGCCTAGTAGGAGTTTGTCAATGTGCAAGGTGATGTTTTTTCAAAATTATGGATTTTTTTCAAAATGGCCGACTTCCTGTACGATTTGGCGAAAACCTGTCAGAGACTTTTGTACTTGGCTAGAGGTGGTACATATGTGTACCGATTTTCGTGACTGTAGGTCGAACTGGCAGGGGGACCCCGGTTTTTCAAGGGGGCGCTGTAGAGCCATTTTTTATGCTACGATCACGCCGACTTTGCCAGATCGCAATTTTCAGCGAGCTTGACCTTAGTGCCGATTTTGGTGCGTTTTCGAGCACGCCTAGTTGGTGTATTTTGCGAGTTTGGCGGCAGATAAAGAATAATAATAATAATTAAAGCTGCAAGCAGCGATGGGCGGGCCCTCGCACGATGCATCCGCGGGATCCAAAGATGCTGCCCCCTGGTCTTACATTTTTTTTGTCATGTACATTAAGTTAAATTTGTAAGAGATACAGCAACAAATACATTCATTTCCCTTGGAATTCATACAGCCAGCAGGAGGCGCTATGAGTGTATCATCAAGTAAGCATATCTACTTGTTCTGAGGGGTAAGCTCATCATTCCATACATTTTTTACATTCACTAACTATTGACAACAGCTATTTTAAAAACATTTCAGAAAGCCTCCAGGTGGCGCTATAACAGTCTCATGCCATGAGCATATTATTCCGTTTAGAATTACCAGCTCATCATGCAAATTTTTTGTCATGTACATTGAGTTAAATATGTAAGAGATACAGCAACAAATACATTAGTATCCCTTGGAAATCATATAGCCAGAAGGAGGCGCTATGAGTGTATCATCAAGTAAGCATATATACTTGTTCTGAGGGGTAAGCTCATCATTCCATACATTTTTTACATTCACTGCCCAATGACAACAGCTATTTTAAACACATTTCATAAAGCCTCCAGGTGGCGCTATAACAGTTTCATGCCATGAGCATATTATTCCATTTAGAATTACCAACTCATCATGCAAATTTTTTGTCATGTACATTGAGTTAAATATGTAAGAGATACAGCAACAAATACATTAGTATCCCTTGGAGTTCATACAGCCAGCAGAAGGCGCTATGAGTGTATCATCAAGTAAGCATATCTACTTGTTCTGAGGGGTAAGCTCATCATTCCATACATTTTTTACATTCACTGCCTAGTGACAACAGCTTTTTTAAACACATTTCATAAAGCCTCCAGGTGGCGCTATAACAGTCTCATGCCATGAGCATATTATTCCATTTAGAATTACCAGCTCATCATGCAAATTTGTTGTCATGTTCATTGAGTTAAATATGAAAGAGATACAGCAAAAACTACATTAGTATCCCTTGGAATTCATACAGCCAGCAGGAGGCGCTATGAGTGAATCATCAAGTAAGCATGTCTACTTGTTCTGAGGGGTAAGCTCATCATTCCATACGTTTTTGACATTGATTGGATGAAGTATGTGAGAGGTACAGTAACAAGTACCATTATCCCCATACATTTGAGAAGGCTCAAATTCGAAGCGGTGCCACAGAAAGACCGTGCGACGAACTTCTGCGTTTTTGATAACTTTTGGTCCATACTGTCTTAAGAGTCACCAGACAAATTTTTCAGCTCGATCTGGCAATTTTCCTAGGAGGAGTTCGTTAAAATGCGAGATGAGCTGTTTTCACATACTAGGTGGCGCTGCAGCGCTTTCGTCCATAGTAAAGTTGTACAAACAGTGTCAGATTACTATATTTATTGAGGATGAGGTTTAGGTTAAATTTGGTGGGGTTTCTAACATGTTTAGGGTGTCAAAACAGCTAAAACATCTAGTCTAGTAACATTTAGGGGGGCGCTGTAGAGCCAATCTTAGAGCGGTGTCACATTGCGGCCTATCATTTCATTCAGCCTTCCAAGCTCATCATGTCAGGCCGTTTTCGTGGACAACGGATAAACTAGAACGGAGATATACTCAAAAGTATGTCAATTTGCATCACATGTTTGATTGGTGAAATTTGAGGGGGCGCCACTCAAAGACCGTTTTACAAACTGCTGCGCTTTTGATAACTTTTCATCCCAAAGGTCTCCCGAGTAAGCACACCAATTTTCAGCTCGATCTGGTTATTTTCCTAGGAGGAGTTCGTTAAAATGCGAGATGAGCTTTTTCGCGTTCAAGGGGGCGCTGCAGAGCTGTCGTCTACAGTAAAGTTTTAAAAACAGTGTCAGATTACTTTATTTATTGAGGATGAGGTTGATGCAAAATTTGGTGATGTTTCGAACATGTTAAGGGTGTCTAAACAGCTGAAACATGTTTTTTGGCAAAATTCAAGGGGGCGCTGTAGAGCCATTTTTTATGCTACGATCACGCCGACTGTGCCAGATCGCTATTTTTTGCGAGCTTGACCTTAGTGCCGAATTTGGTGAGTTTTCGAGCACGCCTAGTTGGTGAAATTTGCGAGTTTGGCGGCGGACGAAGAATAATAATAATAATAATTAAAGCTGCAAGCAGCGATGGGCGGGCCCTCGCACGATGCATCCGCGGGATCCAAAGATGCTGCCCCCTGGTCTTACAATTTTTTTGTCATGTACATTAAGTTAAATTTGTAAGAGATACAGCAACAAATACATTCATTTCCCTTGGAATTCATACAGCCAGCAGGAGGCGCTATGAGTGTATCATCAAGTAAGCATATCTACTTGTTCTGAGGGGTAAGCTCATCATTCCATACATTTTTTACATTCACTAACTATTGACAACAGCTAATTTAAAAACATTTCAGAAAGCCTCCAGGTGGCGCTATAACAGTCTCATGCCATGAGCATATTATTCCGTTTAGAATTACCAGCTTATCATGCACATTTTTTGTCATGTACATTGAGTTAAATATGTAAGAGATACAGCAACAAATACATTAGTATCCCTTGGAAATCATATAGCCAGAAGGAGGCGCTATGAGTGTATCATCAAGTAAGCATATATACTTGTTCTGAGGGGTGAGCTCATCATTCCATACATTTTTTACATTCACTGCCCAATGACAACAGCTATTTTAAACACATTTCATAAAGCCTCCAGGTGGCGCTATAACAGTTTCATGCCATGAGCATATTATTCCATTTAGAATTACCAGCTCATCATGCAAATTTTTTGTCATGTACATTGAGTTAAATATGTAAGAGATACAGCAACAAATACATTAGTATCCCTTGGAATTCATACAGCCAGCAGGAGGCGCTATGAGTGTATCATCAAGTAAGCATATCTACTTGTTCTGAGGGGTAAGCTCATCATTCCATACATTTTTTACATTCACTGCCTATTGACAACAGCTATTTTAAACACATTTCAGAAAGCCTCCAGGTGGCGCTATAACAGTCTCATGCCATGAGCATATTATTCCATTAAGAATTACCAGCTCATCATTCAAATTTTTTGTCATGTACATTGAGTTAAATATGTAAAAGATACAGCAACAAATACATTAGTATCCCTTGGAATTCATACAGCCAGCAGAAGGCGCTATGAGTGTATCATCAAGTAAGCATATCTACTTGTTCTGAGAGGTGAGCTCATCATTCCATACATTTTTTACATTGATTGGATGAAGGATGTGAGAGGTACAGTAACAAGTACATTTATCCCCATACATTTGAAAAAGCTCAAATTCGAAGCGGTGCCACAGAAAGACCGTGCGACGAACTTCTGCGTTTTTGATAATTTTTGGTCCATACTGTCTTAAGAGTCACCAGACAAATTTTCAGCTCGATCTGGCAATTTTCCTAGGAGGAGTTCGTTAAAATGCGAGATGAGCTGTTTTCACATACTAGGTGGCGCTGCAGCGCTTTCGTCCATAGTAAAGTTGTACAAACAGTGTCAGATTACTATATTTATTGAGGATGAGGTTTAGGTTAAAATTGGTGGGTTGCTAACATGTTTAGAGTGTCAAAACAGCTAAAACATCTATTTTAGTAACATTCAAGGGGGCGCTGTGAAGCCAATTTTAGAGCGGTGTCACATTGCGGCCTATCATTTCATTCAGCCTTCCAAGCTCATCATGTCAGGCCGTTTTCGTGGACAACGGATAAACTAGAACGGAGATATACTCAAAAGTATGTCAATTTGCATCACATGTTTGATTGGTGAAATTTGAGGGGGCGCCACTCAAAGACCGTTTTACAAACTGCTGCGCTTTTGATAACTTTTCATCCCAAAGGTCTCCCGAGTAAGCACACCAATTTTCAGCTCGATCTGGTTATTTTCCTAGGAGGAGTTCGTTAAAATGCGAGATGAGCTTTTTCGCGTTCAAGGGGGCGCTGCAGAGCTGTCGTCTACAGTAAAGTTTTAAAAACAGTGTCAGATTACTTTATTTATTGAGGATGAGGTTGATGCAAAATTTGGTGATGTTTCGAACATGTTAAGGGTGTCTAAACAGCTGAAACATGTTTTTTGGCAAAATTCAAGGGGGCGCTGTAGAGCCATTTTTTATGCTACGATCACGCCGACTGTGCCAGATCGCTATTTTTTGCGAGCTTGACCTTAGTGCCGAATTTGGTGAGTTTTCGAGCACGCCTAGTTGGTGAAATTTGCGAGTTTGGCGGCAGACGAAGAATAATAATAATAATAATTAAAGCTGCAAGCAGCGATGGGCGGGCCCTCGCACGATGCATCCGCGGGATCCAAAGATGCCGCCCCCTGGTCTTACATTTGTTTTGTCATGTACATTAAGTTAAATTTGTAAGAGATACAGCAACAAATACATTCATTTCCCTTGGAATTCATAGAGCCAGCAGGAGGCGCTATGAGTGTATCATCAAGTAAGCATATCTACTTGTTCTGAGGGGTAAGCTCATCATTCCATACATTTTTTACATTCACTGACTACTGACAACAGCTATTTTAAAAACATTTCAGAAAGCCTCCAGGTGGCGCTATAACAGTCTCATGCCATGAGCATATTATTCAATTTAGAATTACCAGCTCATCATGCAAATTTTTTGTCATGTACATTGAGTTAAATATGTAAGAGATTCAGCAACAAATACATTAGTATCCCTTGGAATTCATACAGCCAGCAGGAGGCGCTATTAGTGTATCATCAAGTAAGCATATATACTTGTTCTGAGGGGTAAGCTCATCATTCCATACATTTTTTACATTCACTGCCCAATGACAACAGCTATTTTAAACACATTTCATAAAGCCTCCAGGTGGCGCTATAACAGTTTCATGCCATGAGCATATTATTCCATTTAGAATTACCAGCTCATCATGCAAATTTTTTGTCATGTACATTGAGTTAAATATGTAAGAGATTCAGCAACAAATACATTAGTATCCCTTGGAATTCATACAGCCAGCAGGAGGCGCTATTAGTGTATCATCAAGTAAGCATATCTACTTGTTCTGAGGGGTAAGCTCATCATTCCATACATTTTTTACATTCACTGCCTAGTGACAACAGCTTTTTTAAACACATTTCATAAAGCCTCCAGGTGGCGCTATAACAGTCTCATGCCATGAGCATATTATTCCATTTAGAATTACCAGCTCATCATGCAAATTTTTTGTCTTGTTCATTGAGTTAAATATGAAAGAGATACAGCAAAAACTACGTTAGTATCCCTTGGAATTCATACAGCCAGCAGGAGGCGCTATGAGTGTATCAAGCATATCTACTTGTTCTGAGGGGTAAGCTCATCATTCCATAAATTTTTTACATTCACTGCCTATTGACAACAGCTATTTTAAACACATTTCAGAAAACCTCCAGGTGGCGCTATAACAGTCTCATGCCATGAGCATATTATTCCATTTAGAATTACCAGCTCATCATGCAAATTTTTTGTCATGTACATTGACTTAAATATGTAAGAGATACAGCAACAAATACATTAGTATCCCTTGGAATTCATACAGCCAACAGGAGGCGCTATGAGTGTATCATCAAGTAAGCATATCTACTTGTTCTGAGGGGTAAGCTCATCATTAAATACATTTTTTACATTCACTGCCTATTGACAACAGCTATTTTAAACACATTTCAGAAAGCCTCCAGGTGGCGCTATAACAGTCTCATGCCATGAGCATATTAATCCATTAAGAATTACCCGCTCATCATTCAAATTTTTTGTCATGTACATTGAGTTAAATATGTAAGAGATACAGCAACAAATACATTAGTATCCCTTGGAATTCATACAGCCAGGAGGAGGCGCTATGAGTGTATTATCAAGTAAGCATATCTACTTGTTCTGAGAGGTGAGCTCATCATTCCATACAATTTTTACATTGATTGGATGACGTATGTGAGAGGTACAGTAACAAGTACATTTATCCTCATACATTTGAGAAAGCTCAAATTCGAAGCGGTGCCACAGAAAGACCGTGCGACAAACTTCTGCGTTTTTGATAACTTTTGGTCCATACTGTCTTAAGAGTCACCAGACAAATTTTCAGCTCGATCTGGCAATTTTCCTAGGAGGAGTTCGTTAAAATGCGAGATGAGCAATTTTCGCATACTAGGTGGCGCTGCAGCGCTGTCGTCCAAAGTAAAGTTGTACAAACAGTGTCAGATTACTATATTTATTGAGGATGAGGTTTAGGCAAAATTTGGTGGGGTTTGTAACATGTTTAGGGTGTCAAAACAGCTAAAATGTCTATTTTAGTAACATTCAAGGGGGCGCTGTGGAGGCACTCTTAGAGCGACGTCATATTGCGGCCTATCACTTTATTCAGCCTTCCAAGCTCATCATGTCAGGCTGTTTTCGTGGACAACGGACAAACTAGAACGGAGATATACTCAAAAATATGTCCATTTTCGGCACTTTTTTGAAGGGGGAAATTCGAGGGGGCGCCACCCAAAGACCATTTTACGTACTGTTGCGCTTTTGATAACTTTTCATCCCAAATGTCTCCCGAGTAACCACACCAATTTTCAGCTCGATCTGGCAATTTTCCTAGGAGTAGTTCGTCAATGTGCAAGGTGATGTTTTTTCAAAATTATGTGGTTTTTTCAAAATGGCCGACTTCCTGTATGATTTGGCGAAAACCTGTCAGAGACTTTTGTACTTGGCTAGAGGTGGTGCATATGTGTACCAATTTTCGTGACTGTAGGTCGAACTGGCAGGGGGACCCCGGTTTTTCAAGGGGGCGCTGTAGAGCCATTTTTTATGCTACGATCACGCCGACTGTGCCAGATCGCAATTTTTTGCGAGCTTGACCTTAGGGCCGAAATTGGTGCGTTTTCGAGCACGCCTAGTTGGTCAAATCTGCGACGATTGCGGCGGATGAAGAATAATAATAATAATAATCCTAACAGATACAATAGGGCTTCGCCGCTCAGCTTCGCTGGCGTGCTCGGGCCCTAATTAAAGCTGCAAGCAGCGATGGGCGGGCCCTCGCACGATGCATCCGCGGGATCCAAAGATGCCGCCCCCTGGTCTTACATTTTTTTTGTCATGTACATTAAGTTAAATTTGTAAGAGATACAGCAACAAATACATTCATTTCCCTTGGAATTCATACAGCCAGCAGGAGGCGCTATGAGTGTATCCTCAAGTAAGCATATCTACTTGTTCTGAGGGGTAAGCTCATCATTCCATACATTTTTTACATTCACTAACTATTGACAACAGCTATTTTAAAAACATTTCAGAAAGCCTCCAGGTGGCGCTATAACAGTCTCATGCCATGAGCATATTATTCCGTTTAGAATTACCAGCTCATCATGCAAATTTTTTGTCATGTACATTGAGTTAAATATGTAAGAGATACAGCAACAAATACATTAGTATCCCTTGGAAATCATATAGCCAGAAGGAGGCGCTATGAGTGTATCATCAAGTAAGCATATATACTTGTTCTGAGGGGTAAGCTCATCATTCCATACATTTTTTACATTCACTGCCCAATGACAACAGCTATTTTAAACACATTTCATAAAGCCTCCAGGTGGCGCTATAACAGTTTCATGCCATGAGCATATTATTCCATTTAGAATTACCAACTCATCATGCAAATTTTTTGTCATGTACATTGAGTTAAATATGTAAGAGATACAGCAACAAATACATTAGTATCCCTTGGAGTTCATACAGCCAGCAGAAGGCGCTATGAGTGTATCATCAAGTAAGCATATCTACTTGTTCTGAGGGGTAAGCTCATCATTCCATACATTTTTTACATTCACTGCCTAGTGACAACAGCTTTTTTAAACACATTTCATAAAGCCTCCAGGTGGCGCTATAACAGTCTCATGCCATGAGCATATTATTCCATTTAGAATTACCAGCTCATCATGCAAATTTGTTGTCATGTTCATTGAGTTAAATATGAAAGAGATACAGCAAAAACTACATTAGTATCCCTTGGAATTCATACAGCCAGCAGGAGGCGCTATGAGTGAATCATCAAGTAAGCATGTCTACTTGTTCTGAGGGGTAAGCTCATCATTCCATACGTTTTTGACATTGATTGGATGAAGTATGTGAGAGGTACAGTAACAAGTACCATTATCCCCATACATTTGAGAAGGCTCAAATTCGAAGCGGTGCCACAGAAAGACCGTGCGACGAACTTCTGCGTTTTTGATAACTTTTGGTCCATACTGTCTTAAGAGTCACCAGACAAATTTTCAGCTCGATCTGGCAATTTTCCTAGGAGGAGTTCGTTAAAATGCGAGATGAGCTGTTTTCACATACTAGGTGGCGCTGCAGCGCTTTCGTCCATAGTAAAGTTGTACAAACAGTGTCAGATTACTATATTTATTGAGGATGAGGTTTAGGTTAAATTTGGTGGGGTTTCTAACATGTTTAGGGTGTCAAAACAGCTAAAACATCTAGTCTAGTAACATTTAGGGGGGCGCTGTAGAGCCAATCTTAGAGCGGTGTCACATTGCGGCCTATCATTTCATTCAGCCTTCCAAGCTCATCATGTCAGGCCGTTTTCGTGGACAACGGATAAACTAGAACGGAGATATACTCAAAAGTATGTCAATTTGCATCACATGTTTGATTGGTGAAATTTGAGGGGGCGCCACTCAAAGACCGTTTTACAAACTGCTGCGCTTTTGATAACTTTTCATCCCAAAGGTCTCCCGAGTAAGCACACCAATTTTCAGCTCGATCTGGTTATTTTCCTAGGAGGAGTTCGTTAAAATGCGAGATGAGCTTTTTCGCGTTCAAGGGGGCGCTGCAGAGCTGTCGTCTACAGTAAAGTTTTAAAAACAGTGTCAGATTACTTTATTTATTGAGGATGAGGTTGATGCAAAATTTGGTGATGTTTCGAACATGTTAAGGGTGTCTAAACAGCTGAAACATGTTTTTTGGCAAAATTCAAGGGGGCGCTGTAGAGCCATTTTTTATGCTACGATCACGCCGACTGTGCCAGATCGCTATTTTTTGCGAGCTTGACCTTAGTGCCGAATTTGGTGAGTTTTCGAGCACGCCTAGTTGGTGAAATTTGCGAGTTTGGCGGCGGACGAAGAATAATAATAATAATAATAATCCTAACAGATACAATAGGGCTTCGCCGCACAGCTTCGCTGGCGTGCTCGGGCCCTAATAATCCTAACAGATACAATAGGGCTTCGCCGCACAGCTTCGCTGGCGTGCTCGGGCCCTAATAATGATGATAATAAAAATACTGGCCACCATTCTTTAAAAGGGTAATTTACTATTTGTAAATATAAATTTTTTTAATCAGATTTCAAAATAGTTAATTAAAAATATTTAATTAACAACAAAAGCTGGCAATATGTACAATTGTTAAGCCTGTGTTATTAACATATTTTAATCTGTTAAATCATAAAAACTAGAAACCAATTTCAAACTTGCTACCCTGAATGTTTCTTTTTAGATTATTTGTTGTGAGCACCATTAAATTTTCAGCAACATTCCTCTTTCTTGCTATTTCCCTGCGGTGTGTGCTAAGATCTCAGGTAAAACCTTATCTTCGGCTGTTTCCAGCTCGAGGTGAAACCTGGAAGAGGATTCTGACTGTGTAACACAGCAAGCTGCGCACAGCTGATGGACAGAGCAGAAAGAGAGATTACATAAGCAAGCTTGTTCCCACTCTACAACTGCAGCAAAGCAGAAATGTAATTCTCAGGAGCTTATTGGAACACTACAAATAAGGTGGTTTGTGCATGCAGTAATATTCTGGGGAGGGGGATTATTAATTTGTTGGGGTGTTGGGACTCTGAACAATGTCTGAAATAGAAAGATGAATGGTGTGAGGTTTGATCATGAAGCAAACTGAGAAGAGAGTAAACAGTGTTTTCTGTTAAAAGTGTTTGAGTCTTCTAATGCGCTGTGATTTCTGTACCAAATCACGAATGTGTTTTACAAATACATTTCCCTGAAAATCTAAAAATGCTTTTAATATAATTTCCAACACAATTCTATTTGTGACCTATTGAACTAAAAAAAAATACAGTTTGAACCACTGATGCTTTAACAACACATTTACATATTGCTCCTTTATCTATACTACAAAGCTCTTCAATTGCTGTTCCCAAATGCATTTAGAGAACAGACTCTATATTTACAATACCATGTTTGATGAAAAAATAATTAAATAAGCAGTGATCTGGAAGACATAGATCAGATTAAGAGTGTGAGGTTGAATAGCTCAGGTTTACACTGTTACATACAGTTTCCTTCTTCAAATCATTTAATTTCTGTGAGACATAATGATTCATCATCAGACTAAACTGATAGAGGGCTTAGCTGTTTAGCTGTGATGAGACTTTGTATTGACAAAAAAGTGAAAATTGAGAAAAGAAAGTACTGAAACCTGTGGCACCCCTAAAGAAAGCAACAGTGGATGCAAAAAAACACATAATGAGTGCAGGATTATATAATAGAAGCATCATCAGGTTAGATCAAAGAAAACAATACACTTTCATAGAAAATTAATAAAATAATCAGTTTAATTATAAAAAACGTTTTACATTTAAATTATATGCTACGCATCTTTCCATCATTATGTGTCGTACGCATGAAAATGATGTACTAATTTGTAAAGCAATTGAAAGTCAACCAGTACTTATGTAGAGTACTGTAGTTGCATAAAATAAAAGAACTAAACAGGGAACATGGTTGGCAGATAATTCACTTGAATTCTTCTAAAACACGAGGATATAACTTGAACTACCTTCAAGCCCTAAACAGATTTTCTGACCCTCAACATCTGGACTAATAGAGTTTTCAGTGAAAAATATTGTACTATAAAAAGAACCATTGTAACTTTAAGGAGAACTCTTGGCATGACTTCAACGATTGGTCATGTTAAGCAGCTAGACAGGGAGGTTGAAGACACCCATTATGGACACAACATCCTATAGATTGGAGCGATATGATGGAAAAAAACTGTTGTACATATGTTTGAGATTTGTTACAAGTTGTGCTTTGAAATAAAACAGTTGTCTGAATAACAATTACATTAAAAAAGATTTCAGTCAGTTGATTGTGCTTTGGAAAATTCCTTATGCCGGTTTTCTATTTAAATTGTAAGCTGACTTGTGCAAACCATCATAATAAAAAAAGTTATAGTACAAAAAGTGAGGGTCTTTAGTCTATACAAACAAAGATTGATTGTTCAACATCAGTGATTTTAACATACAAAACATAAAACATTTAAGCTACAATTAGGTCAACACTTAAACACTTAAAGAGAATCGCCCATCTCATTAAATAAGACAATAATATAAAAAGGACACATTTACAATGAAAACCAACTCTAATCAGATCCAAAACTTGTGACAACACACACACACACACGCGCACGCACACACACAGGCTTTCTGAAGTCATCTAACTTATATTAACATATAATAAAGAATAACAGCACTTTGTTTTTTCCCGAAGTGTCACTATTAACAAAGAAAAAGCTGATTCTTCAAAGGTTGACCTGTAGATGTAGTATTGCACTCTGTGGAGTCCTTCTGGAAAGCACACAAACATATACAGAGGTAAAATGTGCAAGGATTGAGTCTTGGATGGGTATCCCCTCTAAGCAAGTCTTTAAGGGAATGATGTGTTCCAATGAATCATTGTCTGAAAAAAATGTAAAAACATTTGAAACATGAAATTACTTCATTTAACAGCATTGTTTTATATATGATTTAATTTTTTTACATTATGATATTAAATCGATTGTACTTTATTACTGTTCTGTTCTTTTATATTCTGGCATTTGACCGTTTTATAGCCACTAAGATCTCCTTACTGCACTACACAGCACATTTTGTCAAAATTTGTCTGCTTGGATTGCTTGATTCTGCAGTTTCCTCATTTATAATTATAATTTATTCTGAGACTAAATATATGTCCTTTGTTATTCCAAATGACTAATTCAGATTTATCAGAGAGAGAGAGAACTCGTAACTACACCATGCATTTTTTCTTATTCTGTATAGCTGATAATTTGCGGTACAGCAATTGTGATAGCGCTGCCACATGGAGATAAAACCAAATGTACAATAAACTAAACCAAGGAGCAGTTGGATGGATTTGAATATACCTTAATAAACATCCATGTCTTACTGACACCGTGTCATGACGAAAATAATTTGATATTTCATATTGCATATGCCTGGAATATGACTTTGAAACAACACAGCACTTCATTATTTGCCTTTTGCAGACTCAGCATCCTGTTTGTCAGATTTTACAGTGAGAAAGTCTGTACGGGACATGAGATGGTAATTGATTACATCAAGCAACCTGATTGAAACAAAAATGAGAATGCCTGAGGTTTACACTGTATGGTAATTGTTATGGTACCGTTTTTATATTTGATGCTGCAGTAAAAAAGTAATTTAGTTTCATGTTTCAGTACAGGTTGGATTCTATAAAGGAACAGGGAAGCTGGTATCCTTCATCATCATCACCATCATCATATCTTAGTTTGATATTTTGAGTCACATAGGTCTAGAAAGGAGGGACCATGCTACCTGAGCTTAACGGAGCCATAAGAGTCCAGCATTTGTGTGCTTGCTTGTTCCAGATTCCAGTTGTACATCTCAAGGATTCTCTGACACTCCATCCTTGTCTTCAGCCCCAAACAGAAAAGTTGTTCTACCTGAGAAACAAGGCCTTTATTTTCCATTACACATCACTATATGACCAGCAGCTGTATATCTACCCAGCCATTGTAACAGTCTGGGTCATTAACACTACATATATTGTTTTTCCATAAAACTTAATAAATTCTGTTGTGATTTCTGTTACCTTCAAGTAATTTACAGCCTTCTGCACGCTCCAGCTGTGGTTCTGTAAAGCTGTTTGACATTCTTCAATTGTTACTCCATGAACTGCCTCCTGGACCTGTACAGGATGAATTTCAGAATTTCCAAGTAATTTATTTTCAAATGAACACAACTCCAGCCATAACAAAAAAAAAACTCCAATACAATAAAAGCCCAAAACTGCAATAAAGCTTTGGAAAAATTACTTGAGTTTCCGAGCTTTCTATTTTTCAAGCTCATTTTTTGATTTTGGAATACCATCCTACAGTTAGGTAAATTTTGAGCTACTCTACATAAACCTCATTTTACCATCTCTTTTAATTGGTGAAACTCGTTAACTTTTTGCAGTGCCCTTTTTAGCCATTTTTATGTCTTACGTGCCAATTTGAGTTGTTAAACTTGAACCCGTACTGTTCAGCACTTTGGTTTATCTTTCAAGGTTTTTTTTTTATAGAAAGTAATTTTAAAAGAAAATTTTAACTTTTATTCTCTCTCTTTTTGCTATGTAATTAAAAGAGAGAGTGCACAGTTGGAGTTTGAAAAAAAAGACATGCTTATCCTCTGATTGTGTCACGATCTGTCAGTACTTCATGTGTTGTGATCTGTCAGTACTTCATGTGTTGTGATCTGTCAGTATTTCATGTGTTGTGATCTGTCAGTACTTCATGTGTTGTGTTCTGTCAGTATTTCATGTGTTGTGTTGTGATCTGTCAGTATTTCATGTGTTATGTTGTGTTCTGTCAGTATTTCATGTGTTGTGTTGTGATCTGTCAGTATTTCATGTGTTATGTTGTGATCTGTCAGTACTTCATGTGTTGTGATCTGTCAGTATTTCATGTGTTATGTTGTGATCTGTCAGTATTTCATGTGTTGTGTTGTGATCTGTCAGTATTTCATGTGTTGTGTTGTGATCTGTCAGTATTTCATGTGTTGTGTTGTGATCTGTCAGTATTTCATGTGTTGTGTTGTGATCTGTCAGTATTTCATGTGTTGTGTTGTGCTCTGTCAGTATTTCTTGTGTTGTGCTCTGTCAGTATTTCATGTGTTGTGATCTGTCAGTATTTCATGTGTTGTGTTGTGATCTGTCAGTATTTCATGTGTTGTGTTGTGATCTGTCAGTATTTCATGTGTTGTGATCTGTCAGTATTTCATGTGTTGTGTTGTGATCTGTCAGTATTTCATGTGTTGTGTTCTGTCAGTATTCATGTGTTGTGTTGTGATCTGTCAGTATTTCATGTGTTGTGATCTGTCAGTATTTCATGTGTTGTGATCTGTCAGTATTTCATGTGTTGTGTTGTGATCTGTCAGTATTTCATGTGTTGTGTTCTGTCAGTATTCATGTGTTGTGTTGTGATCTGTCAGTATTTCATGTGTTGTGATCTGTCAGTATTTCATGTGTTGTGATCTGTCAGTATTTCATGTGTTGTGTTGTGATCTGTCAGTATTTCATGTGTTGTGTTGTGATCTGTCAGTATTTCATGTGTTGTGATCTGTCAGTATTTCATGTGTTGTGTTCTGTCAGTATTCATGTGTTATGTTGTGATCTGTCAGTATTTCATGTGTTGTGATCTGTCAGTACTTAATGTGTTGTGATCTGTCAGTATTTCATGTGTTGTGATCTGTCAGTATTTCATGTGTTGTGTTGTGATCTGTCAGTATTTCATGTGTTGTGTTCTGTCAGTATTCATGTGTTGTGTTGTGATCTGTCAGTATTTCATGTGTTGTGTTCTGTCAGTATTCATGTGTTGTGTTGTGATCTGTCAGTATTTCATGTGTTGTGATCTGTCAGTATTTCATGTGTTGTGATCTGTCAGTATTTCATGTGTTGTGTTCTGTCAGTATTCATGTGTTATGTTGTGATCTGTCAGTATTTCATGTGTTGTGATCTGTCAGTACTTAATGTGTTGTGATCTGTCAGTATTTCATGTGTTGTGATCTGTCAGTATTTCATGTGTTGTGTTGTGATCTGTCAGTATTTCATGTGTTGTGTTCTGTCAGTATTCATGTGTTGTGTTGTGATCTGTCAGTATTTCATGTGTTGTGTTCTGTCAGTATTCATGTGTTGTGTTGTGATCTGTCAGTACTTCATGTGTTGTGATCTGTCAGTACTTCATGTGTTGTGTTCTGTCAGTATTTCATGTGTTGTGTTGTGATCTGTCAGTATTTCATGTGTTATGTTGTGATCTGTCAGTATTTCATGTGTTGTGTTCTGTCAGTATTCATGTGTTGTGTTGTGATCTGTCAGTATTTCATGTGTTGTGATCTGTCAGTACTTCATGTGTTGTGATCTGTCAGTATTTCATGTGTTGTGTTGTGATCTGTCAGTATTTCATGTGTTATGTTGTGATCTGTCAGTATTTCATGTGTTGTGTTGTGATCTGTCAGTATTTCATGTGTTGTGTTGTGATCTGTCAGTATTTCATGTGTTGTGTTGTGATCTGTCAGTATTTCATGTGTTGTGTTGTGCTCTGTCAGTATTTCTTGTGTTGTGATCTGTCAGTATTTCATGTGTTGTGTTGTGCTCTGCCAGTATTTCTTGTGTTGTGCTCTGTCAGTATTTCATGTGTTGTGATCTGTCAGTATTTCATGTGTTGTGTTGTGATCTGTCAGTATTTCATGTGTTATGTTGTGATCTGTCAGTACTTCATATGTTGTGATCTGTCAGTATTTCATGTGTTGTGTTGCGATCTGTCAGTATTTCATGTGTTGTGTTGTGATCTGTCAGTATTTCATGTGTTGTGATCTGTCAGTATTTCATGTGTTGTGTTCTGTCAGTATTCATGTGTTATGTTGTGATCTGTCAGTATTTCATGTGTTGTGATCTGTCAGTACTTAATGTGTTGTGATCTGTCAGTATTTCATGTGTTGTGATCTGTCAGTATTTCATGTGTTGTGTTGTGATCTGTCAGTATTTCATGTGTTGTGTTCTGTCAGTATTCATGTGTTGTGTTGTGATCTGTCAGTATTTCATGTGTTGTGTTCTGTCAGTATTCATGTGTTGTGTTGTGATCTGTCAGTATTTCATGTGTTGTGATCTGTCAGTATTTCATGTGTTGTGATCTGTCAGTATTTCATGTGTTGTGTTCTGTCAGTATTCATGTGTTATGTTGTGATCTGTCAGTATTTCATGTGTTGTGATCTGTCAGTACTTAATGTGTTGTGATCTGTCAGTATTTCATGTGTTGTGATCTGTCAGTATTTCATGTGTTGTGTTGTGATCTGTCAGTATTTCATGTGTTGTGTTCTGTCAGTATTCATGTGTTGTGTTGTGATCTGTCAGTATTTCATGTGTTGTGTTCTGTCAGTATTCATGTGTTGTGTTGTGATCTGTCAGTATTTCATGTGTTGTGATCTGTCAGTATTTCATGTGTTGTGTTCTGTCAGTATTCATGTGTTGTGTTGTGATCTGTCAGTATTTCATGTGTTGTGTTCTGTCAGTATTCATGTGTTGTGTTGTGATCTGTCAGTATTTCTTGTGTTGTGATCTGTCAGTATTTCATGTGTTGTGTTGTGCTCTGTCAGTATTTCTTGTGTTGTGCTCTGTCAGTATTTCATGTGTTGTGATCTGTCAGTATTTCATGTGTTGTGTTGTGATCTGTCAGTATTTCATGTGTTATGTTGTGATCTGTCAGTACTTCATGTGTTGTGATCTGTCAGTAGTTCATGTGTTATGTTGTAATCTGTCAGTATTTCATGTGTTGTGTTGTGATCTGTCAGTATTTCATGTGTTGTGTTGTGATTTGTCAGTATTTCATGTGTTATGTTGTGATCTGTCAGTATTTCATGTGTTATGTTGTGATCTGTCAGTATTTCATGTGTTGTGTCATGTGTTTTCTAGTCTTGAGCTGACAGATTGTACCATTTTACTCTATTAGTATGCCTGTTGCATTTTCTTCTCGAGTCGTGTGGTCAAGACCACATGGCTGGTAGTGGCCATTCTTGTTTTGTTATTGTTTAGAGTAGGGCTGGGCGTTATACCATTTCATTCATGTTTTTATTTTTAATTATATACAATTATGTACACGTCAACAACACAGAAAGGCAGAAAATTCAATGCACATGGATTAACATCGGTCTATTATTTCAGGAATTGTAAAAACATGAAGAGCTTCTGAAAACAGGAACTATGTCAATTAAAGGTCTTTTATTTTTTAAATATGTGAATACTAGCTAGACCTGAAACAATATTATTATTGCCTCACCAAGCGAAAAGTTTCACTCGTTCTGCATTTAGCTGTTTCAAAACTGTTTATTGTTTTCTTAATGAAAGTGCAGTGGATAAAGAAGTTTTCCTTACAGGTGACACACTGTAGCCAGCTTAATTTTTTTTTTTACTTTGCAAAACTTGCACAATAAAGTGTACTTTAACTGCAACAGTCATGCATACTGATTTCTTCAGCTCATTAGAATCGTGAGTGTTACTGTCAGTGAGTGTCGGAAGATTCAAATGTAGCTATAAAATTTAGCAGCAATAAATTTATTAATTATTTCTCAAATAAAAAAGTACATCTATTGGATGCAAAATTGCTAAAACTCATATACAATCTAAGCAGCGTAATTCAAATTCTATGCCTTAGTCTCACTTGCTGCAAAATTTTTCAAATATTGACCTGAAAATAATCACAGCATCTAAATCAACAACATGCTCTCTAGATCCTGTACCAACAAAATTACTGAAAGAATTGCTATAAATAGCTCAAAAATTATAAACTCATCTCTATCGCTAGGTTATGTTCCTAAACAGCTAAAAATGCAGTAATGAAACCACTAATCAAGAAAACGCACCTGTATCTTACTGAGTTATCCAACTATAGGCCAATCTCTAACCTTTCGTTTTTGTCAAAAATATTAGAGAAAGTTGTAATAGCACAGCTCAGCTCCTTCTTACAGAAGAGAAACTTTTATGAAGATCTTAAATCTGGATTCAGAGCTCATCACAGCACAGAGACTGCGCTGGTTAAAATCTTAAACGATCTATTACTAGATTGGGATCAAGGGAATATCTCTCTTCTAGTTCTGCTAGATCTCAGTGCAGCCTTCGATACAATAGATCTCAGGATTCTCCTCGAGAGACTAGAACAAACCTGTGTTAATATTGGTCTGCTCATTCTAACCAAGTTTACTGCAGTATTTATTCTCTAAATTATTAGGCAATGGAGTTATCTTTTGGTAATCAATTTTAAGAAAAATTCAGTCAAATTTTGTGATACCATTATACATTGAAAATGCTGTAATGTAAATATTTGGTGACATCACCCAGCTCTAGTTTGGAGCATGTGGTCCTTTTTTTTGCTAAACAGAGTCTATGTCTCCTCGTTTCCCTGGTTTGTTTACAGTGAATCCTGCTGAACTAAATTGTTAGCTTCCCTTTATTTTGTCCCCTGGATGTTCTGTCACTTACAGTATCATTATGTTTATTTTATGCACCAGTTAGCAACCACCATAGTCTGGAATATGTAGAAGTTTTCCCCATCAAGGGTATTTCAATTTTGCTCATTGTTATTTATTACTAAAGAATTACTTCTTTTAAGATGTCTGCTGTCTTGTATCGGGAAGTCCACCCTCATTTTGGTTCCTGACAGAATGTAACCTCTTTTTTTTTTACACTGTTCCCTCTTCATTCCCTCCCTTCTCATTAATTCACAGTTGGCTGTGCCTTTATTCTGTCAATGTTCGGCAGCTCGAGAGTAAAAAAGGCGGAGGTGGGGGGGTGTTTGGATTTTTTCCATTCATGACAATTTAACACTTTAAGCCAATTCATACTAATTGATATAATACTTGTGCTTTTTACAGTATTACGGTTTTACGCGTCAAGAAAGAATCAAAGTTACAATACGAAAAGATAAAAACATTTCTGATGCAAATATAGGCATCATAGTATACATAATAAAAGCAAAACGAAAAAGAGAGCTTTACATATTGGTGTGAAGGGGCTAACGCTCTATGACATGGGCCCCCAATTATAAGGGCCAAATTGTACAAGACAAACCAGAAAGAGGACCCAAGGCTATGATCATTTAAACTGCCATCCACTTTTCTTCCACAGAGGTCACAAACCAACCTGCTCAATTAAGGAAATTTCAACTAGAGACATTTAAAACAACACAAAGCAAAAAATTATAATGTTAATATTTTATAATTATGTAAACAAAACAAACAAATGAAAGAAAGAAAGAGACGGGGTCTATAGAGGAGATAGGGGAGAGGAATAGATAGAGGAGATAAGAGAGTGAGATTTGGTGGAGAAAGAATGAGAGGAGATATGGGAACGAGAGATAGAGGAGACAGGAAAGACGAGACAGGAAAGAGGAGACAGGAAAGAGGAGAGGGAAATCCAACTTTGGTGAACGAGCTCAATGAGTAGGCCAATTGTGGAAGATTGATCCATCCTACATATAATATGATTAACTGAATAATTCCAATTAATTAATAACTCTAATTAATTAATGATTAGATTTAATTTCGGAAGGGATTTAGTAGCAACAAAAGAGATTAAGCCCTTCGTGACTTTTGTCCACCAGAAGTCAATAAATTAGCCTTGTTAATCAAATCATACAAAATCATTGCATTGATGTGAGCTATGTAGCAGGGTCACAATTTCGAGGCAACAACGATTACGCAATAGAAAGACAAAATTTATTGGAAAGAAAAACAAATGTATTGATTAAATGGCACACAAATTACTACTCCAATAACTAACTAGCTAAGACTGACACACACTCATTCACACACACAACACCGGGTTTGATCTCTGGAACTGTGAAACATTATCTCTAATTCAAGTAGTTTAAGAGTCTATCAAATCATCAATCAAAGTCAAATCAAACGCATCAAAGTAACTTAGCTAAGTTCTGAATGATTTTGAGCCAGTTCAAAGTTTGGAATTGTGATGGTGAGAGCAGCTGGGGATGTTTGGTTGTCCCGATTTAGAGATGAATCGCAGTCTTTTGATGAAGATGAGAAATGCAGAAGTTGAACGTCTTATTGGGAGGATTGAGGTTGGCGTCCGAACTTAAAGCAGCGAAGCTTGCTGGCCCTGAAGCTGAGAGCGCGGGAAGAGTTACGGCCTCGGAGCGCGGGAGGCAGCTTTCCGCTTTGATATCTGGGCAAATTCAAAGTTTCTTGGAGCAGCTTCCTAGGTTTCGAGCGCGTCTGCTGGTTCAAGGGTTTGAATACTTGTGATAAAGATACTTGTTTGAATTTGGGTAGCCCTGCCTCATGTCAGCAGCACTGGTTATTCTGTTATTTCTGCAGGAGATCCCCTTTCGCTGACATGGTAGTTACAAGACAGCCAGATGACATCCTGTAAGACTAGGCCCATCTCATGATGTAGTTCCTTAATTGTCTTTCTATCTATCTATCTATAGGAATTAGGTTCCATGATTAAAGAAAGCAAAACAACATTTTAAAGTTACAAAGGTTGAGTGAATCATTTACAATACAATGAATCAATTATAACACATAGTCCTGGAGTAGTTTCGGTATCTTGATTTAATTCAAAGGGCAAAAAAGGGAATGGTGACCCTTTTGGAGTGTTATTGATGTAAAAGTTCCTTTCTGAGTGAACAACGCAACATTTGCAGAAGTCCAGCTTTAGCAGTTTTCACTTGACTGATTCCTACATCTTCCACCCCCTCTGATAACTCTGGCACCAGAGCAAACAATTGAAGCCGGACTGATCGCGGCAGTAGGAATACTGGTCTTGTCATCGTCAGCCCTCTTCCGGCGAGCTCGCGCTTAGTTCCACGCCGTTCTCGGAGCGGACGTCCTCACGCGAGTACACCCTGAGTTTGAAAGCGATCAGAAGGGCGCTGGAGACACGTTCTGACCGTGTGTTTGGCACTGGGTCTGAACGCCCTGTCATCCAGAATGGCGAGGAGTCTGCATACAGACAGGAAGTGAAGCCGCTGGCTCTCTGGTGTGGCAAGAACAACCTGGAGCTAAAAACACTCCACATCTCTCTAATTGTTCTTTCTCTTCTCTCTCTTTTTTTCTTTCTCTTTCTATTTTTTTCTCTTTCTCCCCTCTTTCACATATCTCCTATATTTCTCTCTCCTGCTCTTTCTTTTACGTTCTTTCTTACTCTCTAGAAATGTGATGTCATTGTACTCTAGCTTTTGACCTTTTTTTAAGCAAAATGTAAAGCAACAAGGAAGCAACTAAAACTGCCATTCACTGCAAAGTTAAATTCTGCTAAACCTCTTTGACAAAAACGCAAATCAAGACAGTTTTTAACTCACTGGGTATCCTTAATTTTTTGGACTATCTTTATGAATTTGATGCATGTTACTCATTGAAGCCTTTTGGTTCTGTTAGTGAAATAATAATTTTGATAGCTTTTGTAGTTTTTCTTAAATCCTTCTTTGTTTGAGGTGAGGTTTTAGGAAAATCTTCTCTGTTTGTTATTCTCTCTGATCAAACTGTCATTACCGTTACCATATCAACAGCTCACACACCCGGAAGACAATAGAGTGCTTTGATTGAGAGCCTACTTGCTCAAAGGACTTTGACTTAACATTAATCTTCTCTCTCTCTTTTTTTCTCTCTCCCGCTCTCTTTTCTATCGCTCTTCTTTTCCTCATCTCTCTTCTCTTTCTTTTTCACATTCTCTCTTTTCTTCTCTCCTTGCTCTCTGTCTGTTCTTGTTTTTCTCTTGCTTTCCTTCCTATCTCTCTTTCTAGTTCTCTCTTTTTAATTTTTCTCTCTCTTTTCCCTTTCAAATTTTTTCCCCTTTCTCTCAAATTTCTCTCTCTCTCTCACTTTCTCTTATATCTCTTTTTCTCTGTCTCTCTCCCTTTTCTTTCTCTCTTTCTTTCTAATTTCGCTCTCTTTCTCCATCTTTATTTCTTACTTTCTATTCTCTCTTTTGCTTTCTCATCTCTCTTTCTTTTTTCCTTTCTCTCTCCTCTCTCTGTCTTTCTTTTCTCTTCTCTCTCATATCTCCTCTATTTTCTCTCTCCCACTCTTTCCTTCGCTAGCTCTCTTCCACTCTCCCTGTCTCTCTTTCTTTCTAAGTTCTCTCTCTTTCTTTCTCTTTAATCTTTTTCTTTTGTTTCTTTCTCTCTTACTCTTTCTCTTTCTACATCTTTATTTCTTCCTTTCAACAGCAGGACAGCCCGGCACAAACACGGCTCCTTCCACAGCCCATTCAGCTCCTGAAACCACAACTTTCCCACCAACACTCTCAAATATTCCATTATACATTGCACTAAGCAACACAACTTTGATGTGGACTCTTTGCAGATTTCCAGTCGCTCCATATTTTGTTGTTCTGTTGCTGTGCTTTACTTTTACTTTATGCTTTGGTCTCCACATTACCTCCAAAGCACATTTCTTAAGCTCCTTGGACTTCTGATATAGTTATGTTTCTATTACTTTATATTTTAAATATCTCCACTTATCATACACGGTATTCTATTTATCCTTAACATTGGCAATTTATTTATATAACCTGTGTTTACTGTTCAACATTATTGTGTCATTTAATGTAAAGTGTCATTTAATGTATCAACACTGAAGAGTACTCCTGTACTACAAAAATATCCTTGTGTGTGTGCACTTAACAATAAGCATCTTTCTGATTCTGAAGAGATAGTAGATGGAGGGGAGAGAGAGAAAAAGAGAGAGAGGGAGTGTAGATAGGTATAGTCAGAGAGAGAAGAGGTAGATGAAATGGAGGGGAGAGCAGAGAGAAGAGATAGAAAGAGAGAGGCTAAATAGATAGAGTCAGAGAGAAAAGAGGGGAGACGAGAGAAAGAAATGACAGAAAGAGAGAGTGTACATAGTGGGAGAGAGAGGCAGTAGACAAGGGAGGAGATGAGAGGAGAGGAGAGAGAAAAGACAGATGGAGAGAATGTAGATAATGAGATAGAAAGGATAGCGGGAGACAAAAGTGGAGGGATTATAAACATAACATTTTTAAGTATATGCGTATATATAAAAGTAAAACAATGTAATCAATTACTTAAGAGTTTTTTACTCTGTTAGCATAGTTTTCTCAACAATTAGTGTGTGGCTCTGTGTCAAGTTATTTTAGGTTTTGGAAGATATAGCTGTTGTCACAGATCTGTTTAATGCACAAATAGACTGTTTGTATAAAGAAAGGATTCAGGAGATTTTTATTCTAAACCGGAGAGGTTAGAGGGTAATAAAATTTAAAAAACATCAGCGTGCACATTAAATGGGGCTTTATATTGTCTTATTACTTTGCAGACAGCAAAAGTCTTCGTGCAAATGAAGCATGCGGGCTTAGCATTCTCTCCAGCAAAATAAAGTAAAACCGAACACTTTAATCTGCTTTAAATTAACACTTTTAAGGTCAACTTTCTTTTTTTCAGCTTACCATGTTCTCATTTGAGTTGTGATCAAACTATTCCTGAAAGAATGAATGTAACATTGTGATGCAGTAACAGGCTAGCACTAGCTGCTAATGTTAGCATCTTCTAACAATGAGAAAACCTAATGCACTTCAACTGAGAAGAGTGTAAAAATGGAGGGATTATAGTTTTGTCAAGTGAAAAATACAAATCTAACATATGGAAAAAGTGTAACCTTAATTTAAATTTTTTTTTTCATGAATTAACATTCTTTTTTAATCCATATGTTAAAATTCTCTTTAATTAAAAAAAAACATTAACAAACGGCCAAACGTGGATATTATGTGCACACACCTAAGAGACCAATTGAGTTTAAACTCAGAGAAATCGATAATAAACATCTTTGTTCAAGGCACACTTTCTCTTCTGTCGAGAAGATGGAAAATGAAGAGAAAGTTAAATTACCAAAAATATTTAATAATGTATGATAATAATCCTGTGTAACTAATAATTATGAAAATAGAATAGAAATATAACAAAAAGTATTTTTTGGAAGTCTTTTTGTGGGCTTAGATTTTTAGATGAATTAATTCGTTCCTTTTTGCAAACTTGAGTTTGACATCCCCTGTTTTAATGTAGATTTTCTAGAGAAACATCAAACACAAAAATCCTTAAACCTCTGGTTTGAATGTGATCCATTGACCTAGCACTCCAATTTTACATTCAGCAACTTCAGTTCAGACAAACAACAGCATACGAGGAATAGCAAATCAGTGTGGCAGGACTGAAACTCCTCCACTAAACACATACTGAACATCAACAGAAATAAACAAGGGCCTGTTTAGCATAAACCTCTAAATCTCTTACCAGTTTTATTCGATCCTGGCTGCTAGTGCTGTCAGCTCTGTTAAATGAGCTATCCAAGCTTACTCGAGAGTTCTTCAGCCCTCCCCGAAATCCTGGGGTTGTCAGACTGCTATTGTTATTGCAGGAGAAGTTGGATTTGAGTTCTGCATGCTGATGAACCATGGGCCTGACAGTGGCTGTGTTCACCTGCTTCCTCTCCACTCCGCTCTCAGCCTCCTGAAAGAATTTATCATAACGGTCCAGGTATGGAGGCCTCTCAGGCAGGAGGTAGTAGTGAGTGTTGCTCACTTTCTTTCCATCACGTACAATCGGTAGGATACAGGGCCCTTTGAGTTCCTTCTCTTTACCCTGTGATTGGATGACCTTGGGCGCAGCATATTTAGGGTTGGAAGCGAAGCTCTGAGTTGTTGGCATGGATTTAGCAGGAGATGTTGAGAGGTAGGTTGTTCCGTAGATGGAGGCAGATGAGCAAAAGCTGCTTCTTGTTTGAGGAGAGCCCACGTGAGGACTTGGTGTGCGTGAGTTGGGTTGAGACAGAGGGTCGCGAGGAGGAATTTGAGGTGGATGTTCCTTGTCATCCTCAATTCCTGGTGTTGGGGAGAGCTCCCCAGACAAACGACCATAGTCTCCACCTACGCGTTTGACAGGACGAGGCGGTATGGGAATGCGTGGGGGAATCTGCGGTTTGTTTTCATAAAATCTTAAAACTATTTGCTGATGGGGCTCAAGGACAGGGCTGGTGGAGCATACAGGGACATTGAGGTGCCTCATGCACTCCTGTTGAAGCTCTTGGAAAATCTCAGCAGACTTTGAGAAGGTGCATATGCTGTTCTGTCTGCTTGGTAAAAATAAGTTGTCTTCTACCTGAGCTTTAATCACCCCAGTAGGTGTGCAGGGCATGCCTGGAGAGCAAGGTTCTTCAGGTCCCTGGTCTGAGCTGTTAATAGAGCTCACTTCAAGGTCATCTTCATCTTGTGCTACATCATCATATGCTGGGGGTGCAGGAAGAGGCCGGGCATCCCAGTCCACCACTGAAGTGGGGTGGAGGGGCCGTGGGAGGAATCGCGAAGGGCTCTGAGGTGGAGTTCTGTCCAAAAGGTTCTCAGCTTCAAGTGCCAGTTTAGCCAGGCTTGGGACCTGAATCTCCACTACAGGAGAATGTGAAGATCTGGCCGATTGATACTCTTCTCCAAAGTCAATGAGAGACACTTCAGTAGGAGTGCTTCCCCCTGGAGTCCACACACCGCATGTGGAGCGCTCACCAAGTTTGGTTGCAGAAACCCAGGCTGCTGGTTTGAGCTTAAGACCCTTCTTTTTCACAGAGAGACGCCAAAGGCCCGAAGAAATATTCTCCTCGTCCTCAGCAACAGCATCATAACAGGGCTCTGCCCAGAGAGAGAGAAAAAAACAACTAAGTTGCGAAGACATGCTGCAATCAGTCAGGCTTCAAACACACATAGAGCCACTGGAGTTCAAGCTCAAAGTTTGAGTTTCAAACAGCAAACAGCAGCAGCAAGGTCCATGATAGATGATGGCTGAGGTTGGATTTGAGATCGATTTGTAATCCCTCGTTATGCATTAAAATTAAAGGGCGTATATGATTATGTATCCAACCTCTTTCAGCAGGTACACTTATCTGTCTTATTTTCAACATTTGAACAAGACTTTAGATTCTTAAAACAACTATTTATGGATGGGAGGGGATCTAAATATTTGCACTGTAAGTCATTAATGAGGTGGGCATACCTATAAAACATTTTTTTAATTATGTTTAAAATTTCAAAGCAACCGTTTTGGAGAAACTATCTGTAATAAAAGTAAATCTACAAGTTTAATTGTTCCATATGGTTGGTAAACTAAAGGACACTTTAGTTTTTATTTTTCAAAATATTTATTGACAAATTAGAAGTCCGATTAATCATAAAGATGGAAATAGTTTTCATTTGCCACAGAATTTTATCACTCTTTTAATGCATTCTGCAACATCGGATATATAATATTTATTTAAGGTCTCTATTACTGTCTGTGAATAGAACATAACATGTTGTATCGCATATGCTTAAAGGTCAACTCCCAGGAGGGTGGAAAAGAAGAGTAGAACCAATCATGTTTCGGTGGAAAAACTGCTATCAGACAACAGCGAAAACACACCAAACAGGATTGAAAAAATAAATAATAGAACAAACGACAGAGACAAACCGTTAAAGCACACACAGAAACACAGGTGTGCTATACAGATGTGCTGTACCTTTGAGGAGGGGTGCTAGAAGTGAACAGAGGGGGCAATAGCAGTGCTTAAACGGAACTGAGGCTCCACACTTACTCTTAACCAGCAATGGTGGCTGAGATGGCCGAGGGGGAGCCTCCTCTGAAGAGCAAGCAAGGCAGAGAAAGAAATCAAAAACTTTAGAGGGAGCATAGTTCTGTCAAAATAATATTCTCCAAAAATAGCACTCAATGGATTTTTGGTGGAGATACATCAAACGAGTACGAGTTATTAGAATTAGAAAACAAACAAACAAGGGACTAGTTTAGAATTAAGGCCAGACCATTTATTAACCATGAAATGCATGTTGTTTGCAACATGTTACAGAATAAATCATTATAAAAAATTAAGCCTGGCTGGTGTTCAAGCCCCTGAATTGTTTCGCGTGTGTTATGGCTCGTTGTGGCGTTAAACTCTGGAAGGTTAGGCTAATTAGCGACACGGGGCTAACACTGATGGTCCAAATATCTGTGGTGAAACTAAACCCAAAGAGGTTTGGAAAGAGCAAGGTGTGGATAATTATAATTGTGGGGCAGGCACTCGATGCCTGTGATTATGGCATCGGTATTGGTACATCCTTAAATTTTAGAATACAAAATTTGTATTGATTGGCTGGATTTTTTGGTGAACATTTAGATTAGGGTTGCAATGATGTAATTTCACTGCAGACTACAATTTAATTTGTTGTGGTTGACTTAACAAAAAGGCTTCAACATATCTTTTACACCGAGAAAAAGTGCTACAACCAAACTAAGGTTTTAAAATTTCAACTTTGTGTTAATTTAAAACTCTGAGTTTATAAAAGACATCGAAGACTATGCCACCAGAGAAAAACTACCTCTATAGCAACTTGGTTTTCTCCAAAAAAGTGTCTGAAGTGGATAGTTTGGGATTATTGTGGGTATACAAAAAATGACCAGGGCATCACTGACGCTGACTGGTACTCTTTTTGAGAAACAGGTCGTAAAAAGGAAGGAACACATCTACTTTGATGTAGCCCCTGCTGGATCACTATTCAGTTTTGCACACTCAAGTAAAGGAGATCATGTACGTGTATGCTGTTGATGTACTTAAATTAAAAACTTTGGTAGGAAATGAAATATTAATGTTGTCAGATTCAGTCCTGTATTGGCGAGGAGTTGTGCACTGTTTTCAGTGCAATGTAAACAAGAAATGTGTAAGAAGAGTTATTAAACATGGTTAAAATGAATATATATGAAGTTAAAGTGATAACAGTTCATTTAAGTTAATAGGACTCTGAGTTATAACTATATGGTTATTATTATAACAAATACATAAATATTATTATTATAAATACAAAAAAACAACAACAAAAAACAACTAAATATAGTTATTAAAAATGAAATACTCAACATTTTCATACATTTATCTTGCAACTTCAGTCAAAGTTTATCTTGTTATTGATAATTTTATTTATATATATATATATATATATATATATATATATATATATATATATATATATATATATATATATATATATATAGTTAGATTATTTATTTATTAGAGTAGATATCTAATGCTGCATTGTATTGTTTTGCAGCAATTCATAACACTTTCAAATATGATGAGTTTTAATGTGTTTTCTAAACAAATAATTAATTAATCAAGATAACCGTGGAACCATGATTTTTACTCAGATTATAATCAAGCAACCAAAACAGCATCCATATCTCAGATTAGAACTCTAATGGACTTCATAAATGAAATAAATGACAAGCTTTTATCTTTATATATCTTTAATGAGACATATTGCTCAGTTAAAAAGTTCAACTGTTCAGTGACTTTGTTCACCTGTTCACCAATACAAATATATTAGGTTTACCCACATTGCTTTGTTTCACACAACTTTAATTGCATCAAAGGTATGGTTTGTAAAGCTGTAAAAAACAACTGCAAACTCTGTGAAAAAATAAACAGTATGAAAGAGGTTTAATGGAAAGTACAGTGTTTTTCTTCCAATCAGAAAAATTATAATTTTGGCTCAACTTAAAGGGCTACAAAAAGATAGAAGTATGGGTTCCAGGCACTTCTAGGTACAGAACATGTAGATAAGTCCCCAAAAGCATGTTGAGCTGAGTAGTACAGTTACAAACAGATCAGTGTCAAACCAGCATAAATATTTCAGAAACTGCTGGTGTACTGGGATTTTAAGGCACAGCCACTTCTAGGGTTTACAGAAAATGGCAACTAAAAGGGAAAATATCCGGCAGTAGTGAAAGAAAGGATCATGTTGGGTCAGACGTGGATGGGCAGACTTACGAGCCACTATTGAAGTTCTGAAATGGTCAATAATTGTGCTCTGGTGTCTAAAACAATGGTAATTAATGCAAAGTCAAACAATGGTATGGTATCAATGGAAGGTAAAATTTGATTCCAAATTTTGAATGACTTCAAAATAATTCGTTTTGCAACAATGACTCAAATCATCACTCAGAACAACAAGTTTAGCTCACCCTCTCTAAATACATGATAGAACTAACCCTGAGTTTCAAACTGAGTAATCAAACTGACTAAAATGAGAATGTAATGACACAATACCACAGATCACACGGTGGAAACACCTGCAACAAGCTAATGTTTATTGCAAACAGGTAAAACAGGTACTTTTGAGAAGGGTCGAACGAGGAGTACGGTCAAACGAGGAGATAAATTGCCATATAAATATTTGGTCAGACAATTATAATTCCAAACTATATTATATTGCTTGAAAAAACATTGTTCCTAATAATAAATGTGGATTTTACAGGAACTTCGAGCATTAAGCTCATTACATTTTATGTATGCTAATTATCCGAATATGCATCAACAGTAGGAGAAATACACTTGGACTAAACTTTGGATACATTTTCAATGCCTCCAAAGACCTATATCACAGACACCAGGCACACAGATTCACAGCTCATTGTCTTAGCATATAACAGATGAATAGAGACATTGTGTTGTTCATGAGACTAAGTCAAGTAATATGAAGCCGTTTGCACAAACAGATGATAAGCATGCAAACACAGGGATACATCATTATAGTCAAATATAATTATGCACTAGACTTGCCAAGAGATGTTGAATTGCATTGACTAACAGTGCAGTCATGCCCCAGGAACGAAGGCAGGCACACTGACTTCAAATTTGGTGCCTTTAGATTTGTGGAAATGTAATATCTGAATGCTAACCGGATCAAGACTTGATGTATATATATTTTTTAATTTTGGTCCGAACAAAGTTAACAAACTACAAATATGAACAAACCTTAAAGACAAAAGGATTCCAATTAAGTGGACAACAAAATTGCATAGCAGGTAAATAAAACAAAAGTGAGCATTTTTAAAATGAAGGGAAAATGATGCTTCAACACTTTTCTTCTTCATTATTTTCTTTTTTAAGACTGCAACTGCAACATGACAATTTAATGGCTACTGCATTTGAATTTGCATAAACATTATGACATCTGAATTCAGGGTCAGCATGAATTTCCCTCAGTTCTTCAGTTTTCCTTTAAAACAATGAGAGCTTGCTATTAATTTGAAGATAGAGAATGGTTTTGATAAGCTCAATGGCATTCTTCAGGAACTTCAACTTTATCAAACGGAAATCTAAAGACTTTAAGAAAATATTTGTGCTGTATTTTTTCCCTTAAGAAGAACTTACTCACTTTTTGCACGGCCAGGGAGTTGAGTAGGTCTGGCAGAGTGAAACTCCAGCCCCAGTACATCTGGTGGATCCATGGGATTCCCCAGATAGAGACTGCAACACAAACACAGGCACCTAAAACATCCATCAGAGTGCATTCCAAGACTTCATTTCACAAAAACTCCAGGACTGAAACACTGCCAAGAGAAGATTTAATAACTATCTATAATCAAGGAAGTAAAACAATTTCACAAGCAGCCCATACTTTATTGGACAGCTTATAGAAGTATTTACAGCTGTGATTGCATGTGATTCAACAGTATTTACAGCAGACAGACTGCTGTGTTCTACTGCCCCCTAGTGTTTGTCTTCAACATTGTTTTCATAGACATAGACTGAGAATGATACTTTACTCACTAGCCCTGACAGAATCATCTCTCGTGGCGTGTGACCTGCAGTGTTTCATCTGAACTAATACAGACATTATAGTAAGTAACTGTCTCTGCAGTTTCTTTGATCGCCACTCCATAGCACTTACAAAACTGTGTCAAAGCAATCTCTGTAATTGTCAACTGAAACTATGCTTTTACACTGTAAACACTAATAAAACAGTGCACCAGCTGTGAAGCACTCACTCATCGATCTTGTCAGGAAAGCCCCAGCAGCGCTGAGGGTTGGTGTCTCCATGGCCTGTGTGGATGAAGCTGTTCTTCAGTGGACGGCTGATATCATGAGCAGAGAGGCCTGCCACAGACGTCACAGTATGCCTTGGAAACTGACCCACCTTCAAAGTTCGCTTGTTCTGACCCCTCCACCAGTAGTTCTCTGCCCTGCAAGACACACAAGCAAACTGTGAGCTAAACACCAAGTAACTCTAGACTGGGTACCCGATTAAAAAGTAAATGTTATTGTCCCCAGCATGACCCACAATAATGTTGGTGTTCTGCCTCTTAAAGCCATTTACATCCAAATTAAACCTTACTTTATGATTGTGTTTATAATTGAGCATCACGTTTGCAAAATGGCCATAGCAAAGGCTCCACAAAGACCGATTCATCATTCAGTAAGAAAAGTGGAGACTCAAACTGTTACAGTTTTACAGGTTTTGTTACAGTTCGAGTTTATTAACATTGAGCAACAGTTATGGTTTCTCCACGCAAGTACTACGAGTGAGCATGCATGATATCTTGCATAAATTAATAAAAAGTATTTAAATTGATAACAATTGCCACCCATCTGGCAAACTTCAACTTAACCCTGTGTTAAGCCTCTTGTTTGTTGTGTTCATGACAGAAACATCTGGATAAGTACATATATGATGCTGTCTGCTCTGCACTATGTTGACCAATCACAGAGTGTGTAGTAGAGCTGAAGATCTTTGCCCAGACTTAATTCATATAGTTGGACACAGGCTCAGGCTCGGGCTCGGGCTCTGCACTGTGCAGCCACGTGATGTGCTTAGATTGCCACGAGAGACAAAAAAATGATGGACCATGTTCAACAGCTTGCGGACAACAGTTGGCACTATCGATAGGGATTATGGGTGGGGATATTGATCCATAGTACCAATACTGACGTCTGTATTAGAATCAAATCAATACTAGCCCACCAAGATTGATTTTTAGTGTATTTTGTTCAAATTCGTCAATTAACAAGTTTATATATCTCCAAACCATATGTCTCTTTGACTTGTCTTTTCTGATCTAACACACATCATCTCTTCGCTTGTGTTGCTTTTGAGCAGCAACTTCTAATCACGTGACTCAACAGTGTCAAGCCTCTAAACTAAAGATGACAGACAGAAAAACCAGCACTGTTTTACGGCTGTAGACAAAATACAAAATGATGTTTGTAAAAAAAACCTATCCGTTACTGTGGTAACTCCACACATTTGTATAAACATTTGAAAAGTCAGCTTGAAAAAGAGAACCCTAAGAAACGGAGTGAGGAGACTTGTCTTGACACAGCACCTGTGTTATCAGCAGTGAGTCTTTTCAGAGAGGGAGTCAATATCCAGGTATACAACATTTAATTTGAAGTATTCAGGAGCTCTAACAAAAGTTGCCTAATAATAAAATTTAACCCTGTAAATTTTGTATTTTTAAATTGATGCCGGACGTATTCTGCTTGTGCTCCTCATTTCAGCTTTGCTATTTTGTCATTTTTTTCTGTATTAAATGTCTACACTATTTTGACAACACTATTTCTAATGCTCTGAAAGCAAAACCTGAACAGTTTAGATTAATAGAAATGGAAATCTATCAGGCTTGCATCCCTTGGAAGACAAACAGACTGATTCAGCTGGAGACACAGACAAATGAAAATACCTCTATACTACTACTAAGTATATCACTTCTTCAATCACTTCTTAAAAGAACTGCGGTTCTTTTACAGCTACATGTGCTTCGTTCTCAAATGATAGTGAATTCTAAAGAACTGGACCTGAACAAGGATCAACAACAAGAACAACAAGCTGGTGAGCTCGCTACAATTTCTCAGCATGCTATTTTGAACCCAGATCTGTGGCTTGGGCATCTGTTCCGGATGCCTCCTGGACGCCTCCCAGGGGAGGTGTTCCGGGCATGTCCCACTGGGAGGAGGCCCCGGGGAAGACCCAGGACGCGCTGGAGGGACTATGTCTCCCAGCTGGCCTGGGAACGCCTCGGGATCCCTCCCGGGGAGTTGGAAGAAGTGTCTGTGGAGAGGGAAGTCTGGGCATCCCTGCTTAGACTGCTGCCCCCACGACCCGGCCCCGGATAAGCGGGAGAAGATGGATGGATGGATGGATCTGTGAGGAGAAAGTCCTGATCGGGCTGAAAACTGAAAAGGCTCTCTGTTTGCACTAGGCTCATCTACACCATCTCATCAGGAAGTGACGCAGCGAAACAGATTTGAACCATGAATGACTGTGAATACCGATCAATCTCAGCCTGTCAATCAACAATCAGAGCACACACACACTTTAGAAAGCAGGGGTCAAGAATAAGTAACATCCAGCTCATGTCTCAGTGGAGCCGAAGACTCTGATTATTGAGAATTGTACAATCCAGCATCTACGTAGCAAAATGATAGCGACATACTGTCTCCCTTATGTTACAGTTTCAGACATAAACAAGGAGATAAAAGATATCTTAAGCAAGCACAAGACAAAACAACTCATCATTCATGTGGGGAAAAATTATATAAAGAAAGGACAATCAGAGCTTCTTAAAAAAGACTTTAAAATAAAATGGAACTATTTGACACACTGTAAAGTCTCAAAATGCAGTGTTTCATAAGTGGCCTGTTTCGGCAAATGGCACAAATATGTTCTCTCGGCTGCTTGGGCATAAAATATGGCTAGAACAAGCCTGTTTTTCAAAAGGCTTCCATTTTATTGATCATTTTAATGTGTTCTGGAATCAGCCAGATTTTATCACACCAGAAGCAGTTGAACAGATCTGGAACAACAATGTTCATGGACAATATACTTTTCTCCATTCGCTATCAGTCTTAAAGACACAAGAGCCATCAAAAAAACTGTGGTAACACACCACCAAGGCCTTCGTCACCCTCTCTTCAGACGTCACCACTGAAAGAGGATTATCTGACCTCCCAAAGACATGATGAGCATCAACAATTAGATTACATGCAAAGGCACCAGAACATCTCAGTGGCCATACAACCATCGAATGAGAGTAGCCACACCATCTCAATGACTACACCACCATCGAATGACCAACTGGAAGACACATCAACACTATCCACATCTTCAGGATCCCCTCTAGTCTCTAGCTAGCTAGTAAAACTAGTCTCTGCAGGAACCAAGTTGTCCCAATTGTTCACAGTAAGCCCCTGACCAACGCTACAAAAAAGGTGGGCACCTCCACCTCCTACAGCAGAAAGAGTTCTGCGATCAAATCGCCTGGGGCAAATTCACCCCAACCCACCCTTACTCCACCAAACCAGCAGTGAGATGAACAGGACATTCTGCCTCAAGACGACGACCTTTTTTCAGAACAGGCAGATGTCCTCGGCCCCTTTAGCTCTTACCTTATCAGCAATACAGATAAGGCCTGCTAGAAATAGATAGAACAAGTGGGAGAAAATGTCTGCTAGAAATAAAAAATCATGCAGAGCAAACCTGATAAAAAAACTGCAAGCCAGAGACTGCCATAGCTGAACCCACAGAAAACAGGGTAAAAGCAGCACTTCTAAACATTAGGTCACTTAGAAACAAGGTACACCTTGAAAATGATTTCATTTTAACACATAACTTAGAATTTATGTTGCTAACTGAAACATGGCCAGATGATAGTTGTGGTGCAACCATACTAAATGAGGCTGCACCAGGGAACTTCTTATATAGTCATGCCTCTCGTTCTGATAAGAAAGGAGGCGGAGTCTCAAGTAAGTACAAGAACGTTTTTGAATGCAAACAGGTCAATCTTGGGGATTACACATCTTTTAAATATTTGAGAATAGTTTTAAAAGGGACCAAACGGGTGCTTCTCACCACCTTAAACAGGTCTCCACAGTACACTACAGGGTTTACAGATGATTTCACTGAACTGCTCTCAGCCATCTCATCAGAGTTTGACTCTTTTATAATCGCTGGGGATTTTAATATTCACATGGACAAGCCCGAAAATAATGCTGCCAAAAAACTCAACAATATTTTATACACTTTGCCGCGGTCACACACTGGACTTAGTAATTATTAAGGATTTAAATATTTTATCCACCGTTGTGCAAGGTGCCGGGAAAGAGACATAAACGATAACACCAGTGAGATGTTTATGTATGCCATATCTCAAACACCAAGCACCACTAGTGGCACAGCCGACTTCCTCCTAATGCATTTACTTCTAAAATCAAGTCCGTTATAGATGACATCGCACATATAACTGTCAAGAAGAAACCTGGGAGACAAAAAAAACCCTGGAGAAATTCAACAACAGTTCAAAGTATGAAAAGACTTTGCCGGATGGCTGAAAGAAGGTGGAGAAAATCCAAACTTGTCCTCCACTACGATCTTTATAAAGAGAGTCTTCGTGCTTTTAATTCAGAATTAATCACAGCTAGGCAAGAGTTTGTCTCCAACTTATTTAATAACAACCTCAACAATACTCAAACTCTCTTTGCAACAGTAGAGAGGTTAACCAACCCACCAAACCAGACTCCAAGTGAGCTTCTGTCTGAGGATAAATGCAATGAGTTTGATACATTTTTCATCAATAAAATCAGTAACATCAGAAAAGGCATTAGTGCTTCCCCCTGCAGTGCTGGGGATAGGCCTCCTCAGCCTCCACTCTCAATGTGCACCTTTAATCTAATCGATAGCAAAACATTAATAGAGACGGTTCAGAGCCTTAGAACATCAATATGCAGTCTTCCAACAATTAAAAAAAAATGGTTCTTAAGAGTCTAGAAAAGGACCTCTTATATGTTATAAACACCTCCTTGTGCTCCGGCTCTTTCCCAAAATCCCTAAAAACTGCAGTGGTAAAGCCACTACTGAAAAAAAATGTATTCTGGACTCTGATCTTAGTTTCAATAGTGTTATAGAATATTTAATTAATGTAATTAATTATCCAATAAGATTGAGTTAGTATGTGCTTATGTTTACTTGGGATGGATCAGTAAGTGATGTAGAGGGGTGGGATTTAAACTGAAAGGAATCTGAAGGGAGGCCTCATTTCCAGTCTCTTGGCTCCCGAGTCTGCTCAGAGAAGGGCTGCTCAATCTCTCTCTTCTTTCTTTCTTCTCTCTATCCTCTCTTTCTTTTTTCCTCTTCTATTCTCTCTCCGTGATGCTTGCAATGTGATCACATGCTTCATTGATATCAAGGTATGAGCTTAATACATGTTTGGAATAAATAATAAATTACTGTTTGCGATTGTGTTCATAAATCATGTCTCATGAGTTTAATATTTCCATGACAATAGCCACGGCAAATCAATGACCAAATCAGCTTATTACCATCTTAGAAACATTGCAGGTTTCAGATGTTTTGTTTCCAGTCTATATTAGAGAAACTGATTCATGCTTTGATCTCCAGCAGGATGGACTCCTGTAACGCTCTTCTCACTGGTCTTCCCAAAAACACCATTAAACAGCTCCAGCTCGTTCAGAATGCAGCGGCTCGAATTCTAACCAGAACTAGAAAGTCAGAACACATTTCTCCAGTTCTTAAGTCTCTGCACTGGCTGCTGATCTCCTTCAGAATGTATTTTAAAGTTCTGCTGCTCGTATATAAGTTCAAACATAACTTAGCACCTAAATACCTAACAGACATGATCAGTGAATACACACCAAACAGAGAGCTGAGATCCCTCAGATTAAATAAATGAGATCTACTCCGGGTGAATTTCAAACAGGGTAAATACTCTTTTAGGTTCCATGCGGCCCACAGATGGAACCAGCTTCAGAGGAGATCAGGGGTGCCAACACTTTAGTCACGTTTAAAGCCAGGCTAAAGACTCATCTGTTTAGTTGCGCTTTTGTCGACTGAGCACCAACGTTAAGCACCAATCTTAATCTATGTCTTAATTTTAAGTTTTTACTCAATATGCTTTCATTTGACTTGTTTAATGCTTGATTTTATTAAATTTACTTTTAATTCTTTGTTTCCAATGTACAGCACTTTGAAATAACCTGGGTATGAAATGTGCTATACAAATAAGCTTGCCTTGCCTAAATAAATATCTAAATAAGTATCTGTATAAAAATCACAACCCTCATCATTTTAAAATACATATTGGTTTTCAGTTTTCAATATCTGCCATTAAAATTATGTAGTTACATGTTAATAAAAGTAAAATAATTTATAAATGCATTAACTATACGCTCTGAGAGCAAAAGTACCTTATATTTTAGTTTTCATGTACATAAATGATTTATGAATTGTTATTATCATTAATTAGTGAAAATCCAATATATTTTTTAAGAAATAGTATTAGTATTGGTATCTGTGATACTGAGCATGTCACATGCTGGTACAAAAAAGGAGGAAAAAGGAGGTCAGTGATTATGATAACAACTGCAGCAGCCTTTCCACAAAGGCTTAACTTAGTAGTAAGCTAATTTAATGTTAATTGCAAAATACAAATCTTGTACCCATGCTAACAAATGTTCAAACGATGTGAAGAGGTTATGTTTTCTGTTTTGTTGTTGTGTATTTACTTATATATTCATATAGACTTTAAACTTTTAATATATTGTTGATTTTGAAGAATGACTTTTTTGTTCATCTAAAAATGTTTTCTCGAGTAATCCACCATAAATGTATCAGTTCAGACACCGGTATCGAAACAACCCCAAACGATACCCAACCCTAGTTAAGAGTAGATATAGTATTTTATAAAGTTTCTTATAGCAATAAACACAGAGCAAAAACATATTTCTGAATTAAAGCCTTTCGACAAAAATGTAATTGTGACACTTTTCATGTTCTCAAAATCATTTACTGCTTTTGGTATCAACAGGAAAAACACTTAGAGGGCTTTAACCTGCTAATTTCTGTTTGCTAACACGTGTTAAACTTGTTAAACACAAAGTGCCACTTAAACATTGGCATTCAATCTGTTGCATAGTAGGCTCTCGTGGTGTCTCTCTCTGTAGCAGTGTTCGTTGCTGTATTTGTACAGTGTATGTATGTTGTTTTAAATAAAACCATGACACAGGCAGCTGGAATATGTGGCTTTTTCATCTCTGAAAGTTTAAAGTTTAGAGCCAATCTCGGCAGTGTGATGAGCCAAAGTCTGAGGGCAGGGGTGCTATCTACATATAGTACAGAGATGTGCTGTCAGAGACAAAAGGGCTTAGCTTGACAGACTCATTTATTTAAGTAACAAGAGCTATTTTGGCTCCTGTCTCAGCCTCAGAACTCACACCCACGGAACATAAGGTGTGATGGGTTTGGTGCTTTTTTATGGCAGGCACTTCAAGAATTATGAAGTCTTAGTCTGATTGGTTTAAATTGTCCAGACTTCTGGGAGAATTGAGTGTTTGTATTTTTTATGTTCCTCTTGGAAACTAACTTCAGCCATACTAAGTTCATCTTTTGAGAAAAGATTACTTTAATAGCTGTGTGCCCCCTCGATTTGGTTCTCATGGTCTGAAACATGAAAGCGACAGGGGATTGTCATGTCAGTCAAATGCCTCAAGGGTGAGTCTTTAGATTGAGACTATTTTAATCCTAACAGCTAAGCAAACAGTTGGATCTGTTTGTATTTGTGTTTGGTAAGATTTGGATAATCTGATTTGGACTGAGACTGAGAGTCTAGGCCTGTTTTTAGAAAGTAATGTTTTAGATTGTATGAATCCAAATCAATCTTTTATTTACAATTTATACATTTTTATGCACATATTTCAAATATATAAATCATTGCCGGTCTCCCTTATCCACAACTTTTATTGTAGTATATGAACTGACCTGCCCTCTATGATGGTAATGACATCATCCATCTGGATATGAAGTTTGTCAGGTTCCTCAAACTCCTGCAGGGCCGTCATATCCGTAGGCATGGTCTCCACCAGAAACTCCCGCAGAGCCACAAAGGTGGGTCGGTCATCTGTTTTCTGAGCCCAACACTGCATCATAACATTATAAATGTCTTGAGGACAGTCCTCAGGCTTAAGAAGCCTTTCACCCTCCTTGTCGATTTTGTGGAGGATCTTGAAAATAAAGATACTAAAGTTATTATTACAAATAACCAGTAATTAACAGAAGATAACACTATGGCAAAAACCATAGGCTAAATATGAACAAGTTATGGAGCTTTCTGTATAACTAAAAATAAAGTAAAAAAAAAAATAAAGAGGCCCCTGGTCTGCAACCACTTTAAGCAACTCTCTGATTGTTATTTACTTTGTGATTGGCAGCCAAAAAACAAGTGAGATTATTTGCACGCTGCTCAATTCAAACTCTGTAAAAAACAAAACACTATAAAAAAATTAAACTATTAAAAAAAATTGTGAATTTTTCTAGAAGACTTAGCTTTAAGACCACTGCTATTTAAAAATAAACATTTGCTATGAAATCAAAGTTTACTTAGTGGCCAGGTTGCGTCTTTGAGGGGGGGTCTTTCCCTTTTCTATACTGGCATATTAATTCATGTTGCTACTTGTATTTGCTCTCCTCATTTAGTTGTTCCAGTTTAAGCTTTCTTTCCAGAAACTCAGAATAATAAAAGGTTTTCTCACTACAATTGGGTACTCTGTTATTCTCCTGACAAATTCAGAAAGTAATGTTGAATAAAACATCCCGGAAAAAAATCTTAATGACTTAATCTTGAGAATAAAAGACATTTACAAAACTTACAAGTAATGGACTGCTCCACATGTATAACATTGTATGTCATACATTGCTTTAGTTTTTTTTTGTTTAGTTTTTTTTAAATTTGGTATATGATATACTTATATTAGTTAATGTTGGTAAGGTGGTTTAATTGCATATGATCTATAGAGCCAATCATTACCTGACATCAAACACCTTTAAATATAATGATTCCCATTTTTGTTTATACATTTTGACCTCTAATGACCAAATATCATATATGCTTTAAATGTTCATGTTATCTGTTAGTCAAGTTTATTTGAATGCTGAAGTGATTACAAATATCTCCATACTAATACCTTTAAAACATCTTATTCAAACTTTCTAGTAATCAAATGAAAGTTTAATATTTGTAAGGAGGTACCTGACTTCCATTCAGGCCCAGCCAAGGCTCCTGACCATAAGTAAACATTTCCCAAAAAGTCACACCAAACATCCATGTATCTGTGGCATGAGAAAATGTGCGCGTCTTCAGACTCTCCGGGGCACACCTTTGTGAAAAACAGAATGCAAAAAATAGGTCAATGGAGAGTAATCATGAAAAATCTGATGAGGGTCATGCACAATTCATTGAATTAAAACAAGGGACACAAAAACTGAAGTTATAGCCAGTCGCTATCTTCTGTAACTATAAACAAAGACATACATTTACAGTGCAAACTGTCTCTAAATTCTACTGGGACAGTTAAAATACAAGTTTACTTTTGGAAAGAAACTAGCAAAACAAATGACATTCAATTTGTATGACAATTTGTATGACATATATGTATATATGTCTAAATGTTCAAGGTATGGAAGGGGAATAAAATATTATAAACTCTGTATTGTTACTACTGCATCTATTGGTAATAGCATACATGAATGTTGTTTCTAAAATGTTCAACATTTAGAGGTACTGTAAAAGTGAATTGCACAAGCACATTGACTAATCAAAACTGAAAAACAGTTTGAATAATCTCACAGAAACTATTTTCTTTTTTTTATAAGACAGTATTTCATGCGGGCGCACTTGCAGAAATGAGCCTTGGTAGCGCAAGCAGAAGTAGCATGTATAATTGCATACCAGGCGAGCTGTCCATAGGAGGGCTTCAGGTTTGGGAAATAATTGAAGCCCAAATTCCCCCTAAGTAAGGAAAACGATGGTGGAGGGTTTTTTATTGTTGCTCGCTCAATGAGATTGGGCGAATTGATAACTTATAATAAAGGGTGGCCTAGCGTCACGGTGGCGCAGTGGGTAGCACGGTCAACAGCAAGAAGGTCGCTGGTTCTAGGCTCGTCTGGGGCAGGTGGCATTTCAGTGTGGAGTTCTCCCCGTGATCGCGTGGGTTTTCTCCGGGTGCTCCGGTTTCCCCACAAGTCCAAAGACATGTGGAATAAGTGACGATTGCCCATAGTGTTAAAGTGTGAATGAGTGTGTGTGAATGTTTCCCAGCGATGGGTTGCAGCTGGAAGGGCATCCGCTAAGTAAAACATAAGCCAGAGAGTTGGCGGTTCATTCCGCTGTGGCGACCCCGAAAGGGAAGAAAGCCGACATGAAGATGAATGAATGAATAAAGGGTGGAACTCGAAGATTAATAGAGAGACCACCCTGCGCTAATTGACTGCCATAATTGCAATCTAACACAATTTGAATGAAAAAGCAGCGCATTTAATCAAATCCTATTCAAATTCTGTCAACACCTTTTACACATCATGCAAACACAAACATTTTAAACCTCACCATGCAAATGGGACTTTCCGATGCTCTTGCATAACGTAATGGTCATCATTTTTTGGCAAAGCTCTCATTAAACCAAAGTCTCCAATTTTGACATGATCGCTAGAAGCCAGCAGGATATTTCTGGCAGCCAAGTCTCTGTGGATGAAGCGCTTAGATTCCAAATAAGCCATGCCGTTGGATATCTGGATGGCGTACTGGCACAAGGTGGAGATAAGGAAATGGCCCAGGGTCTTTCGTAAACGATCTAGCAAGGAGCCGAGAGGTGCAAGTTCAGTCACCTGAAAGAACAAGAGGGTAAAAAGAGTTACTGAAGTTACCTGCTAGAGTTACTTGCTAGAGTTTTCTACAGTTTGACAGAATTTAAGAGAAACAGAAACTGACAAGCCACTAAACCGACAGGGGCCAAAGAGTACAAGGTGTCATTCTGATCCTTAATGATGAAAAGTGATTGATGTTCTTGACATTCATGGCATGATGAAATTATGACCGGTTTAGAACATAAAACGTAAAGAAAAGGTTTAAATTGGAGCCAGTCTCAGAAAAATGCTACATTGCTATGTAGTAGTCCTATGTAGTATTCCTTTTTCACACTCATTCTGCTCAACTGAACTCTGGAATGGAGAGATTATGCATATGTTATGAAAATCTTTGAGGAGACCATGAAAATTCATTGTTGTTGGGCAATCAAATCAATGATTCAATCTTACAATTCAGTCAAAATGCTACTGGCAAGTTGAAGAAGACCTTTAACCCTTTTACACTGGATGTGTCGCCGGCCACACAATAGTGACTTGCATACATCAAACTACCGTAGCTCTGGTTATTTTCCCACTGTCAAAAAAATCTGAACAGATTCTGAAAGTTGAGAAATTGCTCTTTCGATAGATATGACATTCATTATAGTAATGACAACATTGTTTGTGTTCCAGGGGCGGGAACTTTGTGCAGCGTAGGAGAGCGGTGACAGATGAGTGATTGATTACATGTGAATGACTTTAGCAATACTTTAGCTGTGTTTTAGAGGCGATTTCATTATAAATATTACATTTTTATTGAATATAATAGTATAGGCATTGTTTTCGTTATAGTTAGCGTTAGAATGTACTGCATTTTTTACTGTGTTTGCGTTCAGGATTCTGTCGCGTCTGTGCTTCTGCCACATTCGCGTGTTTTTTCTTAATTTATTCTTCGCCTGCTTCCACTGTTTTTGGCACACTTGGTGTTAGATTTAATTGCCAAAACACTCGTAAACAGACATTCGTGACATCAAAGTTGATTTGATTGTGAGTTTTTGTTGAAAGATCGTGAGGAGGATAAAAGTGAGGATAAATAGCAGCAGGCAGGGGGCGCTCTGTCACCATCTCAACCACAGTAAGTGATACAGTTTTTATCCACAGGGTTTATTCACAGCTTTATCACAATAATGTTTTTCAATATATACTATAATTTTACTAATTGACATTATATAATTTTGTGTTATTACTGCTCATGAGTTCAACAACATATTGCTTCATTCATTATTTGTATTTGATCTAATCACTATATATTTTTTATTTTATCTTTTGCTAATTTCTGTGTAGAAACACAAGGTTTTTTTTGACAAATCTTATCTAATCTCATGTAATCTCTTTATATTTCTAGAGATTCTCCTGATGAAGGGAATCCTCCTGAGGGTGGAGATGATGTCTGAGACAGAGACCGAAGCTTTAGGGACACTAAAAAACTCCTGAACTTATGAGAATAAAACAACTAGTGAAATAAACACAGAAAGCCCTATCCGAATAAAACTGTTTGAGTTGATGTAAAATAGGTTGAGGTTCATTTCTGTAATCTCAAAAATCTTGTTGATCTACCTTTATAGCTGTTTATAAAGAGAAACCTGATGAAAACTAAAATCAGTTTTTTTTTACTTTTCTTGTTATTACACACTGTTCTGAGCATTTATAACATAATAAAAACCAAATTTTGCCAGATTTTGAAAGTTGTATTTCATCTGAAAAGAAAAACATGCAAAAAAATGAAACAAAAAACATTTCATGACAAAAAGATTAACAATAGGACAATAATACCAGACAAACTGTTATATTTACAGTATCATTATAGGGATTAAAAAGTTGAAAAACAACAACAAAAAAACAGTAGTTAAAAAAGGGCAGCTCTAAAAGTGTTTTATCATTTTTATGGGCAGTATAAAAATAATAAATAAATATATATATATATATATCAATAAATTAAACAAAAAATTAAAGCTGTAGATCATCTTCCTTAAATGTATTATTAGACATTTAAACCAGCAAAAAGCCACAAAACACATTAAAATTTTAAAATTAATGAAATTGGCTTGTTGGAAGCTAGTCTATTGAAACATGATTGGAACAAAAGCAGGAACAGTGGACCTCCAGGAATGATTTTGCCCAACCCAGTCTTAAAGCCAGATCATGACATTTTGAATAAGGCCTATATGTGGTAAAACTTCTTCCTGGATTCCCAGCTAAATACCTGAAGAGAAGGACATTAATCTACAACAAAAATAATCAATGTTTGTATTCATCATAGATAATGTCAGCAAATAGGTTCAAGTCTCAAGTAAACAAACAAACAGACTCCCTCACCATCTTCATGGGGTGTGTAAGGACGACTCCGTGAAGGCGAATGAGGTTCTGGTGGTCCAATGAGTGCATGGCGTTGACCTCACAAATAAAGTCATCCAGAGCATCTGGCTGGTTAAGCACATCTGTCTTCAGACACTTTACGGCTACATTGAGCTGAGGATGTGTTGAAAGAACAAGTCAGACTGGAAACCAAGAAATCCCTCAAAGGCCCCTTCAACTCTCTCTGAGGGCCAACACTTCTGTGCAGCTGGAATGAGCTAAACATAAAACAATATCAAAACCCAGCCTTGAAGCCTATATTTACACTGTTAAGATTTGGCTCAACTTTCACTTTAGAGAGGACATAACATGGCATCTGATAGTAATTAGGAAGCCTAAATTTTGAGTTGTGCATATATGAAGTTGATTGCAACTTATGAAACCGACACCAAAACCGCATGCTAAATCACGGACTCAGAGAGCTTGCGGAGCTAACACAAACATCAGTACAAGAAACTGGTAAGACTGTTCTTTCTTTTGGGCTCTGGAATCTTGCTTCATCTTCAGGTTATGTCTATTCTTGCAAAACTTGACCTGTTGGCAGAGGACGGGGCCTTGCTATTTTCTATAAAGTTAAATTGAAAATCTCTTTGCCTTCTATAGATTTTTACTAATCTTTTGAATCATTGGTAAATTCAAACCAGTCGTGCAGTTCCTACAGTTCTATCTATTGTTTACGGACCACCAAAAGCTAACTCTTCATTTCATCATGAGTTTTACTGTTTTTTAACCTCACTGAGTGTTTTATCATCAAATGTATTAATTATTATTATATTATTTATATTATATAATATTAATTTTCCCACTCATGTTAAAGGCCATAAACTAGATTTGGTTTGTTGTGCAGATGTGACTCCTTCTAACTGCAAGGCAGATGATGTAGCGCTGTCTGATAATTTTCTACTCACATTTTCGTTTTTTTATTAGTTAACAAACACAAATCTTCCAAAGTAATGTCACTTCAAAACATCAAGAACATTGACACTGCTCTGCTTCTCTTCTCTACCCTCTTTTGAGGGTCTAGAGAATACTGTTGACCTTGTTAACTTCTATAATGACAATCTACAGAAGACTAATGGCAAGTCTGCACCCCGTAAAATGAGAACTGTTTCATTCACTCATTCTACTCACTGGTATACAGCCAATTTACGTCTCCTCAAATCAAAGGGTCGTTAAATTATTCACCACTCATGACATGTATGAGCAGTTTCAGTCTGGTTTCGCCCACTTCACAGTGTAGAGACAGCTCTGATAAAGGTCTCCAATGATCTTCTTACAGCAGTGGACTTTTGGTCCTCTTAGATCGTACTGCAGCGCTTGACATCGTTGCCCACCACATAATGTTTATGAGGCTGGAGGCTATTGGTCTTTATGGTACTGTATTGCATTGGTTTCAGTCATATCTATCAAATCGGTCCCAATTTTTCCAAATCAAAGAGTTTTGCTTGAAATCTGATCCGGTTACTTCTGGTGTTGCACTAGGTTCAGTTCTAGGTCCTCTACTCTTTCTTGTATACATTCTTCCTGTTTACACAATACTAATTTCTTAACTCTATATTTCTACCAAGCCCACTCTTTCTATACCCCTGCCTCTCAGAACAACATGAGAGAGGTGTGGAGTGGAATGAGAACTATTACTGGGATCGGAAGAAGAACTGACCAGGTGATAGAGGGTGACCACAGTAGGGCCAATGATCTGAATCTGTTCTTTAACAGATTTGATCAGACGTCTACCTCACTTCACCCAAGTTTCGTAAATAACATTTGTGACCTACCCAGCTCTCAGGACCTCAACCCCCTACCTCCCTGCAACAGCTCATCACCCCCCTCCCAACCACTACAGGACATGTTTACAATCAGCCCTGCCCTCTCAACACTGACGAGCCCATCACCCACATCAGAGCCATCTTCCACATTATCTCCAATAAACATTACTGCAGAGGAGGTGAGAGGAGAGTTCAAACGACTACATCCAGACAACGCCACAGGTCCAGATAGGCTCAGTTCTAGAGTTCTCAGGGATTGTGCTACTCAGTTGTGTGGAGTGTTTCAGCACATCTTCAATCTGAGCCTGAGCCAAATGACTGTTCCAGACCTGTGGAAGACATCATGCCTTGTTCCTGTGCCTAAGAATAAACAACCAAAGATGAACAGTGACTACAGGCCTGTTGCTCTGACCTCACATGTCATGAAGTCACTGGAAAGACTGGTCCTTAGGCACATACGGACAATCGTGGAACCATACCAGGACCCTCTGCAGTTCGCCTATCAGCCCCGCATGGGTGTGGAAGATGCCATCATCTATCTTCTGAACAGAGCATATACATACCTCGAGGAGCCAGGTAACACTGTGAGAGTCATGTTTTTTGATTTCTCCAGTGCATTCAACACGATCAGACCTGAGCGTCTCCGTAACAAGCTATTGGATATGCAGGTGGATATTTCCCTGGTGACCTGGATCACAAACTACCTAACAGGTCGTCCACAATATGTGAGGCTGCAGAACCTCACCTCAGACACCATAAGGAGCAGCACAGGGGCCCCTCAAGGGACAGTCTTATCCCCCTTCCTGTTTACGCTCTACACCTCAGACTTCAGACACCGCTCACAGTTTTGCCATCTGCAGAAGTTCTCCGATGATTCTGCTATCGTGGGCTGTATCAGGAGAGGCCAGGAGACTGAGTACAGGAATGTGGTCGATAGTTTTGTGGAGTGGTGTGGACAAAATCACCTGCAGCTCAATGTTTCAAAAACTAAAGAGCTGGTGGTAGATTTTAGGAAGCAGAGGACTACCCCTAACCCTATAAACATCACGGGCAGTGAGGTGAACATTGTGGACAGCTATAAATACCTGGGTGTTCACATTGATAATAAACTGGACTGGTCAAAGAACACAGATGCTGTATACAAAAGAGGTCAGAGTCGCCTGTACTTTCTCAGGAGACTTAGGTCCTTTAATGTATGCAGAACCATGCTGCTGATGTTTTATCACTCAGTGGTCTCCAGCATCATCTTCTCTGCCGTAGTCTGCTGGGGTAGCAGATTAAAATCAGCTGACACCAACAGACTTAACAAGCTCATCAGGAAAGCGGGCTCTGTCATTGGAGTGGAGCTGGAGTCGTTAGTTGAGGTATCAGAAAGGAGGATGCTGAAGAAACTTCTCAGTATTAGGGACAATACATCACATCCCCTACATGAGACACTGATGTCACACAGAAGCACATTCAGCCACAGACTGAGACTGCCAAAGTCCAAAACCGAACGCCACAGGATGTCATTTATACCTATGGCAATCAAACTGTATAACTCTTCCCCCTTAACACGGGTGCTGTCATAACAGCAACTTCAACAAAGCCTTATCATGTCCTGCAATATATAAACTGTGCAATTAAAAATTCCAATCCTGTGTGCAATAACTTTTGTTTCAAAGTTTGTTGTTGAAAGACCACACTCCAGGATCCACAATGTTAACTCTGTGCATTGTGAATCACGACCTCACCATCCAGCTGCAATCCTCTACAGTCACCCCTTCTCCTACAGTCAGAAATCTTGGAGTGCTTTTGGATGAACAGCTGTCCTTCAAAGACCACATCACAAAGACAACTCGAGCGTGTAGATTTGCACTGCACAACATTCGAAAGATCAGGCCCTTCTTAACTGAGCATGCTACTCAACTCCTGGTTCAGGCTCTGGTCCTCTCATGTCTGGACTACTGCAACGCTCTCCTAGCAGGACTTCCATTAAATACGCTCAAACCTCTGCAGATGATCCAGAACTCTGCAGCTTGTCTTATCTTCAAGGAACCGAAACGAGCTCATGTTACTCCCCTCTTCATCACTCTTCATTGGCTCCCCATTGCAGCTCGGGTTAAATTCAAATCGCTAATGCTGGCATACAAAACTATCTCCAGATCAGCCCCTGTCTACCTCCATGAGCTCATACGCTCCTACATGCCCTCCAGAAGCCTGCGCTCAGAGAAGGAACAGCGACTTGTGGTTCCATCCCACAAGGGCAGAAGATCTCTCAGCAGAACCTTCTCTTTCACTGTCCCTGGTTGGTGGAACAAACTCCCTGATCCAGTCAGGAAAGCAGCAACACTAACAGCTTTCAAAAAGCAACTGAAAACTCTTCTCTTCAGAGAACACCTACTATAAAAAAAAAAACTAAAAAAAAAACTACTACCTTCTTTTTCCCTCCTCTGTCTTTACCTTCTTCCCCTACTGCTTTGGTTTTTTGATCAGTTGATACAATTTCTATTGTGAGAAGTTGAGATAGACTTTGATGGTGTAACAAATTGCATATTGTCTCTCCCTAATGTAAGTCGCTTTGGACAAAAGCGTCTGCCAAATGCATAAATGTAAATGTAAATGTAAATGTTAACTCTAAAAATGTAGAATATTTAAGCATATAACCTGAATGTTTCCAAACATTTCTTTAATGTCAGAATGTTTTTCTTAAAAGTTTGGAAAATGAATAATTAAATCTTCACCGTACACCCCACTTAAAATAATAGAATTTCTAAAAATGTTAATATAAAGCGTGGCCTGGTGAGAGCCTCTCGGTCTCTCTCAGCATCTCCCTAGAAGCAAAGAAGGAGCACCTATATACCAGCCTGGCAGGCTAGATCACGGAGCTGTTCAAACTTGTTCAAATTCTTGTTGTGTGCTTCTTCACCCTGCTACACTAGTTACACATTGATTGTAAAAACATAATTTGTTACATAAATATACTTTTGATCAAATAATTGTATTTTAAGAAAATAGGGAACCCTGTGCATCCAAAGCATTGCGTTGAAATTTGAAAAGAGGTGAAAAGTGACACATTAATGCAATGAATTTGGATAGCTGAAGACAATAGTCCGTTTTATGTTAAAATGCAATTACTGCATGATCAGGCTCTATGCAGCAACTGGATAGGTGTGCATAGGTCTTAGGATTGAATTGAGATGTCCTAACACACCTTTTAAGAAAAATTATGTAGACTCAATGTCACAGACTTGTCAAAACAATTCTCAGCACACTGTCTAGTTTTCTGTTGCACAACATTCAGGGACGTGACAGTCATTGATGTACGCTGGAAATAAGTCCGTGAAGAAAGCAGGGCCTGATGTGAATCACAGAGTTGCACTATAGCCTCCATTCAGGCTCCATTCACATGACCTCTGACCCCTCATCAGGTCATTAGAGGCCCTTCTCTCCCACAAACCATCTCTGGAGTACACAGCTGCTTCAGCAACACAAAGGTCAGCCTCAAATAGGATATTCACAAGAAGTCCTGGAACACTTAGAGGCAAAGGTGGGAGCTCGGACAAAGAGCGCACACAAGTTAATACTGCCCTGAGCACGATGAGCAATGTTCCAGAAAAGGATGATTGGTCTGTGGTGGTTAATTTAACATTTAGATACACTTTACAAATTGATAATAGGCTGACCATAAAAAATAGGATGATGTTTCACTGTTGTTTCAAAACTCTCAAAGAGGTGTCATTTTTGGATAATAATAAAAATCTATTTATGTATTTATTCAATCACTGAAGTTTCACACACAATAATATTTAGTAAAGCTTTAACTAGTGCTTGAACAAAATGAAAATAAAAAATGTACTTCCACAAAATATTTATAGATTAGCATTCTGAAGATACACTAAATTATTTGGCGTAACACCTACTCATCCTCCACTCACCACTTTTCCATTTGGTGTGAACCACTCTCCTCGCTTGACTACTCCGAAGGACCCATCCCCTAGCTTCTCAAAGAGTGCCAGGTCTTTGTCACTGATCAGACAGGTTAGGACCTGCTGCTGGCCGTCCATCAGTGGAGGTGTGGGAGAGAGCTTTCGGAACGAACTAGCCGGCTGTGGATTGAACTCTCCTTCTGGCCTCTTACCACTGAAAACCTGAGGGATAATGAAAAAAGAAATTTTTTGTAATTAGAGGAGAACAATTTGAAAAAATGGGCCTCCACCCCACCAATTTGATTTGTAAGTGTCAACACATAATCTGTATATACTTTGCAATCTGCCTACAAATACATTACAGAATATTTGCATTAAGGGTGGGTACAGAGTCTTGGTACTGGTAGGAAACGGGTTATGAAGTGAAGGGTAGTAATCAGACCAAATCGTAATGTGTGTTTTGGGTTCTCATTTCGGTGCTGTGTATTTGTGCTCTGTGGTGTTGACTTTAACTAGCAGTGGTGTACAAAAGCAGCAGAAACACAGTCAAGAGGTTTTGTCAAAATGCAGAAAGTGAAACATTCTAAGGTGAGTATATTTTACAAGAAAGGATGCAAAAACTTTTTTGATTAAATGCGAAAACTTCAAATTTTATAAAGTATTTGTTGCTTTAAATTAAACATGCATACAGTATGGAAAGTCCACATTGATTTGCAACCAAAGCAAGCCCCCGCCTCCTTGAAAAGAACAGTCTAATTTTTGGAAAACGGAGAAAATCGAAATAGCTAAATTAGAGCAGTAAATTTGTAAAGATAGTGTGTGTCTTTTTTTCTCATACACTTTGTATGAGAAGGCTGTAGGTTAACAAGGACCAGGGTGCAGGGTGAGGGAAGCCAGGGCTGCAAAAACAAAGCAGGAAGAGGATGGACTGGAGTACAAGGTTTAAGTGGCACTGAACTTAAACGGGAAAGCTCAGTGAAACTGAAAGCATTAATCAAAAAGGCAACACAGAAATAAAAAAAGACTGAATGTAATGTCTGTCTTCTTGAATGTGAGAGTCTGGATATGAGGCTGAAAATACGACCACTGACCAGGGACCAAAGTGAAATTAGCAGACAGAACCTTGAATCTTAGACAACATGGTGAATATGATGGTCACTCTTGCAAACACAAATGCCTCAACGTGCAACAAATCCTTGTATGCATTTGTTAAGGATTTATCTGTAATAAAAAGAGCTACCGATACTTAAAAAAATAATTGCATAGTCCTTTAAAAATGTATCCATCGTGGTTAAACTTAATTAATGGCAATATACATAAAAGATTCTAAATGAGTTTGTGTGCTTGGATATTCAGATGTGAAATGCAAACACATGGAGGAAAAACAGAACACATTTATGTTACGAATCATGAAAATGTCTTCTTTTAAAAATGAGAATTCATCTTGTGAACCTTGCGATAAATCAAAGAAACCAGTTATTGTTACACGTTCAAAATGTATGCCACTTTTTTTCATTCTGTGGTCCCAACTCCCCAATGACATGCATTCGAATGTTCTTGCTTTTATTTTTCAAAACTTTAATTGCCATATTTAGTATGTAACTGTTCTTACTCATGCTCTTGTTTCTATTTTGGGCATACATATGTTTATTGCACTTTAGATAATTGTAAAAAATAAAGCCCAAAAAAGTTTTTGTTCTTGGTTTTTATCTTGGGAGATCAATTCCATTGCGGTGACACTTAAATTTTTATAATCCTTAGATTTTTCATTGTTTTTACTAATGAAAGACCTATTGACAATCTCACAATGTGAAATGGAGGATAAATTAATAAAATCAATTTAAAATCAATTTCTAAGATTTAAAAAGTTAAATTAACTTATTAAAAGAAATTGCATTAAATCAACGAATCACTTACATTTACATTTAACTAAAACTAAAACCTTAAATTTTTGATGACTAAAACAAGACTAAAATGTTTTTAACTTTCATAGACTAAAACATGACTAAAACTATTACATATTTAAAGAAACAAATGACTGAATCTAATGATCATTTTCGTCAAAAAGACCAAGACTAAAACTTAAGAGGCTTCCAAAAACAACACTGGTTAACATAAACTTGGGACACTATGCTTTACAAAAAAAAAGAGTAAAATATGTAGGTAGTCATCTTCGCAGTAGTATGATCTCTTCAAAGCACTGGCGAATCTATACATTTTAAATTGGGATGGCCATGAGGTGGCCAATATAAAGAGGTTTAAGCATTCGGAAGTTCTTGATATTAAAAGTGAAGCTTGGTGCAGCCTGTTGCAACGCTGCTCCTCTCCTATTGGAGGAGAGTCGTCGTGACGTCATTACTGCAAATTTAGTGTATGATTATAATGGTTGTATCTGTTTGTTTGGGTTGGTTTTGTAGTCAGAGTGTGTAAATGTGTTTGTTGTGTGATCAGTGTGATGCCTGTTAAAAAAAGCGGAGTTCTTATTTCACACACTTTCATCGATGGTCTGCGTTTAGATCCTTAGCTTGAGAGGAATTGACGTAAACAAACTACAAGAAAAGGTATCGTTCATTTAAATGCAATTACAGTTTTAATGACTCCTTGACAAACGTTTTCCTAGAAAGAGCTTCTGATAGTGTTTATAAGCTCATACTGTGCTTGATGCAAATGGATGTATTTTTTATTATTATTACTTTTCCTAATTAGAGAAATCAGGGGTGGCACTTGGGTGACCCATACAATTTTAGGGGTGGCACGGGCCACCTCTCTGGATACACCACTGCTTCAAAAGCATTAGGTTCGCAGCAAACTGCAAGTTTTCACTGTGAGAACTTCATTGCTGTTTGATAATCTTCAGGTAGGAACAGAAACTGAGCGGATGGTGTTCAAGTTAGAGCTTATGGATGTAGAAATACAGTTCAGACATACTTTCCATACAATAACTCACTTGTGTTTGTTTTATTTTGTGGTGATGCCGCATGGAATTACAGTACAAACAGCACAATGAGCCGATGCCTTTTGCTGCATCATGAGGTTTCAAGTTGTGTGTTAGGGCTTGCTTAGTTGCCAGCAGGGTGTAACGTAACTGTGAAGGGCAGACTGCAGGCAAAGCACAGCCTCTGAATTCCATATTCAATCTTTCTGAGCCACAGGTCGAGCTAACACTACATTAGCACTTATTTCTTTCATCTTTCTTTTTTGTAGTTTTTTGATACTAGTGTTAACTTATCAATTTAACTTGATTGGGTACATAAATTGTTCTTTTTTAAATTAGGTTGTTCTACATTTAAAAACACAGCCTATACCAGGGTGGGCAAACTACGGCCCGCGGCCACATATGGTTTTTAATCCGGCCCACTGAAGATTAGTAGAGAAAAAAGGTTTGGTGTGAACGATTGCATTTATTTCATTTTGACTTGAAATGACAGGTATTTCAACACCAGGTGGCGTGATAGGCACAGTGACTTAAAGAAAACGTATATTTCATTATTATTAATTAATTATTTACACATCTAAAAACACATGTATATATTTAATTATTTATTTGATTCCACTTTTATGGGTTATTTATTAATTGTATATTTATTTATTTAATCAATAAATGGCCTATATATTTAGTTAATTGTGGTACTTTTCATTCTTCAAAAATTTTGGAGTGAATGTAAAAATGTTCACTATTGTAAGACATAAAAAAGTTTGTATTTAGTTTTTTTTATTCATTGCTTAAATATAACAAATAGCCTACTCATGCCAAGTTGTCAAAACAAAAAAATTACAGCTTTTTATGAAGAAATACAGTTAATATTATGCAGAGTTAAGTTTAGCATTATGGCCTGGCCCTCTACAATATTTTCTGTTTTTCATCTGGCCTATACCTATAACAAATACTTTACCTTGACTTCATTTAGAAAACTTTTAGTCATTTTAACATGTTCAGAGTGGTTTTCTTTTCTGAACAGAGTACATTTTACTCAATGCACTTCACTGTGTACTATTAACTACAAAATCTTGAAAAGCTCTACTATACATTTTAATTTTTCCGTCAGTGTAATTAGTCTTAGCATGAATATATGCATGAAAGCAGGATTTGAAACAAATGAGCACATTTAGTGAAGTGCCAGTAAATATTTAGCCACACAAACAAAGATTCACACACACTGGAGTGAGGAGGCAGATTACCCCGTCTGCTCCAGGAACGGAAGCAAACAGGTGTCATTTTAGAAGGCTCTCATCCCCTCAGGCCACAAGTGTGCTTCATCATAAAAGAAGTGTGTGGATATGAGGGGAAGATAACATTTTGAGTGATTATATCAAAGAATGGAGAATGATTTATGGAAAACAAAAATGTGTTATTTAAAAACATTCTAGGCAAACCTTATCTACACCTTAAATTTATTAAAAATCTAAAGTAAAGGTAGTAAAAGTTGTAATATTTATAACCATCAAAATCTGTGTTTTAGATATAACCAGGCAATTGCGTTGGGTAGGGGACAATGTATTCTTTAACATACATCAGACTCAATATAGTTAGTACATCCACTTTTCCATTATTCATTACATCATAGTAAAAAAAAAGTTGATGAGTATTTTCTATAATATTAGTTGAACAGTATGAATGTTGTGTTATATTTTGGATTGCATGTATAATTCCTTCAGCTGTCATGGCCGAAAAGGGATGTCTCTTTAAATTAGCCAATGTGTTGTCGGTTTCTGAGTAAAGAACAAACGGCTAGCTGTTGAATGTAATACACCGATTTGAAAATGGAAACTATTTTAAAACTTTGCTGTAATAAGTGTATTTAGATCCACAAATTTGTCCACAAGATCAGATCAGAATACCAGAGCAAGGGTTACGCTGAAACAGACAGGCTGAGATAAATGTCATTGACTGACAGGAAGGGTGATTACAAACCTTGCTCATCCATGACTTGCGCTTACACATGGTCTTTCTCCTCTTCACTGCTTCCCATAGCCGTCTTTGCCCTGTCCGAGAGAAAATGAGAGAACATTTTTTTTCTTAAAAAGGGCACTAGAAATAATTTTATGATTACTGCATATCATAAAAAAATTGTAGTAAATAATATTGGGTAAAGTTTTAGTAAAGTATTATGTATGTATTAGCGCTCTCAAAATGAATGCGTTAACTCATGCAATCAATTTTTGGAAACTAATGCTTTAATACATTTGTACTTCACTTCACTTCATGTGGTGTGCTAAGGCCAGTTGTACTTGAATAAAGAGACTACACCCGACCGCGGTGCATTCTCAGAATTTACTGCAGAGACTGCTGAGTGATGCTCCACCGTTGACTATATATACAATACAAATTGACTCCATATTGACTTGCATGTCTAAAAATGCAGTGCAGAGCAGGAGAGGGGGCCTGCAAGGTGTCTGATTGAGCGTCATTAAAACAAACCTCTACACGGATCATCATCATGCAGTGAGTGATTGAAGAAGCACGGAAATATAAACATCTGAGTTGTGTATTATTATTATTATTATTATATAAACTTATTATTATAGTAATATAAATAAACTATTATAATTTAATAATCTCCACCTTAAACACGATCCACTTGATACAGTAAAAAGATAAATACTGTACTGACAGTTTTTCAGACATCATTGAACTCCAAACAATTAAAGCTAAACAACTAGCGACTAAAAAAAGGTGGAGTTTAAAGTTGTGCATCTAATATAATCCATGCCCAACATCCTACATTAATTGTGATTAATAACTGGAGGACATTGTGATTTTTTATTTCTGTACTGAACAGACAACAACTTTATGAATACAATTTAAGGTAGATTACACACAATTAAAAGAGTGAGCGAAATTAAACATCGTTACGTTAGTTCACCAATTCTTTTCTTTGTAATTTCTTGACAAAATATACTGAGTGGGATTTAAGTACATTCTAAGACATCAAAAAAAGTGGATTTTACATATTTCATCCAATCAATGTTGACTTTTCTCTTATGTCCAGTAACTTTAACTAAATAACTTAAAACAAAAATGTTTATGCCACCATTTCAAAAGATGTTTGTCAAGTGCCACCATAAAAATGTAGATTCCATTGCCCTGTGCAAAATGTGATTAGCCACTCTTCCAGAAATCTCTCACCAGGCCGACCCATGCCGATCTTCTCCAGGTCCTCGTTCTTGACATAGTCGAAGTGTGAGAGTCGTGTGATGTTGAGCTCGTCACGGATGCGCAGGAAATACTGCTGCAGTTGCACCTCTACCAGCAGCTCCAGCAGCCACTCTGTGCCCTCTTCACACTGCATACCGCTGCTGCCCAGCTTCTGCAAACAAGCCCCCCAATGGTTTCACTTTCTGGAAAGATTCTCACTACACACTCCAGCTGCAGCAGCCAATATCCATTATTGAATAATGTCTAGAATGGAGTTCATCAGCAATCGTTATTTATTATTCCGCATACAAAGTTTAAAAAAAGTTAAATCTCAAGAGATTCCTTGTCTTAAAAATGCCTGTATTTTAAATTAATTTGTATGACAAAGTTATCAAAGTAAAAATATATAAATACTACAGTAAAACAATAAGAGACATATGTAGCAAATAAATCTATTGAATACTTTTGAATATGTCCAATGGTTTGTCAGTCCAGTAAATACATTTTTCCATTAAGCAGTCTGAGCATCTCCTGATTGACTTTTGGCTCATTTGCAAAAGAGAGTGGTGTTACATGTTTTTAAAATAAATAATAATAAAATAATGTAAATGACAAAGTAGACCATTTCAAAGTAGGGATTTGCAAAGTTGGAGAGCGCGTTCAGACAAGAATGTCTATTATTCCTGAAGAGCTTCTCCTGAAAACAGGAACCGTATTGATCGAAATACTTTGGCTTGAGAAAAATATGACAGTGTTCAAATAATCGTCATTTGTAATTGTTGTTGGTTTAAAGTTGTAACACTAGCCGCAGGAGGCAGTTTCCTTCATCACCTCAGATAAGAACATGTCCTGGATTATGAAACGAAGATCAACCATCTTTTCCACATCTGCGGGTTAATGTTGTCATAGCTAAAACACAACTGAGACCTCACTCAAAGACACTTGCAAGCAGACAGTTTACATGAAAAGCAAACTGTTAAGAAATTCTTGAATAATACCTGTTTGGACTTGAAGCAAGATTGTTAATGTTCACAAAGTGAAAAGTTTCACATCTTCTGTTTTTAGCTGTTTCAAAACTATGTATTGTTGCCTTAATGAAAGCCCAGTGGATAAAGAAGTTTTTACTCTGCAGTTACATGTAGCTAGGTAAAAAACTCTGAATATTACAACTATTGTAGATAATATTATATTAGAACTGCTGCAGTCATGCATTCTAATTTCTGCGGCTCATTACAATCATGAGTGTCTCCGTCAGCTCTTTGTGAACAGCAGCATTCTGTGAGATCATTCAACCCAGTGTAACACTAGTCTGATCATTCTAAACCATTTAACTGCAGTAATTATTAGGCAATGGAGTTAACACCTAGGCATGCATCTAAAAAAAATAACAACAGTCAAATACCGTGATACCGTTATAAATGTAAAAATACTGTGCTATAAAGTTTTGGTCATACCGCTCAGCTCTATTTAAAAGCTCAAAATCGACAAAGGTATGCTTCAACTTCTGCTTAAAAAGTTCAATTCCTCAATCAGTAAAGGCCAACTCAAAAAAGTGATGGATATAGCGGCTGCCTTGACAAAGTAAAAAACTATTAGTTATATAAAATAAATACTTTCACATATTTACCAATTTTTTTACTTGCAATTCGCATCTGTTTTTTAAATGTCTAGTTGGAGCACAACATCTCATTAAACACAGTATATATTAAACTACATTCAGTTTTTAGTGACAGAAAACATCTGGCGATCACAGATTCACAATGAAATAAAACAGCACACCTGAAGTAAATAAAACCCAGAAGGCAACGGCTCGGCTCTAGACCACATGTGCTGAGTCGCTCTCTATGTAATTACATCCCCAAATGTAACCAGACAAATCATTTCAACAGCTTCCCTAATTCAACACCTTAACATCTCATAAACACTCAAATTCATCTGGACCTCTTAAGCGTTGAGCATGAGCTGTCCCTTTAAGCTTCTGGTTCATCTCAGAGAATGGATCACCGAAACTGTTGGAAGGCAGAAAAATGGAACATCTGGGACAAATAAACGAGTGTTACTGTTTCCCTCTTTCTCTGCTTTATTTTCTAGCAGGAGCATTTTGAACATCAGCTGCTTTCAATTTTCAACCTCTCCCTCCCCCACTCCCTTTCATACTGTTGTTTTTCTCTACATCTCTAACACACTTTCTTTCTCTGGAAGCCTTCTGGTCAGGCACTTCTTAACTACATTATGGCAAATCAGAGTAGAGGGTGAATCAGACAATTATAAAACATTTGTTGTTCCTGGCTACTTTTAAAAGGCACTTTTGTCTTTGGATACATTTTGAGAACTTTAAAGCCTTATTATGTCTTCCTAAAGGATTTAGAATAAATATTTGACCTTTCTATTCCATCACTGCACCCTTAATAACCTTCAAAAAGCAGTATTTTATGTAACTAATGTCTCAGCTCAGATACCACCTCAGATTTTCACCTCAGATCGGAATGATTGAAAAAGCGCCTGCTTTCAGAGCCAGCTATGCTATAAGTTCTCTGTCAAATGCTGCTCACAAATACAGGTTGTTTACCTTACTGGGGTTCTTCTTGGTTTCACTAAAGTCTATTGATTTGAATATATTAATAATATATTTTTCATCTGCTACTCATATGGGGCAGATATCGTGTCCTTCCGCATTGAGATGAGCTGCATTTGGGGTTCATCTGATTGGTCAGTGGGTGGTACTGTAAAAATGGGAAGTGCTATGATCATTGAGCCATTTTGCGCTCTCAGAAAATTAAAATAAGATAACACAAAAATGTTTGGATGCAAGGCAGTGTTAATACAGAGGCGTGTTTGCTTGCGCTGCAAAAGTCAACACCGGCTCTCAGTAATTTCAATTTGTACCATGTTTCACATATGGGGTTAAATTGAGTCTACTGATTTAATATATACATTCATTATGATCCACAAATAAAAGTAAAGAAAAACACAAAAATAAATTAGATTCAGAACTAAACAAACAAGTGTGTTTTCAAGAGTCACAAGTACATGTTCCTTTTAATTCATTTGTGAATCTCTTGTGCTATTGAGAGTTTCGACTCAGATCTCTCTTCAGGACAGTCAAAGATTCACAAATAGGTAAGCTTCGCCCACTGCCTGGTAAGTTATTCAGAATGCTTGAGAACTGGTGTTATGAGAAATTTGGTTTCTGACTAATTTTTGTTCCAGTACATGAGTGTGTCCTGTTGCTAAAACAAGAATGGATGATTTTAACAAGGTGGTTCAGCAACTATATTCACCTTTATTACATAAGTTCATAGTTTTGAGAACTTTTAGAAGGAGTCCAATTACACATGTTGTTCTGATTTTAGTTATGGTTAATATTCTATATTAACCATACTCTACTCTATTAAGGCTACTCTACTACTTAAGCAATGATTATATGACAAATGACAAATAAATGAAAGGTAAACAATAACTGTAACCTGTTCTGCCTTTCATGCAATGGTTGTCTACATTTAAGGGCATGCTGAATGTAAATTTAGTACATTTAATCCGTGTGTTCTTTTTTTGGATGGTATGTTTATTGTTTTAAACAGCTATAAATGTGAAATGGCTTTTGAATGTAAAAAACCTGCACAAACATCTTGTCTATAAACACATTTAAAAAGCTGAAATCTCTATGTTTAAGTTTGACAGAATATAATAGAATATGTCTTGAAAAATCAAGATCAGTGACTCAATCTCGAAATATAGAAAAAAGCCAAAAACTCAATTTAATAGAAACAGAAACAGCTTCAATCCAACTCAACAAATGTCCCTGATAAGTGGTTTGTAAATTTGCTGATAGTGCATAGTCAATGCACTAAATGTCCCCTAAAAAGCTGCATATGTGAAGTGGTAAAAAGTCATTGGACTCATTTAAAACTAGACTCAAATGTCAGAGAGGCCAAAGAGCACAGAAAGTCCTTTGTGCTCAAGGTGCTTCCTCTGCAGCCTCATACAAAGCCAAAGGTCATGGAGGTCAAGGCCTTTTTGCTTTAATCATCAATGATTTTCAGAGTACAGTCACTGAGTCAAAGCTGCCAAGCTTCCTTTTTCCCATCTAGTAAGAGGAAAGATCTGGCAATCTAACCATTATGCCTATGATTTAAAATCAGTGGATATAATAGCAAAATCTATTTAATTTTCTAAATTTGACCAATGAAAAAGTACATTCGAAATTGTTTGCTACACTTGTTTGCATACCACAGATTAAAGCAAAATACACAACAGAGAACTTGAATAAATTAATTTTAAATTTCCCCAATTGATTACCTGCGGGCTCTTAATCAACATAGTTTAAAACTCAATAAAAATGGAACAACAATCTTGTTGGATGTTGTAAATCATTCAAGCTCAATTTACTTAAAAACTGGGAATAGATCCAAAAAGGATCTCCAAACATCTCCAAATATGCAACAATAACAGAAAGCCTTCATATATTTACGAGCACTGTCAAAACTAACGAGCAAATGCAGACAGATTAATTTGTGAAATGAAGGCGTTAACGCCTGACTTGTGCACATAGTGTCACATAGGCTTCTGTAGTTAATGATGCCCTTACACTCTTTAATGTCACTGTTAGCATACCATAAAACCTGTTAGAGAGGACTCATCCACCTTCCTAAATCTGTTTTCAAGATGCATCTGAACCACATTTTCAGATCTGCTGCACAAAAAACACTGTATTATCATACTTCTCAAACAGGTGAAAAAAAGAGACATGATATGTTAATGAATATGTGTTGAAATTTAGATTAGTTTATGTATTCATAATAATAAATAGATAGATTTTATAATTATACTTAATATAATAATAATAATGGTTCTAATAGAATATCAATATTAATGGTTATTAATTGAAAATTAAGAGTTAGATTTGTTTATATTTGACAAGAGAGAAAGACAAATCATGCATCTAGAGAAATAAAAAAGTGAAACTAAAACCGTAACTAAATTAGTGGTGGGCCCTTAACAGTGTTAACACGCAAAATTATTATTATTATTATTATAGATTATTTTCTGGGTTTTAGTGATGAGTTGGTCACGAGCGAAACGGTTCCTTTGAGTCGGCTCTTTGTACTGAACTATGAGAACTGCTCACTAATCTTTAGCGGCCACCACACTCCCCTATGCTTTAATTCTTCTTCATGGTTCTTTGTTAATGTTATGTTCCTCACCTGTGACCAGTTACACCCCTGACTATGTAAGAGCTGCATTGTTCCTCTGCCTCTCACTTGTTTTTTTTTAATTGGACACTGTTGTGCTGCCTTGTATTCTTCGCTATTTTACAAGTAAGACAGTTTTGGATATATTTTGCTGATGCTCTGCTGTTTTGTTTATCCCCTCGTGAACTTTGCTTTCCTTTGTAACTACTTCAGCTTTTCTATTTAAAAGACCTCATTCTGAGAAGAAGTTTTGTTGTTATTAGTGTTTCCTTTATTAAAGAAAGACTTAATTTTTTGGAGCTCTGCTTAGAGTGTTTCATTTGGGCCCAATTCTAGACCTCGATTTTGTGTCATGCAGGCTATACAAATAACTTTCACAAGAATCTACAACTTAAACACCTTGTGAAGGCGAGGAACAAGCGAATAATCACTGCTTTACTGTATTACACGTGTGATGTTAGGAGACTGTGCATTGTAGAAACCTCAGTCCCTTCAGAATAGATCTTCTCAAAAACTGGACTGATAATCTCAGAAAAAAAAGCAGAATCAACCCTTCAAAGATGAGGCAATTGTTTTTTTCTGAATGCAAATCTTCCCAAAATGTGTTAAGTACAATTCTTAATACATGTTGTAACATTACATCACTCGGGTTGGGATCCATTTGCAGGCTTTTATTAACAACGTAATCCAGACACAGGCGGTTAGTCAGGCCAGGCAGCAAACAGGCGGTAACGGAGATCAGCGAGAGTAGTCCAACGGGCAGGCGGCTAGGATCGTAAACGGTAAACAGGCAGGGTCACAACAGGCAGAATTATCAACAGAGTAAACGCTCAGAATTGCAGTATAGAGACAAACAAGACTTCGCGACGAGCCAAGGGAAACAGTCTGTTTAAATAGTAATGTTAATGTCCTTCAGCTGGTTGTGTAATCAGGATGTCCCTGGGGTGTATGGGGAATGTAGTGTGGAGGAGCAGGAGTTAATGCCCTCTGGTGGCCAGAGGAAGCAGTGCCGAGGTTAGACTCCGTGACACATGTATTGATAAAACACGTCAATGGCTTTGTTTAAAGCTTTAACGAGCTAATAGTTTTTATGATTAATGTAAACTTATCTTATTTTACTTTTTTTAGCATATCATGAGTATTGTTGATTAAAAAGCCTGGTGGGACACATAAAATAAAATATTTTTTTCCCATAAAGAATGTAAAAACTATTTCTAGCGTTACATTGCATATAAAAAATGTAGATCGCTTTATATTTGATCTGCAAAGTTCCCAACAGAGTATAGATATAACCGAAAACATTGAAATGAATGATATGTTCATCAATATCAACATACTAAAAAGCAACATCTGTTCTAACTTCATGTAAAGTAAATTTGGAGTTTCAGCTAGCTCTCACTAAAAGATAAAAGCACGAATAGCTCCCTTCAGCAGCGACAGCCTCAACGACTCGATCCCAAGCTCTATCCTCGGCTAACACGTCTTTAAAATAACTATTTTGGGACAGTATTGAAAGTATTGTGTAAATACTAATATTGTGTAGTATTGTGTAAAAAGTAAAGTATTGAAAAATTACTTTTTGTTTTTGAATTTTGAGGATGAGGAGAGTCTTGTCAGTCGTAATTGTTAGTAACATCTGTTTGGGGTACTGTGTGTGACGTCACTTCCTGAACCAAAATCATATAAATATAATTCACATATTTGTCTTTAAATTAACTAAAAATACTTGTTTTCATCAACTTATCAATTACTTATACACTCTTGCTTAACCGTATAAAATAGCAAGTCATTATTTTGGATACATACTCGTAATGTCTTTGGCAGAATTGAAATAAGGTATTTTAATCTAGATTAATTTCAAAATTACAGTGAGATTAACCTAGATTTTAAAAAAATTATCTATGCCCACCTCTAAGATAAATACAGCTCCACCTACTGAGTTTAATAAGAAAGCTTGGAGTCTAATCGTAAGTCGGCTAACAAATACAAATGCAAATTCTAAATATTAATGCAAAAAGCAGCTGCAAATCAAAAACACACCTAAGATGCAATTCGAGGAGGGGGGTGAGTCTGTCACCTTGGTGATCAACAACACATTTGCATACATGCATATGAGCCACAAACCTGATATGAGCCTGATTACCTTACGAGCATGCTTACCCCATTCCCAACCCCAGTTATATTCCTCGTGTGTTTTTCAGCTGCAGTGACATTTTTATTTGCATTCATGTTGTGATGTCATCTTTGTAATTGTGAGTGTGCTGTGCACTATATTCAACCTAAGCAGTTAGGCCATCTCACACACAAATAAATAAATAAAGTGTTTAAATCTTTAAATTATACTTTAAAGACCAATTCAAATAGAAATTCTTAGATATGGTTTTATCTATACTTTAAAGATTCGAGAAGTTTTTGCCTGAATAATTCATTTCAACATAGATTATAGTGCATGCACCTCACCACAACTTGTTAAGACCAATATTTGGAGGCCCACTATGAGATAAATATTAACATTGAACACTGTCCTTTACCTATTTTTCAGAGGGCGAATTCATTCTAAAGTAATAGAAAAGCATCAGTACGCTATTCAGCACTACACCACACCAGGAACAAATCTGTGAAGTCTGAAGTAATACTTTTTTGATATTAAAAGGATGCATCATTTAAACTGAAGACACAGGCATTGCATTAAATAAGAGAGGATGTATTACACTTCATTTCAGTCACCAAATACACTCCCTCTATTTGCTTATATGTTCCATAGTTGTTGTTTTTTCTCATCACAGATAATGTCAAGAATGTGAAAAAGCCATGTTTATTACTTCACAGTTAAATATTGGCATGCTCAAATTAAACGGTGCACACAGTTTGAAAAATGATTGTGGTCAGGCTGTGTGTTAGGAATGGTCTGTTTTAAATATACACAGCTCTGCTCTGACACGTGTGTGAGGGCATGGCTCAGACTTTCAAACATGACCCAGCACAAACCCACACAGACATCTCAGTCTCAAGCCCAAAAAAAGAAAAACTAAAGCAGACTTACGCTGTACAAATGGAAACGAGTAAGAAACGGGAAAGACTTTTTGAGCTTGTCAAAGCGATGCATCTTGAGTTGTGAAAGATAATCTAAAAACACTTAGTCCAGTCCTCCAAAACAAATTTGGTTGAAAACAGGATCAGTGATGGAAAAACAACTCTGAAACTGAGATATCCTCCACTGGAGTTGAACGGCACACATGCTACATTCCATCCCGGGAAATCCACATTAAGCTCCTTTAATCAAAGCTCTAGAGTGCAGAGTGTGAATGTGAGGGAACAGTGAGGGGGCAAAAGTGAGAAAACACCAGAGAAGGACAGAGAGAGGGAGGGAGAGGGGTTCGCCAAAGGGAACTGTTCACTTGGCAGTCGAGCTAGAATATCCTAAAACAAAGTTCACAATGCGGGCTTCTGAAAAACTCCGAAGATCAGATGAAGTCCAATATACTCTCCATTTCCATCCAACAATGTCTTCTGATACCACAGTTTCTTCAATTCCCTTGGTAATCCTTCACTCTTGATTGGTTAGAAAACAAAGTACTATAAAACGCACATCACCATTGCGCTACTGATATTCCTCAGTTTGTTTAGTTAATCATTTGGCTCAAAACTGTCCTTTGGTCACATTTGAGGTAAGTTTCTCTATTATTCATTTTTGCTTCAACCCATGCAAGCTTGTGTCAGAGTCAGAGGGGATGTACTCTTCTGGAGCAGGAGGAGCGTCTGGGGCTCGGTCTCATTTCTCTTCTTCAGTTAGATCTCTCTCTCTCTCTCTCTCTCACTCACTCTCTCTCGCTCTCTCTCTCTCGGACAGAGACTCTATGGTATTTGGATGGAGGAGTATTTGATTGTGAGCCAAAAGATGGAGAGCTCATTTCCTGTGTTCTTCTCATGAACTGATCTCTTAACAAACTCCAAACTCCACCCCCCACTCCACCCCCTACACACACTCCCCTAACAGAACATGCCATGCCTCTTTCTCCCAAAAGGCCTGACTTTTTTTGGCATTCTTTTTGGTTTGTGGCTTTCTACTTCTCGTTTCTTGGCTGTTTAAAAGTGTTATCACATCCTCATGTAAACAAGTGCATGAACATTTGTTCCCTCCCCCATGTTTTTCTGCAAACTTCAAAGACTTATTTCTCATGCCATACAGAACGAACACTGTTACAGGAACACTTTACAAAACAAATCAAACAAATACTACACGTCCTAGATACTAGGGCTGCAACAACTAATTGATAAAATCGATAATAATCGATAATGAAATTCATTGTCATTGAATGTTGTTATCGATTAGTTGGCCTGGTCACTTGACGTCACAGAGGTGCAAGACACCAAGACGCACAGATCAAACATGGAGGAAGCATCGTCTTCAGGAAAAAGTGTGCGCCCAAAATCTTTTAAAGTGAGGAATCATTTCTCATTAAACGCTCTTTAGTAGATGGTGAGCTGCATACTTATGCTAAGTCACAACGCACGAGCACCTTAACGAAAACACGTTGGTATTTCGGATGCCAAAACATTAGTAGGGTAAGTAAAAATAGCGCTTAATTGTGTAATATTTGTATTGTTTAAGTGTGTTTATTTAAAAGTTTTGCTAACTTTGGGACAGTCGCTCTAGATCTATGGGCCACTTGCACAACTTCTTCCGTGTTCTGTCAGTTCCTTCTGGATATAACAAAAGGCAATGATCACAGCTTTGTTTTGCACTTGCTTTCTGCACGAATTACCAAAAATGTGTGTAAACGGTGTACGTTGTTTATGCAAAACAGCTAGCGTGACTCCCAGTGGTGAACTAGAAAACTGTATTTTATAAGTTTTTTTTATAAGTCAGTAAAGTTTTTTATAAGTAAGTAAAGTCGTACGCTGACCCACTGATTCGCTTTCCCAACTCAATATCTCGAGGCATAAGTGCTGATAATAAACATATGAGAGCTTTTTGTGATCTGTGTAACATAGCCAATGATCTACAAAGCTGTTTGAGCAGAAAAATCCGTCCTCAGAGATTGCAGAAATGTGTTTTTTGGGGTCGGTTCTTTGCAGGCGCTCCCGCGGCCATTTCCTCTCAGCTGCTCGTACATTGACAGCAATACACTTCTGCCATCTCTAAAAAGGAATTTTTTCTTCTCAAACAGCTTTGTAACTCGTTGACTGTGTTACACAGATAACAAAGAGCTGTCACACCAATTTTTGGAAATGTCTGCAGAGAGCGAGTGTAAAACAAAGCCGCGACCATTGAACGCAGAAGTAGTTTTTGCAAGTACTTCATTCACTTCAGTAGTTCACTTGCAACTCGCTAGCATTACTGTGCACAATAGTCAAGAACAAACTTTTTGTTTCATTTAAGATTTCCGTTTCAATTTCAGAATTAAATATCATTCAACTCTATTTGTGGTTTTTGAATTTTTTTTAAGTTTTATTCTATACATATATATACATATATAAATGGTTTTATAAAAACCATGATATTTATAAAATATCAAATAAAAAATGCATTTAGTTTTATCCAATTAACCGATTAAAAAAAATTATAATCAAAATAATTATTAGTTGCAGCCCTATTGGATACAGGCCACGTTGCTTCATGTTTACTTTTTATTGGTCTTTTCCTATTTTTGCTATCTGGGTTCTTTTTGTAGATTTTGTAACATGTTTTTTTTTTTTAAGTTTTTCTACAAAAAATTTAGATAAAGGTTTACAAGTTCCAAATAATTAATTTACAAGTGCCAAAACAAATGTACATGGTCTGGAACTGGAAAGGAAAAGTACCAAATCTAGAGTTGACATGAAAGTGAAAACGTGCATACACACCAGATCAGCTTTTGTTAAAAACTTCAGTAAGGTTACATAAGATAAGATCTTAAAACATCTAATAATCAAATGAGATATCCTTATATTCTGTGTAACACAGTCAACAAACTACCAATCTGTTCAAGTATTAATATGCCTTGCTCCACATTTACTGAAAGACATTGCACTAAAAGATCAAGGCCAAAGAAGCTGGCCAAAGAAGTGTAAACAAAGTGCTTACACTAAAAGCATTCCTGCATGAATTATATTAAGACATTTTACTAAAAGCAAAGTTTGTAAATGTGTTTACAGAAATGCAAATTTTGTTCAGAAAAAAAGGTGTTGTCAAAGTAAAAAAAAAAAATTTTTTTAGAACATTAATTTTTTTCTAAACTTGTATTTTATCTGGCCATGTCAATTTGCTCACAACTTGCAAAAAAGTGTTTCTAAACTTGCAAATTGTACAAGACAAACAAGGAAGAGTGCCATGGCCATTTAAACTGGCATCCACTTTTCTTCCAGAGAAGAGAAAAATATAGAGGAGATAGGAGATAAGGGAAAAATGAGAGAAATTTACAGAAAGAGAGAGAGAGAGAGAGAGAGAGAGAGAGAGAGAGAGAAAGAGAGAGAGGAGAGCGAGAGAGAGAAGAGAGAGAGGGGAGAGAGAGAGAGAGAGAGAAAAAGAAAGAAGAGATAAAGGAGATAGAGAGGAGAGGAATAGGAAGGAGAGAGACCTTTAGAGGAGAAGTTAAAAAGAGAGGAGATGGGAAAGAGAGAGAAAGGAGATATGAAAGAGAAGAGAGTGGAGAAAGAGGGGTGAGAGGGGAAGGAGAAAGAGAAAAGAGAAAGAGAGAGTGTGGAGAGAGAGAGAGAGAGAGAGAGAGAGAAAGAAGAGATAAAGGAGATAGAGAGGAGAGGAATAGAAAGGAGAGAGATCTTTAGAGGAGAAGTTAAAAAGAGAGGAGATGGGAAAGAGAGAGAAAGGAGATATGAAAGAGAAGAGAGTGGAGAAAGAGGGGTGAGAGGGGAAGGAGAAAGAGAAAAGAGAAAGAGAGAGTGTGGAGAGAGAGAAAGAGAGAGAGAGAGAGAGAGAGAGAGAGAGACTAAGAGAGGAGAGGAATAGATAATGGGAGAAAAAGTTGCAGGGTTTATAAACATAAAATTTTAAGTATATGTGTTTTCACTCAACATACCTAATATAAAATTAAAACAGTTTAATCAATTAAAAATTTAAGAGTTTTTTTTTCGTAAGTTAGCATAGTTTTCTCAACAATTAGTGAGTGGCTCTGTGCCAGTGACTTTTGGAAGACATTTGGAAGGCTGTGTTTTTTTCTCGCGCTGTCACAGATCTGTTTGACGCAGAAAAAAATACTGTTTGTATAAAGAAAGCATTCTGGAGATCGTTTTTAACTTCGGTTATCTGAGTTTAGATGGTAAAAGGAATTAAAAATAACATTGTGTATATTAAATGGGGTTTATAACATCTACTTTGCTGACAGAAAAATCAAACATGCAGGCTTAGTGTTCTCTCTGGTAAAATAAAACAATACTGAACACTTTAATCTGTTTTAAAGGGACAGTTTTTAAGGTCAACTTAATGTTTTTTTTTAAACTTACCATGTTCTCATTTGTGAACCCCTTCACGGACCGGATCTTGTGATCCACAATTTGGTGATCACTGCACAAAACTATACAAATAACAACAAAAAAACTTGTTTGCATCACATCACAAGTATTTTCCGCTTTTTAAAATAAAAATTTATGATCTAATGCTCACGTTGCAGTGTCTGTCTCATTATAGGAGCTGTTATTTCTATTGAAGTCATCACTGCTTTTGAAGAGACTATGACTGACACACAGATTATTAAACAGCTAAACACCTAATAAAAAGCAAACATTGTATGTCTTTATTTATTATTCCATTGTCCCAGCTTTTTCATAAGCTACATAATATCTGTTGCTGTTGAATTGATAAAACAATGGCCTCCACTCCAGAAACTCATTACAAGTCCTGGGACATGCCAACTTAGACTTCCAGTTCTTATATCCCATTATTATCCCATTTAAGAGCGGTAGTTTCTTATTATTTTAAGAGTCTTTAATAGTTTACGTTATGAGAGAGAGAGAGAGAGAGAGAGAGAGAGAGAGAATTAGGTGACCAGAGACTGAGTCTGTGTTTCATAAACAGTCTGCCTCCAATTATCCAGTCTGCCTGAGACATTTATAAATGTGCAGCACCACTTCAGCCTGTGCAGCTCATGTAGCAGGAATGTTCTAGACCCTTCTTTTGAGACGTGAAAATGTCTCTTGCCAACATAAACAGCTTTACAAAATGAAATTAATAGAAACAAATAAAAAATGAATCATTAATTTTGCCCTTCCCATCAATGACTCAAAAAATCAATATGAACATTTTGCACATAAAAAATAGTATTTTTATGCAATTTGCATAATCAAGGTGTACTTTTAATTATAATAAAAATGCATTCTGAGAAATCGATTAAAACCAAACCTTACAATAAAGCAAATGGGAAATCCAGATTTTGATTTAGAAATCAAACTTGTGTCCAAAAGTCAAGAAATGAAAATATATGTATAATTATTATAGTGAACCTCATTTCATAACAAAACTTTTTTGGATAGTTGATAATTCAAGTTTGACTAAATCTAATTAATGAGTGGATGAGCAAAACTCACACCACACCACCATATGTTTCACCTCACAGAGAGGATGAGTCCACCCTCGCCCGTGCCAGAAGGATTTAGCATTTGCCATTCTCTAAACAGAACGAGCTTTAGAGCAAACAGATGGAATCAGAAACCATCATTACAACAATTCCTTACATAGACTTATTCTTATGTGTTTTAGACAACTACTTGATGCACCAATATATATTTATTTTTTAGTCCAGTAAATCTCTAACAAACCACAAGGGGGCAGCACCACCAAAAAATTGTTACAATGCTGGTCACCTTAAACATGTCTCTTTGCTCTTCAGACACAGATGAAACTTCATAGCAACATTTATTACCGAACGACATGGAAGAAAAACATTGAAGTATTTACTTCTGGGAGAATACTCAACAAACCTCTGTTAAATTACAGCGGCTTTACATTACATTGTTAAAACAAACTTCCTCAAAGTGTCATGTTAAATTATATATCACTCAACAACCACAAATTAAATTAGCATCTAAATACTTAAATAATTTAAACAACTAATATTTTAGTTATTTATGCTCTATGGGCATGTTTATAATTAAAAACAAATTCAGGTAAACTTGTTGAAAGGTATTAAGCAAAAATAAAAAATAAGGTAAAAAACATCAATGCTCAACTTTTTCCACTTTGCACTCACAATCTCAAGATGTATGAGTCTGCATTCTTTCATTCTGCACTCTGAATTCATAATTCTCCGCGTTCTAGAGTCATGAAAATGAACTGTACTGTCTTTAATTGTTTCACAGAGTACTTCATGTACGCCACAGGAATATTTACTCACAAGAAAAGTCTTCCAGACACACTTTACCATAGATGTATGTGTGTGCATGTGTGCATGTGTGTATTTGTGTCAAATTCGTGCTGCAGATGGTTATTTACTTTAGAACGTATTATTTTATTCCAGTTTTAGATGTGCCCACAATTTTTGAATTATAACAATGAAACGTTTTTACATCAGAGGCTTACCAAATCATGTTGCTTGCTCCCCATATATTTATATTAACTAACTGCCTGCCACATAAACTTTCATTGTGAATAATTTGTATAAGTTATCCTAAAAGATACAGATAATGAAAAGTCAACCTATGAATAAACAAAAACACATTAGCTTATGATCAAAAGGTAAAAAAAACCAAGCTCATCGTTCTTGTACCAACAAGCAAAACCATGGTAAGATTAGTTTATTTGTAGTTATTTGTGAGAATTTGTGATTCAATAGAGGACTGATAACAGGCTGGTTTTAAAAACAGAAGTCTTCCTGGCCATCCTGAGTATTGCCACAAGTAATAAGTAATGTTTTTCTCAGTGGATAAACTTAAATTATGTATTAAATGACGGTTACATCACGTACATCCATTTACTATCAACTAATTAGCATACAATACATAAAAAAAAAACTGAAAGCATCATTGAATGTTGATGTTTAGTCAATGATAGTCAGAATGAGGTAGTGTTGAAAGCATGGCAACGGGAAGAACACAGATTGCTTTGCAACGCACAACCATTTGCAGTGGTTCAAAGATATTGTTTATGATAGATACTGCTGTCGAGGTGGGCCAAATAATTATTATAAACTATTTTTGTCATATAAAACAACTATGTATTTACTTGTTAAAAGATTTTGAAAGGTACATATGTTTATCATTAACCTCTGTGCTCAGGGAGACACAAATAAAACCAAGATTGCTCATAAATATCTTCAAGTTTTCAACTGTTTATTCTCCATATATTTATGTATTGAACTCTCACAATATTAGGTTTACCGCCTTTAAACTTACTTTTATATCAATAAAATGGGTTCATGAAATGTATACCTCTTCCTCATCGCAGTCATTGGGCAGGCGCTGATATTCTGCCGTATCTCCCATATTAAGGTCAAGACTTTAGCAGCAATGTTGGAGCACAGTCATTCCTCTGTTCACAGGTGACAACTTTGGATTCTGTTCCTCAAGCAAAGCGCCAGCTCCTAGTTCCTTGTGCCCTTGTTAGCATGTATTGATCCATGTCATATCAATCAGCATTTTTTTGATTCAACTGTGAAGAACACTCTTCTTTGCTTCAGCCAGCATCCCTCTCTCTCCTCTTTTCAGAAACATCTGTGCACGGCAGATTTAGTGTGTATTTATTGAAGCCCTGATGGGCTGCCCGATGCCATGGGCTAATCCCTTGTTATTGTTGTCATGTTTTTTTCTCTCTAATTTATCCCTCCTTTGCTTTCCCCCTTATTTTTTTAGCCCTGGCTGCCGGTCTCCTCTGCGTCATTAAGAGGATGCCCCCCCAAAACAACACGCAAGCTACCTCGTCAAGTGTGCTCACCAGTGAGCAGTGGGCTTGAGGCCCTCAGCCAATCAGAAAGCAGCAGGGCAATGCCTGATGAAGAGCCTTTAATCCAGTGCACGAGTGCATTCGAGAGCGAGAAAGAGAAACATGAAATCGCAGCCATCTGGGACGGCGCATTCCATGCATTTAGTCAGATGAATGCAGAGAGAGGTGAAGGGTGGGCTGTTTGCTTCCTGCTGCCTCCTGATCTATTCATACAGACACTGAGCTGGTTTAAAGTGTGGCCAATCTGCTGCTCGATCAGCCCAGTCTTCACTCAGATGACCGTGTGAGGCAAAGCTGTAACTAGGCTAAGAAACCAGCTGCTGTGCTGGCTCACAACCTTCTGTTGTCATGCAGATTTCTCCAGCATGTCAAGAAATTAGAGCTGTGGTAATGTCAGCCCAGGTATGTTTTTCTACCTACGCCTTCCTGCTGGTCCTGCTGCAAGCCATGAAAAACATTTTCCACTTAGGTGTGAACAGAAGACGTACGGTTTGTTTATTCTTCGGACGACTTTCAAGTGTAACTTTCAGTGTAGCCATATTGTATTTTCTACTCAACCCTTCCAGCTTTCATATTCAAAATAATAACTAGGTTGATCACTAAATCACTGCAAACTGTTCTACAGACTGCATCCACAATTGTCTCAAAAGGCCAGTATTACTAAAACACAACTTTTGAAGGTGTAAAGACATAAATGTGTATCAATACCATGCACACAACTATACTAGAGTGGTTTCATTTCATTGAGTCTTTTCAGCAAATATCTGTAAAAAGTTCAAAGCAGTGCAAATCACAAGCTATTCTCAACTGATCTCATTAATGTGACACAATGTGATTTCCTGACCCCTGAATATTGACTGACAGTAGCATATTAGCTTACCATTTGGTCGTTTCGATTTACAGGGTCCACACTGTGCAGTTGCATGAGGGTTTGAAGCAATGTCCCCAAAGAATGAACAAATTGCTCTGTTTCAGCATATGTACATCTCAGCACCAAAGGCTTCATCCTCTACCCACAGATGAGCGGTAGAGGATTGTACATGTATGGAGGAGTTACGTTGCTGATCCTTTTGCTCATGTTTTGACTGCTCTCTATTTCTCATTTGTTCACCGACAGTGTCCGTGGCAGCAGGAGATGTGACATCACAGTGAATTTATATTGGTCCTTTCACATGTACCAGGTGCACTATTGACTGAACTCATAAAGTAAGTTCAGGTAAAACATCTTTTAGACTGTGATATTTGCCCATTTTAAATTCAGGGAGACCACAACAATGACAAAAAATATAAAGCTGTTTAAAAGTTAAAATGCATGCATGGAATACAGTCTATTTGTATCAAACAAACCTGTAAGTGACAGATTAGAATTTAATCGTCAGTGGGATGGAAATTTAATTATTAGAATTGATATCATCCATCCATCCAATTTTCATGTCGGCTTTTTCCCTTTTCGCCAATTCCTCTGGCACATGTTTTATGTGGCGGATAACCTTCCAGCCGCAACCCATCGCCCACCAACATTCACACACACTTTACTCTTTCACACTTTAACACTATGCACAATCGTTCTTACTCAATTCACTTATACCACATGTCTTTGTTCTTGTGGGGAAACCGGAGCACCCGGAGTAAACCCATGCGATCACGGGGAAAACAAGCAACTCCACACAAAAATGCAAACAGACCCAGCCGAGGCTCAAACCAGCGACCTTCTTGCTGTGAGACGACCGTGCTACCCACTGCGCCAACCGTGACGCTATAGAATTGATATCAGTAATATATAATAATAATACATTCAATTTATATAGCACTTTTCTAGACACTCAAAGACCCTTTACAATTATTAAAGCATTATTCAATCACTCCACTTTCACACACTGGTACTGATAAGCTACCTACTGACCACCACCAAACATACCCCACCAGTCTCACACATTCATACAGTGCAATGTGGGTAAAGTGGCTTGCAAAGGGACACAATGGCAGAATGGCCCTAGTGGGAATCGAACCGCCAAACCTTCAGTTACAGAATGACCAACTCCACCACTGCACCATCTTTATATTTATATTATTTATGGAATAACTATTAATATATATATATATATATATATATATATATATATATATATATATATATATATATATATATATATATATATATATTTCCCAGCGATGGGTTGCGGCTGGAAGGGCATTCGCCGCGTAAAACATATGCCAGAGAGTTGATGGTTCATTCCGCTGTGGCGACCCCGAAAGGGATATATATATTAATGATTCCTATAAGATTGAGTTTATGTCTATGTGAGTTATGTGAGTGTGTGAGTTGGGGATGATTGAATGGAAGAGAGAGAGAGAGAGAGGCGCAAATGACATGGAAAGACGGGAGGTGTTGTTGGCGTAAAAGTTCAAGGGACCTTCCCAATAGTCCCTTCTGTCTTTTTGCTTCCTCTGTCTAGAACGTCCTTCGTCCACTCCGTGCATGTGTTACACACCGTGGCAACCCTTCATGGCTCTAAGGTATAATTTATCTTATTTGGTTTTGATTAAATAAAATGCTGTTGCTGTGTTCGCAATTCATGTCTCCTGAGTAATTATTTCCATAATTCTATTACAGCAGTAGCACAATTCCATGCAAAAGACAACCTCACCAAGCAAAAAACAAGCCAAGGCAAGTGCCAAAAAATTATTTTCAGACAATATTTTCTAGGCTCAGAGGTTTCTAAAAATATCCACAGATGTTTCAGTAAACTGTAAATGAACGTTTTCTTTTTAAATTTTTGTATTAAATTAGTTTTGTATTAAAACTATATTTCTGAGAATAATATTAATATATAATATTTAAATATTAAGTTTATGTAGAAGTTTTGTTTATTTCAGTTTGGCAAAATAAAACAAGAATAATACAAATGTAAAAAAGAGAATGATTAAATGGAGAAGCAGACCCCAGTGGTAAGTTAAACAACAGCAGAGCTATGCAAAACACGGTGTTTTGAGCTTTTGGTATTAAGATTTGTAAAGAGGTCATGAACCGAGCAATCAAATATCCATTAATCTCCAAATACACTTTTCATATGGTTTTATTTATTTCACTTTCATGTTCATACTATCATAAGTAGTATGTTTACTGTTAAAGTATAAAACCATATGATACGTTTATATTACCTATGGTTTGCATATTCGTATATAAACAGAAAACATATTAATTGTTATATTATCATTATTAATATTATATGTTAAGCTCTGCATGATGCCTCTGTCTCCATCAGCAGATGGCTGAAGTATCAAGGGCAGTGTCTTTAATTCCCTCTCCAGCTAAACACCCTCTCCCCCTCTTTCCCCTGCACCTTTAGAGAGCATCTCTTGCCTCCAGAGCTGTGAACACACAGATGATTGTTCATTGCTACACTGTCATACATAAATAAAAACAAGAGGCCTGTAAATGTAAACTTTTAGATTTACTCATAAGGGAGCCCCTCTTAAAATATTTGTTTTATTCAAAACTCAAACCACACCCTTTGATTATTAGCTGACTTTCATAAGTAAAACAACAATATTTATTCGTATTTTTAATCATCCAAAAAAATATCCTAAAGAATATTTCCCTGACTAAAACAATGGGGAGTGTTTGTCTTCAATGACTCTATAAACTGATTTGTGATTAAATCAACCCCAGGTGACCTTGATGTTTTTAAGAAATAGCATGATACTGGCTATGATTGTTAACCTTTCTGTTAAATACAGAATAATGCAGAGTTATTAGGCAAATAAGTTTTTTGACCACATCATCCTTTTTATGCATGTTGTCCTACTCCAAACTGCTTGAAAGCCTGTTACCAATTAAGTATATCAGCTTATGTGCATCTCTGTAATGAGAAGGGGTGTGGTCTAATGACATCAGCACCCTATATCAGGTGTGGATAATTATTAGGCAACATTCTTTCCTTTGGCAAAATGGGTCAGAAGAGAGACTTGATAGACTCTGAAAAGTCTAAAATTGTGAGATGTCTTGCAGAGGGATGCAGCAGTCTTGAAATTGCCAAGCTTCTGAAGCGGGATCACAGAACAATCAAGCGTTTCACGGCAAATAGCCAACAGGGTCGCAAGAAGTGCATTGAAAGAAGGAGGCTCTAAGCAACCTCCCAAAAACTGAGGAAAATCAAGCGTGAAGCTGCCAAGATGCCATTTGCAACCAGTTCAGCCACATTTCAGAGCTCCACCGTTACTGGAGTGTCAAAAAGCACAAGGTGTGCAATACTCAGAGACATGGCCAAGGTAAGGAAAACTGAAAAATGACCAGCGCTGAACAAGAGACACAAGATAAAACATCAATACGGGGCCAAGAAATATCTGAAGACTGATTTTTCTAAGGTTTTATGGTCTGATGAAATTAAAGTGAGTCTTAATGGGCCAGATGGATGGGCTCGTGGCTGGATCAGTAAAGGGCAGAGAGCTCCAGTTCGATTCTGGCGCCAGCAAGGTGGAGGTGGAGTGCTGATTTGGGCTGGTATCATCAAAGATGAGCTTGTGGGACCTTTTCGGATTGAGGATGGAGTCAAACTCAACTCCCAGTCCTACTGCCAGTTCCCAGAAGACACCTTCTTCAAGCAGTGGTACAAGAAGAAGTCTGCATCCTTCAAGAAAAACATGATTTTCATGCAGGGCAATGCTCCATCACATGCCTCTAATTACTCCACAGCATGGCTGGCCAGTAAAGGTCTAAAAGAAAAAAAAACTAATGACATGGTCTCCTTGTTCACCTGATCTGAACCCCATAGAGAACCTGTAGTCCCTCATGAAACGTGAGATCTAGAAGGAGGGAAACCAGTACACCTCTCTGAACAGTGTCTGGGAGGCTGTGGTTGCTGCTGCACGCAATGTTGATAGTGAACACATCAAGAAGCTGACAGAATCCATGGATAGAAGGCTTTTGAGTGTCCTTGCAAAGAAAGGTTGCTATATTGATCACTGATTGGTTTGTTTTGTTTTTGAATCTCAGAAATGTGTATTTGTAAACTGAGATGTTATATTGGTTTGCCTGGCAAAAATAAATAAGTGAGAAGGGTATATACTTGTTTTTTTATTATTTTGCCTAATAATTCTGTACAGCAATAGTTACCTGCACACACCGATATCATCCTAAGATAGCTAAACTTAATATTCAGCTTCGATAATTATAGCATATTTCAGCATATTTAATAAAAATATTCAGCTTCGATAATTATGTATCTTTTGCGTTGATTGACAATATAGTAGTTGCTCAATGATAAAATTAATCTCAAAAATATAACTTGCCTAATAACTCTGCACACAGTGTAGAATAATTAACTCCCCTCAAAAACAAATTTTTAATATGACCCATAGCAATACATAACCTTTCCACAGTTCAGAAGCTATAACTATGCTAAAAAAGTCAATATTTGACCCTATTTCCTGCTCGGAAATTGTCAATTGAGCAGTTTATGCTCCATAGAAGACAGTGTTGAGCGATGCTGATAACACAAGATGAAGTAGCTTCTGAAACCTCTAGATGGCACAGTGTTTACACTAAAAAGCTAAATAAGTAAGCAAAGAAAGTATTCACTTCTTAATATCCTGAAAGAGAAAATACAACAGGAAACCTTTTAGCAGCACCATTTTGTTCGCTAACTTGAACTTCTTGCTGGATGATATGTCTAAAAACATATATCATGGTATTTTGTTTTCATTTTTAGTTGACAACAATAATTATCATATTGCTCTTTTATGGAAGTTGTGCAAATCAGTCAGCTAGTTAACTAGTTTTTAACTACTTTTTGAAGTAAAAAATGACAAACTCATTTTTAAAAAAAGCAATAATTTATCATAGAATTGAACATATATCATGGCATAGATTCAACGAGGTACTGGAAACATTCTCCAGAAAGTGTAATCTATATTTAAATTATAGATCATGCAGCTGCTGCAAATTTGTTGGTGGCACATCCATGATTTGAATCTCCCCTTCCAGCACATCACAAAGGTGCTCTATTGGGTTGATACCTGGACACTGGGGAGTACAGTGTCAAGTCTGAGATGAGCCTACAAATCAGTCTGAGATGGTTGGCGCATTATGACCTGACACATTATTCTGCTGAAAGTAGAATACAGAAGACAGTTAAACTGTAGTAGAGATGCACATTGTGCTGGGGATATAGCCAAAAATATATATCCCGATAATTTTTTCCATATCGGTCAGAAACGATAACTATCATGTTATTGATATTTTTTTTTATTTCTGGAACAAATAAAAGCAATTTTTGCTCTGGAATGAAAGTTGTACAAACCTGATCATTGACTGTGTTTTAATGTCAAAGCAAGGCAAACAATTCATAAAAATTAAATTAAGGCATTATTTTAAAATTATATTAATTTAAAGTAGTACCTCTAGAAAATCAAAAGTACATGGATACATTTGTTGCACCTGCTCTTTAATATGCTCACGTGTGCCTAATTTCGTCATTAGTTACCTTATGTATTCTTGCTCTTTTCTGTTCATGTTATTGGTGAATCTTGTGTTATTTTGGTTGTGAGCTAAAATGTTCTGCTTCCCTGCTACTTCACCCTGAAGACGGTGACTGCTGTAGTCATTCTGAAATAAAAGAAGTCTGAACTCACTGTGTTTGGGTCTGCTTTTGTTACAGCCTAACAACACAATATTCAGTGTATGTAAAAAGCTCCTAAAGCCCCTTCAACCCCCTGAGGGCTACCAAGGTCTTAAAACCATGAGAACTCCTCCTGAAAGATAGCAGTCGAGACAAAGGGAAAGGATGACCGAAAGCTGAGAGCAATGGGAGAAAGTGAAAGTGGGTATAAGTTACATCTCGTCACCATGGTGCTTCTAAACCTTCTATCAGAACAAGCTTTACTGTAGGGCTATATGATCCCCTCTCACAACTTCTCACAGATATGGAAATCTGATTTACAGCCTAGAGCCTAAACTACAGCACATTAAACAATGGGTCCTAAATCTAAAGTCATGTGCGGCCCGTAGAAACCATTTCCAGAGGCGGCATATTGCATTTGATATATATTTTCTAGATGCATTTCCAGCATCTTACATAAAAGCACATAAAAGTCTCACCAAGATCCATTGCGCACACAATAAAAATTGAACATGTGATCCTCAGATGCACAAGAGATCTGTTAATAATTTGAAAAATCCTCTAGGACTATTCATAAAAGAAGAATTAACATGACTTTTTTTCTTTTCTTCAGTGTCATTGCTGTTGCTACAGTTCTGTTCTTGCTCTAGGACTGTTGCTGCTGATATGTTGTTAATACACTGCTGCTACTAGGCTGTTCTGTCCTTGCTGCTGCTGTGACTTTGCTGCTATTACATTGTCTTTGTTGAGGCTGCAGAGTCATTGCTGCTGCTATGGTCCTGTTCTTGCTCCTACAACATTGTAGCCGCTGTGCTGTTGTTGCTGCTGTAACTTTGATGGTACTACATTGTTTTTGTTGCTGCTACAGCATCATCACAGCTGCTACTGAGCTGTTCTTGCTCCGGCACCATTGCTGCATCTGTGCTGTTGTTGCTGCTGAGACTTCGCTGCTACTACATTGTCTTTTTTGCGGTTGCAGCGTCATAGCTGCTGCTGCTATAATTCTGTTCTTGCTCCTGCACTGTTGCTGCTGCTGCGCTGTTGTTGCTACAGCAACTTTGCTGCTACAGTGTCATCACTGCTGCAACTAGGATGTTCCTGGTCTGGCAGCATTGCTACTGCTGTGCTGGTGTTGCTGTGGTGACTTTGCTGCTACTAGATTGTCTTTGCTGCTGATGTTTCTGTTGTTGCTCCTGCCAAACTTTTGCTGCTGAGTTGTTCTTACTCCTGCACCATTGCTGCTATCATATTTGTTGCACCTGCAGCATCTTCAATGGTGATTCTGTGCTGCTGCATCATTATTTTTGTTATACTCCTGCTGCAATCTTTTTTTGTCTTTAAAGCTGTATCATTTTCGTACAGAATATACTCGGTCACTAAAAAATGTGCCAAACTACATTTCATATAACAGGAGAGTCTCACTTGTTTGTCAACAGCATCAAATCGTCTTGTTTTAACCTCTGTTTAATCTCAAACGAGCACTTTATGAGTTTTTAGCACAATGTTGACTGATTGTACCAGCCATCATATGGCAACATTGACTTTTGTAAATACTCAGAACACCCAATATTATACTTAAAGGTAAAAAAAGTTTGATGGTTTTACGCCAAAATTATTAAATTGTTCTTAATAAATTTTAGAACACGGAAAGAAAATAAACTGTATAAAACACATATCTTGTATTTTAACAAGTGTCATAATTATATTACTTGAAAATGGTTTGTCATTATTATTTTTTATCCAAAAACATTCTGGGACAATTAATTGCAGAGCAAAATGTGTTTTTGTGACAGCCCTACATTTAGTAGAAAGAAACCTTGAAACACTACTAGGATTAAATCTGTTATATCATCCCTAGTTCCAAGAAGACTAGTTCCAATCCACATGCTGTGAATGTATCCGAAAACAGCTAATCTTTGATTTTTTGTGGCAACTTTCTAAGAAGTGCACTGAAGCCATGCTAGCCATGCGTGCGTGTGTATTTCAGGCAGGTATGGTTTTAAGAGGGGATGCGTGGCGAGTAGATTACAATCTCTAGTGAGTGCTGGAGACAGCATGACCCAGGTGTGCCAGCAGGTAAGAGCATGATCCACTGAGTCAGGGTGTAATCACACCCAGTGTGAGTATGATAAACTACTTATAGAGGTTGTGTGTTATAAACTAAATTTGTACAGTCATTGATTAATTACAGCAAGTAAAATGAAATATCAGAATTTACCTCCTCCCCCTGCAAACTCAATATAATATCAGAAAACAACATATTTCAAGGTTTTTTACTTGTTGTTTACATGTGCTTTTGCGCCCTTGTTTTGTATGATAAACAATATATTAGCACATGACTGAGGGATAATAGGGATACTATCTACCCTAATAACCAAAAGATTAGCTTTGTGTTTAAAAACTATGAAAAGAACTCAAACACGTGCATATTAAATGTGATTCATATGTGTGTTCATATTGATAATGCTTAAACACAGTCCAAAACACTGCAACACATATTTCTGGCCTGAACTTTGCTAAGTTTGAATAACTATGCTAAGTGATAAACCACACATTTATTTAGCTCCTGTTAGCACTGTTAATCTACACAAACATCTGTGAAGATTTGTTTAATTTATAAAATTTTAAATTAAGCATGTCTTCTCCTGCATTTGTCACCTGATTCATAAAAAATCTTACACAAGATTTGCCCAAAAATACTAAATCTTAGATGGCTGCCACACAGCAGAGCACTTTATGTGATAATGATGCTCATGTGGATGGTTTTGTGCTCAATCAGAGCTGGGAAAGGAGCACAGTCCTATAAAATTCAGCTTCATACACCCTTCAACACACTTGACCAAAAGTATACAGGCTAAAACAAGTGGAATAAAAACCACTCTGGACTCTCTAGATCAGTGGTATCGAACAGAATCTCTGAGACATTACGCCCTCCATGCCTTGTTATAACTTTGCATCAAAAGACAGACCTTTAGCTTTCAACCAAGCACAGGTGGGGTCAGGTCAGTAACTACAGCCCCAGTGAAAATCTACAGAGAGTCGGCCCTCCATGAATTCAGTTTAACATTTGTGCTCTTGTTGAACTCCTGTTGCACCTGTTCACTCAAATGACATGGTTAATGAGCTTTTCATCCAATAACTACAGCTGTTTTCAAAACTAATCTTTTAAAACGCTACCACCATAAAAGTCAAGTCAAAAGGAAGTGAAGAATAATAATAAATAATGTGTTCTATTAACATAGTGCTTTTCCAGAGCTCAAAGATGTTTTACAATGTTTAGAGTATTATTGATTCACTCAGCTGGCCTGGGGCAGTCTGACAGGACGTGGCTACCAATCCAAGTCTTCGGCCCCCTGCCCACCACCAAACACACACATCCGTACACCAGTCCCACACATCCGTACACCAGTCAAACACATCCGTACACCAGTCCCACACATCCGTACACCAGTCCCACACATCCGTACACCAGTCCCACACATCCGTACACCAGTCCCACACATCCGTACACCAGTCACACACATCCGTACACCAGTCACACACATCCGTACACCAGTCAAACACATCCGTACACCAGTCCCACACATCCGTACACCAGTCCCACACATCCGTACACCAGTCCCACACATCCGTACACCAGTCCCACACATCCGTACACCAGTCACACACATCCGTACACCAGTCACACACATCCGTACACCAGTCCCACACATCCGTACACCAGTCACACACATCCGTACACCAGTCACACACATCCGTACACCAGTCCCACACATCCGTACACCAGTCCCACACATCCGTACACCAGTCCCACACATCCGTACACCAGTCCCACACATCCATACACCAGTCCCACACATCCGTACACCAGTCCCACACATCCGTACACCAGTCCCACACATCCGTACACCAGTCACACACATCCATACACCAGTCCCACACATCCATACACCAGTCCCACACATCCGTACACCAGTCCCACACATCCGTACACCAGTCCCACACATCCGTACACCAGTCACACACATCCATACACCAGTCCCACACATCCATACACCAGTCCCACACATCCATACACCAGTCCCACACATCCATACACCAGTCCCACACATCCATACACCAGTCCCACACATCCATACACCAGTCACACACATCCATACACCAGTCCCACACATCCATACACCAGTCCCACACAGAATTGCTCTCTAATCATGTTATACAATAACTTATTTTCAATAGGTGCAAGTTCTATTTTACTATACTATGGTTTGAACCATAACTTTGCATTTCAAATGTAAATAAGAAACACTGGCTTCCACACAAGAGATGAACAGCAAAGCCTATTTATACAGAAGTTAGCTGACACTTAGGTACTGCTGATTATTTGAGATCGTCTTTCTAAAATCAGATATTCAATATTATCGAGCATTAGAGAGTCAGTAACTCTAAAGTCACCTTTAATGGTTTCCTGAAAGATGTGAAAACCTCAATAAATCGTAATGCTTCTAAAAGTTACCCTTTACAATAAAGTTAAACCACAGAACAATTTAAACGGAAAAGTAACGTGCTTATATAAGACATTTATACATTGTAATGCATATACAGGGTTGTTTAAAAAAATAATAGCTAAAAAAAAACAATAAAACCATTAAACCATTAAGGGTCAAAATGTGACCAACACTGTAACTATGCGTGAGTATTTATTGACACATACAGCTCAAGAGTGAGAGTTCTTTCTTTCTTTCTTCATTCATTCCTTTCTTTCTCTATCTATCTATCTATCTATCTATCTATCTATCTATCTATCTATCTATCTATCTATCTATCTATCTATCTATCTATCTATCTATCTATCTATCTATCTATCTATCTATCTTTCTATATTTCTTTCTCACTTCCTTCATGTTCTTTTTTTCTTTCTTTCTTTCTCTTGTCTTTCTTTCTTGCTTTCTGACTTCTTTCTTTCTTTCTCTATCTTTCTTTATTACTTCCTCCATGTTACATACAGCTCAAGAGTGAGAGTTTACTAAACCATGTCCTTAAAGACAGAAGCAAGCCAGGTGAGCAGACAGTCAGCTGACAGAATTAAGGGGACATGAATTGACACAAAGATCCTTCAGATGTTATTTGAGTATTGAATTTCTTACACTGGAGATATCCTTTAACAGTTTAGTGATAATTTTTATCTGTTGCACAAACTCATCACTTTTATGAAAAGCTATTGAGTGCGTAGGTGGCGGTCTTCTGCATGACACACTACATACAAAGTTACTGTGTGTGGGAGGAAGGGTGTGTTTGAGTGTGTGTGTGGCGTGATGTTCTGAAAACAGAGGTGCCCTGTAAGAGACCTGGCTGATTGAATCATCACAGACTCTACTCTAGGCTGTTCTTGGAGAAGTCTGTGGCTGTTTTGATTATGTGATTTAACAAAATATGACTTGATTCTGCCATAATCCAGTTTCATAATCTTGTTTATCTGCCAATTTCAAAAATGTTTGTGACTCAACTTTGTAATAATTCAAGCAGAATACTTGTCATTCGTCTAAATTCATTGGGATAAAATGCCTGATAATGACATTCTAAGAGTAATTTTGAGTTTCAGAGCTCAAAATGATTTTAACAGCCAATGACGAAAAGTTGAGATCTGAGAAAGGGTTTAATGACGCTAATAGACCTTTTTAAACCCCCTCCCCCTAAGCAAATAAAGCTAGGCACTTAATGCTGGTTGGCCAATATGAATTAAAATGTGAAACACTTAAGGACACTATACATCTGTCCGAAGTCAGATTCGCACTAATCTTCTAATGGCTTCTCTGCATTTCGCAAGCTAGTGCTAAAAGTGGATTCTTACCATTGGTTGGCGCTCATATGTATTGATATGTTGTTCGCGAAAAGAACAAATCTGACTCTTTAGTAATAACTCAGTCGAAGTACAGATTACACTGTTAAAAATCAGAAGACACCGATAAGCATGTTTATTTTCTCAGATTAGTGTTTTTTTGCTCTATGTTTGGGTCATGTTGCAAAGTTTTGCAATTAGATGAGTTTTTTCCCCCAATATGAACGATCCAAATCGTTCTAATAAATGAACAAGCGGCAAGAGAGCAAAGCACGAAGATGAATGAAACTTTCCATTACTGAGGTACAGCAGCCACATGCCGGCAGTTTGATAATATTTGAGGGCTTTATTGAACAAATAACTTTATTGAACAATGATCGGACACCAGCAATAAAAGCTTCTGGATGTTTATGTTATTTTCTTTGGCAGTCTCTTCCTCTGCTGTTCATCTTGTAGATCTTTAGTGTTAGTTTTTGTCGTGAGATAGAAACATGTATCGAGCGCCATCTAGAGGCACGTTCATTTGGCACGGATGCATACGGAGTAGGGGTGGTATAAGTTAAAATTTATATCATGATAATTTCCACTGTACAGACTTTATCGGTATTATATTTCGATAATTTTCACAAGTGTTCTCATGTAGATTAGCGAGTAGTCTAGCGACTTTTTTATATAATTCAGCAAATATTTGACAAATCTAGTGAAATATCATTTTCTGCTGTTCCTAGTAACTTTTAACAACTTAGTTTGTTCTTGCTGACTGGATTTTAGCAGCAGCTGATGCATTCTCAGTACCTGACTAGCTTCACCATTTCCTTTCGGAAAAAGCAATCACATCACATCAGCTCCTGCGGAGGACAGGAGATTATACAGCTCCTCGTCTAAACATCAAATAAATTGAGCGTCCTAATACAGTCTCTGTACCTGTGTAAATACCAACTGTGAAGTTAGTTACCACATCTAATGTCAAGCGCTTCCCAGGGCGCCAAGAGGGTGCACCCCATCAGCACTTGGAGAAAGAAAAAAACGGGCCACTGTGGTTTTATTTGTTACATCTTGGCGCCTGTCTCCAGCAGGTGCACAGGATCCTACCACAGGGCGACTTTCCTTCTCTCCCTGCCACAGTGCAATAGCAAGTGACTGGACTGTAATTCCTTGGCGGGGTCAGAAGGATGGGGTGAGAAGTAAACAAGTTCTCATTCACGCCAATGTTAAAAATGCCCAACTTTGGGCCTGAAAAAAAAACATGTTTTCACCCCTAATGCTGTAATGTTTGTTTTATTTAAATTAATACATTTGACTTTCATTAACAATCTGAGGGGGTGAATCATTTTTAAATTTGTTTGTTTAGAATATATAAAATGTAAACATAAAGCCAATCAGACATCTTTATGCATTGGCTATGTCCCGCCTCTTTGGACACATTTTTGGTAACCGGGAAGTAATGCACATTCATGAAGGCGATGGTTGACTAGGCAACACCAATTTTTAGCATGTTTCACTGATCATACTAAACGTCGTGCATGCTACATCCATGTTTTATATTGTCAATGGCTCCTACAGGCTGTGTAGTGTGTCAGTCTAACATGACATGCGTGCTAACATGAAATTGGCTATGCATGGGATTTTCACCGGCTCCATCAATCGTGTCGGCATCACAGGAGAGGATGTATGGAGCAAGCAGCTTGAAGAATTCATCAGCAGGTCAACTGAGACATATATAACTATAAGATCACTGATAAGACGTGAGAGAACACACGTGCTTGCCTTTCTTTGTGGTGTCTGTAGTCTCACACAGGTTGATATCAAACCAATTCCAGAAATTTCGGAATAAAACTTCATTTTATAAAGCCAACGTTTGCTGACATCATGTCTATGAGCACATCAGAGAAAGCTACCATCTCAAGCGCACACAATCAGGAGCTGAAAATTAACCCTTTCCTGAATAAACCACTCATTAAGCTTTTTCTTTGAAGCGGGTAGTTGCATAGTCGAGGTGTAATAAAGTGTAAGCCTAAGTATTTCAAAGAAATTTGTGTCAATACTATATAAATTACAAAGGTTTCATTGCCAACTTCTTTTACATCATTATAAATATTTCTGGATGACTCGTAACCGCGGGTGACCGCAGACATCCTGTTTTTTCGTGTAAACCTGTTCACCACTGTTAGTAACAGCATTATTGATGAGAGGTAAGCAAAAGTGGGGCATTGTTTGGTAATATTTCTGATGCTTATTTTAATTTGAATATTTAATGTACTTGTGTGTGTATTTCAGCTCAGTGACTGAAACCATGAACTACAAGATGAAGACATTCATTGTTTATTGAAGAAAATATCACCAAGCTGTTTAAGTCTGGTCCTGTCTGCACAAGATGATACTTCATACAAACCACAACTGTGTGTGACTTCCAGAAAAATTGTACAAGTCAGTCTTGTGCAACGAACACAACAGCTGGAACATGCTACATATGGTTTGTATAAACAAACTTAATGAAAATACTTTTGAATGAAAATATTACATCTATTTATTTTTTTATTAGCATATGTCGATCTTTTGCTGGAGTTTCTTTTTGATTGTGTCCACTACAGCAAACAAATGTCCAAGTCTGAAAACTATTTCAGAATATTCTGATGACACATGTGGCCTTAAGCTCTATTTGTGCAGGTCTCCATGTAGACATGCTAATTTATTGGTTGTTTTAGTACCTATTATAAAATTGTTCATGTAAATGTAACCCATATGATGGATTTTTAACAAGGATGTTAGAGAAACCTTTGTAGCATTGATGTGCACTATTGCTTTCTCATTCTGATGAGATGTTGAAAACACATTGCTGAGAAAGCAAGAGCTATTACACACAGCATGTAATTTTTTTAATCTTCTTCCTGGTGTCATCTGTCTTCATACCACAATTCCCAGTCTGCCAAGGACCATATTAGGTGCATGCCAGTAGGTCTTGTCCCTATTGACATATGTCCTTGAGGTAAGGGTACTGTAAGGCGACCCTTGACCATCGAAAAAGTGTAAACAGAATTGTAGTGCACATGGGTGACACACAGGAAGTGACAAATAGAAAGGGTAAAATAACATGTTTCAAGCTGGTTCTACACAGTGCCCCAGAGCTGTCGTTCTTGGATCTCCAGACTCTCCAGGCATTTGTGACACCTCTCCACAAAAAGCACACCATTGGCTATTTCGGCACACACAGATAAATACTTCCTGTGAGGTAAAAAATAGCCGCTCTTCAGCTGATGGGAACTAAACCGCTAGCCTTGGCAAGGCTCCCTTCAATTCTAAAATTGCACATGAGCATGTTGTTATTAAGATGTAAAGCTTTTGTGAATGTCACTAGACTTCACATAATAGACTAACTAGGTATTTTTGTTATTGCCGACAGATGACTTTTTCCCATTTCCTATTTTTCATAATTTTAAGCAACTATTATTGGGTTGAATATTGGGTGAACAATTTATTTCAGCCAGATGTACACTGTATTATATAGTCACTGTTCAAAGGAATGTTTAAACCTCTACATCTCTAGATAGGAACTTTAATGTGTTCACAGGAACTCTAATTCTAATTATAGGTTTGACTAAAACGGTATCTGTGTAAAGTATACCCACCCCAAGTAATTGCCCTCAGTCTGATGAATGCATGTTTTTAACTAAACTTTAGCTCCATGACAATATGACATGCACAAAAGCAGCTACACAAACAATTAAATGGCCAACACTCTAGTCTTTTGCATGGCATATTTCCCCTTTGTTTAGGAAAGAACAGATTGTTTTTGTATAACCAGTCACTATTATGGGCTATACAATTCAACACAATTAACTAACTAAAAGTATGTTTATACAATGTACAAGATCCTTGCATTGCAATTAAGTGGGCAGGGGATGAAAATTAGAGGGGGATCAAGGTTGCAGACCACACAGAGGCTGTCTGAATCTGAACAGACCAGCAGAGTCAAATGACGATTTTTCCAGGCAGAGAAATAAGATCCCATACGCTCACCTTCACTGTCTATCTGACCCTCCACATAAAACACGATTGATGGGATGAGGGTAGAGAACTGCATGGCATTTTCACAGTGTCACTGTATAGTGACACATATGCAGGAACAAACCATATACTTAGTTACCCAAAATAGCAAATGCTATTCCCCTCCTGAAATCTTCTTCATCCCAGCAATTAAAACAGCAAAAAAACAAACCATTTACAGAGTTGGCTTACCAGCTGTCCACGAGGTGGGAGGGTGGCGGCTGGTCTCTTCAGTGATATGGGTAGTGTATACAGTGGCCGACTTCACAAGCTCCTGAGCCCATCATGCCATCATGCATATCTCCATCCATTAGGATCCTCTGTCACTGTAAATAAAATCAAATGCTCTAAATCTTTTGTCAGCAACAACAATAAAACTTTTAATTTGAACTAGTCTGTTGGTTTCTGCAGTTTTAGTTTAGTTTGCAGAGCAGCTATAGATGAAAAATGAGCAAAACTTCAAAACTGACCTGATGAACTGACTAGCCAGGGGTTTAGGGCAACTTAAATCATTAAAATGTTGATATTTAAATGCAAGAAAGATGCAGGTTTACAAAGGTGTCCAAAAATGAGCTGTGCTGATGGGGGGTGTTCCCACATAACACATGTTACATTGAGATAACATTTAAGGAAGTTAATTATTTCTTATTAAAAAAAATATTGTTCTTGGCATTTATAAGAGTTAATACAATTGTACAGTATATTTATATAACATATAACATAACATATAAGATTAGGAACGAGCACATCAGAGGAACAGCTCAGGTTGGTTGTTTTGGAGACAAAGTCAGAGAAGCCAGATTGAGATGGTTTGGACATGTGCAGAGAAGAGATAGTAGTTATATTGGTAGAAGGATGTTGGAGATGGAGCTGCCAGGCAAGAGGGCAAGAGGAAGGTCAAAGACAAGTTATATGGGTGTGCTGAAGGAGGACATGAAGGTAATCGGTGCAAGAGTAGAGGATACTGAGGCCAGAGTTAGGTGGAAACAGATGATTTGCTGTGGCGACCCCTAAACTGGGAACAGCCGAAAGAAGAAGATACAAATGATGCTTGACGCATGTTCATGTAAGCCAATGTGTCTCTTGCTGTGCACTAAGTGAGAACCTTGAACCTTTCTCAGTTGAAAAGGAAAAAAAATCACATCCAATTTTATTTTTTTCTTCCACTCACCATTCTTTATTACTTTGGTTTGGTAGTTCTGAGTGCTAGCCACTTGTTTGTCAAATCATTGATATAACAGCTCTTAATGAAGCTGCTATGACACAAACAATCTCATAGTTCCAAAACATCAGCATAAATAGAGATTTTGTCATAAAAGTTTGCAAATACACTTGTTTAGCTATCAGGAAAATACACTTTTATACACTGACCCGCGCATCACACACACATGAATATGAATCAATCTCACACAATCTCAAACACACACAGCTCTTGCGCTTTTTGTGCTCTTCATAATTCATAAAATAAATAATTGGATTAGTGACACAATTAATAACAACCTAGTTTTGCTTTGAGGAGTGCAACCCTTCATTTTCAAAATTTTAAATAAGCCAAAATACTTTACTCATTACTACAACCTATAAACAAATTTGGCTCTTTCCGTTCAGCTTCCCTTGTGACTGACGGACCTGTTTCAAGGCTGATCAATTCATAGAAGGCTAAACTGAAAAATAGGCTGAACAAATAAGTAATACTAACTTTTAGAAAAAAAAACATTTAGCAATAATTTTGAACCTCTAAATAAAATATTCACCATTAAGATTTATATAAATATATAAATAAACAAATTACTTGTTTTCTTAAACCTACAACCTAGATAAACACCTAGCTAAATTGGCTTAGAAACCTGCCTTATTTTATTTTTTCCATGTGGCATTAAACAATAGTGTTAGTGTAGTCTATAGTTTATTGCAGCTAAAATTTTTGTTTTAATAAAAAAAAAAACAATAACAATAAAAAGCAATAAAAGCAGATAGATATTACTCTCCATAAAAATATGGCCTCACCACACTGTTCCTCACCAAATTCCAAAGATCAGGAGTCATTCGATCTCAGCGTCTTCAAATCCGAATTAGCAGATATTGAGCTTCAGATCAGCCTCTTACAGGCCAAAAGATCCAAGCTCAAAGAGCAATGTGTGGCAATCTCCGCTCATAACAATTTTAAATGTACTTCACCGTCTGTGCCCAGAAGGACACATCCTGCTGCAGTATACTGCACGCCAGCAGCTGACCATCGCAGTCCCGCTTTCTCGTTTTGTGAACAGAAGAAGCCTTCACTCTACCGTGCATCCAAGATGTGAGGTGTGCACGCAGAACCGGTTCGACGTTCTCAGCGATCCTGAGATGAACACTCTGGTAATTGGCAGTTCCATCGTTCAACATGTCCAAGCGACTGTCGGTACGACCAACGCACATACGCACTTTTTCTTTTTTTATTCATTTTTGTCCCTGCATCTTTTTTATTCACTTTTCACATTTAAATACTAAAACTATGGTAATCTGGCTGTACTTTACATGATGCATAACATTTTCCAAATGGCAAAATTGTGATTAATGCATTATATGAAAAACTCCACAAACCCTGTTTGCACTCTCAGTGAATAACAGGCTTTAAACAGCCTTCAAACGTTAAATCACTCATTTAAAGCTGTCGTTTGACTGGGATCATGCTAGATTACTGTAGTTTATGTGTAAATGAGTGGCTATATTGCATTAGGTTATAAATAATTGATTAATAAGACATGTTCAGATGTCAACAACAAAAATTAGGTTGTTTTATTAATAAATAAAATGAAGGAATACACAAAATATTTGTTTTAATGCATGTCTTCAGCTGGTTTAAATTTCAGTAGATGAAACTCTTATCTTGCTAGATTTATCTTTCCTGGAAAATAAAGAACATACAGAAGGGTTACAGGTGTGTAAACATCACTGGGTAATTCAGTCTATAAATCCTTTTTTAGAAGCATTTTAATAAATATTCGATTGTTTGGTTGTATTTGCCAGTGTTTAATTTGAGCATCATGTTAATATTTAACTGTCAAATCTATCATAGATTATATTATGAAGATACATTAAAACATGCATTATTGATGATTCATTAAGTTACCTGTGAGCTGAGTTTTTGTTCAGATGGAGGTTTGTGGTGGTTTTCCAGCGGTCATGTTACGTGAGTCTGTGAGTAAATGTTTTAACCATTACTTTAGAAAAAAAAACCCAAATAACTGCAGTGAAGACTCCAGAAAATAAAAACAAACTTTTGTGATTCATAGAACATCACATACTCTTGCGATTTCAAATAAACCGAGACGTTTATTAAATTTCTCATTCCCTTCAGAAGGCTCGATGTGCACACAAGTCACTTGTTACAGCCATACAAACCCATCGCGGTGGGTGAAGGGGTCTGCCGGCACACGTTTCATGAGGCAGTAGCACAGATTCTCTCTGACCAATCAGTGATCTAGGATGGCTTCGCACTTGCTCTGGCCAATCAGCGAGAATGTGGGTTTAGAGTGGGTTTTGGAACCAGCTCAAAGTAGGTACTGAAAATGGTTCCATGGCTAACACACAATGGAGAAGCGCAATATACCATGCAGAAACAAGCAGAAAAAGCACCATTACTTGTTGATGGAAGGCAATGAGAGAGACGAAATCTGGAGTGTGCATGGGCTCTGGGCTCTGGGCTCTGGCCTCTGGATCCGGCCGAAGAACCATGCTGATTGTCGTCGACTCACCAGATCTCTCCAAAATCCACACAAGGAAATAATCCAACTCATTTCTGTGGTTGTCTCTCACTGTGAGTTGCTCGCTTTTTCGAGAGTAGGCTCCAGCAAAAAAACAGGAAGAGTGTCACGCTTGCGCTTGCGTGTCAGCATGTCTCGTGACCATCATTTTGAAAAGAGTGTAGAGAGAGTAGAGTGCTCATCAATATTTTATTTGTAGTAGGTAGTTGCATAGTAGAGCTTAATTGATAGATAGATAGATGGCTGGCACCATGAGTTTAGAAGAAAAAAAAACAACAACCAAGTCGATCAAACAGAATAAACATTCAACTATCAGAACATGCCACAAATTTTTGAATAAAACTTCTTTTTAAACGTCTCGGGCATGCACAATCAGGAGTTGAAAATTAACCATTTCCTAGGCAAAGAGAGAACATTGGCCATGAATTTTTTGGACATGAGAGAAAAGTGTGAAAATGTTATGGACTGTCTAAAAGTGTGTAATGAGGGGTTTTACAGCCATAAAACAGTGTTTTTCAACCACTGTGATACACCTGATCTCACACCTGAGATATCGTCAGGTGTGCCGTGGGAAATTATAAATTTTTGTGCCCGTGCCGTCTCGCGCCTGGCAGAGTAATCATGTAATAGCCTACTATTTCATACCAGTAGGTGGCAGCAGCACCTAATTAGCAACTAATTGCCTTGTACTTGGAGACAAGCGAATTAGTGACGCATGGATTTAGCGGCAGGTGACATTTACGGTGACATTGTGGATAGCAGGACAACGGTGAAAGTGATGGATAAATTTTTGAAGAGGAAAAATGCTGATTCTGAACTGGACCCAGATGAAGGTGCTAGTATGAGTGGAGGTCAAAAGAAAGAAATGACGGTGACGTCCAGCAAAGTTTCTGGCGCGAGGCAATACAACGAAAGCTACCTCGCATATGGGTTTGCTTTTACCGGAGATGCAACGGCACCGGTTCCGTTGTGCTTGGTATGTGGTGGAAAGCTCTCCAACAGTGCTATGGTGCCAAGTAAGCTTAAACGCCATTTCCAAACAAAACATCCTTCACTTATGAACAAAAATGTGGAGTATTTTATTCGCCTGCGTGAACGCACTGAAAAACAGGCGACTTACATGAGAAAAACTGTAAAGGTAAATGAGAGAGCCCTTAAAGCTAGCTACCATGTTGCTGAACTTTTGGCTAAATCAAAAAAGTCCCACACTGTGGAAGAGCAATTAATACTTCCTGCCTGCCAAGCCATTGTAAATGAGATGCTCGGACCCGAAGCAGCTAAAGAAATAGCCAAAGTCCCGCTCTCAGATAACACAATTTCCAGACGTATTAATGAGATGTCTGCAGACATTGAAAGTCTGGTTTTGGACAAGATCCGTATCAGTAATAAATTTGCTTTGCAACTTGATGAGTCTACTGATATAAGTGGACATGCTCAACTTTTGGCCAATGTGCGTTTTGTGGATAAAGACACAATCAGAGAAAACTTTTTATTTTGCAAAGCTTTGCCAGAAAAAACAACAGGAGAGGAAATTTTTCAGAATACCTGGAGAAAGGAAGACTTAAGTGGGAAAACTGCGCAAGCGTCTGCACTGATGGAGCTGCAGCCATGGTCGGGCGCACCAAAGGCTTTGTAAGCAGAGTGAAGGAAAAAAAACCCAGATGTGATCATAACGCATTGTTTTTTACACCGCGAAGCCCTCGTAGCCAAGACTTTACCAGCAGACCTCATTCCTGTGTTGGATGAGGCTGTGCGCATGGTAAACTTTGTGAAGTCACGACCTGTGAAAAGTCGCATATTTGCAGCATGGTGTGAGGAAATGGGAGCGGAGCATAAAGCCTTGCTGTTTCACGGAGGTCCGATGGTTGTCGCGTGGAAAGGCGCTGGCCCGTGTGTATGAGCTGCGAGAGGAACTTAAAGTGTTTTTAACAAATGAGGGATCTGATTACGCAAAGCTTCTTGCAAATGATGAGTGGTGTGCAAGGCTGGCATACCTTGCAGATATTTTTCACCACCTCAATGACCTGAACACACGAATGCAAAGGCAAAGGGAAAACCTGCTTACAAGTACAGATCAAATACATGGATTCCGTTCAAAGATGCAACTCTGGCACCAACGTGTGAGAAGTGGCAATCTTGCAATGTTTCCACTCACCAATAAATGGCAAGATGTTAAAACTGCTGCACTGTGTGAGATAATAATTCAACATTTGAAAACTCTTGAGGAGAAGATGTCATTTTATTTCTCTTCAGCTTCCATGGAGTGCCTTGACTGGGTCAGGGACCCATTCAGCTCAGCATCAGCTGCTGGAAACAACATGACTTTAAAGGAGCAGGAGGAGCTAAGTGAACTGAAACAAGATCGCGGTCTTAAGCTAAGTTTTTCTGATCTACCTTTGGACAGTTTTTGCTTGATAGCTGCTAAGGAGTTCCCCATGCTGGCCAACAAAGCTATTTTGACGTTGCTCCCATTTTCCACAACATATCTGTGTGAGGTGAGCTTTTCAAGCCTGCCTGCTGTAAAAACTAAAAACAGAGAAAGACTGAGAGCTGTGGAGGAAGAGCTTCGTGTGTGTCTTTCATCCATTCCTGCCAGGATATCAGCTCTGTGCTCCGGCAAACAGGGCCAGTTTTCACACTGATTGAGTGTAAACATGAAAATTATAAAATACTTTTTTCTTTGTGCTTACTCTATTCAAGACGTTCTAATGTCATTCTTCAATAAAAAAAAAAACATTAAAACAACAGTATAACACTTGCATTGTTATAAAGGTTTTTTTTAACACGTTTTCAGCTGGCGCTGTGCCGCGGGATCTTTTCAATGAGAGAAATGTGCCTTGGCTCAAAAAAGGTTGAAAAACACCGCCATAAAACATCCAGAATAACTGTTACAAAAAGCTGACTATTTTGTGGATTTCATTAAGTGAGAAGTCACTTACAATTGATGGCCCAAAGAACAAAAAAACTTTCTAAACATTGAGGGATTTTATTTTTCCCGATTAACTTCAAGTAGGGCTGAAACGATTCCTCAAGTTACTGGAATGACTCGATTTCAAAAATTGATCGAGGCAAAATCCTCCGTCTCAAAGCCTCTATTAACTCTGCTGGACTAAAAGTAAGAGACATTCAATCCTGAAGAGACATGATGTGGCTGCGTCATTCAGAAAACAGAGCATGGATTGACTGTTACAGTCTCTTTTTCTTCTATATTTTCAAAATAAAGGAAACCAGAAGCTTCAAATTGGCATTCACCTGTTTTCATTCATGTTAATACCTTAATTTTACATTTATAAGATTGTTGTGAAGTATGATTCTCTGCTCCTTGGGGCTCTAAAATCTCAATCTCGCTTCATACAGTTAACATGTCACTGAGGTGACCTGGTGTCTCTTCAGTACAGCTTTCAGTGAAGAGAATAACTACAAAATGAGGCCAATAGGACCAATCCTAGATGAGAAATTATGAAATGTTTACTGTTACTCCACTGCTCAACTTAACTTTTACTATGGTTACCGAGTTTCCTGTTATGTTTCAGTTCCCTACGTGAAGCCTCAGACGAACCTCTTTGTTCAGACCAATACTGGATAACTGAACTATTGCATTATCCGTCATTAAACATTACTGGTTTCCTATTTTCCCTCATGTGATGGGATGTTAAAATATTTGTACTTCCATGATATCTTCAATACTGTCTCTCAATTTCAGACCACAGAGGGACTTGAAGATACTCTTTAAACTGTATAAAGCAAGCAGTTAGGAAGTGGCAAGGTCTGGAGGGTGGAGTCTGTGCCCAGTCACGACTCACCAGTCAGTGGGAAGTTAAGGAATGCAACCAGACGCCATGTTCTGAATCAGTCTTATTCACATATACACTAAACCTCCACCTACATCACGTTACAGACACACCAGCACATTCTACTCTCCTAAACACAAAGAGCACTGTATCTACACACTGTACATGACCCTTGAAAGTCTGCCTTTTTCCAACCAAAAGACAAACATTATGAAAAGGGTTGAAACAGCATGTGGCAATAACAAGAGAAAATTGATCCCCAACCATCTTATCGGCCAATCTCTATGACAAAGAAATTAAAACTTTAATGCAGGCTTTCAAATATGTTCTTTCAGTGTTATAGCATGTAATATATATTTAAAATATTGCTAGAATTTGGCAACTTTAAACACATGGAAATAACCTGAACCTGTTACAAGATCCTTGTCCATAAGTAAAACTCACTGTGTCTACAGCTACAAAATTAAGGAATCACAGACAGTGAGGTGTCTGACAGGATCTACAAAATGTACTTGGCACTCAGTAAGCAAACTCTGCATGAGTAAAGAAGTCTAGGAATTCTACTGTATCATGTACAATGCAAGGAAAGGCTCACTGAACTCTTCAATAATAATCAGCTTTTTTTAGAGGATAAACATGCACCATCAAGGTAAACCTATGCTTAGTAATGCTTATGTCATGTGATCAGCTACATGATGTCATCTTTACAACAAAGTTGACCACTATACTCCACAAGTAGGTTTGAGTTTATGGAAAACTACTTTAGCAGACTAAATCCACATTGAAAATAATTTTAAAAAATGACGAAGAAAGTGTTTTTCTTAATTTTAAGTCACTTTCTGCTATATTTAATTAACAGTACATACACTCTTGAAAATGCTGGGTTATTTTTTTTAACCCAGCCACGAGGTTGAGCATATTTTGTTTGGTTATTTTTACAGTGTTTGGCATCTCTTAACCAACTATTTTTTGTGACCCAGCTCTCTGGTTTATTTTTTTAACCCACCCTCTGAATTACAGTAAAAGTGAGTGTTGAACCTACCGCAGCCTCGACATCTTCTCTTGAATTCCCCTCAGACGAACGAGGAGTAGTGGGAGAAAACAGTGTTTGGAAGGAAAAAAGGTAGGTAATGCAGATTGTAATTCAAAAAGCATTTAAGTAAGGGTCCTGTTATCACTTTTCTGTTGTCAATCTTTACAGTTTGTGAGTTTATAACCATTATAACTAAGCGGCTAAGGTCACCAGACGAATTCGTGCCTCGTATGAATCACGTGACTGAAAACAGCCTATTGCTTGAGTCTCTTATTTAGAACTAAAAGATCTTGAGAACAGTACCTGGAAGTTCCTGCCTCATTTTCTGATTTTTTAAGTTCAGATTTTGACAGCTGTCCATCGTCTTCTTGTTGTGTTTCAGGCATTCATTATCCAAAGCTGTGTTCTCCTGTCAGGAACTTTAGCAGACTGATGTATGGACTGGTGGACCCTCAGTATACTCCTGCTGCATATTGTCAAGCTGATGCATTCCATAAAATTAGATATATATAAATAAAAATTACCCAGCAAGTTGGGTCAAAAATGTAACACAATGTGCTGAATTAAAAAACCCAGTGCTGGGTCAAATATGGATCAACCTATCGTTGAGTTATTTTAACCTAGCGCTGGGTCAAAAAAATTTACTCAACCCAGCACTGGGTTAAAATAACCATTATATATTATTATTTTAACCTAGCCGTTTTTTTTTTGAGTATTATTATCACACTTGAACAGCTTTTGTATAATTTTTTGTAAATGACTTGGGATTGGTACAGGATTGTTGTATTGTATAACTAATTCATAACTAATTAATTAGTTTAAGTATGCCCGCATGGTATTTGTATTACCAATAACAAAAATATAACAAATAAATATGTTACACAGAAATTACCTCCTGTCAATCCCTATTGGCATGGGACTCTGGCATGAACTGGCGGAGTGATCTGTGTCATTATAATGGCGTCAAGGATTTTTGGTTGGTAAAAAAGGAATACATTCACTTATTTAGCAATACTTTGGCTTTAGAGGTAAAAACAGTTTTCAGTTCTCTATTTTTAAGGTCTACTAAAATGTAACATCCGCTTTTCCTCGTCATATTGTGATATAAAACTGATACCTTCTGGACAGTGGAAAATATTGTGATGTGATTACATGGGTAATCATTACCCCTTAGGGGGCAGAAGTGATACAATCTGCAAAACTTATCCAAACCCTAGATCAGGAAGCATCAACTCGACAAATTGCTCTCTGCGAAGTCTGCGTGCTTACGTAACCTTGTTGTGAAGCTAAACGTGCACCTCTGAAAATCTGAAAATGTGTGAGTCAACACATTTTCAGCAGAATACACGATAACTAAAATATTCGATAGCTACAGCCCTAGTGTTAATATTTAGATCCCTTAATTATTGCCAAACATGTCAGTCTAAAAAATACTATGATGCACTACAAAGAGAAGTGAAGAGCATACTAATTAAATAAGTTCGGTAGTAATTCTAACACAGTTAAGCGGCCTAATCAGAAGCACCAAAAAGGTTCCAAACCAGTTGTGGACAAACCGAAATATGACTTCAGCTTTGCAAGGGGTCGCTTGAGTGAACGAATGGATGTTAGTTAAGGGGGAAAAGCAAGGATTATAAATACATTTTCACCCTGCATGATCCCTAACTGACTTCCTGACATTAAACTGTTGTGATTTTTGTTTCATCAAAAACAAATAAAGTATGGCTTGACAGCAGTAATAGAACAATCAGAAGCTTCAGTTATGCATTGATCTGTACTGTATTCTGAACACAAGTCAATGACCAGCACATGAGCAACAACCGCTGTGAAATTGACTGTTCTAAAAGCATGTAAAAATGGCTGAAGGGCTGAGCACATTTATAAATAAATGCCAACTCTAATCCATTGTCTCCTCAGAAACCGCTGTTTCTAGCTTGTACCTCCACAGAGAAGCCTGACATGTGGTCACATTTTGCAGTGTTGAATCGATGCTGCTATTAACCTAGAGCCCAGTGCCAGGAGACAATCCACTAAGCCTGTGGAAATAAAATGAAAACTGTCATCTGAGCCAGTGATCACCTAACCGCATAAGTATGGGGTTGTCATCAGCCAGCTTGCTGAAATTCAGCAGCCTTTAAAGAAGGGATTCAACCAGTTTCGTAGTGCTTTGACTTGACTCAGCATATATTTGGGGCCTTTGGTACCTGTATTTTGTTTTGAACCATTTGTGTTCTGTTCCAAAAGTGGGCAGAATTGAGCCAAAGTGATTCTTGGATTGGAAAGAAAACCAAGATGTGACATCACTGAGCTCACCACATTTTAGTGCTTCTTGAAATCTTTCTGCTATTGTAATGCTTTAATTTAAACAAAGCCTTTTGTTTGGACGATATCACTTAAACAGAATAAAGAATATCACTCTTTCCATGATCTCCATAGGTCTAATCAGCTTTTTGGGTTGAATGGAATGATGCATTTGTGAAACTCTAAAACAAGTACGCTTAGAATGAACAATTTAAGGATGGCACAAAGCCATACAAATGCATATTATGTCATTAAAAAAAGTGCCAACTAGTAGACCAAACATACTCTCACAGCAGAGAAAAAAAATAATTCTAAAATAAAAAATCATTCAAACCACTAAAACATGCAAGATCTGTGTCTTTGGTTGAAAAAAATAAGCGGTTTTAGAGATAAATGGTCTTTTCCCCTCATGTGAATAGAAAACAATAAAGCTTGCACTGTCATAAGCTGGCAGCAGCCTTTTTTTGCCTGGCTTGTCTTTACATGCAAGTATAGTGATCACACCTCCACTGAGAAAAACCAAGCCTAGAGGTAAGACTTATTGAACAACTTTACCTGGCTACACAACAAACAAATGCATAGATCTAGGGCAAAGGTGGGGAAAGTCATTCCTAGAGGGTCTATGTTCTCGCAGGTTTTTGGTTCAACCCTGTTTTAATGCACACTATTATCTCCAAACAAATCAATAGCAAAATTAATTCTTTCACACAGTCAGGTGTTTTTAACAAAGCCTCAAAACTAAGCACGCCTGTAGCCCTCAGAAACAAATTTGACATTGCCTGATTGAGGATGTAAACATCAGACTTTCACCAACTACTTTGTTCACATTCATTATAACTTATTGTTTCTGGCTGCAATTAAGACAATCATACAAAATGAAGATTTTAACATATAACACCATGTTATTTTAATTTAAATTTGCTTAATAAACCTTTGGAATGAGCTTGGATGATGTGAACCCACTTTCTAATTTATTTTTGCACCTACTACATAGCGACTGAACAAAGATGCAATATAATATTTGCAGAAATTTGTGCGATATTGGGGATGCAGTGTTACAGTAGATCATCAATGTTATGACTCTCAGAGAATCATATTTATTACGTAGAACTGTGTTCATTTTAGCGTACTATTGTTTATCACATTCATTCTCTGTTCATGTGTTTTGTGTGTGTGTCTATTGGTCTTGGAGAGTTGATTGAGTGCTGACACAACAGCCTATAAAACAGCCTGCTCTGCATTTATTCCCCAGTCTATGGACTCGTCACAGGCCGATGATAGCACTAGCATAGGCTACGGTACAAGGAGGCAGCTGGCGAGTAGCAGCGAAGAGAGCATCGGTGCGTACACAAGAAAAAACAAGAAGAAAGCTTGGGATGGAATAACGCCGCTTTAACGATCTCTTTTTGTCATCTTTCAGTGTCTCGCTCTCAGTGTCTCAGAGGCTCATTGCGGCAGTCCCTGTTGTTCAGTGTTTCTATACCAGAACCCGTTTTCCCCGTCCTGTTGGACTTGAGATTCCGTCTATCCCAAAGTACTGGTCTGCGTGATCTGACACGCTGTATGAAAAGTCTCACACTTGTGCAGAAGTGATCAGCTGTTGCAGAGTTGAGTGAGTTGACTTGATTTCAGCGTGCCTCCTGCGCACCTATCGTTCAGAGCTTTATGTCCAGAAGTGAGTGTTTGAGAGTTGTTTTTCGCTGTTTATCAACGCTGTAAAGAAAAAACTGTTATCCTTAGTTTGTTCTTATCCTGCTATTCTTTTGTTTGTGTTGGTGAGTTGTTTATTATCTAGCTATTCAGCTGATTGTTCAACAGTGTTAACCAGTATATTATTTAGTTAGTATGTTTGATGTAAATATACTCATCTTGAGCATTGTAAATAAAGCACATTTTTGTTTTGAAAATTTTGTGTCAGTTTTTGTTCTGGAGCAACTTTGATTTATGTGATTTATTTGTTTTGGGAGTGTGTCTGTTTAGTGTGTGAGATAAAGAAATTTTCTCGTTTGTTGTGTGCTGCCCACTCATTGAGAGGAAAATTGCTATTTTGTATTCAGCAGACATTCATTAGTTTCAAGCACTTTGCATGGAGCCAGTAACTCCACCTGTGTAAACAATTCTCTTCAGTTTCAATGTTAACTCAGTTAATCTGTATTATGTTTGAGTTAATTGAGTATCATTAGTAGTCTGTCTTAAGAGTTTGTGTGTGAGAAAATGAACAACCAGTCATTTGTTTATTATGACCTGAAAAAGGTGTCATTCATTGTGCAAATGTTTGGTGTTCTTTAGTTATTTTCTCACTTGTTTTCAGTTAAGTGGTGATTCGTTCAGAGCCTGTGCTAACCTTGGTAACAAGGTTTCGGTAAAGCACATTCGGTAGAGGTCCTAGCACCATTGTTTCATGTTTGTGGTGTTTCTATGTAAGACTAGCATGCTTAAGTGAGTAAGCTCTTTTTTTATTGCGGCCTTGGCGTCACTTCTCTTTGTGTGTATGTGTTCATTTGTTTGTTCTTGTGGAGCTTGAATATCATTTGGATACTTTTTAAGCACTGTTTTAGTTCAACCTCATTTAGTTGAAGTTATTTTTTTGGAAGGCTGGTTTTAAAGCAGGGGGGGCGGGGAGCATCCAGGAGGCGGACCACCTCAGTTCGTATGCACATCAGCTGGAGTTGAAAATGAAAGTTCCGTCACCTGTCCGGAAGCGAGGGTTCTGTAGAGTCCTTGGCTCATGCAGCGCGTGGAGAGTGGCTCCACTCGATGGCCGCTTGTGTTTGCTCGCTCGTGCTCCCTGTTCAAAGTTTGTTTGAGTTTCCCTCTGTCTATGTTTCTCTGTGATATGAGTAGAATTCTGTTTTCTACCTGTTGTGGTCACGTTTGTTGTCTTCTGATCTCCAGGGTCTCAGAAGCAGCTTAGTATGTAACATGACATAGGATTATTTTTTGTTATACACACTAGTTTAGCGGTGTGTGCCATGCTTGTTTATTGTAATAACTTTCGAGTTAGCGTAGCCCCTAGATGCCTCACAATTTTGGGGTGGTAACAATCAATATATAGTGATGTGTGATTATATCAGAGACGGAATGCTATCCTAGACCGCCATGCAGTGCGTGAGAAAATCTGACAGGACTTCTTTAATATGGACGCGTATGTGTATTACAATTTTATTTGAAATGTAATATGCATTATGGCCACGTGATATGTGAAATGCAAACACATAGACCTGCAGGCCTGCATGAATCACGCTGTGCTGCAATAATACAAATGACACTTTTTTTAAAGGCATGCGTTACACAACGCTCATTCTTACATGCTGCTGCAATGTAGGTTAAGAGCAACAGCTGCAGCTCTACGTGTGACCCTGAGCTGTACATTCTTCAGTACAGTATGACCGAGTCAAGCTTTTGTTCCACACTACATTACTGTAATTGAGCGTCGATCTCCGTATTGGCAAAAAGACTGTACAGAACATAACAATGTAGTAAATACTGAAAAAACTTAAACTGCTTAAAAGGCCAGACATTAAAGAATTAATTACATAATAAATGTTAGTGTTTTTTCCTCAATTATATAGTTTTATGATCAATAAGACCCGAAATTGTTACCGTGATCAAAAATCAATTAATCACACAGCCTTAGACTAGAGTTTGCTGTTAGTTATACATGAGTATAAGTAATTTTACTGAAGAACGACTGCTAGTTCTTTTAAACAAATTTCGAAAGTAGTTTGACTAGATATTGGTAAACATAAGAATCATCAGTGCCAACTATTTATTAACTAATTAACTAATGGTTGCTCCCATTGTCAATTAGTCATCGATTTATGTTTCGATTCAGAAAAATGGGTAGTGTTGAATTAATTTTAGTGAAGTGTTGAATTAATTGTACAGTAAAAACAATACATTTACGTAGTAATTTTCACAGTTCAAAATGCAACATTTGATATCATTTCATATTACTTTGTGCTTGGACATGAAATTTGATTTCAAATATTTCAATATTATTCAAATTTTTTATTAGCTTTAAAAACTTCATTTTATTTTATTTATTGTTCTCAGATTGTATTTGACATTCTTAAAAAACTAGTTGCCTACTGTGCGTTTTAATGTGGGTTCTGAATGAATGCAATTGCAATCAGTAAATACACACGGTCTCTTTAAGAGCATTTGCATTTGCTTTTTAGGTTTATACAGGTTTACATCTTAGCTGTACAACTTGAAGCATGTAAAAACAACTTCAGATAAATCAGAAGCGAGTGCTGTCCAGTCGTGTGATCATCCATTTACATCTTCAATAAGGAGACTTCAAACTTATCTTTAGGGACATTTATTGATAAAAGACACTCATTAACTTAATCGTGAATAACTCTGATGAGAAGGTTTTCTCCCCGTTTCTGTAACTGTTCTAGAAGCAACTATGTTGAAATGTGTCTGGGATGTCTTGAGATAAACATAAACTGTACATGCTATCTTGTCAATGTAGTTTATTGTCGTCAAAATCCATTGTCAACAATAAACAATAAAGTTGAGTAATTGTTTCAAGATAAAAATCATACATGGTGGGGAAAGGGTGAAATCTTAGAGCAAATTAAAAAAAATTTAAATATGAATTCATAATTCATACAAGCCAATTAGATGTCACACAACAAATTTATCCATCCATCATCTTGTCGGCTTTTTTCCCTTTCAGGGTCGCCACAGCAGAATGAACTGCTAACTATTCCAAATAAGAGAGGCCTGAGGCACCCGTGTTCCCAGCGGTCTCCCATCCAGGTACTGAACGGGCCCTGGCTCCCTTAGCTTCTGAGATCAGGCAGGATAGGGCGTTGTCGAGTCGAAACGGCCGCAGACACAAACATATTTAAAGTTGTAATTTTAGCATTCTGAACTACTTTCCTTTTCATAAACTCTAAGTCAGTGGTTCTCAAACTGTGGTACGCATACCACCGGTGGTACTTGGGCAGCCCCTAGTGGTACGCCGACATCCATTAGAGATATGTGAAGGTCAATTCTGTTTGTGTGTATTCCTGTCTATACTAACTTACTTAGTATATATCCATTAAGACCAGTGTGCGTATACGCGTGCGTGTGTGTGTGTGTGTGGGTGTGTGTGTGTGTGTGTGTGTGTGTGGAGAATTATATTAGAATAAAACATGTTAATCTTGGGCCGCTGGTGTGGCTGCAGCGTTGACTGCATATAACAGGTGTGTTGCGTGTGGAACTAGCTGGAAAGCTCCCGAGTGCAGCGCGCAGAGCGATCGTATCTCTGTAATGACTGCAAGAACCAAAGGATGAAGAAATTAAACGAAACAAGAAGCTTCACATCGCGCTAGTCTTCGCGATGCCAGAGCGGGTAAACCCCACACACTGCTGAAAAGCTCTGTTTACATTTATCCAAAAAATGGTGTGCATTATGTGCGGAGACAAAAGAGTGAAACTTACACCAGTTTAAAACAACACTGTGTCACTGAGTGTTGACATGGCTCATGCTGTAAAAATATTCTGAATGAGCTCATTTAAAACTTGTGTAAAATGAAAGAATCAAACAGCAGATGTAAAAATCGTTGTTTCTCTCTGAGCGTGTACAATCCGGACGCTCGGTTCCTTCGATCACTAACGAAACAGGCTGCGAGTCTGTGATTCTTTTGTATGAAGGAGAAAGGGATATAAATGACATGCGAGTATAAGAAAAAGGGAAGATGTAACAGACTAATGAATCATGTTCTGGTTTCAGCCGGTCCAGGCGCTCACTAATAACAGCACTCATGCAGATAGAGCCTGACTAAAACCATAGCATTAATGCGACACAGTATTAAGAGTTATTCATAATATGATCATTTCTCAACAATGAGCATTTTAAAAAGTGTGAACATAAATATGAAAGAAAAACGATTACAACATAACAGCAAAAACAATGTGTTAACATCAAATTGTGAATAAACAATGAATGCAGCAGCTACTTTAATGTTTTATTTAAAAATCTATTATTTTAATCCCCAATTTTTACCCATAACTTTACCTCACTCTTACTAGCAGAATGTTTTTATTCTCCAGAGCTGAATATGTACAAGAGAAAGACGGCAAGAGAAATTGATGTTTTAATGAATATTTTACATATACATATTATAAAATGTAATATTTAACTGCACTTAACTTGGGGCTATGCTGTGTGTATTTTAATGTTGGTGCATTGTGTTTACTGTACAAATAATAATATGCAATATAATATTTCCAAAGGAATCTCACATTGTTCTATTGAGTTGCATGGCCAAAGGTATATAAAAATCAAGCACCTAGGCATGCACACTGTTTTCAACTATTTTTGAAAGAATGGGTCACTCTCAGGAACTCAGCTTGGATCTGTGCAACATACTGTATTCCATCCAACTATACTATAAGAAGATGGACGTTTTGGGTCATTTAGAGCAAAATATACTGAATGAGCAGGATAAATGCAGTGGTGGATAGTGCACAGATGTTAGAAAATAATAAAACCAGACATCTTTTTTTTTTAACTTAAACTGTAATAAACATATTTTGTTCTGCAGATACATTCATTACATTCCAATACGATACCAATACCAATACGACCCACAGTATAACCAAACTATATTTTAAACTTGCATACAGCACTTTTAAGCTGTCAACCAATGGCTTGGCTACAGATCAATGTTAGTTTTCTGGAAACGTTTTATAGGCTTTGTTTGCTACCATTTCTTCCTAGCTAATTTATTTGTTACATTACTCTGCTCACGAGTTTTAGTTACATTTAAGTATTGATACTGAAACAATAGCACTGCTTGCAACAAACATTATAAAACAAATAGACTATGAAAGATATGAAGCAGATTCCCGCCAAAGCCTTCATCGTCAGTAGTTGTAGGCGATATATTGCAATCTGCTTGTAACCTGCTATGTGGAAACACAACGCACCTGCTCGCTTTAAGTTAAGCGTTAAAACTCGTGGAAGCAAGCCTTTGGATCAAGAAATTGGCGACAAAACGACCTGAAGTTCAATGTAACGACATTTCTTTCATAAAGACATACTTGTTCCAAGAGTCCTACCTGTCACACTCGGAATTCACTCCTTAATTCCCGCAGTTGTCTTCTGCTTAAATAGAACTTCTTTCCCGGTTTATTCTGCGCATTAACGCCAGCTTGAAATCGCTTCTCTTTTATAAACCCGTTTTAGAGTGCATGAGACTGACTTTGCTAGTTCAGTCCTCTCTGAGGGACAGAATTGAGGTTGGACTACTCGAGTCGAGCTCTTGACTCAATCTCTCTCGAGTTCGGGCTGAACACGCTTCTATTGAGATGACAACCCACTCTTAAAGGGACAGGATACTTTTATTGTGGTAAAGTAAAGTAAAAGTGTAAAGTAAACGTTTATTAGACTTATATAACAATATAATTACAAATAAAACAAAAGAACCATTTCATTAAATAACTTCATTTACTTTTTTCCTGCAAAAAGTACTCTAACACAGAGAACCTAAAAGGACATGGCAGTAAGCGTCTGTTTATGTTTTTATATATATATATATATATATATATATATATATATATATATATATATATATATATATATATATATATATATATATATATAGTTATGGAATAAAATTGTGGTCAAAAAAATGCACACGCAAAACAAAGTTTTGAGAAAGCGCAAATGAAAACGCAAACGCAAAACAGAAATTTTAGGAAAGCAAAAGGTAAAACGTGAATGAAAAAATACATTTTGAGAGATAAAAAGCAGCTCTGAAGCGAGCCTCTGGGGTTCTTGTAGCTGCTGAGACTCAGAGGGAGAAGAGAGAAAAGAGAAATTAAAAACTAGGAAGAGTGGCATTCTAAATGTATCTTCTAAATGTAAAAGCAGATACTTTAAAGGTGTTGGACCAAGATATATTAATCAACAGAAAATGATTTATAAAATACCCAAAACAGAAGCAACAACTAACACCAGGAGAATGTTTGTGTTCGCTATATCTCTTGAGTGAAACAGGAGGATTAACATTTAAAGGGTTAAAAAATAGATCTTCAAAAATAGAGCATTATATTGAGCTTGCTTTTATCATTCAACATATCAAGTGCTTTTCTGATTTTGTAACATAATCAAAGTCCGTTTAGACCGAGGAGACATTATAAAGTTGACATATGTCTCTTGATAAAGTTAAACCATCGCTTGTGTTTGTAATGATTTATTAACAAACGTGAGCACTGACACTGTGTGTCGTCTTCGTCGTCCATGTTGAACATATGCATGAAAACAGTGCGTCGTTGCCCTGCGGCTCGTCTCTGGCTGATGACGGAGCTTCATGGGCCTCCCTCCGTGGCAAAACAGGGTCAAAACTACAAACTCGCAAAAAGAAAAAGAGCAAGCAAAAAACTCAATCGCAAACACAAAAGTATCAAAATTTGTGTTGCCAATACTGAGTGGCTGATTTTTATTTGCAGTTCTTCATTTCCGTTTGCAAAACTGCTTTTAATTACTTAAAACTGCTTTTTGCATTTTAGTTCCATTTATATTTTCTCAAAACGTCTGACCCCAGAAGTTTTCTTTCGATTCCTTTAGACCTCACTTTGATTCCATAATTTGTATGCTCAATAAAGAAGGACCATATAAAAGCTGTTAAATATTTTTAAAAGAATAAATACATTTTACAGAATCAGAAGAAACATTGTCTGAGAAGAAGCCGGTGTCTGCAAATGAAATTTTAGCAGCACAGCCCAACAGCAGCTGCAGCCATCTGCATCCAGAGTCCCAAACTGCATCTCTGCAGTTCTGCTCCAAACTGTCCTGAACACTCCCGATTCCACTAATAAAGCTTCTCTTGGTTTGAAATAAAAACTAGCAGCCATCCAGGATTTCAGTTTCAGACCCCTGGTCTACGTTCTTCTGGAAAAGTTGCTAATGTAAGTTGTTACAACAGCGCCATCTACTGTTCATCTTTCCTCATCACACTTGTCTCCTGGTCATTTAAAATGTTCTTAATTCCTGCGCGACAGACGTGAAGATACAGGCTAAAGCATCATGCGTTCTTCCAAGTTTGGGACAGTTCGTCATAATAAACAATATAGTTAAACAATTTGAATCTATATTTGAATCATGTTGTATAGAAAGTTGCTTCAAATCAGATTGTAACATAATTAATTGAATAGTCTTTACAATATTTAGGGCCCGAGCACGCCAGCGAAGCTGTGCGGCGAAGCCCTATTGTATCTGTTAGGATTATTATTATTATTATTATTATTATTATTATTGTTATTATTATTATTATTATTATTATTATTAGGGGTCGAGCACCGAAGGTGCAAGAACCCTATTGTTTTTCCTCGAGTGTTTTTTTTTTTTTTTTTTTTTTTTTATTATTATTATTATTATTATTATTATTATTATTATTCCGGGAATCATTGCGGGCACTTTTCGGTACCTGAACATATATGAAAAGTCACAGATTTTTGCACACGCATCAGACCCGGTGAAAAATTTCGTAAAATTTTGGTCCCAAAACTGATTTCTAAAAAATGGCTCTATAGCGCCACCTAACGCGTTTTTACAGCTTTTGAGCATCCAGTTTGTCGTAGGTGGATGAAATTTGGTACACATGTGTAAAGTACCAAGGTGTAACTTTTACTAATTGAAAGTCTATTTCCAAAATAGACAGGAAGTCAGTTATTTCGCAAAAACCTCTAAAAAAGGGCGTTTTTGCTCGTTCTACTTTTTGACGAACTACTCTCACAGACTTTATCCAAACATCTCCAAACTTCTTGAGTATCATCATAAGGCATACGGCAAGTGAAATTGCGAAGCTTTATTGACTATCATAAAGTATGTGGTCGTAGCGGCGGGCCAATGTCCAAATTTCGAATCGAAACAGGAAGTTGTTATAACTCGGGCATAGAATATCCGATCCGGCTCAAACTTGTTTCATTCTCATCGTAGTCCAAGCCTGAGAACAGCCATACAACAGCGAACGACATCCGCCATAGCGCCACCTAGTGGCGAGCATTAAAAGCCTGTTTTTCATAGTTTTACCCTTCTATTTCAGCCAGTGTATTGCATGCACACTTAAAACTTGTCGCATGCGTGTAAGACCTTAAGACCTACAAAAAAGTAAATTGGGTCGAGTTTTGAAACTGGACGGAAAACCGGATATTTTAGGTTTTATGCAAAAAACACAGACTTCATACTTTGACGAACTCCTCCTAGGCGAAATGTCCGATCCATCTGATAATTGGTGTAGTTAGTCGTAAGGCATTTGGGATGAAAAGTTATCAAAAACGCAGCAGTTCGTCAAACGGCCTTTGGGTGGCACTCTATAGCGCCACCTGAAGCGGTTTTGTAGCTGTTGCGCAACCAGGTTATCGTAGTCGAATGAAATTTGGTACACATATGTAAATGACCAAGCTGCAACTTTTACTAATAAAAATCCTGTTTCCAAAATCTACAGGAAGACGAATATTTCGCAAAAACCTAAAAAAGTGTGCATTTTTGCTCGTTTCAATCTTTGACGAACTCCTCCTAGGCGAAAAGTCCGATGAAGCTGAAAATTGGTGTTGTTACTCATAACGCATTAGGGAAAAAAAGTTATCAAAAGCTAAGAAGTACGTCCAATGGTCTTTGGGTGGCGCCACAGCAAAGTTCAACCTTCAAAATTGAGCAAAAACAATTTACATATTTTGGACTTTATCTCCGTTCTAGGTTATCCACTATCAACAAAAACAGCCTGCCATGATTAACCTTGTCAGGTTAAACAAAAGGATATGCGTCACTGTGACTGCGCTCCAAAAATTGGCAGTACAGCGCCCCCTTATATGTGACCAAAAACATCGCTTTAGCTGATTTTTAAAGCTGTTGCTCAAGCAGTTTGTCGTAAGCGAATGAAATTTGGTACACATGTGTAAAGTACCAAGCTGCAACTTTTACTAATATAATCCCTTTTTCTAAAATTAACCGGAATTGAGTTATTTCGCAAAAACCTCTAAAAATGGGCGTTTTGCTCGTTCCACACTTTGACAAACTCCTCCCACAGATTTTATCTAAACATCTCCAAACTTCTTGAGTATCATCATAAGGCATACGGGACCTTAAAATTAGAACTTTTTTTCAGCTATCATAAAGTATGTGGTCATGGTCGCAGCCAAGGTCAAAATTTCGATTTGAAACAGGAAGTTGTTATAACTCGGGCATAGAATTTCCGATCCGTCTCAAACTTGTTTCATTCTCATCGTAGTCCAAGCCCGAGAACAGGCGTACAAAAACGAACATAATCCGTCATAGCGCCACCTAGTGGCGAGCATTGAAAGCGAGTTTTTTATAGTTTTACCCTTCTATTTCAGCCAGTGTATTGCATACACACTTAAAACTTGTCGCATGCGTGTAGGACCTTAAGACCTACAAAAAAGTAAATTGGGTCGAGTTTTGAAACTGGACGGAAAACCGGATATTTTAGGTTTTATGTAAAAAACACAGACTTCATACTTTGACGAACTCCTCCTAGGTGAAATGTCCGATCCAGCTGATACTTGGTGTAGTTAGTCGTAAGGCATTTGGGATGAAAAGTTATCAAAAACGCAGCAGTTCGTCAAACGGCCTTTGGGTGGCGCTTTATAGCGCCACCTGAAGCGGTTTTGTAGCTGTTGCGCAATCAGGTTATCGTAGGCGAATGAAATTTGGTACACATATGTAAACGACCAAGCTGCAACTTTTACTAAAAAAAACCCATTTTCCAAAATTGACGGGAAGACAGATATTTTGCAAAAACCTCAAAAAGTGTGCGTTTTCGCTCGTTTTAAACTTTGGCAAACTCCTCCTAGGCGAAATGTCTAATCAAGCTGAAAATTGGTGTGGTTACTCATAACACATTAAGGAAAAAAGGTTATCAAAAACTAAGAAGTACATCAAATGGTCTTGGGGTGGCGCCACAGCAAAGTTCACCCTTCAAAATTGTCGAAAAAAATTTACATATTTTGGTTTGGATCTCTTTTCAAGATAATCCACTATCAACAAAAACAGCCTGGTATGATTAGCCTTAACAGGCTCAACAAAAGCATATGCATCACTGTGACTGCGCTCCAAAAATTGGCTCTACAGCACCTCCTTACTGCCCCTTAAATGCTACCAAAATCTTCGTTTTAGCTGTTTTGACCCATTGAACATGTTAGAAAGCCCACCAAAATTTGTTCGAAGGTCAAAAAACTCGAAAAAGGCCGGGAGGCGGTGCTTTCGCTCCGGCGGATGCATCGTGCGAGACCCCTTCCATCGCTGCTTGCAGCTTTAATTATTATTATTCTTCATCCGCCGCAATCGTCGCAGATTTCGCTAAAAATTGCGATCTGGCACAGTCGGCGTGATCGTAGCATAAAAAATGGCTCTACAGCGCCCCCTTGAATTTTACCAAAAAACATGTTTCAGCTGTTTAGACACCCTTAACATGTTCGAAACCTCACCAAATTTTGCATCAACCTCATCCTCAATAAATAAAGTAATCTGACACCGTTTATAAAACTTTACTGTAGACGACAGCTCTGCAGCGCCCCCTTGAACGCGAAAAAGCTCATCTCGCATTTTAACGAACTCCTCCTAGGAAAATAACCAGATCGAGCTGAAAATTGGTGTGGTTACTCGGGAGACCTTTGGGATGAAAAGTTATCAAAAGCGCAGCAGTTTGTAAAACGGTCTTTGGGTGGCGCCCCCACGAATTTCACCCTTCAGAAATGTGACACAAATTGACATACTTTTGAGTATATCTCTGTTCTAGTTTATCCGTTCTCCACGTAAACGGCCTGACATGATGAGCTTGGAAGGCTGAATAAAATGATAGGCCGCAATGTGGCACCGCTCTAAGAGTGCCTCCACAGCGCCCCCTTGAATGTTACTAAAATAGATGTTTTAGCTGTTTTGACACTCTAAACATGTTAGAAACTCCACCAAATTTCGGCTAAACCTCAGCCTCAATAAATATAGTAATCAGACACTGTTTGTACAACTTTACTTTAAACGACAGCGCTGCAGCGCCACCTAGTATGCGAAAAAAGCTCATCTCGCATTTTAACGAACTCCTCCTAGGAAAATTGCCAGATCGAGCTGAAAATTTGTCTGGTGACTCTTAAGACAGTATGGACCAAAAGTTATCAAAAACGCAGAAGTTCGTCGCACGGTCTTTCTGTGGCACTGCTTCGAATTTGAGCTTTCTCAAATGTATGGGGATAACGATACTTGTTACTGTACCTCTCACATCCTTCATCCAATCAATGTCAAAAATGTATGGAATGATGAGCTCACCCCTTAGAAAAAGTAGATATGCTTACTTGATGATACACTCATAGCGCCTCCTGCTGGCTGTATGAATTCCAAGGGATACTAATGTATTTGTTGCTATATATCTTACATATGTAACTCAATGTACATAACAAAAAATTTGCATGATGAGCTGGTAATTCTAAATGGAATAATATGCTCATGGCATGAGACTGTTATAGCGCCCCCTGGAGGCTTTAGGAAATGTGTTTAAAATAGCTGTTGTCATTAGGCAGTGAAAGTAAAAAATGTATGGAATGATGAGCTTACCCCTTAGAACAAGTAGATATGCTTACTTGATGATACCCCCATAGCGCCTCCTGATGGCTGTATGAATTCCAAGGGATCCTAACGTATTTGTTGCTATATATCTTACATATTTAACTCAATGTACATGACAAAAAATTTGCATGATGAGCTGGTAATTCTAAATGGAATAATATGCTCATGGCATGAGACTGTTATAGCGCCCCCTGGAGGCTTTATGAAATGTGTTTAAAATAGCTGTTGTCAATACGCAGTAAAAATACATGAGGGAAAAAATGAAATACCAGGGGGCGGCATCTTTGGATTCCGCGGACGCATCGTGCGAGGGCCCGCCCATCGCTGCTTGCAGCTTTAATTATAATTTGACCTCTAAATTGTTATTCTATGGACTATATTGAATAAATTAATCTTCATATTTCTGAACAATATATAAAAAAACTAGTGGTACTTGCTTTATTGAATATGTTGAACGTGTTTGAGTAAATGTTGAATATGTGTTTTTATTGAGAACACCTGAAAACCACAGGCTACACTATTTCAGTGAGTGACAGCCATCAGAATATTTACTGCAAATATCAGATTCTAAACATTCAATATTAAACATAGTAATCTAAATTAAAACTCACACCTGCTCATCCCAAGCACTTTGGAGTGTTCTTAAGGGCTTTGTACTTTGGCTAAATTAAACAAATGGATGAAAGTTATGTAAAATATTTGCTCTCCAGTTCCAGTAAACTAAAACATAAGACGAAAACTGCTATGCTAACAGAGAATTCCCAATAGGCAAATCCACTAGAAACACACAGATCAAGGATTCTTATATCAACAAAGTATTTAAAGAGATAAATGTAAAAAGTGGTAAAGTGCCTGTGTTACCATAATTTTATTGTATTATTGACCATTATTGTATCAACCAAAAGACTCTGCGGAAGTATTTTTAATCCCAATCATAAAAACAGTTTTAAATATACAAGAAGGTAATGCACAGTTCTGTAAACCTTTCCATGTATTGGGGGGTGGTTGTTTTTTCCAGAGGAAAGAAAAATAATTTATGACTGGAAACATCTTCCATCAGTAACAAACAAATTTCACTGGTTTATTAACAAGTTGTAATACTTGTATTATTTATTCAAGACTTAGAGAGCAAAACATTTCAATTAGAGGACATGTATTCGTACGCATCAAGAATGTACAGAGCAAAGCAAACAGAGCTTTAGAAACTTCAGAGAAGATGTGCAATCACTGCTGAAGATCATAAACATTCGCTTTTACTATCAAACAGAACAGCATTTTCAGGCATATATCCATTCTTTTCTAAATTATATATTTTCACATTAAATGTTGTTTTGCACTTTTTATAACGGCATATCTTCAGTAATGCTATAAGACTTGTACCAAATGGTACTATGCTAGATGGCTTCCCATTTCAATGTTTTTAAATGTTTGATGATTGTTTAGTAAATTAGTTCAAATCTTGTCCTGATGAAAAAACAACAACATTTAAATAGGAGTTAAACACACAGCATAAAATCAAGACTAATTAAAATGTTATCCCAATCTGAAGGCACATGAGAAAGAAAGCCAACCGAATTAGAGAAAAAAGCAGAACCTTCTGTTTTCAATCTCTCCATCATCCTCCCTCACTCTAAGACAGAAAGTAACTAAACTTGATTGCTTAACGGACAATTCTCCATGAACTAAAATAATTCATCTTTCACATTCATATTTTTTTCATTGATCCTAAAATATATTTGACTGAAATATGATACTCTTCACAGATACCACAGCTTGAGAAGCTCCAAGGAGACAAACCCTTCTGTATAACCCACAAAGGAAACAGTTCTTTGAAAATTCTTCTTTTTGAAAAAAACCCTGCCCTTTATCTGGTCACACACAATGGTGCATTTCCTGTTTGATGTTATTGTTCCTTGCTTGAGTGAGAAGAAGCATCTTCAGATAATTAAAGTGATACTCCACCCCAAAATGAAAAATGATTCAGTATGGAGTTCACGTTTAATGCTGAACCACTCGACTCTCAGAGAGGTTCAGTGAAGTAACAAGCATGGTTCCGAAATCTCTTGTTGAAGTCAAATTCTTTTCCATGGTCACCCTAACCAAAGCATTAGGTGTCAAACACAAAAACAATTAGAGCAGTGGCTCCCAACCTTTTCCCTTGGGGCCCCCTTTGTACATGTACAACAATTTGAGTGCCCCCCTTCACACAAACAAACATTCATACAAACACTTTTGTCTGTTTTACTAATATATAACATGTATAGTAGTAAATATAAATAAATCCATTTATTACATTTATATTAAATCAAATTTATTATAATTTAATTAAATGAAATACACTGGCATTTATATTTAAATTGTTACTTTTTGTGATCTGTGTATGATCATACACATTATATGGAACAATGAATGTTACAATAAACATGAATATGAACATTACAATACCTGTGCATTTACTTTCAAGAAAGCACCGACCGTAAGCACAGATGCAAAATCTCACCGTCTCACCCAGAACACATGACAGCTGCTCCGAATGTGTAGTTTTGCAAAATTATGTATCGCAGTTCTAGAAATCCCACCAGCTCTTCGCCCCGTGATGGCCAGCAGTGCAGCTCCGTGTGCAGCAGGAGAGTTTGGTGCAACTCATCCTCACACCTTTGCACAAATAATCTTTAGTTGGTAGGACAAGCTTTAATGAACTTTATGACTTTTACAACAGTTACCAGTGTGTTACTGAGGCCCTGTCCACACCAACACAGTTCTTTCTACCCGCGTATTTTTTAAAGCAGTTACAGGTTGAGTCCACATGTAACAGGAGCAGTGTTTTCACCGTAACACTGCCTCACGACCAAAGTTCTTTTTTAAACGTTACTAAATTGTTTTTGTCTGGACAAGATTAACTGCGCAATTTTTTTTTTCAAAAGAGTTTGAAGGAGTTATATGAGCTCTTTAACCATTTGAAGCTCTGAGCAAATGCTGCTGAATCAGTTAATGAGGACGAAGCGAGAGTTTGCGCTCTGGCTCTCTGAGCTGAAGGAGATCTTCTGAGATGTTCAGGACTACACAAACACTCAAGATATTTAATAACCTGTTTAATCACAGAACAGACACATTAAACCGTAGCAGTTTAGAGAGTGAACCAGTTGTTGGTAAAGACTGGCGAGGGAATTTTCTTTTATAAAAGACGTTATTCTTATCTTTGCGTGAGCAATATTTCCCAGCCATTAAAAGGAAGCGCTGAAGTCTGAAGAGTCTCAGATCTGAGAAGGAAGCTTCTGATTGGTTGATTCAACCTCAACAAGAATCTGCTGCCCTCTACTGGGTAGTCACACTCTCTGCAACATTTCAGATATTTTTACCTGGTTTGTAGGGACACAGTTTTTTTCTACCCGTGCTTGTGTGGTTGAATTTTGTTTTGTAAATGGTGTAAGAAACAAAAACTATTTCAAAATAAGCAGGTATGTGTGGACAGGGCCTAAGGATTCTGGACAGTGTTTGACTGGTGAGTGTTTGGCGATGGATCAGAGTGGGAGATTACAACAGCGAGAGCAGGTATGAGGTTATTGTTGCAAGAGCAAACAAGATCGTCTGCACACACACACTCAAAATTTATTTTTGCCCACTAAAAACACAAGATGAACATTTCATTCACAAAACACAGCTCATACGTCTGCAAATGTACTTTTTGTGCTCTCAATTTTATTTGTGACGCTTTATAACCCCGTATTTTTCTTCCTCAACACTGATTAACTCCCACACCCCCCTTGTGAACTCTGGCACCCCCTAAGGGGGGCGCAGACCCCAGGTTGGGAACCACTGAATTAGAAGAAATACTTTTCTACACTTTTCAAGCAAAGTCAACAATAAAATACAAGACTCAAAAGAAAGTGTGTTAATGTAGACAAGAAGCATCCAACTAGAAGACACCAGCCCTGAAGAGAGGAAATTGGGATGTTATCATTGTCAAAAGCTGCAGCATGCTCACCCTCTTTTTAGGTTGCCTTGTTCACTTTTTCCAACTTTATCCATCTATTTTTTTTTTTTACTTTAAATACGTCACGGATGGGAGGCTCAACTAGTTGCCTGCCAATCAAACCTTTAAGCTGTTTGCATCACACCCGTGCGTAAAAATATATTTTTAAAATTGAGACATAGATGAAATTTAAAAAGTGATACGTTTATTCTTGCTCCGTCACACTTTATATGCTTGTGATTACCTCTTTTTAGCCCTCAGTTCTCGACTTCTGATCCTGTACTTGTTTATACTTCACGGCTAGATGACACCAGTTTCTTAGCTCTATTTGAAGCTATTGCTGTGTAGTGAAGCTGCGCTGGAACCCAATCTGCAGAGCTGTATGCCTACAGGAACAGACTTGGACACCCTGGATTTAAATGCCCTGTACATAATAACGGGAAGCGCTGTTCCCAATAATCCCATCCACACACAGTGAAATATGAGGGGCACTGCCCACGATATCAGCATGGCGGTAGGCAAAAACTACCATCATCTTCTTCACATTATGGAAGACACTGCTCCCGATAATGACTCCGGAGTAGCAGCCACAGTGATTCAAATAAAGTACCCAGAGACAGAAACAAGTGATCTTAAAAAGTGAGCCAATTACCCCAGAAAGAAACTTGAAATAAACATTTTGGTGTTACTCTCCCTCAAACTCATTCAAATGGGTTTGATGGAGAGTAAACTATTGATTTTAGTGGGTTGGGGTATCCCTTTTAAAGAATGGCACTTAACTTTTGAAATCAAAGTGGTCTCTATAGCAGATGCTGCTTTCATTTGTCGACAGTATAACTGTCATAATTATGGAAGGCACTGCTTCCGATAATTATAGAAAAGACATTACAAAATGCTATTTATAGTGATCCCTGTCACTGATAAATAAATTATTCATAATAAATAGTTATTTCAAAGCAACACAATATTTTTTTCTAGTTTTTTTTTAAAGATGTTGTTCATGAGGTATAAAATTGTTGCCAAGAATTGACATATCTGTTGTCTAACTGTATTTAAATCATTTTACAATCCTGGCTGCTTAGCAAATGCCATACTTTCAGAACAGTGAATCAAAAAAATATTTAGATATGATTTTCCCATTCCTGTTTCATGGATTCAAAGAAAAAGATTTAAAGGTTCTCCTAAAACTTACTATATAGAAAAAAAACTACTTGTACTTAAGGAGATCTTCGAAAAATGTTTGAGAATGAATGAACTAAAGTCTGAAATGGCTTTAAATATTACACCTGAGAGTTAGTGCCACATTGAAAAACACAAATGTCTAAAGTTTTCATCTTGTATTATTCATCAGCTGACCTTCTCATTAATCCTGATTAAGTTCACCGGGATCTGCAGGTAACTTTGAATAAAAGGTCCCTCAAGAGGTGACAAGTACAAAATTCTGTACATAAAAAAAAAAAAAAAAAAAAAGAACTGTGACACTGTAAATATTTTGAGAATAAAGTCAAACTTTGAAAGTAAATTAAAGTAATGTTGGATTTTAAATTCAACAGACCTTTGTAAAAATAAACGTTCAAATATTTTAAAAGCACTAAAAAAATACAAATATATCTTAAACATTTTTGACAACTAAAGACACAAATAAACTGAAGACTAAACTGAATAAAAGAAGAATAAACTGAAACATTTAGAAAAATAAAGCTAATCCCTTCAGATACGTCAACTGTCAATCTTAAATATTAACAGTGCACTTAAACTTTTTTACATTTTTCAAGATTAAATGGAAAAAAGTGGCACCAGCATGACATTTTTTTCATAATGTACAGTCACTTTGTTTCATATTTACTCTCAAAATATTACAAGTTAAACATAATTTCTTGTTTTATTTCTAAATGTGGTATGGTTTTAATGTGGCACTAAACCCCAGTCCAAAAATAGCAAGCAAGTAGAGCACCCATGAACTGTTCTACGTTCATTCCAGAGATAACTTAAGAGCTGAGAGTTGTTCATCTAAATCTCATTATCCATATCCCAGACCTCTCCTGCCAGTTCATTGGCGCAGCCTTGGATGGTCCATGTGGCCAGAGCAAACTGGTTTTTAAACTGGTCCACGTCGGCAGCCACCAGGCCTCCTTTAATGGCTTCCAGGTGATTGATCAGAGCCGTCAGTGTGTGTGGGCCGGAGCCCAGGACGATGTGCCGGAACAGATTTTCCCGAGGGGACACGTACGGAGAGATGAGGCTGCCTTCCACCTTAAAAAAAGACAACACAAAGTTGTAGCCTGCTGCCTGCAATATTTCACAATCCAATCAAAAATGATTCTCTTAATTTGCCAGTTATTTATTCTATTTGCCGTGCACTGAAACAAATAGTCTGTCTTAAAACAGACAATATTTACTTTAGCTTGTATGAGTAAATAATTTTCATTATAATTAATGTATAATTCTTATTTGTAACACAAAATCAATGAATAGACTCTTTCAAGTTGACTCATTCAAGTTGAGTTTATGAATCTCTCAATTTAGGAAAACACCCCTGCACAGAAGATGCACAAGGTCACTTATTTTTTTAATTTGCCAGGGATAACGTTAGCAGGGTTTTTTAGCAACACAACTAGCTAAAATGACTTTCTTTAGAATTTTTAACAGTGGACAATTTTTACGCAAACCACTCAGACGTTGCTGAGGAGTTTATGATGTGAGAATCTTGATTGGTTTTGATCTGAAATTCAAGACTTTAATTCCTTCAATGTTGACAGCATAATTCTTGAATTTGTGCTGAATTTGCCTTGAATTTATTCTTGTTGGTTTGCCCCCTACACCAGAAGCATGCTGTGAACTTGGACGGACGTCGACTACAAGACAAGAAACAGCAGCTAAAGGAATAACCGATGAACAGTTTGTACAGAAGTACATGGACTGTTTTACAGACGTACGTTTCTTATTCTCATTTTAATATCATATATGACATCATTATATTCTCTTTAACAACAAGTAACCTGGACTGTGAATATCCTTTCTAGTTAAAAGAAAGTGCTAATGAAGGGTTTTTTGTCATGTGTCCTCATTACAGATAAAAATAAAGGAAAACACAACAAACTTATTAAAATCACTTCCAATACATTTCATTAATTTCATTAATTTGTGTTGGACAAACACAAACACATTTCATTACCAAAAAAAAGAAAATTATTTTAGAGCAGCTGAATTCAATAAAATCCAGTTTTGCCTAACTAAATTTGATTAAAGAACTGTGATGTATTTAATTTTAGTCAGATCTTTCAGTTTCAGTGTAGAAGAAAACACAAAAAAAATCATTGAGAACTGAAGTGTTGTTTACCCTCATAATGCGATTGTTGATGATGCGGCACTGCTCCATGTCCTCAAGGTCGCTATTTCTGATGACAGAAAGCAGAGCGCTGGCAGCACGGTCAAAGGAGCCCTGAGCTGAGAGAAGCCACTGCATGGTCACCGTCGAGGGGAGCCGGCCAGACTAGTGTGAAAGGAGAACAAATTAAAGACTCGTTGAAACATATCTTTCAATGAAGTACAAGGGGTTCAGCCTCACCATTTGACGCGACTCAAACTTGGATCTGATCTGTGACACATAGTTGTGGATGACGCTGGTATACTTTGCCACGTTGAGTTTCAGGATGTGGTCGTGTACAAGCCGAAGAGTGAGGAGCCCTGCCACCTCTCCAGCCGCCTTGGCCAGTTTGGCAGTGCTGTAGGATGTGTAGCGTTCCAGGTTCTGCTCTGTGTCCTCAATGGTGGCAAACGGGTACAATTTTGAACTCTAACAAACACAGATGCATGGGAGCATTTAGCAGACTCTAACAAATATATTAAATGTGCTTAACAATCACTGTGAAGATAAGGTATTTAATCAGTTTTTGATTGAAATTCATTCTCAGGGTTAACCGTCCCTGTTTGATGAACATCTACTCAGACCTAAAAGCTTTCAGAAGAGATTTCCACTCTGAGAATTCAAGAGCACCTCCTAGTGGTCACTGAGGTGCAGGTGAATCTGCAGGAGGAAAAACTCAGTAGTAGAAAACAAAAGTGATAATTACAAATTTATCATTTTTTTTTTCTTAAGAATTGTATTTCTTCAAGTAAAGAGTCTCATTTCACATAAAATGAACTAGAGTAAATGTAAAAGTAGTGTACTTTTGTAAAAATAGGTGGAAAGTAGAAAACACCATTACAGAAAAATGTTTCTGTAAAGACTGATCAAACAGTTGTTGGTTCATTTTGTATCAAAATCTGTATAAACCCTGATATTAACTTGCCAACAGGCTCAGAAATGTTTATTGCGAATAAATACAAAGGTAAAAGTACAATATGCCTTGGTCTGAAGTGTACTAATGAATGTAGTGAATGCCGTTCATTTTTGTGTAACTAAAATACAGTTTCAGTGTGAGACACATGACCAGAATAGGTAACTATTTAACTCTCGCAATACACTGTTAATGGATTCAATGTGCATGCGTGTGCCTTTGGTAATTAAGCAAAGCCAACTTTCATTGTACTAAATACAATTAAGAGAAGGATTTAGATTATTTAAAAGTTCAGAGATGACAACATTGATTTCAGACAAGAACAACAAATCTCCAAAACCTCCAACTCTTACGAAAGAAGCTGTTCTGTAGGACCTCTGTCTGACTGCTTTATGTAGGACTTTAACCATTTCTGTAAAATAAAACTAAATAAACAAAAACCCACTCATATCTTATGTTATGTTCAGACAAAAGTTGGGCGATGTCGACCAATTTGGCATTGTACGATGTCTAATGAGGATGGACCAAATGAAAGAGGACAGTCACGAGGCAAGTCACAGAAACTCACAGCCGATCTGAAGCGCGCCATTTGAGAGCAGATCGGAGCCAAATTTAGCAATAATGCCATCATGAATATAGTGCAAAGCAGCCTTTCTTGACTCAAGATACAGAGGGATCATATGAAACCACCTGAGCTTAGCACAAAACCAGCATTAAACTGTTTGTTAGAACCGCGGCAGCCACTCGCAAGTCCATCACACGGACGAGCACGACAGAGGCACATTAACAGAATCTGATTCATCCACCTCTTCTCATGTCCAATATCACTCATAAATATTTAATTAATATGTGATAGCAGTACTCCATATAAAAGGGTGTTTAGCACAAAGGATAATGCTGTTACTACACTTCGTGCTTATTAAGCCTTTTACCCCTATAATAATACTGTAATTATAACCGTTCGCCTGGTATTCTTGTCTTGTTTTTAATAATGGTGTCAGAAAAAGATTTTTTATAATTATTTTTGCCAGTTTTCCTTTTCAGATTAAATAAAACTTTCAAATCTGGCAAATATATGTTTTTATTATTGTATAAAGGTTCAGAACAGTGTGTAATAACAAGAAAGGTAAAATACTGATTTAAATTTTCATCAAGTTTCTCTTTATAAACAACCATAAACGTAGAGTGACAAAACCTTTGAGATTTTACATCAACTCAAACAGTTTTATTCGGATAGGGCTTTCTGTGTTTATTTCACTAGTTGTTTTATTCTCATAAGTTCAGGAGTTTTTTAGTGTCCCTAAAGCTTCGGTCTCTGCCTCAGACATCATCTCCACCCTCAGGAGGATTCCCTTCATCAGGAGAATCTCTAGAAATATAAAGACATTACATGAGATTAGATAAGATTTGTCAAAAAAAACCTTGTGTTTCTACACAGAAATGAGCAAAAGATAAAATAAAAAATATATAGTGATTTAGATATAGAAACAATATGTTGTAGAATTCAAGAACATGAGCAGTAATAAATCAATATTATAAAATGTCAATTAGAAAAATGACAGTATATATATTGGAAAGCATTGTTGTTATAAAGCTGTGAATAAACCCTGTGGATAAAAACTATCACTTACTGTGGTTGAGATGGTGACAGAGCGCCCCCTGCCTGCTGCTGTTTATCCTCTTCCACAAATCTCCCAGAGGCTCCTCCTCACGATCTTTCAGTTTTTTATGTTTTTCAACGAATAATTTTTTTAAGGTAAACAAACTATAATTTGTTTGGAGTTCACCATTATGGTGATTTCAACAACTTCGTTATCTTGTAATAATTTCCTCATAATAATAAGGATAATAATACAGATGCAGAGGGCTCAGCATCGCGATGTCCATCTGCCATTGGTGGCATCTTTGCAGCACGGATTCATATAGCAGCTAGCCATCGTTCAAAACTATAATCGGAATTAAACATAAAATAACCCATCAAAATATCCAATACATGACAAAGTGTCACTTTGGATTGCTGTCTGAAACACACCACTGTAACTGATCTTTTAATTAAAACCCTGGTGCTGTCTGCCCTTGTCTGATGGTTGACTGTCGTGAAGGCTTAATAAGGTCTTCGTATGCATATATATGTTTAAAAACTAAACACTCACTGAAGTAAATCGAAAAGAGAGTGATGGAATGCCTGAGAAGGCCTGGAATGGATAAGATGAATGAGACAGACTCGTGGGCTCCATTCTGTGAAGGAGAAAAAAAATATTAAAACTATTTTGTTTGATCATTGAATGAATATGTCCTTTTAAGTGCCACTACTATTTGAGTAAAAAAAAATAGAAACCTGACAGAAGATCGAATGTTGAAAATAACAAACAATGTTTTTTTGAGGCTGAGACTAAGAAGTCTATGACTCTTAGCACTTCTGTTCAACCGAGGGACAACCTCTGGCATTTCCTCTCGAGGTGTAAGGGAAAATGGTTCAACTGCGGTTCATTCTCTAACCACTTGAGGCTAACTCCAAAAGTGAGCAGGTTTTAATTCTCAACAATATTAAAAATGGACAAGGTGATCAATTAACCAAAAACCTATTTAACAAATACTACTTAAAATAAACATAATAAACCTTAGGTTAGAAAACAAACAAGTGAAATGTACTTTTAACATTTATAATTTCTAAAACTTATAGCATCAATTCCTGTATTTAGTGTCAAAAATCAGAAAGGTCTGGATGATTTCATAAACTTGACTTTGAGAGTTTTATATGGCAAATGGTTTTGATTAAACATTTAGCATCTACTTCACAGTATTCCATGAATGTAGAAGTGATTGATAGAAAGTTCAACAGATAAAAAAATTTCAAAGGAATCAGCAACTCAGTGCAACAAGTGCTCGTTATATAAATATTTACAAACACAAGTTTGCCAAATAAATAAATACATTTAATAATACAATTGTACAAGTAAATTTGGTTTAAGCCAGACACACTTACACAGATCGCTCCCAGTTGGATCCAGCAAATTGTTCATGCAAGGACTTGGTGGCATCCAGAGGAGATGACACCTGTTGATGGAAAAACACAACACACATCAACAGTTTAAATACAATTATTAATATCAAAGCACCGATGATAAAGCGTTTCACAGTACTCTTGACCTGTTTCACGGTGCTCTCTAACAGGTCGAACAGCAGTGGACTGGCAGTGGCTTTGAAAGAGTCGACCCCTAAAGAGAAGATCGATAAAGGATGGTGAGAAACAAAGCTAAATCATATACTTGTCAACAGCATTTAAAAAGTTACAAACCTGAAATCAGCTCGTCAAGGCTGATGTAAGAAAACACTTTCAGATTCAAGGAGGTCAGGTAGCCCTGTGAATAAAAAACAACTTGCATGTTGCTATACAAAAGCTCATCAGTAGATCATCAGCAGCTCAATGGCTTGTGATAAATGTTAGCATCTCAAGAGCATGTTTTTAAAATGAATCATATTTTCACTACCATGTTCATTAAATTACCAATGCATAGCACCAAGCTATTGTAATGGAACATTCAATCATTATAATTAATATCAGTATTATAGAATGTAATGTTTCCTATAAGATTGTGCTTTGGCCGCGTTTGCTTGGGATGGTCCAGGGGAGGAGAAATGGAAGCAATGTAGAGGGGCGGGACTTGTACTGGAGTGAATCTAAGCCAAATATCCCAAATGGGTCCTCTTCTACCCTGCCTTCCTAACTTCTTAGGTGTCCTATTACTTTTCCCCCTTACTTCACTTTTTCCCTTTCCTTTACTTATTTCTTTTTCTTATATAAATTAGTAGCTCAATAGCTTTTTGCTACATATTACCATCTCAAGAGCATGTTTATTACATGAATCAGAACCTCATGCCCATGTAATTACAAGCATTTACAACTTAAGAATAAAGCTTTCACACCTCCAGCCACTCTGTTGCACCAACACTTCCGAACTCCCCCGCGCTCCAGCTGGCAAACACTATGCTCCTTTTAGGCTTGAACCCATCTTGAAAAACAAAGAACAAGGTGTAACCTATACAATTTACAGCTACCAAACAACATACTCCACAGATAACTTTATTATCTAATTAAATTTAAAATGTTTTAAAGCATGTTCTGTACCATTCCTTATCATGTCTGTGATAGTCCTGGCCAGCTCCATGAGTAAACTTGTACCGACAGTGCTTCTTGCAAACCCAGGCCCCCAAGCATCTCTCTGCACCCCAATAACCATGTAACGATCTAAACAAAAAAAAAAAACATGATTTTTTACCAAGGCTAAATGATGGTTTTGATGATTTACAAAATCAGCTTTATATGGATATGATCTAGTACCTGCATCCATATACCCTTTAATGACTCCAAACACATTGTGGATTTTCTTCTGCAGCAGAACATTGTTCACTTCCACTTTGATGATATCATCCTGATCACCAAGCTTGTACATTGTGTCCCGAAGCATCCCATCTCCCCAGCCATCCGGAGAGTTTCGGCCCCCTAACTTACTGTTCAGGAACAGAAGAGACCCAGCATATAAAACCTGAAGACTAGTACCTACATGCGCTATAAGCAATCTCTGGAAAGAGGATATCAGTGTTATAAAACAAATGTAATGTCTGAACTCCATTAACATATATGTATGTTTAAAAGCATAATTTATTTACACATAATCTCGCATGAATGTAATATAAAATATTTCAACCATCAAATGCAATATATTTAATCCCACATGCAGAAGGATGATTGTTGAGGGTTTTGCAGGCATAGAGAATAACTTTAAAATCTAATTAACCTCAAATCAGGGACATTAAATCAGTGTCACCTCATGATCTCGGCAGCCTGCTGGATAGTGATAGTTTGAGCTGGGATGCGGGGTAAACCTGAAGACTGCGCTGGGGGAAACTGGGTATGATTGAAGGAAGGGAAACCTGGGGTGTAGGGGTCACCAGTCCCAAGATGGACCTTGGTGAAAGAGCATTATAAAATATCACAATTACATTATATGATTTCAAATACATAACACTCAATGACTCTGAAAAAGAGAACAACATGCAAACATTAGTCCTGGTCTTGAAATACCTGGTAATTTTTTTTTTGAAATGGGAAACCTTTATCATTATTTTCGGTACTAATCTATTTTACTTCAAATATTTGCTGTGGAATCCCAGTCAAACTGCAGCTTTCCTTTTTAAAGATCTAATCACAACTCACATGGCCGAACAGAGCAGTGTCCTCTTTGATTTTGTAGTTGACAGGATCAGGATAAACGAGCACAGCGCTTGCATTCAGACTCGCAGCATTAGAGACCTACAATAAGTACAAATACCTGATCAATAGATAAACATGGGAGCATGAATAATAAGAGCCCTTCAATAATCAAAGGAGCAGTTCAACTATTACAAATTGATGACAGAAAAGGTTTAAGGAATTCTGTAATATAATAATGTGACATTGTCTGTTGTATTTAATGCTTGTAAAGCAACCCATGTCTACTCTTTTTCTATATCTTATTAGACATACAGTATATAATGCAGACACTTTATTGCTTACCATTAAATCAAACCATTACCTCAAAACCAATTTAAATGTAAATGTAAGCAATACCCTAACCTCTACTGCAATAAGCTACTTACAAAAGAAGAAATTTGGATTGATTGTACAAACCTTTTCAGCAAAACTCAGCAGTCCAGCTCTGACCAACACGACCCTCTCACTCACATCCACCCCCAGCTCCTGCAGGCGCCTGAAGTCCTCCGCCCTGCCATAATGTGCATACAAAGCAGCTCCCTGCATTAAAACAACAGCATTGTGAAATGCAATAATCTTAAGTTTATCACTCATGGCTTTGTTTAGGACAAGTGCATTCAAAACTCAACTTAGGGATTCATTTTCTCTTATTGAAAACATGGACTTTTAGCCAGAAACTTTTCACATACAAAATCTCATTTTAACAAGTTCAACACAATCAGCCTTTAAGTCACCCGGTAACTGAAAAAAAAAAAATCTAAATTAACTGTCAATCCTAAAAGAGAAAGGTTGTTTTCATATAAGTGTACTAATCCTAGCATCTCTAACAATTTTGCTGCTGACTTGTGAAACCAACATTCAGCATTTGTTTGGTTTTCATGCTTCTTAACACATGTCAAGAGACATTAATCTGTTTAGATACATTTACCCATTTTAACTTTTCCTTCAAATATTGTGTCATTTTGGTTATGTAATATTTAACTAATGTACAACATTAAAAACAGGAATTTTAGTACTGTGTTGTATTCAAGAGAATGGCCTTAATGCAGAGTCACAGAATATATGAGCCCCCCTCATTAGAAAGATGTTGCATTTAATTAATTTTAATACACGTCTTCCTTTTGATAATTTATGCCTAAGAAAAAAATTAGCAACAAAAAAAAGATTCTTTACTTATGTTTGCTATGAAATGATTGTATATTTCTTTTGTGAGGTTCTATAGTAGGTTGTAATGAGGACACTCTGGGGTCTTTTGTGGGTTCTGTGAGAGCAACATCTTCCTTTCACTACATGTAAAGAAACTGCAGACCTGAACGGTTGTTATTACTGAGCAATCATTCTAAAACCTTAAAGATCGTTCTATTCTGTCAAACCTCACCTGTGATGTGTTGATAGCACTGTAGGCCAGAAAGCCCTCGGTCGTTCCCACTGTGTTACCACGGAACATCACTCTGTTATTGGAGGTACCAGGGTCGTTGACTTTCACATATTGTTCATCTGTCCAGGGGTTCATTCCATAACTCTTGAATTTTTCCATGACTTTATTGGCAAGCACCTCATCACCTGGGCTTCCCGCTTGGTGACTGACACTGGAAAACTCCCTGCAGGATTTTGAAAGAGAAACAAGCACTATTATGTGATCCTGCTCAACTTACAGAAAGAAAAAATATCAAAAGGAGGTGTGGACATACTTGAAGTTGCTGTTGATGTTGTCAGTGGTCAGTTTCTTTTTCAGTAGTGCTCTGACATCACTCCAGTCCAGCGAATAACTAGCTTCTTCTCTGACTGGGGCAACTTCGCTAAAGACTGGACAGTCTGTCTTGACTTCTGGTTTTACTGTGTTTCTGTTGGATAGGTAGCCAATGAGGTATCCTGAAAAATACAGGTCACTATAATCATACATGGGTTTACAACGGTTTTTCTGATCGTTGCTACTTTCATACTTGTTTTGTGTTGAATATAAGATTTGATGTGGATAATTTAGACAAATTACACACACGCACACACACACACAAACACACACACACATAAAGCGGATTCTGATTATACCACACCAAACCCCTCCATGTTTAGACTACATAGGAAAGAGTAGTGCAGAAATTTGCGAAGTCTGAACATTTGATGTAGAATATGCTATTCAAACCATAATCATTGGCCGACATTAACATAATAAACTTATTATATATTTTTAGTCTGCAGTACTGAAAAAGAAAAAGTTGGTGATTAATTGGGTCTATTCCACCACTTCTTGCTTGTTGAAGATAAAAATGGATCAATGTTTCCCCGTTTGCGCTCCACTCATCAGCTAACATCTAAGTGATCAAATCTGTGTTTAAAATTGATGCAGAACATAAATTAGGCAATAAATGAAAATTGCCCTGCTCATCTCATTTCATTTATATTGAAGAGAATTTTCCTCTTAAACTCAAATCTAGCATTAAGATTGACTGCTCTAACCTGCAATGAAGAGGAGCAGGATGCCGATGGCCAGTCCACAAACAGCTCTAGGTGAGCGCTGCTTCAGCTTGCTGGGGTAGTATGGAGCATTGCGCGGGTGTTCTCCAACACCGTTGGCCTCCACCTCTTCATCCATGTCAGCCGAGAGCTTCATCTCCACATGGCTGTTGTCTCCCTCCATGTTCTGGGTCAGGTTGAAGCGTGTATATGAGCGTGGCTCCCCGTTAAACTGGTAACACAGCAACAAGTCAACAAAGGTGTCCTGATTCCCGGACCTTTTTTATATTTTTACAACAGCTTAAGTTAAAAGAGCAAGTCACAAGTGAATCAGTGAATCATATTTTCCTAAACTTGGTTTAAAACTCAACTGAAAACAACAGATACCAACCAATCATCTCATTAAAAGGCATTGCTTCTGAAATAGTTATTTTGTAGCTTCAGAGCCGGTTTGTAAACTGAGCTTTCAGAATAAGAGTGGATGAACTAAAATCTGGCTTTTGACCATTTTGCTGCTATGATTTCATGAATCAAGACCTTTAGGACACACTGCAAGGCTGATGTGGTTCTCTTTAATAATATCCCCTCTTCTGAAATAAAAGGAAGGGCATTATTTTCAGTTTTTAACAATGCTTAAAATTGCGCAAACTACAAAAAAACATTACAGAAATTTTTTTAAGGAAATGATATTCCCAACAGCCTATTTTTGGAAAAACTACTTAAAGGGTCACTAGATGGCATTTTAAAAGCCTTTAGTATACATTTCCCCTCTAGACTAGCATGGAAACCTTCTATGCATTGTAATGGTACATGTAATCATCATAATTAACATCAGCAATATAGATATTAATGTTTCCTATAAGATTGAGTTTTTGTATAGGTGTGTGTGTGTGTGCGCGTGCGCGTTAAACGGAAATGACGTAGAAGGGCGGTACTGGTACTGGAAGTAATCCAAGAAGCCTCCTTCAATGTATTCTCTTCGGTTCTGGCTTTCTAACTTCTCGGACGTCCCTCCTCCCGGGAAACTGGTGCTTTGCTCAAAAACACTAGAGCTGTAGTTCATCACTCACCTTCAACTTCTGTGGATTAATATTATTTTATCGTTCTCTACAGCTGGCAGCAGCCAATCATTAACTGAAACTATGGCTGTGACCGACAAAAAAAACTGTTAGATATGTTATATATAAAAATATACACGGGAAATGTGACGGGCTTATGTAAACAAAGAAGTAACACTGGGACTGGTATCTGCTATATCTATCTGCTACCAGTAAGGCTACTTTGCTAGATTAATTTCTTTGAATTAAGTCGTTTAAAAATGTTCTGTAATGTTGTCCTCAAATGTTGATTTACTTAGCTAAATGTATACAAATGTATAATGATATGTTCGTTAAGCTTTACATGTATTACACAATAAATGTTAAAGCATAATTTTATCCTATATATCATAACTTGTTTAGTTATTTTTACAAAAGTTTGTTCATTTGCATTATCAAAAAAACATTATTAACCCAAACTGAAAATGGAGCAATATGTTTAGTAAGGAACGCAGGATATGAAATGTTATACTAATTATTTTACTTGGATTAAAATGTTTAGATTTCATTTTTTAAGTTTCAAGCCCTGTGTGCAGCTGAGACTGCGTGTCTGTTGCCAGATCTCTCTCAAAATATTTCTAAACTTTATTTTAAATAATAAATAAAGATGAACTTGAGCCCAAAAACATTACATTTTTATTATATTCTATTTACTTATAGCTTGAGCAATTTACTATATAATCAGTGTTACAGTACCAGTGATACTGGGTAACGTTATTGTGTAGTTTTTGTAGCAACACTGGAGAGTACCCCTGTACCACAACAAATTCCTTGTGTGTGTGTGCTGCACACTTGCCAATAAAGATCTTTCTGATTCTAATTAAATGTCTTACGATTTTTGAAATGGTTGTCCTGGCTTGATCCATGGTGGCCTCCAATAACTGTTGAAGAGAAAGACATGGGTCAGAATAAAGAAAATGGGTCCACTTTAGTACCAAAGGTAGCTGTAAAGGTCAGCTGCAACATTGCCTGAGTTTACAATTAATTTAAACATCGGTCGTAATTAGTTTTAAAAGGTTGTAAGCTACAATAAAAAATGGAAAACAAAATATTCTATTTTCATTAGTTTTCGAAGTGAGGAAACCATTAATCAAACAGATAGCTATTCAATTAAAAACTACTTGATGGATAAAATAGATTTGGAGGCACTCAAACAAGTCCTCAAAACCTCAAATCTATTAGCTGATATACTCCATTGACTGTATATAACATGGACGTGTTTGTGACGTCACCCACAGGTTTCTGTCAAAGTGTAATGAAGCTCAAAGTGGGAGCAGCCAATGCTGGAAAACGTGTCCACCGAGATGGGACATGGCCATAGTAAAGGTGTCTGATTGGCTGAAGGTTTACATTTTCTATATCTTAAACAAACAATTGTAAAAATAATTCACTACCTCAGTGTTCATGAAGGTCAAAACTAGCTTTTTGAATGAACACGTTTTTTTTTCAGCTCCAGAGTTGGTCAGATTTAACATTGGAGTGAATGAGAACTTGCTCTCTTTTGTAGTCAGCCTCAAGCAGCCGCTCTGGGAGGTGCAGTTCAGTCACTTTATATTACACATTAAGATAAAAGCCAGAGGTTGCCCTTTGGTACACTCTAATGTAGGTTCCTATCATGCCCCTCCCACCAGCATTATTCAACTAAAGCAAGAAAACCAAACTCCTCCTCCAAACGTCAATGTAACGGCTCTCCATTGTGGATTACACTTGCATTATGGCCAGTAGGGATATATGAGCCTTTGACAGAGATTAGAATGTAAGCATAAGTAAGGAAACATTTATGGCTTATCCACGTCTGCTGAAAACAGAATTTATTCATTGTGGAGTAACATTATAAGGAGCTGGAACCATATTTTTACTCGGCACGCTGAACGCACTCATGAGCCTTAAGCTTCCCTAGTGAGCTTGACTCAAACTATTAACTATATCATGGGTAGTTTGATTTGGACTTTAAATGCATTTATTCTTGCTCCAAGTTGTGTCAATTGTACTCTGTTTATTGCTTGTCTTTTCTCTCATAATAAAACACGTCAAAAGCGAGAGAGAGATACAGCTGTAGATGGGTCGTTTAAAGTAGGGGTTTAATATAGGGCTGTAGCTATCAAATATTTTAGTAATCGGGCATTCTACTGAAAATGAAATCGATTAACCGAGTAATCAGATAAAACGTGTGTGACGTCACACGTCACTTCCGGTGCCTGCCACTCTACTCTTAAAATGCTTTAAATCCAAATACTTTTAAATAAATGTTCAAATCAAACAGAGTTTTGTGTGTAGGTTACCAATAATGTGCCATAAAAAAGGTTAGAGTCAAGGTGTCCTAAAAAAATATGCTATGTAATATGTGAAATACCAGTGTCTTTACCTTTAACATTTGTTTCATAAAAACAGTTTTCACTTTATCAAAGTAGTTTTTATCCCATTTACGCCATGGTTTTTTGCCAACATGCGATCGCATCATTAATCTATTATTAATAACTTAAAAGAGTAAAACAAGAATGGAACAAAATAGCTGAAGTTTTTTTTTTCCCCAGTCAGTCTACATCTTGCGTTGACAACACCACCAAAAGTCTAATGTTGTGATGTCTTGATATAAACCGAATAATCCACGCAGAATGTTAAGTTTGGCCAACATTTAACATATTAAAGATAGTATTAATATTTGCGTTGCAAACAGAGCATTTAATGTTATTTTTATTAATATTTGCGTTGCAAACAGAGCATTTAATGTTATTTTTATGTGACGATACCCTTGCCATAGTAAGCACTCGCTGTAAAACAAAAGCTAACAAAAAGTCATACTTCACAACAATCTTTTCAATGTAATGTGAAGATATTAGCATAAATGAAAACAGGTGAATGCCAAATTGAAGCTTCTGGTTTCCTTTATTGTGGAAGTAAAATGCTTTGCGTTTCCTGAATGACAGGGTTACCGTAATCTCTCTTCAGGATTGGCTGCTTCTAAGTGTCAGTCCAGCAGAGCTCCACAAATGACAGTTGGTGTAAAAAAATAGCCATGTAACTTAAATAATACAGTTTGTTAAAAGAATCTAAGTTGTGCAGATCCATGAACAATTACTGAACTGTGATCTAGCCCAAGCATTGAGTGAACGGTGAAGAGATGGCAAATGGATATAGTGAACAAACTAACCTGGATTAACACCTGACAGCCAACCACAGTCCAGTATTCAGACAGACCATGGCATAAAAGGAATTCATTTCAAGGTTTCAAGATGGAGGACTTGGCCTCTACCAATTATGTGTAATTGAGTTATTTGATTAACTTGAGGAAATGTTTCAGCCCTAGTTTAGTATGAATCATTTGTGAATGAATATAAAAATCCAAAAAATGATATGCATACTATAACAAAATTAAAGCTTTTTTCAACATTTTATGCATGTCAACCTGTTCCTGCAAAAACAAGAAACCTTAAATATCATAATTAGGGGCACTTTAAACTTCAGCAAAATGCTACTGCTGTTGGACACAAAACCACATTATCTGCACTGTTTCAACATATCAGAATCTGAAATATCCAAACGGTTGAATGCAAGATCAGATTACTTCTTACTTACATTACTCCTGCCAAGAAATTTCTGCATTATTTTAACTGGAACACAGAACGCACTTTAAATTGCAAATGCTAGTCATTCATTGAGAAACGATCTCCCCCTCCCTGTTCATCTCTCTCTCCCCCCTCCCTCACTTGCTTGCTTGCTTCAGACTGGATAGATCTCATATCTTGGGTCCAGTACACTGACTTAAATCAGAGCACTGTCAGGTTCACGTTTGCGGCTTGGTCTTAGCTTGCGGCCAACTGACATTCCACTGTCAAAGTGGTATCGGTGGTGCTCCCACTTCAGGACTTTTGATGTGTATGAGTACTGGAGCAAGAAACTGGGCGAATCACCGATACTGGTATTCATTTGGTCCAAGAGGCTCTGCGAAGCCTTGACGCGAGGTTCGACATTTTTTATGTTTCGTTATGGCTCACTACATCACAGAAAGCCTTCAGTTCACTTTGTTTGACAGTATTTCAATCTTAAAAATGACAGAGATTATAACTATGAACAAAAAAAAGATAGAAACGAATTATTCATCCATCTTCATGTCGGCTTTCTTCCCTTTCGGGGTCGCCACAGCGGAATGAACCGCCAACTCTCTGGCATATGTTTCACGCGGCGGATGCCCTTCCAGCCGCAACCCATTGCTGGGAAAAACTAATTATTTGAAATGTAAATTAAGCATTTTTTTATATGAAGTCATTTTGGAATCGGATCGTAAAATACTTAAAATTTCCACCCCTACGCAGTGTCTCTAATTATTTCAAAAATTAAATTTTTACCATTAGTAATACATTTGATAAACAAAAGGCAAATCAAATGATCCAACCTTTTGAAACGACAGTGGAAAAGCACCTGTAACACAGCGTCATAGTTTGTGTATTACTGTTAAAATTCTGCTAAAAATAACTCTCACTCTTTTTACTAAATGTAAAATAGGCTTGTTTTCAATAATTTGATGTTTTAACAAGTTAAATGATTGTTAAATGAAGGTTTCCTTTTAGAGCTCATTCAAGACATTAAAGCAGACCCTAAAAGAGCAGAAGACAGGCATTTTGCCAAAAGAACTTTGTGAACTTGCGGGGACACATGCACGCTGGAGATAGGAAAGTGCTTCAGGACTCCACCCTCAGGGGTGAGAGCAGCACACAATCAGACCAACCCATCACTGTGTCCGTTAGGGTCTGACAACTCCACCTCTCCCTGCCTGTTCTGTTCCTGAGAAGAAGGTTTCACGCTTGCCAGGCTACATCATCATCATCATCATCATAATAATAGCTGTGATAGGCCACAACAGCAGAAGGAACCTGGTGGGGATCGAACCGCCAACCTTCTGGTACAGGACGACCACCTCAATCCCCCGCTTCATCTTTCTGCCTTGTAACTGTACATTGCATTTACAATTATAACTATGTATTTTAAATATTTAATACAATCTCTATTATTGATATTATTTCTACTATTGTGAGAATAATTAAAGGCTTAGCTTATTTTTTTGTCAAAATAATTTACGTGAAGACAAAATATTTTTAATAAAAATAACATGCAGTTTAATGATTTATAAAATCTTATTGATAGATTAATAAAACATTTTTTTATTTTGTATTAGATTAGTAATAGAATACAACAAATGTATAGCTTTTGTTTAATGCAGGACAGCTTAAAAGTAAACCAATAAAACTAAAGAAAATCTAAATATATTCATGTAAAAACTTTATAACTAAAAGAACAACAACTAAGCAAGCAAGCAAAAGTCTAGTAAACTAAAGATCAAAAATTCAAAACAAAACAAAATAAATACATAATTATTAAAAAAATAGAACTTACAATTCCTCCAATGTAAGCAAAGGCTACTTGGACATCTAAATTAAATAAAAATACATGCCTTTTAAGCAGGGTTAACATACAAAACTTCTACTGATGAATTCTTCACTTTCACAAGCATTGTCTAATATATTTAAAATAAAATGTGATAACTGAGCTAATAACGAAATAAAATCTTTTAAGTAGATGAAACTATTGCTGGGTGCAACCAAGGCTAAGAAAAGAACGGTCACATGTAGAGAGAAAAATGTACAGTCTTTAAAAATCAAAGGATCAACTGGCCAAGAACAAAAACATTCTTTTTATGAATGAATCAATAAACAAAATCAAATCTCTTCATAAGTTGCTGCTCGGGTCAAATTCCAGTAGCCTTCTTATAGAAAGTTCTGGCTGTTAAATCCATTCATGCATTACATTCAAACCTTCCAGCAAAGCCAACTCATCATGTGACTCCGAGCCACTGCTACCTGAACCATTCTTTCTTCTCAAAGAGCTACGTTTTCTCTCCTTTCGTGTCATTTTAAAATCACCCATTACAGCCACACACACACACACACACACACACACACACACACGCACACACAACACAACAGTCTGGCTTCAAAGATTAATGTCAAAGTCTGTCAGATCATCATCCGGGTTCCCAAGAATTTGCCAAGAGTGTTGATTAATCTTAACTGAAGGGACCAAGGGGATTACAAACCATGTGATGGTCACACATTGAAAAATGGATTGTTAGATAACCCTCAAATTGCACCATGTTGTAAACCTTGACCTGATATTTGCATTTCTATTGGAAAAACATCCAGAGCATAAAAATGTTGAAGCCAGTGAAATATGAAAAAGGCTATTGAGAAGATCTAATAGCACAACAATAATTTCACTAGCTATATTTTACGTCATCAAATATAATGAACAACCCTGACATTGAACGATATCCTAGCTGCAGTGATTTCAAAGGGCAGAGTAGCATACCAGAAATAAAATGTAGATGCACCAAAAGCAGTTTAGTGTGAGGAACTCTTTTAGGCATGTGTCTGGTAACAGATGACACACATACAAGTCAAAGAGAGCACTGGGAGGTAAAGGACAAGCGCTCAGAGCTGCCAATGACACATCCCATTGCCTAAAACTATTATGAACTCAAAATATTTCAACTACAACTTGACTTACAAACATTTACTTTTAGTTTAACAGTGTTGTCGTTTACATTGAATGAATGGCGAAAACGTATCACATAATGAATATGGTCCTAAAACAGGCACAAAATAAGGGTTAAAACTTGAAGATTAAACGAGAAAGCATCACTTTAAGACAGTGAAGGTCAGAGGGCTTGAGAAGCACATGTACGAGAAACTCTCTCGCGAAAGAAATAAGTTAACATTTACTACAGAAAATAAACAGTCACGTTAACAGTAGCTGACCACGTATGAAATATCTAACTTTAATATAATAAGTACAGAAGCTTTAACGTTTACATTGCTCGTGAAACATTTTGTGAGGAAAATGCTTAGCAGCAAAACACACTTTCTGACAGCAGAGATGTCACTATTCTCAGCATTGTTAGATAAGTGTTAAGAGACTTCTTACCAGAGCTCTCACGCTGCTGCCTGCTGCCTGCTGCCTGCTGCCTGCTAGAGCCGAGCGCCGCGCGGGTCTCCTCGCTCGTCCGCTCTCTCACGGAATCATATTCACCTTGGAGCAGATCCTCCTCGTCCCCGCCGGAGCCCCTCGTCACCCATTGGCCGAGTCCTTGTGTCACTTCCGCTCTGCTATATTAGGGAAAGCCACCTTTTTCTGTGAGACGTTGATCTAACATATGTGTTGTTCATTTGTTACATCGAATCATTTGATTCGTTTTAAGTATAAACTTGTTTCAACATATTCAGGGTTATTAGAACTAATTACAACTTAAATAATAATTGAACTATCTCACACCTAATTGCAATAATGTCTGGGCAACTGTAATAGATTAACGTAATTGGATTAAAAACAGGTTATTACCTTAAAATATAGATTGCCGATAAAACTAAATTATCTAACTCATTGAAATAATACAAGGTAGGCACATGAGTTAAATGTAAAGAGTTTCACAATACTGAAATTCTACCTCATTTTTTTGTCGAATAAAATCATACCTTTTGCTACAATTTACAAATAAACCTGAGGGATCTCACTGTCTCTCCCTTGGATTTTAATATTTCGCATGAGAACTATTTTATTCACAAACATTTGTTAAATCTTAACCTTGTTTTATTTATTTATTTTCAGATATTAGCTTCAGATATCTTCTTCTTTCGGTTGTTCCCAGTTTAGGGGTCGCCACAGCAAATCATCTGTTTCCACCTAACTCTGGCCTCAGTATCCTCTACTCTTGCACCAATTACCTTCATGTCCTCCTTCAGCACACCCATATAACTTGTCTTTGGCCTTCCTCTTGCTCTCTTGCCTGACAGCTCCATCTCCAACATCCTTCTACCAATATAACTACTATCCCTTCTCTGCACATGTCCAAACCATCTCAATCTGGCTTCTCTGACCTTGTCTCCAAAACAACCAACCTGAACTGTTCCTCTGATGTGCTCGTTCCTAATCTTGTCCATCCTTGTCACTCCTAAACTGAACCTCAACATCCTCATCTCTGCCTCGTGTCTCTTCCTCACTGCTACAGTCTCTAACCCATACATCATAGCTGGTCTCACTACTGTTCTGTACACCTTTCCTTTGATTCTTGCTGACACTCTTCTGTCACACAACACCCCTGACACTTTTCTCCACCCACTCCAACCTGCCTGCACTCGCCTCTTCACCTCTTTTCCACACTCCCCGTCGCACTGGACTGTTGACCCCAAATACCTAAACTCCTCCACCTTCTTGACCTCAGCCCCCTGTAACCTCACTGTTCTACTTCCCTCCCTCTCGTTCAAACACATGTATTCTGTCTGACTACGCCTGACTTTCATTCCTCTTCTTTCTAGAGCAGACCTCCAACTTTCCAGGTGTCCCTCTACCTGCTCTCTACTCTCACTACAGATTACAATGTCATCTGCAAACATCATTGTCCATGGAGATTCCGGTCTGACCTCATCTGTCAACCTGTCCATCACCATAGCAAACAAGAAGGGACTCAAAGCCGATCCTTGATGTAGCCCCACCTCCCCTTTGAACTCCTCCGACTGACCTACAGCACATCTCACTGTTGTCATACTCCTCTCATACATATCCTGAACTACTCTGACGTACTTCTCTGCCACTCCTGACATCCTCATACAGGACCATAGCTCCTCTCTCGGCACCCTGTCATACGCTTTCTCTAAATCCACAAAGACGCAGTGCAGCTCCTTCTGACCATCTCTGTACTTCTCCATTAGCATTCTCAGAGCAAAAATTGCATCAGTAGTGCTCTTCCTGGGCATGAGGCCATACTGCTGCTCGCAAATATCCACTTCCCTTCTTAGCCTAGCTTCCACTACTCTTTCCCAGAGTTTCATTGTGTGGCTCATCAACTTTATACCTCTGTAGTTGTTACAACTCTGCACATCACCCTTGTTCTTAAAGATTGGCACTAGGACACTTCTCCTCCATTCCTCAGGCATCTTCTCACTCTCTAGAATCCGGTTGAATAACCTAGATAGGAACTCCACTGCTTACTCTCTTAGACACTTCCACACCTCCACAGGGATGTCATCTGGACCAACAGCCTTTCCACTCTTCATTCTCCTCAGAGCCTTCCTCACCTCATCCTTTCTAATCTTTTCAACTTCCTGCTCTACAATGTTCACCTCTTCCCCCCTTCTTTCCCTCTCATTCTCCTCATTCATCAACTCCTCAAAATACTCCTTCCATCTTCTCTGCACACTCTCCTCACTTGTTAGAACCCTTCCATCTCTATCTTTAATCACCCTTATCTGTTGCACATCCTTCCCATCTCTGTCTCTCTGTCTCGCTAATCTGTACAATTCCTTCTCACATTCCCTCGTGTCTAACCTGGCATACAACTCATCATATGCCTTCTGTTTGGCCTTTGCCACCTCCTTCTTCACCCTGCGCTGTGATTCCTTGTAGTCCTGTCTACTTTCTTCAGTCCTTTCGATGTCCCACTTCTTTTTAGCTAGCCTCTTCCTCTGGATGATGTCCTGTACTTCCTCATTCCACCACCATGTTTCCTTATCTTCTTTCCTTCTTCCTGCTGACACACCTAGCACCTTCCTACCTGTCTCCCTGGTCACTTCTGCTGTAGTTTCCCAGTCCTCTGGAAGCTCTTCTTGGCCCCCCAAAGCCTGTCTCAGCTTCTGTCTGAGTTCCTCACAACCGTCTTCCTTTTTCAACTTCCACCACTTGGTCTTTTTTTCCATCTTTCCTCCCCTCTTCTTCCTGACCACCAGAAACATCCTACACATCACCATCCGATGCTGTCTGGCTACACTCTCTCCTACCACTACTTTGCAGTCAGTGATCTCTCTCAGATTGGCTCGTCTACTTAGGATGTAGTCCACCTGCATACTCCTACCACCACTCTTGTAGGTAACTCTATGTTCCTCCCTCTTCTGAAAATAAGTGTTAACTACAGCCATTTCCATCCTCTTGGCAAAATCCACCACCATCTGTCCTTCTGGGTTCCTTTCCTTAACACCAAACCTGCCCATCACTTCCTCATCACCTCTGTTGCCCTCGCCCACATGACCGTTGAAGTCTGCTCCCACCACTACTCTCTCCCCTCTGGGCATACTCTCCATCACCTCATCTAACTCAATCCAGAATCTCTCCTTTTCTTCCAGCTTACAGCCTACTTGTGGAGCATAACCACTCACTACATTCAACATCACCTCTTCAATCTCTAACTTCAAACTGATCACCCTGTCAGACACTCTTTTCACCTCTAAAACATTCCTCACAAACTCCTCCTTCAGGATCACTCCTACCCCATTTCTCTTCCTATCCTCACCATAGTAAAACAGTTTGTATCCCCCTCCAATACTACGCGCTTTGCTACCCTTCCACCTGGTCTCCTGCACACGCAGAATATCTACCTTCCTCCTCTCCATCATGTCCGCCAGCTCTCTACCTTTCCCGGTCATTGTACCAACGTTGAGAGTCCCTATTCTCAGACCTATACTCTTGCCTTTCCTCTTCTCTCTCTGCCTACGAATCCTTCTCCCTCCTCTCCTTCTTTGACCAACAGTAGTCCAATTTCCACCGGCAACCTGTAGGTCAACAGCACCGGTGGCGGTCGTTGTTAACCCGGGCCTCGACCGATCCGGTATGGAAATCGAATTGATGACTTGCATATTTGGTTTTGGCATGTTTTACACCGGATGCCCTTCTTGACGCAACCCTCTCTATTTATCCGGGCTTGGGACCGGCACAGAAGTCACTGGCTAGAAACCCCTGTGGCTAGATTAGCTTCAGATATCATATCTTCAATTACATTATTGTATCAATATTGATCATTATAGCGGTTTTGTTTACACACAAACAAGCCAAATTTCTGTTAAACCACCTGCAAAAGTGTGAGTGTCATTTTGCTTTCTTAAGATATAATTTTGGCTCAAATGATAAAATAATAAAAATAGTGAACCTGAAAGAAAGACATGCTCCTAACAGGCTTCCAGATATTTATTTATTTCTGTTTCCACACAATTCCACACCTGTTCTTTCAAGAGAGTGAAGCTTCCCATCATTAGCCAGCACATGTTAAACCTACATCTGACCATTCCTATTATTATGTGTTTTCACAGCTGCGACTGAACCTTGTTTTGTCTCTTTTACTTTAAAGGGCAAATGGAAATAGTCTCTACAGGCTGAATTACTTCAGCCACATCAATTCCTGTTCTTCCTGCTTGGTTACACTGGCAAGAAGGCCTCTGCAAATTGTAGTGGTTTTGTGAGATTTTGCATGGTCAGCATTGTAGACATGCTCATGACGATCTGCTGCAGGTCAAAACCGGAGCATTTCAGAAAGGATAATCTACTGGGATTTTCATCAGTAGGGTTTACAGAGAATAGTCCGAAAAGACAAAATATCCAGTGAGCAGCAGGTCTAAATTCAGAGGAGAATAGCTAGACGGTTTAAGAAAACTAGGTTGCTCCAGAAAATTAAACAGTTTGCAGAAGTATGCAGAAGAGCATCTCTGAACACATGCGAGCTCTAATTTCAGTCGGTCACTACAACTTATGTTGGTACTGACTATGGATAGCTCTAATAGAGGCACACAACTCTATCCACACTTTTTTTAAAATGCCAATCCGCGGCATTTAAAAAATTTTTTAAATATCCCTTTTCTTTAAAAAACAATTGTCAGCAAATTCACGGGTAAATTCTACATTGTTAACATTTTTGTTGATGATTTATTTAATTATATAAATTTTGATATCTTAGTCGAAGGATTTCCAGTCATTTGCTTTGACATTAGGAAAACCATGTGTATGTTCTGCACACTTCAACTGCCAATATAGAGCAGCTCCTAATCTGTACATTGCTAGCTTAGAGGCGAAAGCTAGCTGAAAATGAGGCTGAGCACTCGGTTTCTTTTTAGTATTTTAATGGTAAATGTGAAAATTATAAGATTTTGAAAACCAATTCGGAGCTCAGCTCAGCCATGTAACTAAGGATCGACCCCATTACTAGCATGATTTGCAAACTACTAGCATTTTACTAGCATGATCAGCAAATCATTACAATGTTGCTATAGCTTCACTTCTCTGTGATCATCTACTCTTGCCTGGTGACTAAGCATGTGCATAAGCATTAGTATTAAGCATGTTCTCTCACAATGCACTTAGGAAACACAATTTTAAAACAAGGCTATCAACGCAGTCAAAAGCAATTCTGAAATCTAAGATCCCGAATGAAAACTTTGAGCAAACCAGAATCAGATGTTGGAACACAGCATTGTTACTGTAAAACTATTGATGTGGTTGGTTCAAATACATTTGTTATGGTGAGATGGATGCACAAATGAGTAGCAATAACACGCTTGAGCATTTCAATGTAAATTGGAATTTTGAAATTGAAATATCTTTCTTTGCTGTAGGCAATTACAGCAGAGTTTACAGACGCTGGAACCCTCTGTAGAGAGATATTTATAGTAAAAGGGTGACAGGTGTTGGAACACCAAAACAAGACAGTGTTTTGTGGGCATTGAACAGGGCTGTTTACATTGTGGAAAGTGTAGGGCCCAGTGCTCTCGACTTGATCACCAGCCTATTACAAATTATTTGAGAGACAATAATGCTAAAATGTACATCTCACATATTTGTTTTTGTATTATTAGTATTATATTAAAATGCCGTACTTTGTCACAACACAAACATTTTTTACTATAATTGTGTAGAAGATTAAACACATTTCTATTTACTAATCACCTATGGTTGGGTATCTTTTGAAATCCTTGCCCAGTACATAGTGTCCTTGAAAGCCATTTGTCTTTAGTCGAAACAACCTGTGACATGGAGAGTAATCACTGTGATGTTCTTGCTCAAGGGCAAATAAGACAAGGGCTGCAGACTTTTTTTGGGATGCAGAAATGATTATACTGTTGTTTGATTATTGTTTGGTAAACCTTTTACCTAAGTTGTTGCTAGTGTTAAGAAAACCAATTTAGCAAGTCCTCACAACAGTTGTCCCTGTAGTCACAAACACAATGGGTGGGCAAGGATTCATGGCTCTATAATTAAATACCTCTCTGTTTGAGATGGAACACTTTCTTCACTTTTCATTCTGGTGTGAGAAATGTCAAAGTAGAGTTTTAATTCCCTCATTTTCTTTTGATTTGTTTGCAGAAATTAAGTAGTTAAAGGTGCAGTGTGCAACAGTTGAAACAAAAGTATTCAGAAAATGTTCATTATGTGTTGAGAAGCATTAGGCTATCATGTTCTGTTCAAGTACTAATATAACTGAAAGTATTGGTAATAAAAGTAAATTTGCATATAGAAATTGAGGGTGCAATACGTCCTTTGTGTTTGTGTATACACTTTGTGTCTAGATGGGATGTATTTCTGGTTGCCAGATGTTTTTCACATATCTGGTTGCCAGATGTTTTCTGAACTATGCAAGCCATAAACAGTTTACCGTTATACATGAAAGATACTGAACCTTCAAACCTCATCATGATTCGAAAACACTGTCACGATGACCCGAGAAACAAAACAAAAAGATGCACAGCCGGTGATAGCTACTGTTTTATGACTTGGGTGACTTCATTAATGAAGTTGTGTACAGTTAAACATTTTAAGATAGTTGCTATCAAATAAACTAGTTGGAATATTCTGTATTAACAATTAGGACACATAATTTATTTTAAGTACAATTAGCTTAAAAAAATACATTTCGGCATACTTAAAATTAAAATCCTCATTACTCAAAAAGTGTGATTTAACTAATTATGAAGATAATGGTTGTTGGCCAAATGGGAACACATGAAGCTCCTCATCAGGGAGATGAGTCAAACCCAGAAGAATAAAAGATATAACAGTTTAAAAGAGGGTACCTGCCGGTGCTCTTTGCATCACCGGAGCACTGGGCACAGATGAGATATCTGACAGAGATGGAAAGGCTGGCTGAACACACTCAATAAGACTTAAAGAGGCAAGCGCAGTCAGGCCCAAGCTTACCAGTAGAAACTTGTGATTATAGGAAAACTGAGACCAGAGATATAAGGACACAAACGAACGCTGATAACTAACAGATGCTTGAGTTAGCAGTCAGAATGCCAGTCAGGTATAATCAATAATTAAAAATGGTGTTTAAAACTCAAACAAAAGTCAAGTAACAAACTAACGTCCTAAAACTCACGCTGTCAAAATAAGGAACAGAAAAATATTGAACTCCAGATCACAAGATTACAGATCTTTAACAGCTGCAGTTACAAGCACCTCCTTATTTCACATTGGATTACATCGGGACTAATGTTCTTAAAAGTGAATGGCATAAAGCATTCACACTCTCACCTTATCTCCACTCAACCCTCAGTCCTGCCCCTGCCTTATGCTGTAAAAGCAGCTATGAACAGCCAACAGCTAACAGCTGAGGGTGAACTGCAGTTAGTAAGTATGATATTTGGAAATCGATCCCTAAAAAAACTAATGCACATAGTTCCACGTTTCAGTTTAATTTACAATTTTTAAGCAGAGCAGAGCTAAACAACTGTAAGCAAACGATAATCAACTTTGATTTTGGAGAAAATGTTTCCTATATAACTGAGTCTGCTCTGGCTGGTGTTCTCCCCAAACACAAACTTGTGTTCACACATGCACAGCTGAAGCTCAACTAACTCTTCTTTGTAAGGAGTTTAATTCCAAGTCTGCCTAACAGATCGACAGATAAATACATAAACAACCCTCCCCTACAATCTCTGTTTGATTGTAAATATTGCAGATGAATATGAAAGATTTGTGAGAGAAAATCTGAGAGGAGAGGATGAGGAAATTGGAGGAACTCAAAACAAAGTCTCAGTCGTATCTGAAATATTCACACGCTGCTCATATAAACAACACAAATCCACAAAAGCTTCTGAGAACAGATGCCTGTGGCGACACAACTCTTCTTCATTCAGATCATGCTTCTACAGCATTTAGGAAAATAAATTCACTGTCAAACAGTTTGATCTAATTCAACGGATCATTTTTCACTCAAGCTCCAGATTCAGTACCACTTTCATGTTTTTGAAGGCTTAAGATCCTGTTATGAGAAATTCCTTCACAAACGGTGAGGGGTTGACACAGGGATTAACAATACTCATTATCTGTGATTTCCCAGGGGCTTCATTAGGCAAATGTAAGAGGTTACCTTGGGCACTTAACTTTTTAGGGCTTATGATTAATACTTAAATATGTTTTAGGTTTTGAATGAAACCTTGTTTCAAAACATCAAGGTGCCTTAAATGTGCTCGTGTCTCAGTGCTCCACTGCCCACACTGCATAATTGCTCCAAAAAAAAAGTCACTACAAGAGGTTTGATACTCCACCGTGATGGAGGCATCTTCACCGATGTTAACGTTCAATGTTAACATTGTTTAAGTGTAAAAGCTTTCAGGTCCTGGTGCCTCTCCTCAGAATGATCAATTTGTTTGTTTACTCTACCTGCCACTTACACTTGAAATACTGGTTTAATTCTATGCAATTCTGAACTTGTCTATGGTATTTTTGTAAATCTTTTGCTGATGTATTTGTGAAAATTTTACATATTATGTTAGCTTTTACATATTATGTTATGTTATCCAAAAATATGTGGATATATGAAGACATGCTCTGCTGAGTTGATGAACAAGCTCATATTTATTACTTTTGACAACTTTTCACAGAGAGCCAATCCATTCATTCCTTGTGCCCTCTTCTCATTTGATTCGCAGCTCTTTTCAAGGACTTTCTGTTTAGGAAGAGTGACCTTCAGTGAGAAGAACCAGATACCAGGAAAAGACACACAGATAGCATGTCTGCTGAGCATACAGTGCCGAAAAAAGTCACAGCCAGCAAAAAAAATGCTTTTGAACCGGTATTTTTGCATTGGCATAAAAACACACATTAAAGTCAATCCAATAAAAGGATTAAATTATACTTTTGTACATTTATAAATGTTCCTTAAAAGACAATAATGTTTTGCCCAACCTCATATTACACTGAAGTACCTTTGTAGTACTATGTCATTATTATTTTTCCTTAAATATGGGATATCTCATAAAAGAAAGATCGAAATTTTTGAAGGTTTTGAAATTTGCTGAACCAATGGAGGAACCAACGAAGTTTGTTCAGCTGTACTATTGAGGAAAAAGATTTGAAAAAGAGTCCTCATAAAGAACAGCTAAACAGACTCTATAAAAGTTAATGGAGTCATAAAGAGATATTTTCACCTGTATGGATGAATTTGGGAAGAGTTTTATTTTCCAAGTCCAGCAAAACTTTGTTAGCATTTTCAAGCATTGCAGATTCAATTTCACTTGATGTGCTCCCCTCATCGATTATGAAAGATTGTTGTTATATTCTTGTAACTTCATATTATCTCTCATCTTCTGTGACTTTTTATATGGTTTGTTGCATATCCTCAGTTGTCTCATTTCCCCCAATGAAACATAATGCTATGTGAAAGGACTTGGGATTGGTCGGTCAAACGGCTTCATGAACGGGTGTTGGCCAAAGATAGCTGCCAAAAACGATCCATGAAGCTAACAGAAGATATTTGACCTAAACCATTTTCTGCGTGGCAATACATAACTACTGAAAATCCAGAAATGGCCAGAAAGGTGGTGTTTTGGTGAAGAAATCAAAGCTAATGGAAGTAACCTAGTGGAAGATTTATCTAATAAAGAGGCCCTACCTTTAACTATGCACTGCTTTAACTTCATCATTATTGATATCTTTTATTATAAGGTATTCATTTGTTAAATCATGGGTAGGTGTGTTTCTCACATGAAACATAGCAGTAGCAGCTTGTTAATCACAAGATATGTTTCCTTGTTTAAACTTCATCCTGATAAGAGGATGCCAGTCTGAAACAAAACCTTATGCGAGATAGATTTTGTTGCAATGTTCTGAATTTAGCATTACTGGACATTTTAAAAGCATATGACTGAATTTAAGCAATTCCCTGAATTGCTTGAGTCTGATGTTTTGCGTATTTTAATTAAATACTTTGTGAAGTGAATCAGCATCACAGATGATTGGATTGTTCAAGGTACTGCTTTATATCTACAAAATAATAATCCAGCCTTTATTCATTTTCAGGTTATGTGGTAAAAACATACAAAAGTCTAGCAATGGTTAATATAAACTGATATCAACTGAAACTCACAGTCTATGAAAACAATGTCTCAATCAAACACTGATTTTTAAACTTGTCTGTTGATTTACAAAGCCAAATGTCTTTCATTGTTGATTTTGCACCAAGATATTAAAATATAGATTCTTAAATTAACCGTTAAGAAGTAAAATTCGCACTAACTCAACACACTCTCAGCTTGTGCCTTTAATATACAAACTTGTCTTACAAAGTAAAAGGTTTTTGTGAAAAATTGGCTGTTTGGATGATGATAAAGACTCATTTTGAGTGTCATTTGTATTCTGTACGCAGTTTGTTTGGTCATTATTTCACTGTGTAGGAGTCTTAAATAACTGAGCAATAAAAAGTGCAACAAAAAAGGATTACTTTCATTCTTATTTTGAGTATTTTGTAGTGAAGGCTCAGAAAACACAATTCACACCTCTTGAGCTCATCTTTCTGTTGAGACACACCCCCAACAGCAGAAAGCACTTGCATTTCTGAATTTCTGAGAAGCTCTGCTTATCAGGGTCTGGCAGGCAGAGGGAGGGGTCTGAGAAGCTGGAGAATGAGAGAGAAAGAGCTGGACAATAAAAGAGGGTCCTGGGGCTTGGCCTTCTGTGACCACTTGATTCCATCTCTTGCTACTATCGAATCATTATGCCCGTTTCATGTAAGCAGAGACATGCCAGAAGTCAAATTGTCAGAGTTTCAGGGAAGAACTCAAGAGATTTTCTTTCTAAAATTCACATTCTCTTTGCAGTAATTTGAGATACTTTGGGTTTTGTTAAAGTGTGTCTTCTGTGTCCTAGAGCAATCCGAGTGCCTGCAAAAGGCAGGATAAGTTATGGTTATTTATAACTGTTTAGTCTAATTGCAACAAATTATATTGTCGCAAAACATTTTCTTAAGGCTAACCCAACCTCTCATTTCTCTGAAAGTTGTTGAGGGACAAAGAAACAAAAACATTAGTATGTAGATTCTGAGCATAGGCAGTATGATCGGTTAATCTAGTAACCATACAAATTAACTATTGACAGTGGTAACCAATCAGGAGCTCCCACAGAAGCAACCAATCACCAGCAAAAACATCATTGCTATGTCCCAATCCGCTCACTATTCACACTTTCATGGGTGCTAGACAACAATTAGGGAACATGCTGTCTATCGTAGATGCAGAAAAATTAGTGCACGCTTTCATGACCTCCAGAATAGATTATTGTAATGCTCTGTTAGCCGGCTGTCCAGCCACCACGCTACATAAATTACAGTTAGTCCAGAACGCAGCAGCTAGAATTCTCACAAGAACAAAGAAATATGATCACATTACACCGGTTTTGTGCTCACTTCATTGGCTTCCTGTACAATATCGCATTGACTATAAGATTCTGCTCCTTGCCTTTAAGGCACTGAATGGCTTGGCTCCGGCCTACCTGAGCAGTCTCCTATCACGATATATTCCAGCTCGCTCTCTCTGATCACAAGAAGCAGGACTATTGATTATTCCGAAGATTAGTAAATCCACAAGAGGTGGAAGAGCGTTCTCATATAGAGCCCCGAACCTCTGGAATAAACTCCCGGATGTTGTCCGCAGCTCAGCTACGCTAACAGATTTCAAAACTAAATTAAAAACATATCTGTTTAAACTGGCATTCCAATAATTATCTCTTGGTATTTGTCTAAACAGATCTGGTGTCTGAGCACCATATACATACAAACAGTTTGAAAAAACAATGTGGTTCAATGTTCCTCTCTAACCTCTCCTCATCATTTATCTCTCCTCCTGCAGCTGATGCTGATCACTTGTTTGTTGTCTGTGTTACAGTTTACTAACCGTTTTCTCCATTTGTTAGTTCCTGTTTTGTCTTTGTTTGTTCTGTTTAGTTTTTTTTTTTTTTTTTTCAGGTCCTGTCCGGCAAACTGTTCATCGATGGATTTTAAGTTTGTATATTCTTTATGCTGGGGAGGTGATTAGTACCTGCCTCAGTCAGTGAGAGTCCCCTCACAGAGGGAACTCCTATCTACTCTACCTGATCCTCACGAGGACTTTGTGAAGCTGCTTTGAAAGCAATTGCTAAAGAAGCGCTATATAAAAACTGATTGATTGATTGATTGAAGGTGTCCCAAACCGTACATTTAAAAAAAATTTGTCAGAGCGGATCCCGGATGTGTACTTTTTCTAGTTAGATTCTGAAGTGCAGATTCATGAACGCTCAACCGGCTGATATTACCCACAATCCACTGCGCTCGGGCAGAAGGAGTTTTCTCTGGGACCCAAACAAACAAGCATTATGTAATACAACTCAATTTTAAAGAAGACACACATAAATAAAAGGCATCAACATTATTAGATTATTTTTTTAATTAAGTAATGAAAAAGCAGGAGTTCAGTTTCCCACACGTCGTGCGGGATGACGTTGCACAACTACTTCCGTCACATGATATATTAGTACGTCCCAGATCGTGCACACTCTTGTCTCACACTTAAAAGTATGAACCTTATGTACTAAAAACAAGCATCTACTTTAAGGGTGCGGTATATAGTGATCAGATTGGAATGCATCGCTTGACTCATAATCAAGTAGGTGGTCCCAGGAGTAGCTGAATCCGATTCGAATAATCTTATCCAGAACATTCCTTGGAAAAGTGTCTGGTCTCTGCTTTATTTGTACATGATTAGCAACAAAATAAAGAAAGTCAAAATTAAAGAAAGTTAAATCATTCAAGATTTTTTATTTGTCACATCACATAGATGTTTGTAGGCACAACAGTAGTAAAATGTATTTGCAACAAACAATCCAGACTGTATAAATAAAATTAAAGAGAGAGGGATAAAAAGTTTTTCATTTTTTTATTAGACAAGATATTGGATATTTGAATATAGTAATCTCTCCAACAAAGTATAATAAATAAGATATGTACTGCTTAGTATGAAATATAAAATCTATACATGTGCAATATGACAAGTAAAGTGCAAACATTGTGCTAATAAAAAGTGCAAAGATGTAGATTGTCATGAGGTATGATAATAATATGAAGACATTTAGTGCTTGGAGTCACTTTCCAGATGGCACTCGTGAGTGACTCAGTGAGAGACAACCACAGAGAACAGTTGGATTATACCTTGTGTGGATTATTGGAGATCTTATGAGTCGGCGGCAAACAGTAAGGTTTTTCGGCCGGATCCAGAGACTGGAACCGCTGCAAGCCCCAGACTTCAGCTCTTTCACTGCCTTCAAACCCAGGCATGCTCCAAACATGTTGCGACCGATCTGTTGGATGCGGTGGATTGATCACATTGACAAGATAGCCACGATCACTGCCTAGACATAGACGTAGACATGCTGAGGCAGCGATTGAGGGATCAGACTGTGGATTGCACAGTTCTGTCCGGCAGCGCGCTTTCTACTTTCTAGCGACCATAGGAAGCTTTATAGCTCCCGCCCTCAAGGGTTGATGAGTTCATGTCTCTGGCACCCAGAGGAGTCGAGCAGGGTTCTCGCTCCGGGGCATCATCTAACCGTCACAGTCAGTTATCAGATGATGCGCTGCTTGCATCTTCTGAGGACTCCTGTGCACCTGATGATTCTATCTCCACTGCTACATCAGAGAGAGATGGCGCATCTCCCAAAGGAGACGGTTTATCGCTCTCCCCATCTGTGCTGTGGAGATGGCCGAGTTGCTTACTCAGGCTGCAAGAGAAAGTGGGTTGCAGGTGGCTCCGCCCCTTGCACCCGAGATCTCCAGGCTGGCCGCGTGGTTCGTAGGGTCGCGCCGGGATGATACCCCGCAGCCCCCTCCTATCCTGTTCTTCCCGGAAGTGCGTCGGGTACTGACCCGAACTTGGAGGGCACCTCTTAAAGACTCCCCTTGACGGTGCGGTAGCTAGGGGGTACAAAGCAATTCCCCAGGTAGAGCAGGCACTGGCAGTGCACTTATGTCCGGGTAACCCTGCCACCTGGTGTGAACAGTCTAGGCCTCCATTCTGCCAGCTAAGCCAGGACCTGACTTCGAGGGCTTACGCTGCTGCGGGTCAAGGTATGCCATGGCAACCTTTCAGGTGTTCTAAGCCAAGACCCTGAAAGACATGCAGGAGGGGAGTTGTGGCTCAGGTCTTAAAGAGGATCTGAGGGCGGCTACCTACTTTAGGCTCAAGGCAACGAAAGTTGCAGTTAGCTCGCTTGGCCACACAATGTCTATGTTAGTAGTCCACAGCCGCCATCTTTGGTAAATCCAGGCTGAGATGCTCACACAAGATTGGAGGTGTTTCCTCAACGAATCGCGGGTCTCTATGATCAGGAAGCAGGCGGAAGGTCTGAGAGAACTCATGACTCCACATAGGAAGAGATGTGGCAGCTCTGCTTCTAAGTCGGCACCCCTACTTAAAATTTCCTCAGTCCTCCCCTAATAGTCAGCCCCCATGACGGAGATATCGACCAAGAGGGGGTACGAGGAGTTGCCCCAACATCAACAGGGGAAGAGGCTCCATCGCAAGCGGTACGAGAAAAGGCCACATAGGGAGTCCAGCTGCTACGTGGGCTTCGCCAACAGCCCCCCCTTGGAGGGAGGGGTGCCACAGATCAGATCTCAGTTTTTCATTAAATATGCAAAACTTGAGCTACCTGGCATATGTGCACAGCCAGGAGGCTTGCTTTCTCATTTCGAAGCACATTCAAAGACGTGGGTTCTGATGCAGTGCACCTCCTCTACTGGAACCGGATGCTGCTCCGAGGTCGAGCCTGAACGCCCAGGTAGGACTCCACCTAGACTCCCTTCGGAAACCCACCGCTAAGTCCGTTAGTTCGCGATACCGTTATGGAAACTATTGGCGAAATGCATATGACGCCATTAGTGGAGTTTCAGGAAGCCGGGTGGGAGCTTCCTTTTGGCCTGCGATTCCCTTCTACGCAAAGGTGCCAATGAGCCGTTCCCTCCTGCTGACCGGGAAAGAAACTTTCTGGTTTCCAAACGCACAGGCGGGTTGCGTCCTTGACCTTGACCTGCTTGTCTCTGTCCCTTCGTACCTTAACAAAGGGGATCTAGGTGGCTTTAGTACCGTTAATACGGGAAGGGGTTTGAATCCTGGCTTACTTGGACAACTGGCTGATACTGGCCCAGACGCAATCCCAGTTGATCGCCACAGAGACAGAGTCTTATGCAACCTCAGCTGTCAAGGGCTTTGGATCAACTCAGAAAAGAGCCATCCATCCCCAGGCCAGAGCATTTCTTTTCTGGGTATGGACTCTAAACTCTGTTGAACATGCGAGCATGCCTCTCTCTGGAGCGCACACTGAGCCTGCTTAAGGCAGAACGCAGAGTCTGCACACGATTAGTGATTCCTCTGAAGAACTTCCAGAGGCTTCTGGGAAAAATTACTTCCGTGGCAGTGGTTATTCCACTCGGCTTATGACATATGAGACCACTCCGGCTTTGGCTCAAGTTCTGAGTTCTGTCGCGAGCATGGCGTCCAGGGTGACTGATGGTGAACGTGACACCTCGTTGCCGCCTCTACCTGCGTCCTTGGAAAGATGGTCGGTTCCTCTGCGTCGGTGTCCCCCTGGGAGGACCTGTCAGGTGCGTAGTAGTAACTACCAATGCTTCAAAGACTGAGTGGAGTGCTGTATGCCAGAAGCACAAAATCTCAGGGCATGGCAGGGCTGAGCAGTTCCCCGAAAGGCTAACTCTCGAAAGAGAAAGGCTAACTCTTTCTCTAGCTAGTTCCATCTATGCGATCTTCCCTCTAAAAGACCTTTCCCTTGTGGTTCAAGCTGCATTTTCCATAGGTCTCTCAATGAAACCTTACATGTATTAAACTGCCAGAAGTTCTAAGTACAGCCTTCGAGGTGGCGAGTATGGCCTCCGCATGTCTCCCTTCAGCTCTGGGATTGATGCTGAGTCAGCATGAGAGAATTTTGCCCGATTGCCCATTAAAAATTAAGTCTATACTTAAGGCCAGGATGGAGGAGGGCCCATTCGGTGCTGAACTACTGATGTGCCTCGGCCGATGCGGAAGGACCTAGATTGTGGCGTTTTGCAGAGTGTTCCCGTAGTCATCACTGACATAAGTCGTAGTGACTGACTGATGGGGAACGTAGCGGTTACTTTCGTAAACCCCGGTCACTGAATAGCCACAACCGTAAGTTAATGTGTAAGTCTGGTTGCCTAGGGGGTGAGTACTGCTCCAGCTTCATATAGGAAGAGTGTCACGCTTGCATCAGCTTAATGCGGGGCAACGTGTTCACGTGACCATCAGCACATTCGCTGATTGGCATTTTAAAATAATGTGGAGTGAGTATAGCACTCCTAGTGGAGCTTCACATAGTCGTCACCGACATAAGTCTTCGTCCCCTATTCGGGGAACAGGGGTTATGAAAGTTTTTGCTTCAGTGAAATTACCTGCAAGAAACATCTGCTTTTATTTTTTAACCAACTCTAATTTTATGGCTATATTTACTTAAAATAAAACCTCTTATTTACTTTTGAACTAGTTATGTATTTGTTATTCTTAATATTTGCATAGTTTTGCACAATTGAACATGTTTCCATGTTTAATAACTATTAAACTAAGTTTGTGTGTTTAAATGAGTTGTCTGTTTTCATTGTAAAGAATTCTTGAGCATTGAAGTGTTTGCTCTGGTGTGTGAGTGTTCTCTCAGCAGAGAGTGTTGTTTCTGCCAGCGATAGTGAGGAGCACACACTGACTGAACTCATGGAGAACATCCCAGTTCACACGCTCACATGCTTGCCGCCCTGCCGTCTGGTATCAGAATGCTGCTTTAGCATCTTAAACACAGAAATATGTAATGAAAGGAACATACATACAAAATTATACTTTTACTTTGGTTTTGAACTACAGGAGACTGGAGAGAGCAGAACTCAACTTTAGATAGCTAAAGATTTCATTATGGTAAACTCATTCATTCATTCATTTTCATGCCGCCTTTCTTCCCTTTCGGGGTCGCCTAAGCGGAATGAACCGCCAACTCTCTGGCATATGTTTTACGCAGTGGATGCCCTTCCAGCCGCAACCCATCGCTGGGAAACATTCACACACACACATCTTTTAACACTATTGGTAATTGTTCTTACTCAATTCACTTGATGGCTGTCAGATATCGCATGTCTTTGGACTTGTAGGGAAACCAGAGCACCCGGAGAAAACCCACGCGATCACGAGGAGAACATGAGAACTCCACACAGAAATGCCACCTGCCCCAGCCGAGGCTCGAACCAGCGACCTTCTTGCTGTGAGACGACCGTGCTACCCACTGCGCCACCGTGACGCCCTTTATGGTAAACTGTGAGGCTCTATGGTTATTTTGTGCATATATTGAGGTTGATTCATTCAGATGAAATCATTAAAAGAAGACTTTTATGATAATAAAAGTAAGAAATATGCCAGGAAGTGTATTATTAATAATTTTTAGGGGATTATTAAGGAAATTAACTGCTGCCTACCCTGTGTCCATTACAATGGTTACCACTGTGTTTCAACCAAATACTTCCAACACTTTGTCTTTGACAAAATTGTTTTACTGCAACAGAGTAAACATCTGTCTGAACTAATAAATACACTAATATATTGCATCCAATGACAGCACTTGTCATTTTTGCACATAGATAGTACATTGAGAACAAAAATGTGTTTTACTTTGATGTGATTCAATTTACTTCCATGTAGAGAGCAGTGATCCTTCCAGGCAACGCAACTGCTTTGCATATAACTGACAATTTCAACACCATAACCCCCACTGCTCTGAAACCCAGGAACAACTCGTTCAAGGAGAATTTTACCAGATAAAAGATAAACTATCCTTCCACTGAAGCTCAAGACCAAGCACGTTCCAGAATCCTGTTTACCTCTGCGTAAGAGCCCCCACAGTGCCACTGAAGTGATGCAATTCATTCAAACTGTGGTACGTGCGTATGGGTCGGGTAGGACCTGGCTTCTGGAGATACAGTATCTGCTCTCTCCACTCACTCTGAGAGCTCATAAAGATTTCATCTCTTTATCAGCAGAAAGAGTGCCTCTCCATGGACCATGTTTAACTTCAGATTCTTCTAATAAATGTCTTTCATTGGTCAGTCATAGTTTGCCCCACTTACCTTGCTTCTCATTGGCCAGTGAGTTGAGTATTATAGCTCACTGCTCACTCAACAAAATCATTTGCTACGTCCCAATCCAGTCATTATTCACAGTTTTATGGGTGCAAAATGAAAATTAGGGTGTATGAAACCATAGTGTGCATAAAAAGTGTCCGAGCGATGCCTGGATGTGTATTTTTTTCGATTAGACTCTGAAGTGTAGATCCATGAACACTCAAACGGTTGATATTACCCACAATCCACTGCGCTCAGGCAGAAGGAGCTTTCTCAGGCACCCAAACAAACAAGATCTCTGTAATACTACTCATTTTAATGAAGAAGCGCAGTAATAAACCATATCAATTTAGAGGTATTCGTTATTACAATAATTTTAAATGAAGGAATAAAAAAGAAGTTAAGTTCTTTTGCAAACGTGTGTGTGTGCGTGTGTGTGTGTGTGTGGATGTCACTAATGTCTTTATTTAGTTCATCCCAGATCATGCTCACTCTTGTCTTTCACACTAACAAGTATGTACATTTTCTTCTGAAAATGAGTATCTACTTAAGGGTAGAGTGTATGAGTTTTTAGGTAACCTATCTATTCTCCATACAAGCTTCTTTTGGAGCAGGGTTACAGTCTTCTGGAGCCCAAGTACTCCCCATGGGGCAAATTTATTACATTAGGAAACTTACTTAGCCATACTGTGCAGTACCTTTGCAAAATGGCCCCTACTTTTTTATTTGTCACTTTTGTGCTTTTAAAAAATATGATCTACTCATGACAATGCCAATGTATTTGTAAAGCACTAAGGACATACCAAAAACAACTAAAGAATGGGAATCCAGGGACAAACCAAGGTTAAAATAAACAGATGTGATTATTAAAACTCACAGTAAAACCTCAATAGAGTAGTTAAACAAACAAAAGTCAGTAAAAAATGTAAAATGAAACTGAATAAAATCTCTGTGAAAAAAAGAGATAACATTTACAGAACATAGGCTTCGGAGAAAAGTGTAGTTTTGAGTTGGGATTTAAAAGCAGAAAGTGATGGTGCTAGTCTTAATTTGAGCAAAGGGAGTTCCAGAGTTTGGGAGCAAGCATTCTCAACTCTGCCCTTCAACCATGACCTCGGAAGAAAATACTTACAGTAGAATTTTTCTAAAAAAAGATCAGAAGAAACCAGCTAACTTTTGATCTGCTGCTAAACTAAATTCCTTCAAACTCAAGCACATTTATTAAAACACTATGTTTTCACGACAACGTTCCAGTCAAATTTTAGCGTCATTTTTAATTCATGTTTAGACTCAAAGTTCAGGTTTATTATCAATTTGAGTTCAGCTTTCCTCCACAACAGTAGAGGGTGGTGTTGAGAGTGAACCAAATGTGTGAGGCTTAGCCTAGCGTGATGCAGTTGAAAAGAGACCTGCTCAGTGGCGTACCGATTTGTCGATCGTGGACCTTTCAAGGTAATGTTCTATTTTTAAAACTACATCTATACTTCGTTATATTCGCAGTTTTAAAGTTGGGCAAACGGTGTGTCCAACAGGTTCAACATGGTGCTACGTTGGATATTCCAAGCTTTAATAAATAATGCTCAGGTGGTGGATAAACTGGCGGAGTCGAGACCCATCCGGCGAGCGGCGCAGATTACAGCCTTCGCCATCACACGAGCGCAGATAGCGAGGAAAGACGCGTCGAGCAGAATCTTTCGCTCTCAAACCTTACAGCAGATGCGAGAGGAGACCGTGAGGATGCCCCGAGATGCGCGAGAGCTGGGCCAGAGGGCCTCGAGGCTCCGGGACACGTTCGTGAAAGAGGTGAAGGAGGGGATGAAGGACGCGGGGCGACAGATAAAAGATCGAAAGTGACGGATTAAAGACGCTGTTCTTCCTCTAATAAATAATACTCTGACACTTCTTAATATGAGAACAAAATGGGGTTAAGGCTAATCCCGAATGTTCGTATGGCCCTCTATGGAACTATTTAATTGTAACGATTATCACGTGGCTTGAATGGTGGGTTCTGTGTGAAATAAATAGTTGATTTTTTTTGTATTTGTGAGATGTGCTTGTGTTGTAATCTAAGCCAGCTATCACAGCCTCCAGGCCGCGGGCCGGTACAGACCACACTCTGCCTATAAACAGCCTAGAAGCGAAGAAACAGCGAAGAAGAGCCTGCGCACAACATGAACCACGTCATTTCCCGTCATTCTTATAAAAAAAAAAGTTAACATGAATTTGAATATCCTTATTTTCTTTCTTTCCAATTCATGTATTACATTTCAATATTACATGTTTTATTACAGTATTACAGTCTTTATTATAAAAAAGGGTACTATAAAATGGTTTGTTTACATATTTGCACAAGAATAGTTGCCTGTGTGAGATTTTCCTCCTCACACAACATCCACCATTACATATAATACAAAATAACTTAACCTTTTGACGCTATAAAAACACTTTTTTTAGATATTAATTTCTTGATACAAACTTATGAAATCAAAATTGATCTTAAGACGTGATCAGTTTAAAATTACAGAGCTTACCTTTCATGTTATTTATTTAATTCACTTCTAAATGTTCTTATTTTATTTAGCATTACATGTTTGTTTTATAACACCTTATGTGTTAATTTAATGACATGAAACACGTGTACCTGCAATACTTTTATGTTTGCATTAACAAAAAACCCATTGGGGCGGGGAATGTACGTCACCTGGTATTATGCAAATTAGGTGATGACGTACTCTAGCGACTTTTCTTACTGAGGAGTTGTCAACAGTGATGGGGTGAAAACAGTGAGAGAAAGAAAGGCACAGCGCAAACATTGCAGACACTTTCTTTCGTCTAAAGAGCCAATCAGCGAGAATAAAAATAAAAAAAAGTCACAAAGTTGCCAGAAACAGCAGGAAAAGGCGCTAGATATGTCTGAAAAGTTGCTAAATCTAGCGACAAAGTGCTTTTTCTTGTTAAGAAGACGCTGTAGTGGCAAACAGAGTGGATTCACATTTATTGTTATTTTTAGAAAATACTCAGTTTATATGCAGATCATATTATATTATTTTGTTGCATGTATCCACCACACCTCAAAGACCGGTCCCTGAAAACATCGTCAGACATTAAACCGGTCTGTAACATAAAAAAGGTTTGGGACCACTGCTCTGAACAACTCGTAGACATTTTAGAGTAATTATTAAATCCCAAAGATTCAACTGAGTTATAATTAAAAATACATTTAGAATAAATAATAAAACAGACATGAGTGCTAGTGTATTTTCAGTTTATTGATAACAATATACCTACTCCGAGCTATTGTTAACTTGTTTATGAATGGCATACAAATGATTCAAAACTACCAACCTGTTTTTCTTTTTATTTATTACCTTAAGTAGCTTTTGAATAAAATAGATAATGAAGAATGCTGTAGAAACCTAATGAAAATCTTTATAGTTTTTAATAATATTATGTTAAATAATAAAACACATGCTATTTTTAATAATTTTGAAATTATATTTTATTGATATTGTTTGATATTTAATTTCTGCCTAAAACAGAAAAAAATGGATCAAAAACATGTTCTATATCGTTACAGCGAAACTACTTTCCGTCATGAATTTATACAGAAATATTGAGTATGAATAAATGAAGTAGTTCCTTCTTGATGGTACAGGGCAGTCTAAGCTTTAGACAGGAGGCGGAGCTTTATAACAGCAGGTACAACTAGACCCCCTTCTTGTGCATATTTACGCAGGTTCACCACGTTCACGTCTGCTCAAATTTAAAAACTCACTTTGATTCGCAAGGCTCTCAGGTCCTCACCAGCTACTGCAGCTATACATGGGCACGGTAATCAGTATAAACTCTTAAAATGCAGCTTGATGGGTTCTAGAGGGACTAAAACTGCTTAAAATGATGAAAGTACATGACAGTGGACACATTAAAATCACAGTGGAATGAGCACTATTACATCAAACTAACTGGGTTTCTGGTTTGAATCAGGTCTCATTGTTTTTATTTTATTTTATTTTTAGGGCTTCCATTACACAAATTAATTCTAAAATTGCATGTGAATTAGTTAGTGTAAATGGACTATGGGGAACTCCCAACATGTACCATTGCATTATGACCAATAAGAGTTGAGATAAGCCTCAGTAACCCATTGTGAGTGTTATTAATTATAAGCTAGAAAAGACATTGAATTAATGCAGCATAATTGTAACATATTATAATAAAATGAAATAGCTCCCTCCTTCACTCTAGTTTCAACTTTAACTTAAAACAGTTGAAGAAACACTTATTGAGAGACCCAAAACTCAAGGCAACACTTCTGTATGAGAAAAATTAGCTTTTATTTTCTCTTGAATTAGCCATTTGTGTTGGTTTCAATCAATGGAATGAATCAGATCAGTCACTTATTTACATCGTTCGGTTTCCAGTCCCCAAAAGTGTCCCTAAAAAGCTGAGTTGGACAGGTGTAGCAGTCTGAGAATAGAAAAGACTCCACTGGAAGGAAGAGCAGAAAGGGTGTCCTGGTGGAACGTATCCAGTACAAAAACATCTCTTCAGGCAAGGTTTCTCCAGACGGGATGGACAGTGTTCTTCTCCACACAAGACGACACTGACGTCACACACTTGGGGCGTTTGATGATAAATGGGTGGACAAAAAGCTTCAAACAGCATCATAGAAACCCCAAAATTAAAAGCGTCAACCTAATTTTATTGATCACTAATTATTTTGTTATATAACGTATAGGTGAAGAAAACCGGAATAGTCATTTCTGGGATCCCTTTATTTGACTTGGTTTTCTCTGTGCTCATCTCCCTGTCCTGAATTCTCATTTTCTGGATGGATCAGTTTAGGAAACCAAAAATGTAAGGTTAAAAAAAGGATAAAATATATATTCACACTAGGTTTTTAATTTTTTTATAAATCTCTTGCTATATTACACAACTAATCATTCGAAGAAAATAGCTCCCATCAAACAGTGCTCAAACAAAGCTAAATATAAGTTCTATCGTAAGAAAATAGGCAGTTCATGAAGGGTTAAATATCTGTTAGGATCTCATTGTATTACCTTTTAAAAACCTAGTTCTTTAGAAATGGCGAAGGTTCCGATGTGTTAAACAGGTACTCTGTGTAAGACACTGACTGAAGACTCAGACGACGCACTGCTGCACTAACCCAAACACAACGGCGCAGCGGAGACGGATCGGCTCGTCAACACAAGAGAGGAGCGTTGAGACAACGTGATCGTCCACGCAAAAACTAAACATTGCTTTGCAAACAATAACTCAAATGATCAAATACAAAAACAAACAGAAATGTTTACTGTTTTTGATTAAACCTGTTAGTTAATTAATTACTTTGGGAAAAAATCTAAATGAATTTTTTTAACTAGTTTTAAGAAAAACAAAAAGTACTTGAAACATGTTGCGTAAACATTGTTCACAATGTTGAATTTATGCGTCAACTACCCTGAAAAGTGGACATGAATAAAAACACCGGGTAGACGGAGTGTGACGTGCAAAGATTCTCTTTTTTGTGAGTTACTATTTAATAAATATTTTAACTTATTTTAATTTTAATTTAAGAAAAAAAAATCCCTTTCAGTCACTCTCAAAAGGTTTCTTTTTTTCTGAAGACTGCAAGAACATCAAATTAAATAAAAGCTATTAGAGAGCTATTGTTTAATAATCTTCCAAATATCGGCAACTTTACAAAACAAAGACACACTGCCTTTTGAAAGGGAGTAAAGGAAGACATTGTTTTAAATTTTTGTGTGTAAATTCCCCTTTTTTTTTTACTCTCGATGCCTGAGACAGGAAGAAGTTTTCCCTCAAAATGAGCAGGTCATGAAAATTCCAATCGCTCTCTGTCCTTCCTATGTAAACCTCCCTTAAACATTAAGGAACTGTACCGTTTCCAGACCTCCGAGGAGCAGAGCCTGGCTTTGGAAGCCACATCAGTTGAGGAGGATAGTTGTTAGATGAAGGACTTCAAATGTGGAACTAAATAAATAAAGCAGGCGGAGAGAGGAAGAGAGAGATGATGGGGTTCTGAGGGCTCATAGCTTCTCCTTCGACTGGATCCAGATGAAGGGTCCGGACTGTTCCTCGATGATCTGCTTGACTTGTTCGTAGATCTCTTCCAGAGTGTCTCCCTGAACGATAGCTGAAATGAAGAGATGACTCGTGTTAAAGGAGTTGTGTGTTATTTTTTCAATGTTAGAATTTCCAGCTATTGTAAATGTTGGTGACGGTAATGATACAGTTAGCGGCGGCCATGCACCGTTTTAAAAGATTTTTGGGAAAATTTGGTGTCTTTTATTGTAGCCTGTGCTAGGCTCTGTATTCCTTCATTAGAGGTAAGGACTATTCATATCTTTATCCCTACTTAGCCCTCCTAGCTGGAAAGTCTTTTCAGGTAGGCGTTTGTCTCATGAACATATGCTAACACAGTGTATTTTGGAGTAGACTTGACTTATAAGCATAGCCATTTCTTACACTATACAGACTAAGCTACTGCACAGGATCCCAAAGCCACAGACCTATTGAAGAGCAGCTTCAGCATACCCAACACACAACTTCATGGGTTAGCCTGTTATCTGTAGCTTTGTTTTTATTAAAACACTTTTCAAAACTTATCCAAGTAGAGTAGATAAATAAAAAAGAAAACTGATTAAACAGCTGAATGAAAAAGTTATCTGATGCAATATGAGTGGCTTTGAAACTTCAGTAAAGCTAACTAAATAATGTAGCGTTAGTGCCAATAATTTAACAAATGAGTACTCTTAAACTTTTTACTCCAAAAAAAACCTGTTTTGTTTCTGTTCCTTATGATGTATAGACTATTTTTTATTGCTTTGTAGTAATATTTACTATCAGTTTAAGATTTTAATTGAAGTGGATTTTTGTAGATTATCAAAATAGCTGTTTATTTTTAAACAAGCTATGGGGTCCCCAGACAAAAAAAAAAAAACCCACCCCTGATTCTAAGTGTTATGTTTAATCGTTTAACTGATTGGCTAGTTAAACCCAGTATTGCAAAACCTAGGATAACTAATATGCACATTTTTTTTAACTAGAGTTTGCAAAGACATGTAAGATATGTTAATTGGGTTGAAATATTCTGGTGATTTTTACAAAAAAAATTTGTAACGAGAGTATTTTTTATGTACATAAGATGGGGCCGGGTCCATAGTAGATTTTAGAGTTAGAATGCATGCGATTATAATTAGAATGAGAAAAAATCTATAGGATTAGAAATTAATTAAAGGGTACATATTATGCTAATTCAACTTTTGTGCTCAAAAGGTCTGCACCACTCCTGATAGTCTTCTATATTTTCATCATCAATTAGGTGAAATTAGTAATTCTGAGATGTTTTCAGATCGATCAATTTATGATGTAAAAGTCCTCCCCACCAGTCCATTTGACATTTTATGTAACAACTGATTTTGTTTGTGTGAGAGTCTCCCTGATAAAGATAATCTCAGGATGTAGTCCCAACACAAATCCCTTCGTTCTTACCCGTGAAAGAGCAACTGAGAATAAAGCGCTTGTTTAGTACCAGAAAAAAGATGGTGTTCATCGGTCTTTTCCTCTCACTTCTGACACTTTTGTCGAACACAGAATCTAATAAAAGAACTGTTGTTGAAGGATGGATCTTATCCAACAATCTGTTATTTTCTTTCATTTCAAGAAGTACGTTTTACACTTTACATATATTTTCTTATATCTCTGTTGGCACTGGCTCCATGTCTAGGTTCTACAGCTATGGTTATTTACCATTAACTAGGTACTATCTAGTAACTATATAGTATATATTTAGAAATATCTCTAATGCACTCACTAGTACATGAATTGCAGACACCTCTAAATGTCTGCATAACTAATAAAAATATGTACACTGCTTGTCCGAATACAATTATTCCTATCTTTAAATTAAATTTTTTTTACAGATAGTCAGGTCAAAATGGCTAGTCGTACTGACAATGCATCTTGAATTGATTATGCATTTTAAAGTATACAAAAGTCCCAAAAATAACTGTTTTTAACAAGCAATTCTAAAAGAAGCAATTTTGGAAACCCCCATCATGTTAAAAGGTGTCCTTTAAGACCTGCATTGTAAAGTATGTTCATTGCTAACCATTTCAAAGCATGAAACACTTTCCTACAGACCTGTAAAGTGCTCCATGAACTCCTGCTCCAGCTTCAAGGCTCTGTCATACGTCTTTCTTCCTTGCTCTTCTGTCAATCTTTTGTTCATTTCTCTGAATTAAGAAACAGTATTAAAAGCGAATTAAATATTTACACAAACCAGTTTTAGATGTTTGATTTCTGTACATCTATAAAAAATTTATGCTTTGTTCACCATCATACATAGTTTCCATTTATATTTTCACTTATTTAGGCCCCAATGTTTCCACAAATCTTTCCCTGATTCAGAAATATATTGTATATGTGTATGTATTTGTTTTTAATCTGAAATTCTTTAATGCATTATTAAAGTACCAGTATAACGAGACTTCCATACAGTGATTCTTACATGACCTGCAACAGTCATGTTATACTCCCATTCACAAACTCTCTTCTGCCACCAAATATAACTGAAAAGTACCCAGATAGTAGCCACGCATCAGAAGATGTGGATGTTTGTAGCAGCAAAAGGCTCAATAGAGTCAGGCAATGATTTATTTGGATTATAATAGAAATGACTCAATTTAACAACCTTAAGCTGGATATTGAGAGTGCCACTCAAAGCTAAATCTTTATAAAGCTATTACTGGCTTGACCAATAAGAAATACTGCAGCTCTTAACTGTATGCATCTAATAATAAAAATAATCAGAAATAGAGGATGACAATTGATAATTTTTTGGAAAAGTTGGTTAAACAACGGCAATGTTTATAATAAGAATGTATTTTTTAGTGCTGTCAAAATTATCAGGTTAACGCATACAATTCATATAACATGTAAAAAAAAATTAACGGGTTTTAGTTTTTCCTGTTGTGGTGGACGTGTGTTCAACGAAGTTACAACATTCGCGACACACATCGCGCTCATGAGGGACCAAGTTCAGATAAGTATAAAACAATATTAAAAAGTTGAAGAAGTAATAAATATGTTGCCAAGCAACATAATGTAAATAAAAAACATTTTCTCCTGCGTAGTGGTGTTTCCAAACTTGTGCCACTTGCAAAAATAAGGAGTCAACAGAGGATGATCAGCCTATAGTTAAATTCAAACAAGAACCATGATTCATTGTGATTAATTAAAAAAACTTTTTTTTAACTTAGTTAATTTGTTTTAATTGACCAACAGCACTAATTTTAAATGAGTAAATCTATTTACTCATGAATATTGTTATTCCACTTGCCTTTTACATACTAGGATTTTCAGGCCCACTATACACTTTCTTTTATTACATACAAAATGTACTGCTTGAGTACAAGGTGTGTTCACTCTCCTCTTTTAGCTGAAAGCAGCCTTGTTTTCTCCAGTTATTTACCAAAAAAATCTAGGTCTAGATTAAATATGCATAGCAAAAGTACATCATAATAGTGAATGTATAGTGTTGCTTAAAATGTGGTAAAAAGTTAGTATGTTTTTGCATGTGATATTTACTTGTAAATCTGTGCAAGTTTGACTAGACAATGCTCTAAAAGCAACTTTTAAAAACAAGCAATAGAACAAAGCTGACAAGGGCTTGAATTGATTGAAGGACATATTTCTTTTTTGTTATAAATCAACCCCCCACCCCTCCAAATATTAAAGCTTTCGTGTAAACAGCACTCCTGAACTCACAAGATGTTTTCCACTGATTTTGGCTTGATGAAAATAGCAATGGGGTAAAGCACAGTCAGCTGCAGTCTCTTGATGGCATTTCCCGACACGTCCAGTATACAATGCTTTCCCTGAGGAGAGGAAAACGGAGAGCGTCTCCTTAAACCAAATGTGTATATATTTACTTATTTATTTTTTAAACCTGACATGTCCAGCAGGTGTCTCACCTTCTGAGCCACCTCTCTGACAGACTGGACGCTGGTTCCATAGAGGTGGTTGTTGTACTGACCAGCCTCAATGAACTTGTGCTCCTGGATGTCTCTCTCCATCTGCTCTCTGGAAACCATAAAGTGATAGTCTCTACCATCCACCTCATAGTCTCGCTTCGGCCTTGTTGTATCTGGCACAGAGAAAACGCTTCATTTACCCTAATGAACACATGGCTGAAGCAGACCTGGTGAGGAAACTGCAATTTCAGATACAAATCAAAATAACTGTTTTGATTCATGGACCTCAGTGCAGTAATACATTTAAGCCTCCTAACATGACTTCAATTCAGAGAGAGAAAAAAAGATCCTGGTTTTAGGTACAATGTTTTCTCACTACTAGGTGTCATGTGGAAAAAACAACAAAAGCAAAAGTTTTAACAAAAGTTAAAAATAACAAAAGCATTCAAGTGATGATGTAGAACATGGGTGTCAAACACTTGTTAAAGGGTCCGCTCCAGTCCCTAAAAAGAGGAAAACCCGTTTACTGCACATTAAGAGCTTTATTAAACTCTTGAATAAAAAAGTTCATCTAGAACACTGAGGAGTGATTCTTCTGGCCTATTAGAGAAAGAGGAGCTACTAAACTAATGGAAACCAGGGTTTCACTTTAAGTCTATAGGTTGCTTAAAAGAGTGAGGCATATGATTTTGGTCAAACGATAACTGCAAATCGAATAACAAAAAATGTAAGTGTGTGAAAATTTTTATTGTCACCACTCAGAGAGAAAGCCAAAACCAAGGTACGCATCAGGCGATGTGGCAAAGTGTCGGAGAAGGTGGTAGGGGAGGAGAGACATAACCATAAAAATACGCTTTGCAAAAAAGCAACACGACAATATTCATGAATTTAGGGCACCAACAAAAAACTGAAAGCGTGCATGAAGAGAGAGCTTTTTCCAATAAGGATACTATGCACGAACACACAGCCGCATTGCTGGAACTGACCAATAGGAGAGCAGAACATTTGGTTGTGCGCTGAAGGCATCTATACATACATACATATACATACATATATACATGTATGTATATACTAATACGGTGTTTGACCCCTTTACCCTTCAGAACTGTCTTAACTGTACGTGGCATTGATTCCACAATTGATAGGAGAGCATCTTGTAGTTGATGGAGACTTGTGGGATGCACATCCAGGGCATGAAGCTCTCGTTCCACTACAACACAAAGATGCTCTATTGGGTTGAGATCTGGTGACTGGGGGCCATTTTAGTACAGTGAACTCAATGTCATGTTCAAGAAACCAATTTGAAATGATTTGAGCTTTCTGACATTCTGTCTGACATTTTCTGGTATTATCCTGCTGGAAGTAGCCATCAGAGGATGGGTACATGGTGGTCATAAAGGGATGGACATGGTCAGAAACAATGATCAGGTAGGCAGTGGTATTGAAACGATGCCCAATTGGCACTAAGGGGCCTAAAGTGTGCCAAGAAAACATCCCCCACACCATTACACCACCACCACCAGCCTGCACAGTGGTAACAAGGCATGATGTTCTCATTCTGTTTACGCCAAATCCTGACTCTACTATTGGAAAGTCTCAACAGAAATCGAGACTCATCAGACCAGGAAACATTTTTCCAGTCCAATTTTACTGAGCTTATGCAAATTGTAGCCTTTTTTTCCTATTTGTAGTGGAGATGAGTGGTACCCGGTGGGTTCTTCTGCTGTTGTAGCCCATCCTCCTCAAGGTTGTGCGTGTTGACGCTTCACAAATGCTTTGCTGCATACCTAGTAATTATTTCAGTCAAAGTTGCTCTTCTATCAGCTTGGATCAGTCGGCCCATTTTCCTCTGAACTCTAGCATCAACAAGGCATTTTCACCCACAGGACTGCCGTATACTGGATGTTTTTCCCTTTTCACACCATTCTTTGTAACCCATAGAAATGGTTGTGTGTGAAAATCTCAGTAACTGATCAGATACTAAAATATTGAAAATACTGAAATACTCAGCCGGGCCCGTCTGGCACCAACAACCATGCCACGCTCAAAATAGCTTAAATCAACTTTCTTTCAGGAGATTGTTTTGACCAGGACCACACCCCTAAATGCATTGAAGCAACTGCCATGTGATTGGTTGATTAGATAATTGCATTAATGAGAAATGGGACAGGTGTTCCAAATAATCCTTTATATATATATATATACAACCATTTTTAGATGTAGACTGTGCTTGAAAGTTAGCGTCACGGTGGCGCAGTGGGTAGCACGGTTGTCTCACAGCAAGAAGGTCGCTGGTTCTAGGCTCGGCTGGGGCAGGTGGCATTTCTGTGTGGAGTTCTCATGTTCTCCTCGTGATCGCGTGGGTTTTCTCCGGGTGCTCCGGTTTCCCCACAAGAACAAAGACATGCGGTATAAGTGAATTGAGTAAGAACGATTGCCCATAGTGTTAAAGTGTGAATGTGTGTGTGAATGTTTCCCAGCGATGGGTTGCGGCAGGGAAGGGCATCCGCTGCGTAAAACATATGCCAGAGAGTTGGCGGTTCATTCCGCTGTGGCGACCCCGAAAGGGAACAAAGCCGACATGAAGATGAATGGACTGTGCTTGAAGCATTGAAAAAAGTATGAATATTAATGCTTATGAAAATTATTTTTCACTAATCAACAGGTATTTGCAGTAACACTATAGTTATGATTGCTAATGAATTTAAAAGGAGGGTATTCTCCTTTCTAACTATAGAATTCACATACATATATAACACTATGAAATTTGAATTTGAGAGCCTTTATCACTTTTTATCAACCTCTATCACTGACACACTAATTAAATTGATAATACAGTGCACCCCATCTCTGACAACTTCATAGTTAAAAAATAAAAAATAAAAAAACTTACGAGGAACACAGGAACCAAATTTGTCAGGGAACTCTGATATCAGGTCATCATTCACTCTGTCTTTCATTGGCCCCAAGATGATCACTGGCCTCGAGTAGTCCACTGTGAAAAAAAAAAATTATCCATTAAAGATTGAAAGAGGTCATTATTTATTTACATTCCGAATCACTTCATTCAAATTAAACCTGAAGAATTAGCTTTTTACCTTCCTGCTGACAGACTGGCTCGTAAGACAGCACGTATTCCTCTTGTCCACCTGAAAAAAGAACACATTCTACATCAAAACAAAGGTCACTCTTTCGCCTTGTGTTAGAATTTCATCATACATAAATATACCAAAGCAAATTAAAATCTAGTTTGGTACTCATACCGTACAGTAACAGTGTTAATCAAAATCTATCGTTAATTTAGCAGAAGCTTTTATTTCAGTCTGACGTGACTTGCAATATTGAAGACTTTGTTAAAAAGTATGAAAGAAAAAAAATCAAGCAGTTTTTCAAATCACGGGAATACTTAGATTGGAAAATAAATCCACATATTTACAATATATTTGTAGAATTTGTTTGAAACAACTAACAGGTGTTAAAGCAAAGCAGAAAGTTTGTGAAAATTAGTATTAAGTATTAGGTTGTGAAAGAAAAGTCTGCAATGTTGATGGATGAAGGGAACGAGGGAGGAACTTACGGTAGCTACTCTCACTATCACTGGCATTAGAGGTAACATGCTCTGAAAACATACAGAGGGAAAGATGAAAGGAGGATAAATGAATTGTAATAACAATGAACGTTATGAAATGGTAAAAAACTATAATGTACAGAACGTGTCAGAATGCATTAAATAAATGCACCATAGGTTAATTCATTAAATATGTCTATAAATACTTATTTGCAATATATTATATATAAATACTATATAATGTAATTAATATTACACAAATATTTTACTATTTTAATAATTAATACATGGTTTTGTGTTAAAGCATTGCATTATTTTTTGTATCTGTCAGTCACCCATCAAATTAGGATGAGCTCATCCTGGTACTATCTACATTAAGGATTTTGGAGGCGCTCATGCGTGTGTGTTTGCTTTGACTGGGAAGATTTTGACATACTAACAACTGTCCGAGATTTACAACCGTTCCCAAAGTGGATTTGTAACTTATAGTTGGTTAAAGTTTTGCTAAATATAAAAAAATAAATATTAAACATCAAAAACAGACACAAAGAGTGCTACCCAGAGCATTAAGTGCTGCATCAATCAATTTTCTTTGTCTTGTTAAATGTGGATTAAAAATCCACATTTAATAACTTATCGACATATTTAATGACACATTTACTTATTTATTTAATCTCCCCTTTTAATCAATTAATGGTATATTTATTGACTTAACATTTCATTTACTGGCAACTTTGTCATTTAGGGTATTTTGGTTGTTTTGAGAAGTTACAGGCATAGTACAATCTAACAATAAAAATCCTTTATTGGCTATTCTTCCACTAAATGGAATCATATTTTTGTTTTGTGTTTCATAAAAACACACATAAAATGAAAGAATCCTGGGGCGTGTACCATGAACGTGGCATAACAAACTCCGTATTACCGGATAGGTTTAAACTTGACTGTTTCAATCAGGTTTAATCGGTTCCATGAAGAGCTCATAAAATTTGTCGAGTCCGGCTTTGATCCTGGAGCTAAGATTAGTTTAGGGGCGCGTGCACGTAAAAGACTCAAGATAGCACTGAATAACCAATCACGATTAACATGGATAGAGCCATCTTTTTGTTCATGGATGAGGAGCAAGAGATTAAAGTAAGAAAATACGATCCGTATTTTATATTTTACATATATTTTTGTGTCATAGTGATACTTTGGCTGCTGCCAAAGCCAGACAAAAGTTTTGGCAGAAAGTTGCTGATTTCGTGAAAACAATGTCAAAAAAGCCCATTCTTTTTAATGTAGAATTGAGTATAGAGCGTGATATGCGTTTGATAACGATAGCATATTTTTAGCCATGTTAATTCTAACACATTTTAATTGTTTATGTGATGTTAATGTGTTTATGATTGTATTACAATATAAATGAAATGCTTATTTCTCTACAAATGTATGTTTAAATTTAAAAGGTCTATATAATTGTTTTCATTTTTTTGGAAGATGTAACCACAACGCAAAACGATCATGGCAGCAGATCAAAATTTGGATCACATTTTGTATCTGCGAAGAAGCTCACAAATGTAAGATATTCCTTCAGCAGATAATCTGTATCTTTCATGCAAATTTGCGTCAGGAAATGCTTACACTGCAAAAAATAAAATCTAAGCAAAGTTGAAAATGCTTAAAATTAGATAGAAAATCTTGATTTTCTTATTTTAGGAAGAATTTTCTCATTTAAACTTTTCAGGTAAAGACCATTTAACTTTTTTTTGAGAAAATATCACTTAAATTTTCTTGCGGAGAAAAAAATGCTTATTCTGGTCATTTATTTTCTTGAATTAAGAAACCATGTGAAACAAGTTGCCAATTTTTCCACTGATCTTAAAAACAAGAATCTTAAAACAAGAATTTTTGACTCAACTTATTCTTATATCAAGAATGTTATAGATATCTTATTTTAAGAAATCAATATTAATACTAGTAAAAACATGGATCATGGAACCAGAAAAAAAATGTAAATAAAGTTCTAGTCTTCTTAGATCAAGTAAAGTATCTGACATTGGGGTAAGAACATTTGAATTCTTAAATAAGACTGAAATGCTTGTGAAAAGAAAAGAAGAAAAAGAATCTACACTGTAAATAAATCATCAATACCCCAATCAGTACTAACTAAAGCCCTCTTGAAACAAGAAAAAAAAAAACTCAATTAAAGATATACTCTTCCTAGCAAAAGAATCTGCTAATGTGGCGAGCAAATTCTTAAAATTAGCAAAAAAATTTGGATCTTAAAAATAGACAAAAACTCTCAAAACAAGAATTTTCCATGCTGTAAAGATGAATTGAAACTAGAATATTCCAACAAACTAGAATGTGTTCTCTTTGTGTTCTCTGTGAATGAACTCATCAGCACTGAGAGCGTAGCGGTCAGAGCGCTGACAGGTGGAGCTGAAGCCTCTGGTGACGAGGTTCGAATCCAGCTCTGGTCTTTCACCGATCTTCTCCCCAGAGCTCTACTAAGTGTTCTTCCTGTCTCCAATCAGAACTGTACTACCTAGTCCTGAATAATATATAATATCATTATTTAATTTTTAAGCTAGACTTTCTAGTTTTAAGAACCCATATTCTACTTTAAGAACTAAAATGAAGCACAAACTTTCTTAATTTAATGTCATATATGCTTATTTTAATACAACATTTTCTAATTTAGTCTTAAATAAAAGAGAAAACATCCTAGTTTTGAAACAGATTTTGTAGTTTTAAGACCACTAGAGACTAGATACAAGTTAAAATATTCTAGTTTCAATGCATTTTTACAGCTTGTAAAGACTTGTTTTGAGAGTTTTTGTCTATTTTTAAGATCCAACAGCATATGTTATTAGCTAGAAGTTTTTTCTAATTTTAAGAATTCTTGTCAAGTCAAATTTGCTCGCCCCATTGGCAGATTTTTTTGCTTAATATAGGAAGAGTTTAACATATTTGATGTTTTTTTCTTGCTCCAAGAGTGCATTTTTTGCAGTGTAGAGATTTTGTCAGTCAACAGTTTTGTCAAAAGTTTGCGCACAAATATGCGCAGGAATGGAAAGAAAATGTGGAGTTATTGTTACAGATGCTAGAATTGCCTCACTTAAAAGTTCTTTTTATAACCACTGATTGGACAAACGTAAGCTTGCGATCTCTAATCCTGAACATAGCCTGCTCTGGAGCAGGTTAGCGGTGTGATGTAAGTTACCACAGTGACAAATATTGATTAAATCCTAGATCGTTTCATGGTACCCAAAATCCAGGATTGGTACAAACTAATCCTAAACTGAGCTGGCTAACCAGTTCATCCGGCTTCACGGTACAGGCCCCTGGTAACTGTAAGAAAGATATTCTATTGTCCAAGAAAATAACAGGACTAGATTTAAAGGTCCTCTCATTTTAGGAGGTGAACTATGAACTATGAATTAAGGCATTGCAGCAACTCTTTCACTCATACACTCAAACCAAACCGAATCCCTTGAAATCAAAATACAGTTAATACATATCACAGAGAACAGAAAGACACAAAAGATAAAAATGTAGGGCCACCACCATAAATGTGAAGAATGAAAAAAAGCATGGTACATGCTCCTTTAAACACATTTGAAATATCCATTTTAGGACAATAGAGTCTTATTTCTCTTTTACTGAGATGCACTTCTCTTGATCTGATCACAAGTAGAACGCATTGGTATAACTGGGGACCAAAACACAATTTTTGTTGACCTACTTTTTTTACAACAATAAATCCTTGAGCAAGTGCGGGTAATAGTATCGGATCCAGTTCTACGCTACAGTATTTATAACACTAACGTTACTCCTAGAAGCAGAGAGATGTGTAATATCATGATTTATATTGCATTTAATTCTAGATGTATGCTGCATAAGTAAATAGTCAATAGAGTACTAAACCAAACCTGTAACAATGCTCTATACACTCACATTGTATCACAATTGTTCAACCACTAAAGTTTAGCGTTGTTTTATTTAAAAATTATTAAATTGCCCTTTCAAACAAAGGACTTCGTTGATCTGCTATACAACTAGTCAGTAGACAATTTATCTACCTTCAATTAGGAGGTTCAACAGATCTCAACTGCACAGTAAATACAAAAAGATTTTATTTATTGGGACTTCGGTGTTGATGTGAAGTAGTTTAAAGTGAATCCTGATGCCAATTGGAGGATTTATATTTAGAGTTTGGCATTTTTGAAAACACGTTGCCTGGGGGTGGGGTCTTAACTCCCACTCTGCCATGCGACGGGCATCGACCTCTCAAAAGGAAGTGTGACTTTGCACTTTTTATGAATACTTTCACAAGAAAACAACAATTAAAAGTTTAAGAAATGAAATGACATAAATAAGCTTTAATTAATTCCCAAAGACTTAAGTTCTTGTGATCAGATTAAAGAAAATGCATCTCTAAGTGAAAGTTACCCTCAAATTAAAACTTCAGTCAGCATTTGCTTAGACCCTTAGTTGAGTTGATATCCCAAGAGTGTAGAATGACAAAAACAAGATGGAGAAAAACATTCAGTGCAGGGGTCTGGTCCCGGTTGACTGAGAGGACATCTACAGGAAACTTACTCAGGCCTTTGGAAAGCATGTCCTCAAGGCAGTCCTGTGAAGCAGTCAGGACAAAGACAACAACCACAAGAGTACATGGGTTACTGAAGCACAGCAAGGCCTAGTCTAGGGTTAATTCACCCAACAAGCAATATTTATTTTTTTATTCAGATATAAACCCTTTCATTGACCCCCTACGTCACTGTCGTTTCAAAGCTCCAGAAAACATTGATGTAATCAATTCATTCAACCATATACGGGGGTCCATTACTTCCGCTAATATGCAAAGAAACCTTTAATATAAGGCATAGCTGACTATAGATGCACTTTCAGACTGGGAATGTCTAGTCTCACTTAATCGACGTCTCTCGCTTCATCAATGAGCGGACAGTTCACCCCAACATGACATGAGTGGATGCTGTTTTGAGGATGTTCTTACCACATCCTCCACATTTGCACATTAACTGTGCAGTTCAGAGATGAAAACATCCTTTCCAGTGTGTTGCAATGTATAATGATCTTATTACAGACTACACCATTTTCTGTGTAATCACCAACATGTTGCTTCAATGGTCAACTTCTCAAAACTGTCAGCGAGTCAGAATTGGGGCAAAAAATTTTTTGTGTGTGTGTGTGTGTGAGAGAGAGAGAGAGAGAGAGAGAGAGAGAGAGAGAGAGAGAGAGAGAGAGAGAGAGAGAGAGAGAGAGAGAGAGAGAAAAAAATTCTAGAGGAGTGGTGTTTTTATACATTTTCTATTGTGCATGGATTCAGTTTATCTCCCTGGATGAATGTGGATTTGCATTGTGTAAAATATTTTTTTCTAAAACATTTCATTGTGAAGAAAGAAGTATTCCAAAAATCACAAAAGTCCAACAATCCTTGCTGTATAATGCTGCTAAAGCTAATGTTGCACATGCATCTATAACGTCTATACAAACAAATTAAATAGTTAGAAATGTCCAGCATTTTTATGCCTTAAGACGGAATCAAAGTGAAACAAAAAGCAAAGTGTTTTGAAGAGGGGGCATTGTAAAATAAATGAGAAATGATATCATGCTGGTGAAGAATAAGGGACGATACATGTTTATGAATTAGGTATGTGATTCACAACAAAGATGACAAGCCAAGGGGAAGAGGCTAACGTTTTCGTTTCGAACATTTGCAAGTAAATATACAATCAGCTAAATTGAATCCTTGGTTCATTCAAACACATGGTCACTCCATTACTCTATTTTGAAGCAAATTTTTTTTTTTTTTTACAGATTGAATATATTTAGAACGATCCTGTGTTTTTCTGCAAAAAAGCTTCTTTGTATAAGTCTAAGTATGAGTACCTGTCATTAGAGTTTAGCATCGTCTACCGTTCATAAAACATATGCATTATATTCGGGATTGAATGAGTAACAATACCAAGTTAAGGCTATCCAAGACACAAAATGCTCTTTCAGTTAAACAAAGTTGTTAAAAAAGACATTACAGCTTTGTTACATTTTTATGGTTTTTGTAGTGTCAGTAATGCGTAAGATGAGGTTGTCGAAAAAAAATTTTCTACTATCCTAAATCAATAGTTAAAATAAATTGTGCAGTAAGCATGATATGCACAAAGTTTAGAATGGATACATGTTTTTAAACTTTAACTGTCAATACTTGAAAATGCTAGCCATTCAGTAATAACAATTGTGGGACTCGTTGTGTTAGATTTTCGTGTAATGAAACATACCTTTTATCGTGCCCGCCGTTACAGTGAGGTGAATTTATTAACTGTATTTATTAACTTGCCTACAGGGCAATCTCAGGAAATATTTGAGCACTATTGTATTAAAGAAAAAGGATCATTATTTTCTTTTCTCATTTGGAAAATACTCCTTGAAGGCTATCAACTTAAATGTTTTGTGTAAAATAATTATTGAAATAAATGTTTGAATACAAATGTCGTTAAGTGGCTTGACTTGTATCATCAAGAAAAATAGAATAAAGTAAAGTTAAGCTAGTCTATAAACTTTGCTGCAGAGTATTTGTCTTTATACAATACAATAAAAAATATCTGATTTCATTAATAATTTGTGACATTATCGAAATATTAACCGTTTTAAATAGCAAATATTAGTGAACTCTGAAAACAACAGCTTTTATTCATTTTAGTCTATATATTTTGTTTACAAAAACATTAAAAATATGATGTTTACTTAATGTAAAGCATTTAAAACAGTAGTTGTAAGTTTTAGTGTGACTGTATTTTCTGGTTTGACTAGGTTTAGAATTATGAGTCTTTTTTCACAACAATGTTTTTTTCTAATTTAAAACATATTATATTTGTTTGAAAGTCGAACTTCAGAGTATTTTATGCTTTTTACAATTTCCTTCAGCTCAATTTTGAGACTAAGACACAACACAGTGACGATGCACCTAACTGAAAATGACTATGGTGAATCAGGAGAGTATGCTCTTCAATCTCCATCAGCAAATAGTGTTTTAACTTCCTTGCTTTCTGGAGCTCTTACACGACAACAACAGAAATCAACGGAGTTTAAATTTTCACTTGTGTTCTTTGTAGAGTTTGCTTAAGATGTGAAATTTCATTCTTGGCTGAATTATCCCTTGAACCCAGCAGGCGTCCTGTGAGCTCTGATGCCCTGTGTGCCGTGCCCGACTCATGTACTGTCACCCTACTCTTTATCTGTACTCACGCTCCACATCGCTGGTTTCCTGCTCGCTCATCTCCTTGTTCTTGTGGAAGGAGAACTTGCGGGAAAAGAGGCTCTGTTTACACTTGTCATTGAGCGACTGCTGAGGAAGAGAGGAAAAGGGAGGGAAGATGGGATCGTGACAACAGAAAGGAAAGGGAAGAGGGCGATCTGATGGAAAATCAAAACATTCTCAACTTTGAAGGAACCCCCGAGAGCTGGTTATGATAGAGGTTCCAAGCAAGAGTAAAGCATACTCTGACAATTCTGTCATTATTTGCTCTCTGTTTAGAGAAAACTCGGACAGAAGCACCATGTATAGAAGAATCACACAACAACTGTGGATGAATTTACTGTAAATAAACAAAATGATGATTTCACAGACTCAGAGCTATGCTAGTGTGAATAACAAATAAGATAGGGGCTGACTGATTCAGTTGGTCGAGCAATGGTTGAGCTAATGTTTCAGATTAAGAAAAAGAAGATTATTCGCTATCCATTTATTAGAATAAAACTAAACATTTTTGTTTAAATAGCTCTATTGACTAAGTAATAATAACCAAGTAAGCAAAATTTGTGCTTCAAACTTGATTTTTCTCAAAAATCGATATTTCTCAAATCTGGTAAGATGAGAACTAATCAACAAGTTAAGTAACAAAATAATCAGTCAACCTCTAAAATAAATGACTGTTTTCCAGCCTCAGCAGATGTCAAAGACATGAAGGAAGCAGACACAATGGAAGTGCATGTACACGAGTGAGAGGAGTATTGTGAGTCAGAGAGGAGTACTGCGAGTAAGAGAGGAGTACTGTGAGCCAGAGAGGAGTACTGTGAGTCAGAGAGGAGTACTGCGAGCCAGAGAGGAGTACTCTGAGCCAGAGAGGAGTACTCTGAGCCAGAGAGGAGTACTCTGAGCCAGAGAGGAGTACTGTGAGCCAGAGAGGAGTACTGTAAGACAGAGAGGAGTACTGTGAGCCAGAGAGGAGTACTGTGAGTCAGAGAGGAGTACTGTGAGTCAGAGAGGAGTACTGTGAGACAGAGAGAAGTACTGTACTGTGAGTCAGAGTGTACTGTGAGTCAGAGAGGAGTACTGTGAAACAGAGAGGGGTACTGTGAGACAGAGAGGAATACTGTGAGTCAGAGAGGAGTACTGTGAAACAGAGAGGGGTACTGTGAGTCAGAGAGGAGAACTGTACTGTGAGTCAGAGAGTACTGTGAGTCAGAGAGGAGTACTGTGAGACAGAGAGGAGTACTGTGAGACAGAGAGGAGTACTGTGAGACAGAGAGGAGTACTGTGAGACAGAGAGGAGCACTGTAAGACAGAGAGGAGTACTGTGAGCCAGAGAGGAGTACTGTGAGACAGAGAGAAGTACTGTACTGTGAGTCAGAGAGTACTGTGAGTCAGAGAGGAGTACTGTGAAACAGAGAGGGGTACTGTGAGACAGAGAGGAATACTGTGAGTCAGAGAGGAGTACTGTGAGCCAGAGAGGAGTACTGTGAGCCAGAGAGGAGTACTGTGAGCCAGAGAGGAGTACTGTGAGACAGAGAGGAGTACTGTGAGTCAGAGAGAAGTACTGTACTGTGAGTCAGAGAAGTATTGTACTGTGAGTCAGAGAGTACTGTGAGTCAGAGAGGAGTACTGTGAAACAGAGAGGGGTACTGTGAGACAGAGAGGAATACTGTGAGTCAGAGAGGAGTACTGTGAAACAGAGAGGGGTACTGTGAGTCAGAGAGGAGAACTGTACTGTGAGTCAGAGAGTACTGTGAGTCAGAGAGGAGTACTGTGAGACAGAGAGGAGTACTGTGAAACAGAGAGGAGTACTGTGAGACAGAGAGGAGTACTGTGAGACAGAGAGGAGTACTCTGAGCAAGAGAGGAGTACTGTGAGTCAGAGAGGAGTACTGTGAGACAGAGAGAAGTACTGTACTGTGAGTCAGAGAGTACTGTGAGTCAGAGAGGAGTCAGAGAGGAGTACTGTGAAACAGAGAGGGGTACTGTGAGACAGAGAGGAATACTGTGAAACAGAGAGGGGTACTGTGAGTCAGAGAGGAGAACTGTACTGTGAGTCAGAGAGTACTGTGAGTCAGAGAGGAGTACTGTAAGGAAGAGAGGAGTACTGTGAGACAGAGAGGAGTACTGTGAGTCAGAGAGTACTGTGAGCTAGAGAGGAGTACTGTGAGCCAGAGAGGAGTACTGTGAGCCACAGAGGAGTACTGTGAGCCAGAGAGGAGTACTGTGAGACAGAGAGGAGTACTGTGAGTCAGAGAGGAGTACTGTGAGTCAGAGAGAAGTACTGTACTGTGAGTCAGAGAGTACTGTGAGTCAGAGAGGAGTACTGTGAGACAGAGAGGAGTACTGTGAGTCAGAGAGAAGCATCTTTAACAGAAAAGTTTTGCCACAAAGGAAGAAGTAACTTCCACTCAAGTGGTTCCAGACCATAATGAGAGTAATGAAATTAAATAATTTATAGTTGTTTTAAGTAAAAAAATGTGATGAGAATCATTTGAACTCATTGAGATTCATTCATAAAAATATTCTCAGAACAATGTTATTTTATTGGTCTTAGGTTGAGTATTCTGAATACTGTTTTTTTTATTCGCAATGCTCGAGTTAGCTTTTTAAAATGATCTGTATAGCATTCATGCATAATAAAAAAACATAGCAAACTTCCAACATGAACCTGTGTCTCACTTCAACATACTGCTATAGATGTGGGTGACGTGATTAAAATATTACCTGTATTAACCCTTTTACACCGGAGCTGTCGCCAGTGACACAATAGTGACTTGCGCACTTCAAACTATCGTAGCTTTCAGAGTCTGTGTGAAATCCCAACAGATTCTGAAAGCTGAGAAACAGTTCTTTCGACTGATATACATTTTTTTTACAGTAATGACAACATTGTTTGTGTTCCAGGGGCGGGAAGTTTGTGCAGCGTAGGAGAGCGGTGACAGATGAGTGATTGATTACATGTGATGGACAATTATTGGCAATACTTTAGCTGTGTTTTAGAAGCGATTTCATTTTAAATATTATATTTTTGTTGTAAATAATAGTATAAACATTGTTTTTGTTGTAGTTACGGGTTTATTAGCATTGTTCTGTTTTTTAATACCTTGTTTGCGTCCGTGATTCTGCAGCATTCACGCTAAACTGCGTCTTTTCTTCCTATGTTTCTTGCCTTCTTCTGCTGTTTTTTTGGCACACTTGGTGTTCGATTTCAGTGCCAAAACATTTCTAAATAGCAGAGAAAGATGTCACAAGGATCTTGACATCAAAGTTGCTTTTTTTCATGAGTTTTCGTTTGTAGAATGTTACAAAGTTTGTGAAGATTTGTGGAAGAGGATAAACAGCAGCAGCATCAAGCAGGGGGCACTCTGTCACCATTTCAACCACAGTAAGTGATACAGTTTTTAATTTCTAATTAAATAGTTTCGAAGTGACATTATATAATATTGCTTTATTACTTCTAATGCTCATTAATTCAACATATTGCTTCATTCATTTTTTGTATTTGATCTAATCACTATATTTTTTTATTTTATCTTTTGGTCATTTCTGTGTAGAAACACAAGGTTTTTTTGGACAAATCTTATCTAATCTCATGTAATCTCTTTATATTTCTAGAGATTCTCCTGATGAAGGGAATCCTCCTGAGGGTGAAGATGATGTCTGAGGCAGAGACCGAAGCTTTAGGGACACTAAAAAACTCCTGAACTTATGAGAATAAAACAACTAGTGAAATAAACACAGAAAGCCCTATCCGAATAAAACTGTTTGAGTTGATGTAAAATCTCAAAGGTTTTGTCGCTCTACGTTTATAGTTGCGTATAAAGAGAATAATAACATAATAATAATAATAGTAATAATAACATAATAATAACAGATATTTGCCAGATTTTAAAAGTTTATTTCATCTGAAAAGAAAAACTGGCAAAGATAATCATAAAAACATAATTTTCTGACACAATTATTAAAAACAAGACAAGCAGGCGAACTGGTATTAAAATTACAGTATCATTTTAGGAGTAAAAGGGTTAAAAAGCAAATATTAGTGAACTCTGAAAACAACAGCTTTTATTAATTTCAGTCTTCAGTCGTAAACATTTTGTTTACGAAAGCATTTTAAAAAACATGATGTTTATGTAATGTAATTACGTATTTTCTGGTTTTATAGGTTTAGAACTTTTTCCACAATGACATTTACCCAATTGAAAACATATTAAACAGTAGTTATATTTGTTAGTAGGTCGAACTGTCTAAACTAACTGTTGAAACTGTCTAACTTTTTACAACTGCCTTCAGCTCAATTTTGAGAGTAAGAATCCATCCAGTGGTGATGCACCGAACAGAGGTAATCTACCGCTGCACCACAGGAGAACTTTAGTAAATGTTCCTTTTGTGATTATTGGGGTCAATATTGTCATAAACGATGTTACGGCCAATGTTTGTATTTATTCCTTCCGTTTACCCTAACAAGTTGCATTTTTTGTCAATGATCGTTTGAGTCCCACCTTCTAGCTCCCATTCGCTGTGGATCCTGTCTATCTCCGTCATTCCGGCTGATGTCCACACAAGCCGCCAATCTGAGATCGCCATCTTTCAGGATGTCACAATGAGGGGCCCTATCAGAGCGCGGTACATCGACCATCATTTGTATAAAGGACTCAAGAGGCACCATCTTCGAGAGGAGCTGGTTAGATGGTGTTGTGCTGTGCTACTTCATTTGCTATTGTTAGTGTTCGTGTGAGATACTCTGCTGAGAAAGCTGAAGCGTGACTTAGACAGTCATTCTATCACCCCGAGGAGGGAGAGTAGTTAGATGTCACGTGACATACACTAACATCACTCTTGTTATGTCCAGTAGTTAGTAGAGTGCGCGTCACCCTTTGTAAAAAAGAATAGAGTAGGTTAGATCAGCGTTTTATAGCCGCTGAGTCATTGAGTTCTCTCTTTGTAGTCTAGAGCGTTATAATTTCCTTAGATTAGGGATTCGCGGACGCCACTCAAAAATCTCTCTCTTAGGGGTGAGTTTCGTGTGTGTGGTTTTTTTTGTAAATAAGTAGTTGTGTTTTGGTGTGTTGTTGTTTTGTTGTCTGGTTTACACCGTAAATAAAATATCACTATATATATATATATATATATATATATATATATATATATATATATATATATATATATATATATATATATATATATATATATATATATATAATAAAATGTGTCTTCTCCTAGACTCTTTAACATCCAAGAGACGTAACAAACGATTATAATAAAAGTATCACAAGTGAAATTGATGGGTTTTTAGAGTAAAAAAATATACACACTGGTTTATTAGTAAAATGTGTGTTTGTACATTTTTATTAAATAAAATAACTAGCATTTTACTGAAATGTTTACCAACATTATATTGAACAAATAAAATAAAAACACAAGCAAAATTAAGATATTTTTAAATGTTTTGTCCAAATAAAATCAGACAGTTACATTATAGTAACAATTATATTACAGTAACAAACTTCTCCTCAACGAAATGTACAGTCTAGCAAATATATGCTTCAGAACACGATTAAAGATGTTTGAATTCAAATGCGAGACTCAGACACTTCCACTTAAGAAAAATTTGGGTTTTACAGGGCAACAACCTACTAGTACAATATTTTTTAAAAATTATTGACAATAGTAACTCAACAACGTTTACTCTGCAACAACATTTTCTTTAAATCAACATCTATGATACAAGAATGAATGAATACGAAGCACTTCTCACAAGAGTGACAGTGAATGGCTTCAGATTAAAGAGGATTAATGAAAAGCAAGGGATCATGGGAAGAAAGAGGAAGCTGTGAGGATGAGGGCAGGAGAGGAAGGGTTGAGAAGCAGTTCAGCATCAATGGCAAGCGCATTTGTCCTGCTTTTCCTCTCATGCATGGCTTTTGGGCCGTTAGCTCTTCATAAGAGAGTTACAGTTGTATTGCTGAATGGTTAGGTTACATTTGTTATATAAAAGACAGGAAAGCTAAACATGGGCTGATCATGGTGTTAATAAAGACAGGGCCATCTGCAAGACTGTTTAGAAACCAAATATTTTATTCAACTAGCATAATCTAAAGGCAAAGGCATCTACAAATGAAACTTTTATCATTTACTCAACTATTTCCTATTTCTGTGTACTGGCTTGTGATACCTAGAGACCGGTGACCACCTGACGTAAGAAATCATTTAATAAGTGTTTTTACTGTTTACCTCCAAATATACTTAAATAAAAATAACATAATTAAAAAACAACATTTTATAAAAAGGATAAACGTCAGTCAAAGCAGGGCTTTTTTAGAAAGATGTTTATAAGTGTGTGAAATCCTAAACAAAATGTAGAGGCATCAAAGTATCCATTTTGATAAAATTATTGCTTGTTAAACAAAAACGTTTTGCACACTTTGTACAATTCCTGTATATCATGCAACCTTTGCCCACCCCTTAGTGGCTAAATCTACATGTATGGAGTGGATTATCTTTTAGGGTAAATGTGTATACCACCCCCTTTAGTGAACATTACTGAAGAAAATTGAAGTAAATACGACATTCAGTCGTATAAATGAATGAGAACAATTCAACAGAATAGCCTTGAACTAAAGTTTTGGTTAGACTATAAGCGAAGACTGCTTAAGCGAACAAAAACCAGAGCCTTTGAATTCCTACCACACTCAGTCAATGTAGGAGGACAAACTTTCTTTACGTTTTCCTAATGCTGTAAAAGAGTGTAGAAAAAATTTTCAATTTCGACATTTCTGTCAGCGAAGATTTGCATCATAGCCTGCGACACACGTTTCTACCACCAGGGGGCGGGAAGCCAGGCAGGTGGCTGTTGTAAACAAACAGGCGACTGTGTGAAGGGTCATGGATCCCAAAGAAAAAAAGAGAAAACATAACTGAGGAGAACAGAGCATTTAACGTTTCTTGAACCGAATAGTTTGCATTCACTTCCAATGCGGAAGGATTGTCTGAATGTTTGCTCTGTAGTGAGAAGATGTCAAATAACAAGAAGAGTAACGTGGAAAGACATTTATGCACGTCTTTCCTGCGCGTAACTGAGTAACAAAGTGGCTGTTTTTATAAAGTGATTTCTTATTTTGGTCAGTATATATTTGGAATGACACTTAGAGATATCAAATCAAACTTAAACTGTATTCATTTGATTTTATATACTTCATCTTTTCAAAGGGCAGCAGTTTTATTTTTCTAAAACCTAGTGAGACGCAAGTATCTACAGCTTTATAAACAAACAAGCTTTCTTTTTACACTCAACTGAAAACAACTTTCTAAATAAATTATGAATAAATTGCATGAAACTCCATTTTTACTATTTAAAGTAACTAGTCACTATTAGTGAGAATTGTGCGTATTTTCAAAATCTGTGAAAACACAGCTCTGGAATGAAATGAACGTTCAATGATTCGACATCCAATAGCTCCCTTAGAACCCTGAAATACAAATTGCAATCCAGAGTTCAGGTAACTGCTATGTTTATTATGCGAACTAAAATTTTGGTGAACACAGATAAAAATATTATGGAACGAGTCAAAGGCTTTCAAAGTAAATTACAAATTCAATAAGATTGTTTTAGGAATTAGCAAACAATTATTTGTACTGTACAAATAAGTCAATTGTGGATAACAAAATTTTAAAGTGTCAATACTATTCATCTGCTGTTTGCCCTCTTGTTGAAGCTTATTTTCACATAAACTTGGCCTAATTGTGGTGAAGGTTTGATTTGTAACAGATTGACAATAATCGGAACTATGTAATCAGATCCTGTAAATGTCTGCAGCACCATCTAGCAAAGATCACAAAGAAACTGGGTGGGTGTTGGAACACAATAAGTCTTTCCCTTCAGAGGAACTATAGTTGCATTGAATTTAATGGAATAAAATAATCAACTCACCCCTTTCTCTCTGGACTTTGGATTGAACTTAACTGTCTTTAACCTGGCTCTCTCTTTCTTTTCCACTCTATAGAGAAAACACGAGAAACAGGGAAAGCTCACAACCATAACACAGGAGGATTTTCAAGCTGAAAATATTATCAACTACTATCAGAACAAAACATATTCTGTCTGCAGTACTCGACACAAACTCTGGTACGTACATGAGAAGTACATGACTAGAAAAAGTTTGCGAACCCTTGGTGTAAGCATCCCTATTTAAAGGTGCAATAAAAATAGATACATACAAACAAACAAACACATAACACAAATTTAAAAAAAAATGCTTCTGAAGACTTTTACAGTACTTTTGGTCTTTAGTCGATACAAAAAAGCAACCGTGCTATATATAAACCTTTTGGAATCACTTTAAATTCCTCTGGAATCACTTTCACTAAATATAAAAATGACAAGTAAATCATCACTCATACCGTCTTTTGCTGGGGATGACGCCCATCTCCTCTGCCTCCCCATGCGCTGTGACCTGTCGCGCCTGCCACCACTCATCATCTGAAGCATTCACCACATGCAGGATGTCCCCGAAGCAAAAGTTCAGACCTTGACTGGGCAACCCTGAGTCCTTCGATTTATCATAGTCAAACAGAGCCCTGCAGAGGCGGAGTTCCAAGCAGACAAGACTGGCAGGTCAATGAGGTTTGTGCAATAGTGTGCAAGGGATTGTGGGAAGTGCAGTTGAGATGTTTTTCAGCCTTTTACACTAAACATAATAGTTTGCACTTATGCATTTAGAAGTCACTTTTATCCAAAGTGACTTACAATACAGACACAATATGCAAAAAAATCAAAGTCAAAGCTCTTCTATGAACAATGAGTGAACCAGGTATGATCTTTCACTTAACTCTACTTAATATTAAAAATTAGCAGTCTGCGACATTAAGATTCAAAGATTCACTTAAGTATGAGATAAATTTTCTCACAACTTACAAAAAAAGTTTACCTAACGTAAAGAGATCTCTTCTGACTAGTCCTCAAAGATCCAGAACCGGAGCTGATGCTGCTGTTCATCATCTGTTCTCTTAGGTCATGGATTTTGGCTTCAAATCTGCTGTACTCTAAAAAACAAAACAAATCCACTTTCCAAATCAGGAATCAAAAATATGAGTCATCTAGTCACAAATTCACATAGTTTAGACTCTGCATAATATGTGCTCTTTGAACGTTGAAAAAAAAACTTTTTTTTTTTTTTTCATGTTTCAGACAGACATCTCTTGAGAAGCAAAAGGCTATCTCACCCTCAGGTCTATACTGAGCCACGATACTGACAGTTTGCCCAGCATTCTTCAGAGCAGCTGCAGCCTGTTCATGAGTGGCTCCCCGGAGGTCGATCCCATTCACCTGAGATAGAGAGATAGAGAGATAGAGAGAGAGAGAGCGAGAGAGAGAGAGAGAGAGAGAGAGAGGGAGGGGGAGAGGGGAGGGGGGGAGGGAGAGGAGAGGGGGGGGGAGGGGAGGGGGAGGGAGAGAGGGGGGGGAGGGGGGGGGAGAGGGGGAGGGAGATTTTAAATAGGAGTTATTGTATTAAATATTTGCAAAAACTCTCTGAATTTAGAACTTCCCAATTATATAACAGCAAATCTTAATTTTTGTCTAATTAACGAAACATCATATCGTGATGTGGCCTTGGCCAGTTCATAATCTATTATTACAAGCTAAGCATTGATAATCTATAAGTGCAAAAATGTACATTTGATGCAATAAAATCTGGGGGCTTTAAACTTGTAGAATTTTGTCAATTACTATGACAAAACGCAAATAAATCAGGATATGATGCTCCATTAGTTTTAACCAGCATATTTCTCCTCTTAAGAAACTGTATGGTTGCATGCAGTTCAATTCTGTCTAATAAAGTTGATCAAGTAAAACAAATCTGCTCTTTTAATAAAAAATAGCAAGTAATTATTACTAAATAAACATCAGGGCTATTTCAGGGTAGATAGCAGATATTACTTACCATGTGTATATTTAATTTATATTTTAACACAGGTGCCACAGTTAACAAAAGTTACCTATTAATGTCTCAATAATTCTCTTGTTATTCAAACTATGAGTCAAATAATCCTATTACTCGTATTTTTCATGCGCAGGTCACTCTAATTAACTAGCAATCACAGTTTTATCTGGCAAAGAACTTTTCAAAATCTTCTCAAGTGCTTTAGTACAGTCCTCTTTGGCTTGTTTTGCTGTTGATCTCCAGTCAGGGCAATTGTAAGATTCCAGACTCCTCATTGGTCAGCTATGTTTGGCAGTGTGGTTAAGCTTCATTTACTTCTGCAACACCCACCACAGTGATATCGTGATTAAAAATGCAATTCATTACTTGATAAAAGAAGGTTACAGAAGGTTAGTTGCTGCATATTTTAGCAGTCAGTGTCCATTTTTTTTCTTGAGGGTGAAGGTGTTCTTACAGACACTAGGCGATCTCCTTTCTTCAGCTCTCCACATAAGTCTGCGGGGCCTCCGGCCAGGATGAAGGAAATAAAGATGCCCTCTCCATCCTCTCCACCTACGATGTTGAAGCCAAGCCCAGTAGTACCTCGATGGAGAACCACCTTCCTTGGTTCCCTAAACAATAACATGAAAACTAGACTTACAGACTCTGCTACGCTTATTCTTAATATAAAGGTACTTTGTAATTCAAGTGACGGCTGAACACCACAGAAATATTCATTATTTTCACATTCAACTTTTAAAGTTAGTATTCTTATCACAGCACAGTTTGACTTTGCTTTTTCAACAAAGACCCCTGTTCTAATGGCAGACATAGTGAGATTCGTTTTCTGTTTTCGTTTAACTGTGTGAAAGCACTATGACCGAAAGAATTAAACTACTGAACAGAGGTGTCAACCTGCAACAACATCCCGCTCAATGTTACTCATCTCTGCTCCCTTGACTTGGATGCAAACAGCAAAAGTATGAACAATGTAGAGGCTGAAGAATGACAAGAGACTATTCATTGTAAAAGTTTAATGTTTCAGTTTTTATGTTCACTTGTGAATTTTCTCTGCTTAATGTTCAAAGAATTATCCTCTAGCACTAAGACAAACATGTGCCTAGACCAATAACTATGTTGATCGTTGCTGCCAATTGGCTTACAAGTTTTTTTTCATGCTATTATAACTCGGACAGTTGAGATCTAGATAATTATCATAGCTCAGGAGAATTGCAGGCACAAACAGCTTGTTAGGAGAGGCCGATCAGAGCTCCCTAGAAAAGGCGCTGAGGGACTGATCTGTAGCTGGCCACTGCATGAGTACAAGAAGAAACAACACAGAAGAGATCGCCACAACAGAGACGAGCCTGGAGAACCACTTTCTGAACTGCAGGCTAGTGTTCAGAGCTGGAGCCCACATTTCATGCTGGCCGCTGTCTCACTTTTGTAGACTTTTTCTTTAAGACCTGCACTCCTTCAAGCACAGAAGCTCCTCTGGTGCCTTTTTTATTAATCCCTTGTCCGTGTCTCAATCGCACATGGGACCACATGCTCTGGTCTTCTGACAATTATGTATATTGTTACAAAATTGCTACTTTTCATTTTGGTGTATTTATAAAGGAACTTGTATTGTTACCTCTATTACTGTTGTGATGTTAGAATATAAGCACACTATTTGGTTGTAGTGTTCCCTCTGTTTGTGTCATCTAATTATTTGTATATATATCATTCATTGACATTTGTTAATTTTTGTTTTTATCCTTTGTGTCTCATCTATTTTTAAATCAGATTGATTTTTGTCAAAACAAGTTCACTTCCATTATAAGTTATTTGCGATTACGGAGTCAAACTCCAAGATAACAAAAAGATAGTTTGGTTTAATACTGAGGTTGATCAACAGATTCATGAAAAAATAAAAAAATCAGACACATTTAAATTAAGCAATTAAACATAAAAAATTTACAGGAGTTAATATTAAAATTGTTACTGTATTCAGTTGAATAACTGATTTGTTTTTCTGTATTATGAAACTGTGGATTTTATTTGCAAAACAAAAACAGCACCAAAATAATAGAAAAAGGAAAAATATGTGCAAACAAACTACCACGGTTTACTGCTTTAGGCATTGAAAGGGCAAAAGATCATTTAGTAATAAATAACAAAATAAAAAAATGGATGTCTTAACAAAGCTTAATTTATTGCAATTATTACATAATATAATATATATATATATATATATATATATCGGGTTAAGGTGAACAATGTACAACTTAGAAACTAATTACTCATTTTAGACTGCACTTTTAAATCTGGTGTTTTGTATTGTACAAAGCATTGCTAGAGGGCATGACAAAAACTGCAACAGTCTCGTCAACAGTGAATATAGGATGATGAATATAAGCTTTAAAGCATCGAGGACTAATGTATAAAACCATCCTCCAGGAGGCAGTGCTGGTTCAAGTTTACCCATTCTCTGTAAAAGCCATGTTATATTCTTTACCATCAATCATTCCATGGCTATATTTAAAATGCCAATAATGTAAACTCAAATTTTACTATTTAACATGAGTCAGCAAATTAGCTTAGAACACAGTGATGTAGAAATGGGAGATGTGTTCCTCTGAAGCCACCTGGTAATACATCCAACACAAAAGCTATTGAAACTACTGTATACATGACACCCAACTGCATGGTCTCCTAGCTACTAATGCTAGTGCTAGCAGCTAATGCTAGCTACTAATGTTAGTGCTAGCTGCTAATGCTAGCTACTAATGGTAAAGGGTTAGATTAATAGAAGCATTCATCCTGCTGGATTAGGCCAATCATGCAAAAAACAAAAAAATTAAATGTACAGTATCTCAGAACTGAGTAAACCCTCTGCCACAATGTAAAGTACGGAATATACAGCTTGTGCAATAATAGTCTCGCATAGCCACACCTTTAGTGTTTATGGCATCTTTCTTTGATCAAGTCCCATTTGACATGTCAAACAACCCATTTCATTCGCTTCACTTCCGTCATGTTCCGAGCGTCAAAATCTTGCCACAACAACAAGTTGATGTTATAATTAAATAAATTGCACAAAGCTACTAAAGCAGAACAAATATAGCATTAGCACCAAAAAAAACACTACAATAAAGCACCTGAAAGAACTATTGCAGAGTATTGTAGAGTATATTTTCCACTTTTTTTCTTCCCTCAACAATTTTGAACAACCGAACACAATAATTAATCGTCCTGCAATGATGTCCACACCATTTCCTTCTCTGTTCAGATTCTTCTTCTATAAATAATAAATCTTTGCTCAATGACAAGGCTAAACTTAGTTTCTGATGAAAAATAAATAAATGTAACAGTCTCTTCTCCTGGAAATCCAGTATAAATGAAACCTATCAGATCACAACTTCAAGATTCTTTAAGCTCTGCCATAAAGTTATTACGAACGTAACAAGCCATAAGTATAGCCAACGTTCCTTGGGTGTGACGTCTGAACCTGAGACTAATGTACCAGTATACATTGAGACAAAACCATCTGACATAAAACTGAAGGTTTGGAGGCATAAGTGAGGAATGTAGGGTCATGGTTATTGAGGGCTTTCAGGAGTGAAGCAGTGCCTTGAAGTCAACGTGCTGCATCACAGGGAACCAGTGTTGTTTCTGGAGAACCGGGGTTACATGGTCTTTTGACACTAATGAGCTGCTTGGGTCATAATGGATGTTTTCTCCTATTGGTTTGCCCACTTCTGTTTCCACAAATTTAGACATTCACAGCTGTCTGTTGAGTGTGTTGTACAATGACTCTTTCACAATGTAGCAGAAGGTCATTCGTTTAGTGTTATCACATTTGTTTTTGCAATATTTACAAGAAATGTGATGGGTGTGCTCAATTCTATAAAGCATGGAAGATTAATGTTCTAGGTGATTACCTTGTTACATCATCATCACCCACTGCGTTCTTTGGGGTCGGGGAGTAGCGTCCAGCGAACACTGGCGGCAATGGTTGCCCGAGAAAGCCTGCAGGGCTGATATGGTTTTCCATGGGAAGAGAATAAGCTAAGCAAAGAGAAAAACAGAATCAAATATAATAAATAATGTTGGTTAAAAAAAAAATTAAATAAATAAATAAATTAAAAAAAACAAACAAAAAAAAAAATCACTCTGAAACAAGTTGATGGCCTTTTTCAAAGACTCATCCGAACTATAAAACAAACAACATCCCTAGTAAAAATGAAACTATATAAGAGAGGTTAGGACTCTTACTCTCAGAACTAATATATTCACTACATTTTGGTCTGGTTTTTGAAACAAAAAAATTGCTTGTGTTACCCTCAACTGCTGTTACAAAAAATTCACCTTGCTTTCCTCTTCAATATAAGATCAATATTTATTAACTGATTTTCATCGACTATATAGGATGTAAGCAAGGCATTCAAGGAGTGGAGACCCAACAGCACACGAGTGAGGAAGCCACTATTCTATCGCTGGAGACAGCTCCACTGGAAAAGGGTTAAGGGGCCTACAAACTGATAGTTCAGTTTTATTAGGATAAAAATGTGTTACATTATTAACACAGGTTACATTTTTAACACATTATACGCAATAAAATATTACTTTTGGAACACCCGTTCAGAAACAATTTACATGTCGATGTTATACTGCCACATTTTCAGAACCAAGCACAAATAAGAGAAAAACATAAACGAGAAACACCATAAAAATAACAACCAATTTAAAGAATTTTGAATTTAAAGAAAGAAAAAAAAGAGACTCAAGCTTTATGTTTAATAACAAAAAACAACAATAAGTTATGAGGTTCTGATTCACTTCTCATTTGATATTTCACATAATTTGCTGCACTCAGAATGCATCATCATTTTTACACCCACACTCACACACACACACACACCCACACACACACCCACACACAAATAAAACAAAAAAAAATATTTCTGAAAGATACATTCAGTCTGAGCTTCAACCAAATCTCCAGAATGATGCCAAACATTCTTATAACGTTGTTCTGAATTTGCGTCAGTAACTGAAACCCTTGGAGCACATGGGCCTCCACCACAGCTTCACTCACACAGATCTCAACGCAGGGGGGAAGACCTGGGGGTCAGAGTGAAACTGAGCCTGAGCTGTCCTCATCTTACCCACCTTTGTTTCTAGAGTAAAGAAGACTTGTGACAGAGCTGTGTGAATTGATGCTGCCTGGAAGTCTGACCTCTCCTTTACTGCAAAATTAATGATATCTAATGATACGTATAAGATACTGTCTAGTCACAGTGAGGTATGCTTATGAATGTTTCTATATGGTTTAATGTACCTAGAACTTGTGTTGTACAGATAAAACTCTGCATTCACAAAATCTGGAGAGCTTGTGTTTGTCCTGTGAGAAAAGACTCTAAGTTGTCAGTACCCAAACATTTTGCACCTTTGAAATTCTCTAAAAAAAAAATTCCAGAGCCAATTCAGTACTTGTGTGTTTGATAATATATAAAATATTTTTTTAAATAATTTATAATATAAAAAAGTTGGTCACTTGTCAAAATGGTAAGAAAAACGTTATTTTAAAGCATGTGGTGGTGAAGTAACATATGTGGGAAATGTAGTAATCATATTTGCAACAAATCAAAATAAAGAAAATGAGCAATCAAGTCCCACTCTAGAGGTATTGATGTTCCTGTGTTCATTGTAAAGAGTAAAATTAACGAAGACTGAAATTCCCCTAAAATTATGCCCCCAAAAAAATATTTATACTTTGTGGTAAAGGACATCGTACTGTTTACAAAAAGCTCTTTAAAAGAAAAGAAGATCGTGTCTGCAGTCAAACATGGTGGAGGATTGATGATGATCAAAAACAGTACACGGTGTGAAAGGCATGATGAACCATGCTGATCTGAAAAGTTGTTGAAGTGGGGGATGCAACAAATTTTGTGTGAATTCTTATCAGGTTTCTTTTGTGTTGTTTGACAGCAAAAAAAACAACAACAGAGACACATGAATTATCAAGCATTAGCAGTTAAATCCCATAGAATTTAGTTTACAAGCAAGGTAGTTGAATTTACTCATCACTACACATGCAAGCCAATGGGACATCTATTTTTAAATTCAAATCTTTGAGGACCTAGTTCTACAGAGACTATCAAAAGACAATTGTTCACTCCTTGAGTATCTACTCCTTTGCTTTCAACAGAAACAGAGACTAAGCAGCAGAACCCTTGCATTACCCTCAGGATAAAGGAGCAGAGAGGAACAGAGCGGCATTGTTAAAAAAAAAAGGTCAACAGATGGCAAACGCATGCTTTATAGCTATCCATGAGGACAACATTTAATCTATTGACACAAACGCTCTGTTTCTGTAACTTGCTCGCAAAAAAACAAGCAGATCAGCGAGCCTTAAAAACTCATGTAAGGCAAGGGTATCCAGCTATATAGAGTGCTATTCACATTCTGACTGACTATGCACACTTAACAGAATGATCTCCCAGTCATCGACACAGTTTGGCTTGCTTCTCTTCATTAGGATATTGCTGCTTGGATTAGCAATACAGATGAATCATGCGATTCCAGACAGGATTGAATTTGTGATCTGTCTTACAAATAAAGCAGAGCGAAGCATCCTTGTCTGCTTCCATGATGTGGATGAACAGGACAGTGTCTTGTTCAAATTTTTGTAGTCAAGGAGGGAAGAGTTAAATTGTAAATCTTGCATTCAACGTCATTTCTTTACTGATTTTTAGATTTTAGCTGGTGTTTCTATATGAATCAGTTTTTGTGTCAGGATTTTTAGGACACCTCATGTTGCAACAAAACCTGGTTGCAACATGTTCTTTGAATCAGATCGCTATATTTTAGTTAAGAAATTCTCAGTAATTAAGAGACAGGGCACTCGAGATACAGCCATAGACCAGAGTTGAGGAGGGTAATCGATAAGCCCGAAAAATACTGTCCTTTTGCTTGGGTTAACAAAATGTTTTAGCTACTGTACAATCATGCTATTTGCCAGGGTATTCCTCAGGATCTAGAAGAGTATTGCCTTTCTAGGACCTACAAAATAGAACCCAACAAGGATGTGATGTGTATAGTAAGTAAAGTCAAGTAAGTAATTTTTTTTTTAATTTTGCACATTTTTAAAGTAAGATGCTCACAGTGCATAATAAATAAAAAAAAAAACCCAAAAAACAATTTCAGTTCTTTTACAACATTTATGGTTTAAGGACTATTGAAAGTTCAAATATATAGTAACAACAAGTAAATAAAATAAAAACAGACACAACACAGCAAATTAAAAGCTTGAGTAAATTTGATTTAAAATGACAGATAGAGTGGACCTGTCCTAAATCAAGTCTTGCACAACAAAGTTTTGTCGGATATTTAAGATTTCTTGTCGATCTAACCAAAATTAACATTTCAGAACAATCTAAAACCTAATGGAAAAAATGATATTGAAAAATGTTAATTGGACCTCTTGTTACACAAGGTCATAAACTGCAACCGACACAAACTGGTTTTGTCTAATTATCCCAAGTAATGGGAGATCCTTGCTAAGAACACATGGGTTCAAGCGCTGACATTGAGATGAAGTCATTCTTTCCCAGTGGATGAGATTAAATTTGGATTAAAAACAAGGCAATCTTTCGGGAGTTTGCTAGGGTGTATCAGAATAGTCTAGAGATCAATAGGGTCAAAGTCAACAGCATAGAGTCTAAAAGGGGCTTCTAAGGGACTTTACAGGTTGATACTGTACAGAGTACAGTATCTGTAAAGCAAGTTTGACATTAGTTCCATCCAAAAGTTTCCCATTAGTTATAGGAAAGAGATGTGAGTGATTGTTAGGAAGGAGACTGTTAACACCCTAAAGCTTTTATTCATCACATTTAGATTAAATCAAGATTAAATTTTAGTGCGATGTTTTTCTGCCTGGACTTTCCTCTTAAACTTCTTAAATAAATACAGACACCGTACAATCCAGCATGATTTACCAGGGAAAGACAATATGAAGCTTACAAAATCAAGTAGTTCACTAAGAGGTCACAAAAATGAGAACTTTTTAAATTATGGGTTTAAGTTCTTTAAGCATTTAGTTGCTTGTTGAGAGTTTTTCATCTTTCTGCATTTCTGATTGTGTCGGGGAGATTATTATTATGAGAAAGTTCTATTGGGGCAATTTTTTGCGTTTCTTCTCTGAAAACACTCAAACATATAAATCAGTAAACCACTTTCCCCAAATATGTTTAAAGAACACTATTTATTTATTTATAAGAAACTTAACTTGGTCTATCCAGGAAAGCTATAAGATAAACATTACATCATGTATGGGAGCCAAGGTTAGTTAGTTACAGTAATAGTGGTGGTAGACACTCGGAGGCAGTGTTTCAAACCCTAAAAATCACATATGAAAGGGTATGGTCGATGTTAAGGTGGTGGAGAATACACAAGTTTTAGTTAATGTAGTGGTTGTCAAGCTTCTTCGCATCCATACAGGCAAGGAGGTTCAATTTGAATTTGTCAGAATGCTAACCAACATGAATCTTGTGCATTCATATTCTTGAAAAATGTTCAACACTGCCAAAGAAGCGAATGCCTTCTCCACTGTAGCAGCTGATGCAAGTTCCCTTTGAGTCACCTCTGAAAAATAAAATTGAAATGTGCACTGCGAGTGCTTGTTTTGCACAAATCTATCACCCTTTACTTTATGAAGTAGCTATCCAACTTTAAAAAAATGCAAAGGTTTAACAACTTGTCAGTGTTACTAAAAGGGCACTTATTTTTCAGGCCTTTACAACCAGATTACACTAACAATTATCTTTGATTCCTTGCATCAATTAGACTTTGAGGGCATATGTAAACCCCTGCCTTCCTCTTTCCTGCACAATGTACAATGTTTTATTTGCTGCGGGGGCTGTGCATTCAGACAAGCACAATCAATAGCAGTTTAGTTCTCTCCTCTGAGGCCTATTACTGCTCCTGTTGGCAGGGGTTTGAGTGGAGCACTGATCAATACATTCTCTGCTTGACTTGGGCCTCACATGATGCACCACACTCTATGAGTATACGACACTATAGATTGCTTCCCCCACCCCAAACTTCAGAGCTGCAGTGATGCAAAGTGAGTTCAAAAACTGAAAAAGTGTGGAAGGCAGATTTCTTTTTAAATTGAGTTCAGGATCCTTTTATTTTGTCTGGAGAGAAGCTAATGGTCAGGACCCTTTTCAATGTACAAGGTCCTAGCGATCTGTAGATAGTGTACTCTGGTGGTCACTCAATTTAAATTAAAAGCCGGGTTTGACAGTTTTTACTGTAGCTTCCTCTCGAATTTCAAATGAGCTGTCTCCAGACCTTCCCCGGCAATATGGAATAGCCACCAAGGCTTTTTAAAATATTATTTTAACTATTTGCTATGTCTTTGTTTTATTTTATTTGTCCATTTTTATTGAAAAAAATATAAATTGAGATTGAGAGATAGAGATTTTTTTAATTATAAATTGAGAGATTTTGAAGGATCTTCTTCTTCTTTCAGTTGTTCCCAGTTTAGGGGTCGCCACAGCAAATCATCTGTTTCCACCTAACTCTGGCCTCAGTATCCTCTACTCTTGCACTAATTACCTTCATGTCCTCCTTCAGCACACCCATATAACTTGTCTTTGGCCTTCCTCTTGCCCTCTTGCCTGACAGCTCCATCTCCAACATCCTTCTACCAATATAACTACTATCCCTTCTCTGCACATGTCCAAACCATCTCAATCTGGCTTCTCTGACTTTGTCTCCAAAACAACCAACCTGAGCTGTTCATCTGATGTGCTCGTTCCTAACCTTGTCCATCCTTGTCACTCCTAAACTGAACCTCAACATCCTCATCTCTGCTACTTCCATCTCTGCCTCGTGTCTCTTCCTCACTGCTACAGTCTCTAACCCATACATCATAGCTGGTCTCACTACTGTTCTGTACACCTTTCTCTTGATTCTTGCTGACACTCTTCTGTCACACAACACCCCTGACACTTTTCTCCACCCACTCCAACCTGCCTGCACTCGCCTCTTCACCTCTTTTCCACACTCCCCATCGCACTGAACTGTTGACCCCAAATACTTAAACTCCTCCACCTTCTTGACCTCAGCCCCCTGTAACCTCACTGTTCTACTTCCCTCCTTCTCGTTCAAACACATGTATTCTGTCTTACTACGACTGACTTTCATTCCTCTTCTTTCTAGAGCAGACCTCCAACTTTCCAGGTGTCCCTCCACCTGCTCTCTACTCTCACTACAGATTACAATGTCATCTGCAAACATCATTGTCCATGGAAATTCCTGTCTGACCTCATCTGTCAACCTGTCCATCACCATAGCAAACAAGAACTTCCCATCTCTGTCTCTCTGTCTCGCTAATCTGTACAAATTCCTTCTCACCTTCCCTTGTGTCTAACCTGGCATACAACTCATCATATGCCTTCTGTTTGGCCTTTGCCACCTCCCTCTTCACCCTGTGCTGTGATTCCTTGTAGTCCTGTCTACTTTCTTCAGTCCTTTCGATGTCCCACTTTTTTTTAGCTAGCCTCTTCCTCTGGATGATGTCCTGTATTTCCTCATTCCACCACCATGTTTCCTTATCTTCTTTCCTTCTTCCTGCTGACACACCTAACACCTTCCTACCTGTCTCCCTGATCACTTCTGCTGTAGTTTCCCAGTCCTCTGGAAGTTCTTCTTGACCCCCCAAAGCCTGTTTCAGCTTCTGTCTGAATTCCTCACAACCGTCTTCCTTTTTCAACTTCCACCACTTGGTCTTCTTTTCCATCTTTCCTCCCCTCTTCTTCCTGACCACCAGAAACATCCTACACATCACCATGCGATGATGTCTGGCTACACTCTCTCCTACCACTACTTTGCAGTCAGTGATTTCTCTCAGATTGGCTCGTCTACTTAGGATGTAGTCCACCTGCGTACTCCTACCACCACTCTTGTAGGTAACTCTATGTTCCTCCCTTTCTGGAAATAAGTGTTAACTACAGCCATTTACATCCTCTTGGCAAAGTCCACCACCATCTGTCCTTCTGGGTTCCTTTTCTTTAACACCAAACCTGCCCATCACTTCCTCATCACCTCTGTTGCCCTCGCCCACATGACCGTTGAAGTCTGCTCCCACCACTACTCTCCTCCCCGTCCCTCTCCCCTCTCTCCTCCCCCCCCGTTCTCTCTCTCCCCTCTACTCTCCTCCCCCGGAATACTCTCCATCCCTCATCTAACTCATCCAGAATCTCTCCTTTTCTTCCAGCTTACAGCCTGCTTGTGGAGCATAACCATTCACTACATTCAACATCACCCCTTCAATCTCTAACTTCAAACTGATCACCCTGTCAGACACTCTTTTCACCTCTAAAACATTCCCTCACAAACTCCTCCTTCAGGATCACCCCTACCACTCCTACCACCCATTTTCTCTTCCTTCCTATCCTCACCATAGTAAAACAGTTTGTATCCCCCTCTAATACTACGCGCTTTGCTACCCTTCCACCTGGTCTCCTGCACACACAGAATATCTACCTTCCTCCTCTCCATCATGTCCGCCAGCTCTCTACCTTTCCCGGTCATTGTACCAACGTTGAGAGTCCCTATTCTCAGACCTATACTCTTGCCTTTCCTCTTCTCTCTCTGCCTACAAATCCTTCTCCCTCCTCTCCTTCTTTGACCAACAGTAGTCCAATTTCCACCGGCACACTGTAGGTCAACAGCACCGGTGGTGGTCGTTGTTAACCCGGGCCTCGACCGATCCGGTATGGAAATCCAATTGATGACTTGCATATTTGGTTTTGGCATGTTTTACACCGGATGCCCTTCTTGACGCAACCCTCTCTATTTATCTGGGCTTGGGACCGGCACAGAAGTCCAGTGTCTAGGAATTGTAAAGCTATTCAAACATTCTGACTCTTAAATGTCTTATTTATATTATGTGATGCGTTTTTTTTCCATCACTGTTTTTATGTTAATGGTCAGCCCAATTTTCTCGATAATTACATCAAGCTAAATATTCCATCTGTAACTGTTGTTTTTGTTTTCTTGTAGCATGCATTGAATTAGAAATGAGCGTACTTGGTGAATAAAAAATAGTAATTAATTTAACCCACTGTTATGTCCTCTGTGTTTTACTGTCAAGAAAATATTGTCCTATATAGTCTCTGTTTTTCTTATTTGTATAAAAAATAAAATAAAAGCAATGCTAATCTACGCACCCAAGTTAATTAATTGAATTAAAATGGGAGCGCCTCATTAAGAGTAGCAGAGAAACTCACAGTTGGTGATGTCAGGAGGGGCAAAACTGTCATTCATGAAGACACTATTGGGTTTAGCCACTTTCAAGTAGACCACGTCTGGGGTGTTCTTCAAGGCAGTCACGGCATGCTCATGGGTAACCTCTTCCAGGCAGGAGCTGTTCACCTTAAACACCACATCGTTAAAGGGCGAGTGCACAAACAGGCTTGGATTATAAAATCTGGATAATTATGTCACCAAACTCTTTAAAAATGATCACCAAAGAGTGCATCCTTACAGCAAGTAGCTTGTCTCCGATCCGCAACCTGCCATCTTTGTGTGCAGCTCCACCTTCAATGATTTTAGTGACATAGATGCTGTTGTCCCCTGGGATGTGCTGATTCCCAACACCTCCAGCTATGCTGAAACCTAACCCTGAAGAGAAACATCAAGAAAAAATGTTGCTTTAAGGAATAAAAATGAAGTAGCAACTATTGGCTAGTAACTGTAATTGGTAATATTTTGATATTTATTTATACAATATTAAAACCTCAAACTTATTGACTGCATTATTTGTGGCTCACAACCCATTTGTAGGTATTTCAGCCTACTGGTTTTCAAAAACCAGAACTTCCAGAACTACCGTGCCATAGTCCCAGAGTCTGAAGGAAGAGGCACAAAATTTTAGTTGCTTGAGGTCCAGTGTAAGGATTCCTCAGTCAGAGAGGGTTGGGGTTTGGGGGTGACGTCATCTGGATCTTCTGAGTTCAAATTAAAGGTTAACGAAGCCAACCACCCGGAAGTTTCTGAGGACTTAATGCTTACTGCTCTTGACCAACTTTATTGACATGTAGATTTCCTTTTACAAAAGGACTTGGCACCTATATGCAGTGCCAAAGCTACCAGTACCTTGTTCAAGAAGCATGGCATCCCTGTTACTATCTGACCAGCGAACACACCAGTGAATTCCCTCCAGAGAAAATGTATAGTATATTGTGAAGAAGAAGTAGCCAGATGCAACAATGCAGAAGAGCTGAGGGTCACTATCAGAACCACATGGGCTCTCATAACACCCCAATAGTGCCACAGACTGATCAGAATTTCATGGTCATACTTTTCAGCTGGCCAGCATTAAAAAAAATCCTTTGGTTGTATGGACCTAAAGTAATAATTACATTTTCTGAGATACTTATTTTGGGGGTTTTATTATTTGTATAGTATACAAGGCTTGAAACAAAAAAAACTCACCATAAGATTCTGAGAACTCTGCATGTGTTCTTACCCTTAGGTCCTTTGATGAGCTTGATCTCCATGATTCTCTCGGCAGCAGTCTTCCTCCTTCTGACGTAGAGCCGCACCAGCGAGCCAGCCTCTTTCAGTGCTTCCACTGCTTTACTGTGAGTCACATCTCGAACGTCCACCTCGTTAACTCTCAGAATCACATCATTCACTCTGTGACGTAGAGTGAACAAACAGGGTTCAAACTCAGAGACACAAGTCAAACACAAATTCTTTCAACTCCTAAGTTGAGTATTCAGGCAATAATGGTCATTCAAAATACTTTTTTTTTTGTATATTTTAACATAGGATTATATCAAATAAGTATAATAGTAGTGGGAAAGTCAAGCTTTGTTAGCAAATGACTACAAACACACAAAAAAAAGTCATGTTTTAACACGTTTGTATTTTAAAATGTGTGTGTTTATTTTATTTAGATTGCTGTTCAATGGTCTGGACAACCTAGTGCTTTAATGAGGGTAAAGTAAATAACTATATTAGAGTGTTTGAGACCTCACCCCTCCACTGAAAGATCTAGGACTCGAGCCAGTGGAGTATGGTTCCAGTGAAGCCCATCACAGAGAGAGTGGAGAGAAGGATCTGAAGGTTGACTGTGTCAAATGCGGTAGAGAGGTCTACACTGTAAACCCTAAAGTTATATTAATTTAACTATGTGCAATAAACTCAATTATTTGGTAATCATTTAATTATCATATTTTGTTTTATAATATTTATAATAATTTTTAATTTTAATTATTATTATATTATTTATCATAAAATTATATTATTTATTTGTCAGTCTATTCCTTTTCAAGTAAAAATTGATTCTTTCTAAGAGATGCTTTGCTAACCTCGTGATCCTTACAATTAGCTACCATAAAAAGCATTTGAATTTCAATTTGCACAATTCTTTTAATATGCTAGGTATATTAAAATAGGTATAGGTATATATATATTTATAAGCAAACAAAGCCTTAATGTAATTTTAGGATCTCTTCTTAAATGTTAATAAAGACTTCACACATTTAATTCATAACTCTAGAACTTCTAAAAACTGTTTAAAATATTGTCTTGTGTGGCTGTGAGCCAGGTTGATCTGTTTGTCAATCAGAGATTCCTCAGTGGGTCCTGTTCATGTCAAAGCAACTAAACAAAGTAAATAAAAATAAATATAAACCAGATATTATATACAAATATGAAAATAATCAGTGTTGAGTATTTCTGTTATTTATTTTTGGTGATTATTTCACAAACTCTATTTCTGTGGCGAAAATAGAGTTTGTTTCCTAAAAGTTCATAGTTCAATGGATGTAGCGCCAACATTTTTTTTTTACAGAGATATTTTCTTTTATCTAAAGGTTCATCATCTTTTTCCCCAGTATGTGTTTTCAAGATTTAGAATAAATACAGTCTTCTCTAAAATAAAAATAGTTCCAAAATTATAAATCCCAACATTCAAGCAACTCTAAAACTTGATAAAAGTCCTTTAAATCCAGCACAGATCTCACAACAGTTACATTACACGAAGAGAAAGTCAACACTCAAACACAATAGAGTTGCTGTCAGGGCTGGCCGTACGTACGCGTGTACGGAGC